>OY971419.1:4490000-5115000 GCA_963853865.1 Helleia helle
AGCCCTCTTATAATAATTATATTATTATTAGAGTGGTATTTATTACTATTTCTGTGGATTAGTGATCAATGATCATACGTTTTTATAAAATTGACTGATAATGCGGATTGCGGACGGTTCATACATTTTATAAATAATTGTAGGTATGCCGTGCAGTGTCCGGTCCGCGTTGGATACGAGTGACAAGGGATCGGTCGTCTTGACGTTCATTGAGGGAGGCCTATGTTCAGCAGTGGATGGATAGAGGCTGACGATGATGATGATGATAGCTACAGTATAGTTACCTAAGTAGGTAGGCGCTAGGTGATTCTTCTTCTCTATGGGTAATTTCAAAAGAGACTAGGTGCTATGATTAAAAGCGATCAATTATATTAAAAGTATAAGGGTTTTAAGTTAGAGAGTAAGTTTTCAATATCCTCTATTTATACAGCTCTTCACACTAAAAAAACTCATTGTTAAATTACGTAATCTACGCGAACGAAGTCGCGGGCACAGCTTGTTGTAAAATATTTCTTACTACTTAGTATTAAAGTTTAAAACTTTTAATACATGATATTATGATGATTTATACACGTTCTTTAATTAAGTATGATTTCATCATCACCATTGTCAACTGTATTTACTGCTAGATCACACCTCTGGTTTTTTCTTCCCAGGCAAACAATGTCGTTAGTCCAAAATATGATTTACTCATAACACTTTTCATTCATTCATTAAACAGCAAAGACAAGCCCATTCCTGGACATAGGCCTTCCCCAAGGACCTCCATAAGCCCCAGTCCTGCGCCGCGCATCCAGCGGCTTCCTGCGACCTCTACCAGGTCTTTAGTCCACCTAGTGGGAGGCCTACCAGCACTGCGCTATCCTTTACGTGGTCACCACTCCAGAACTCGTCGACCTCAGTGGCTATCGGTTCTGCAAACAAAAGTCACCATACAGACATAGTCCGGAGAATTTCCCAACTTAGCTTAGAGAGCTTGCAGAACTCATAATATTCAATTTGTGAAAATTCAATTCGACTAATTTTATAATATAAATACGTACAAATAAGTTGATAATTATATAACATCCCACACTGGTGAAAAAATTTTTTACGTATTTTTTCGGCTTTTTGTGACAGTGATAATATATGAACCTTACTTTGGGATCGTGCCTATTATTAAATCGCAAGAAAAAGATCTTAGAAGCGTTAAGAAGGCGGGAAGCCAATATTTGAAATTAAAATTATTTTTGCACCAAGCAATGCAAATGAAATATAACCTCAAAATACAAAAATATTAATAACTTTTTTCGTGGCCTCCATCAGACAAACTCCTTTTTAAATATGATTACGTAATGCAATTTCTATATTTTGGACATTTTTGCAACCTTAGACGCCCAAAAAAATCCAGGTATTTCGTTGTATGGAACTCTGCCATTCTTATTTAATTACTAATATTATTTATTATCTTAGGTAGGAGGTACGAGTCTAAAATTGATTTGCGTATTCTGCAAATTTAGAATGCTCCAAGGTAATTTACGGAACAAACACCGGTGTGTGTGTAGCCTGTCGCACTACCGTTTTATGTAGCACGTGTGTCTTGCGGATATTTTATATCTATGTTCACACGTTACGCTTGTTTTGAATTATAAGTATAAAATGTTTCTTGTTGTCTCTTTGTTGTTGTATAAAATGTTTTCTTTAAAATTTATTTGAATTAGTTTAGAGAAGAATTTTTGGTTATAAATTTTTGTTTCTTCGGGTGGAAGAGATGCGTTTATGCGAATCTGCATATGTAATTCCGTGAAACAGATTGGTTGTGTTTCGAAAAACCTTTTTTTTAACGGGACAAGCAGTGTAATCAATGACACAGAGACTTAACATATGTCAGGATAGGCAACACATGAATAATTTTCCTGGGCTAGTTTCAGCTTATTTGATATGTTCATATGACGCTTACCATCATGCGGCTAGTGAGCTCGTGTACTCAACTTACGTAAGAAAAATATTTTTCAAATTTCGGTTCACTAAAACCCGGCGAGTGCCACCAATGCCGCCTTTGGAGAGGTACCCCGGATCTGTTGAGCAACCAGGGCACGTCGATGGCTAGTCAATCCCTCAAGGGACCGACGCCACCTCCACAAAGGGGTTGTCCCGCACCACAGAACAACCCCTCCCAACATCGGGACACTACAATGCGGGTCCAAAAAAATACCACAGAGCCTGAAAACCCGTGTCTTCTACCAATGTGTCCTCCCTACTATGACCCATGGTGCCGAAACATGGACGCTCACGTAGGTGGCTGTGCACAAAATAAGAGTCGCACAAAGGGCCATGGAGCGAGCGATGCTCGGCATCAAATTGCAAGACCGTATCCGCAATACCGAGATCCGACGTCTTACGAAGTTCAAATCGAAGTAGAGTTGGGCAGGACACTTGACTAGACGTGGGGATGGCAGGTGGTCCACGGCGGTAACCGAATGGTGGCCTAGACTGGGTCGGAGAAGTCCAGGACGTCCTAGGGCTCGGTGGACCGATGACGTGTAAGGCTGATGGGCAAGACATGGATGAGGCAGGCAAGGGACAAAGGAGATTGGAAGAAAAAAGGGAGGCCTACAGCAGTGGGCAATAACGGGCGGATGATGATAATGATGATGATACCTTTGACATTGTCGCCACACGTAAATATATATTACAAGTAAAATCTTGAAAGGTGCTGAGACGTATCATTACAAGGAAAATGCGGCATTATAATTATCCTTGTATTTAGAACAAAACTAAGTCTGTAAATAAAAACTAATGACATGCTTGAGAAATAAAAAATGAAACCAAATAACGACGTGTGAATAAATTATATTGAAATGTAATTACTAGCTCAACTATAGACATGAATAACATTTGTTAATTAACATTTTGAATCTCTAATAAGATATTACATTATATTAATATAATATAATCTTATTGTTTTCTAATGTTTGCGCGAATTTCACTCATTATAATGAAACAATTTTTTTTACGGATTTTATCGCGGTTTATTAAGATTTTTACAAGCCCGACGTTTCGGATACTTTACAGCAACCATGTTCACGGGAGGACTGAGGTGACAGATGTCCTAACGTTTGATAAGTCCTCTCTACGCAGAAAGTGCTAACTGTATCTTTAATCTGTGGCATATTATGCTTGGTTTTTGATTTAATTATTTTAATAATGGGATCCCAAGCAGGTGGTAAGAGCCAGCCATCTTCTCTATTGAAATTTGGATGTTTTTTAATTTCAATAGCCTCGCGGATCATCCTTGGTTGGAATCGGTGTTCTTTTGCGAGTATCTGTGGTTTATCAAATCTAATATAATGGCGAGCTTTGTCAAGACTATGTTCACAGATTGCAGACTTAGTGTAGCGACGGTGTTTTAAGTCAGCTATATGTTCTTCAAACTTTCGGGCTTGTAAAAAACTTAATAAACCGTGATAAAATCCGTAAAAATTGTTTCATTATAATAATATAATCTTATCATATATTATGTCCCTTAATATTAACCACACCAAAATACAGAATAATCATTTTAATAAGTTTTATCTAGTAATATTACTATTATTATTATCATTATATAATAATATGTAATAATAATAATATCTATGGACGCTTTTGACGTGACGTCAATCTGGTCCCGTGCTAAGTTCTCGAAGAACTTATGTTACGGGTACCAGACAACGGAAATATATTCAATACTTTTATACTATACATATATTTAAGATTTTTATTATACACATAATATTTAATACACATCCATGACCCAAGAACACAAAAAACTTTTTGGTCCCTGGCGGAATGCGAACCCGCAATAGTAATACTTTAAAGCATTTATTATAATAAACGTACTATTTACGGGTTTTATCGTAGCTATTTAAAAATATTACATTTCGGACGTTTTAAATATAATTTACAGCAACCAATTCACGAGTGGACGTAACTAATAAGGTTGATAAAGTCGGTGAAGTATCCAAAACGTCAGGACTTCAAAATGTTATTTAATCACACAGGTTTCAAAAGTTTTATTAAAATAATTGAACATCGAATCATTAATATAATGATTCGATCATTAATATAATTAATATTTCAAAAATAAAGGACGTTTTAGATTCAAATAATATAATTCACGGGAAAATATAGAAAGAAGCTTAACGGTTCAGACTTCAGCGGCCCATGTACGTGATTGCGAATAAAATACATTACATTTCATCATTATTTGTACTCAAGTAGCTTAAATATATATTTAGCGAATTATCGGAGATTCTAAGTGCTTAATACTCTGAGAAAATATCACGAGCGGCAAAATAGTAATAAGCTTCGTATTACGTATTACGGTCGATGAACTCGATGGCAAGGAATCTTTTATACAGAAGAAGGGACAGACGGTTTGGTTCACCTGGTAGTAAGTGATAACCATCATTCAAACTACACGGGTGGGTTCGCAGGTGTGATTCTGGCTTTTACAATATGAGTGGTTCTGTTCTTCTCTTTTGTCACCGTTTATAAATTTGGAAGATACCACACCTTGGGAATAGGGCGTTCCTTCCAAGCATTTCAGAAAAGATTTGTTCCACTGAGTTTTTTCGCCAGTTCGTCTCAGTTAGCTGGCCTTGGAACCGACGGTTAATTCACTTGAAGTTAAAAAAGATACTTTGTTGGTAATACTTTGAATTTAATTATATATTTTTTTGATTTGATTTGATTTTAATATAAATAAACATGAGCTCACTCACAACCAGCCCTTTAATATATCTGGGTATTGGTATTGTGCAGGACGACTCAATCGATCATGTAACTAACTAATTATAATATGTAAATACTAACTACTAATTGTTACTAAGATAAGGGCAGGCCAGTATATAGTTTGATAGGTTTAATAAGAAAACTTTGTGTCATGTAATTGACTCGCCCCAACTCGGTTGTACGCCAACAGAGTTTACCTTATAGCTTGCTATCACTTTCATTTTACGTAAGAGTGAGAAAGATGCAATATGTTGTGTTTTTTAAATGTCTATTTAGATTCCTATAAGCATTAGAAATGTTAATTTAATTAGATAATAAGAGAAAATGAGTTTTAAAGTATAAACAATGTTAGAAAGGATAGGGTATAGGTTAGAGTGAGAGGGATCTGATTGGTCAACCTAATAGTATGCTTTACGGCAAGATTTGTATAAATATCGCGCTGAATTTACACTAGTTAGTTCAGTATTCGGCTATCAGTAATAGTGAAAACTTGTAAAGAAATACTAAGAAGAGGAATAAAGGAAAAGTTCTGAAGAAATTATTGTTTCAATTCTCCAATCCCAGCAACAAGTGTACATAGCGTACAGGTATACTGAGACGTAAGATCTAAGGCTAGAAATCACCGCTTGTCCCGTCCTTCCTGGAAAACAATTTACTTCACATAAGAAATTTGCAAGATGGTCTATGCAAACGAGTGCACATCATTTATTTAAAAAAATTGTTGACTAAACAGATCAGGCCTTGACGTGGCGGTGGGGCTCAGTAGCCTAAGGTGTGCCCAGCACCTTGGGCGAAGCTAATTGAGCCTAGGGGGCTCTTTTTACCCCTCTTATAAGAATAGGGGATAAAAGAGCAGGGGGCAAGGGGCGAGGATGAGAACCTCACCCCATTGTACTGTCCCGACGTTGGGAGGGGTTGTTCTGTGGTGCCGGACAACCCCTGAGTGGAGGTAGCGTCGGTCCCTTGAGAGACTGACTAGCCGTGAAGGTGCCCTGTTAGCTCAACAGATCCGGGGCACCTCACCAAATGCGGCATTGGTGGCACTCGCCGGGTTTTAGTGGGTAGAGCTGCGTCCACTTACCAGATTTTCGGGTGCAGCGAGTCCCATATACCCGCTTGGGGAGACCCACTCCCCAGCGGGATGCCTCAGAGCATTTCCCGGCGTTAAAAAAAAAAGGTGTAAAAATAATCCTCACCAAGGTTGTGGTGTCGTGGCGGTGGGGCTCAGTAGCCTTCAAGCTAATTGAACCGAGTGGGCTGCTCTTTGTACCCCTCTTATAAGAAGAGGAGACAAAAGAGCAAGGGGGACAAGGGGCGAGAATGGGAACCTCACCAATTGCACTATCCCGACGTTGCGAGGGGTTGTTCTGTGGTTCGGGACGACCCCTCTGTGGTGTCGGTCCCTTGAAAGACTGACTAGCCGTCAAGTTGCCCTGTTTGATCCGAGGCACCTCATCAAAGGCGACATTGGTGGAATTTGCCGGGATTTAGTGGGTAGAGCTGCGTCCACCTTATCTTTCAGGCGCATCGGGCACATACCCACCTGGGGAGTCTAAAAGGGGGAGAGAAAAAAAGGTGTTAAAATAACTCATCCGGCAAATGTGATGTCAGTGTCATTTTGCAAATTAGTTGAACGTAAATATCAGACGCTCAGGATATTGTTGGCATATGGAAAATGTAAATATGAAATTACAGAGCAGGTGTGTGTTTTATTAATATCTCGAAACTCGATGCCGTTCCGATCACTCGTTGATTTATTCAGCACTAGCGCATTGCAACTTTGCAAATGCATAGATATTTTAGTCGCGGTACGGCTTTTATGGGCGCTTCAGGATTCCAGTGTCTTCCCAGTTTTGTAACATTGTGGGGAAATACCACAAAGATGAAATGAAATCATAAAAACTTTAAAAAAATGTTACTAGAAAAAATTAAGAACCTCTTAGTGACGGAAAATATAATCTATTTATACCTTATGTATGAGTTACTTAAAGTTAAATGTGTTTTCAGACATAAAGTCAGTAATTCTTTTATATTTATTTTATATGTTACAATGGGATCCAAGAAAACGTTTTGTGAATAGTTTGTAAAGTTGTGGAAAATAAGCCTTTTATAAAATACACGAATTTATTGTGGATTTCTCGGAAATAAGGCGTCGCTACAAAGCTTTATAACATTATTTTTGGAAAAATTGTAAAATATATAAAAGATTATAAATAATAAAAGAAAAACGTTTTCCGTCCCTGGACGCAACATGTGATTACATAGTAGTTTTATATTAAAACTTGTTGGATATAAGTTATAAAATGTACGCCTTCTTTATGTTTTATAAATGGTATTATTAGTCGTTGATTGTCTTTGACAATTGTATAATGTTCTGTGCTAATAAAGCTTCCTTTTCCTCTTTGCAACCATTTTGTGTAACAAGAAGTGTAGTTTTATTGTAATCCCTTAATAAATTATAATTAACTATTAACTTCATAAAAACTAATAATTAATATAAATCTATTACGAAAGATGGACTAAAATTTAGGTGTAATTTTTGATACAAACCTCTGTCTCATGCGCGCACGACAAAATTTTGTCTACCCCTTTTCTCGTATTACTTATATGAAAAAATACGAGAATAGGCGTAGACAAAATTTTGTCGTGCGTACATGCTAGCCCTTTTGGAACGCATCACTGCAATCAGTCGTAAAGTGCACTATTCAATGCATTCTTTAAAAGGTTTGCAATATTCTTTACCATTTTCTAGCAAAATTACAGCTCAAACTCTAATACAGCCGATAATCGATTATGCAGACGTATGTTTTTGGATGCTACTGAGGAAAACTTAGACAAATTAGAGCGTTTACAGAATCTCTGCCTTCGCTTCGTTTTTGGCTTAAAAAAATATGATCATGTATTGTGTCACATGTGCGTACAGGAAGCTACTACGGATTACTGTACGTCTATAAAAACTATAGAATTCTTTCTTTCCTTTTTAATATTCTCTTCAATCCTTCTTCTCCTTCCTAACTACGAGATCGTTTTGCCCCAGGAGATCCGCGATTGCAGAACACTAATTGACTATTCAAAAAGAGAGCGAGAGTGGATTTTTTGAATCAAACATATTTAATTTTTTATAAGTAAAATCTCTATTTAAATGTATGTATTTATATTGCAATTAATTTACTTTATTTTAAATACTAGATTAAATATTATGTATGTATGTATATTAATATAGGTATGTATATATTTGTATAATATATTATGTGATTATTAAGTGTATGTTCTTTTTATGAAAATTTGTCTACTTCGTACTGTTTGTTAGTGTTTTGTAATTTTATCTTTTATCAGGAGACACGTTAGTGTCTAGCGCCAAGAACACATCCAAGTAGTTTGGCGTGAGGCACTGTGTATATATTCTCGAGACATATGTAAACATAACCTCCTCATATTTTTGGGGCTTTATTTTGTTATTATTACCAAAACACTAAGACTTCACACTATTTTTAATAAGTTTCTTTTTACGAATTTTACACATATTACAAAAAAATATTGGGTCTCAGCAATTATTTATTACATTTCAAACATGAAAATTATTGCTTGCACCGTTTTGCGATTAAAGAGGATTAGAGAAAATATTTTATATGTCGTTACAGTGAGAATTTTGAGTTTTGACATCGAAGTTGGTTGCTTGTTTTTTAGTTTTATCCTATCGGAACAGGCAAAGGCTAGAGGCCATGCTGCCTATCGTTATCAATATACGGTGTTGTATTAAAAATTAAGTATTTCGTTTTTTTTCTTGTATTCTCTATAGCTTATTTTTATTTATTTTTTCTGTCATATTTTATATTTGATAAACGTCTTTCGTATAATATATTTTTTCTGTCGTATTTTTTATTTGATAAACGTCTTTTGTTTCATATATTCGTTTCTGTTAAGAGCTCAATCTTCTTCGTTTCTTCCCAGTTTCCCGTTAATTAATTGTTATTTTGTGTTTTGTTCATTCTGAGTGATTTACTAGTGTTTGTTTTAAAAACTGTATATATTGTGATTGGTTGGCGAATATTGTGGAGAACTGTTCTGGAGTGGTTTACTATTGTAGGTCTGTTCTGATGGTTTTCTATAGTGTTTGTTTTTAAAACTTAATCTGTGTAATATATAATGTGATTCGTTGGCGAATATTATGGTGAACTGTTCTGGGTGAATAGAATGGGAAGTGATAGTTGATTGATGGGTGCTAGAGGGGCAGAGCCGCGCTTTTTGGCATTTTCCGCCGTTTCTCCAAAGCACAGACAAAATATTTTTGTTAACACAACAGATATGGCAGCATAGCCTCAGGTCTTAGCCGGTTCCAACAGAAAATGCCAATTGGAAAGAAAAATGATAATACAGTCTAATTATTTTTCGAGAAATAACAAAATTATTTAACAAAGTGAGATGTACTATCTCTATCTATGTAATTGTGGTGCTTTAATGTGATTTTAATGTATTTTTTATTTAGTTTCAACCGATTTTATTCGGTCAAAACTCTAAAAGTTAGACATAACCGCATAATAAATGCCGCTGGAGTTTGTTTCTTGACTTAATCTCCTACCAATTAAATTGGTATTAAATTTTTGCTATACTATAAATTATAATATAGCCAACCCTTGATTTACATTAGTCAACTTATCAAGAATGGAAACAATGTGGAGTTAAAGGAGAAATGCTGTTATGTTTACAATAGAAAAAACAGTTTTGTGGCTGTAGCAAACCAAGAAGATGGTGTTTATAAGTTGGTCATGGAACATAAACAATGTTTTTTTACTCCTACTTCAACAGTAATTAGTGAAGAGTGTCATAGGAGATTGGCCATTTGAATATAAATGACCAGAATAAAATGAAAGATGGAGTAGTTACGGGAATATCATACACAGACAGCAATCTGAAGAAGAAAATGAGGAACCAGTACCATTTACTTTTAGTAAAGGGGGACCCAAATTAAGTGAATAAAAAAGCTGCCAGAGCGTTATAGATTTCCAAATCTATGTACAACGTTGAGTCCAAATGTTACTAATGATCCAGTCTATGTCCATGAAGCTCTGGAGAGCCCAGAAAGAGACAAGTGGATTGAGGCAATAGAGGAAAAGCTGCATGCAAGCTTTTGAAGAAAATGATGCATGGGTTCCTGTGAGTGAATTACCTTTTGATTAAACTTTAGTACAGTGCAAGTGGGTACATAAAAGGAAATTAAATAGTGATAATAGTGTATGTTACAGAGCATATTTAGTGGCTAAGGGCACAAGGTCTGGCCTGGTCTCAAGAGGCCTGGTATTGATTATGAATAGACTTTCTCAACAGATGTCAGACATTCTACTTTGAAATTATTATTCGCACTATCTGTTCAGTTAAATTTAGATGTCACTCATTTAGATGTTAAAACAGCATTCTTAAATGGTTTTCTTAAAGAGGACATTTATAAGGTTCAACTAGTTATTAATTGTGATTCAAATAAGAATAAGATTGTTAAACAAAGTAATTTATGGTTTAAAGCAGTCATCTAGATCATGGTATTAGAGAGTGGAGCAATGTTTATGTGAGTTAGGTTTCAAAAGGAGTCGTATAGAGCCATGTGTTTTTACAAAAAGGAATAATGATGTAAAAATTGTTATAGCATTATATGTTGATGACTTATATTTGTTCCAATAATCAAATAGAGACAGACATGTTAATTTCAGTATTGATTATGATATTATGTAAGTAATTATTGTCAATACAATTTGTTTTCCCATTGTTATAGACCGTGCAATAAAAAAAAAACCTTTAAGCGGAAAAGGACTGGTTGTATACAAAAATTGCGAGACATTATGTGTGTAGTATTTCTTAATTTTAATTATTTTCATTTGAAGTTATTTCCTTACTGTTTTACATTTTTTAGCTTCTGGAAAGGAGAATATTTAAAGGCCTTAAAGGACAATAAACATAATAATAAGTACATTGGTATCAAGTAAATTTATGACATTCTTCGTATGGAGTTGGATTTGAATTATTCTTAAGAAAACAATAAAGAAAGTAATACATCTAAAGTTTTGATTTTTTTTATTCTGAAGACATGGCAGTGTGCAACTATAACTTAATAAATTCAGGGTAAATAATAATGAATCATATATTGGACAAGAACAAAAAATATTAAATTTTTTAATTACATATTTGAGCTTATTGTTACATGATTTACTAATAAGAAAATATAATAATTTACTTTAATTTAATTATTGATTTGAACTGCCGGTCAAGTTGCATGTTGCGCCATCTGGTATCTAACTTTCCCTTTTACACTCTAAATATTTAAACAGGAGGAATAACAGGAACGCATGCTCTATGTTAATTTTGAAAATCAAAATAAAATTAAAAAAAATATGACGATGTTGCATTGGTCACTGGTCAGTCACAAGCGTCATTTAAAGTAAAAGTATTGTAATAGTACTAACGTCTTTTATTATTAAATTATTTGAGAAAATTTATGAATAAAAATTTTGACGAATTACTCAAGAAGTTTAAGTTTAAAATTTTAAAGTATTTGAAATGAATTACTCAAGAAGTATAAATAATTAAAATATTTGAAATGTAATTATGTTAATTAATATATGCTTTACAAAAAAAAGAGATATCCCACAAAAAACAGTTTCACTGTAAAATGTTGCGCCAAGTACATGTCTAACTATATACACGTATAGCAAAAATAAAAAAATAAACTAATCTTTACAAAAAATATGAAATAAAAAAACCAAGTACACAAAACCTCTCGGATTAAAAGAAACACTCATTAAAAACTGTGAAAATTGAAAAAAACAATTGGTGTAGGTAGTATATTTACAAAAAAAAAAAGAAAAATTTGCACTCTACAAAAAAATATAAATTAAAAAAAAGTAATCATTGTGATTGTGTGTGTGTGAAGTGAGTGGAAAGGTGGTTCTGAGCAGTTACTGGGTACTTTACCTTACTAGTAATAAAATCATTTCCTTATTTCTTGATTCAATTAAAAGGCAAGAAAGCGTCATATTCATATGAGTATAAATGTAATAGGAATAAGAAATATATTCCTGGCTGTAGATCACAGAATAATATTACCCTAGCTCTAGATTAGCCATGAAAAAATTTGGGGTACTCAATGACGCGCGCCAAGTACGTTTAATAAATTGTATTCAATTGTAAAATTTGCCACAAAAATTTTGCAATTATTGAAAATCACAATGATTACTTTTTTTTAATTTATATTTTTTTGATTGCAAATTTTTCTTTTTTTTTGTAAATATACTACACCAATTGTTTTTTCAATTTTCACAGTTTTTAATGAGTGTTTCTTTTAATCCGAGAGGTTTTGTGTATTTGGTTTTTTTATTTCATATTTTTTGTAAAGATTAGTCTATTTTTTTTTTGCTATACGTGTATATAGCTAACTATATACGTGTACTTGGCGCGACATTTTACAGTGAAACTGTTTTTTGTGGGATTTTTATTTTTTGACGTGACAACGTCTTATAAATCGATGGAGCCGGCTGCAAGAATGAAAAAACATGACGTATGAGATATTAGATATCCATTTTCTTATAACGTTGTCACGTTCAACTATCGTCAGTAAACAGACTTTACAGACAACCGATTTTTTTTTTTATAATTAATGTACACCCTTTGCTTATTATTGCTTAGATTATTGTTCTTCTCCTTTACTAGGTCAACTGGAATAAATATTTTCAGTGTGAAATAAGCTGTACCTTTGTACCTGTTTTCTTGTAGTTTTATAGTTTTGTGTTTGAGTTTCCTATGTACATAAATAATTAAATAAATAAAATAAATGAATAAAATAAAGAAATAATATAGCATCGGCATATATCATATTATATGGTTGGGAGCGGGTGCAAAACGCGATTGCATTCCCTTATCTAAATATCTCAAAAACTAATTAAATACCGTGTCATCAATAAAATCAATAATAAATTAATCCATCAATCACCAAAAAATGTTTTACGTACCTTTATAAAAAAAAAGAAAATTTCATTAATTTGTTCATACTTTTTATATTTATTGGACCATTTAAAAAATATTTCATCAAATAATTTTAATAGGCCATTTTATTTAAATAAAAAATTACATTATCAATTAATTTATAAAAGAATACATTTTGAACAATGAGATTTATTGACGAAACAAAAAATTAATCTCACCCAATGAAAGTTCAACAAATTGTATTGCTAGATTGGCTATTTTTGCAATCGTAAAAATACTTTCGAAGGCGAATTTTTATCATGAATAACTACAATTTTCTTAGAAAATTTTGAAAATTATACAATTTCACATAATATATTTTCAATTTGATTAAAAGCAAATATTTGCTAAAACTGAGTTCTCTTTATGATTACTCAAGGAGAAAATTATCAATTATTCACTAGCGAGACTCATGCTAACATAATATCTAATGTGTATGATTTCAAGCTGTGCTCAAATATGGCGACATTTAAAAGACAACATCATCTTTATATGTAAAAACTAACTGACCTGGCACCCCACCATGGTTCAGGCCTTGTCCTGGCGGGGGCTCAGTAGCCTAGGGTGAGCCCAGCACCTTGGGCGAAAGGAATTGAGCCGATGAGGCGTTTTGTAATCATCTTATTAAAAGAGGGGACAAAAGAGTTAGGGGCGAGGACGGGAAACTCACCCCATTGTACTATTCCGACGTTAGGAGGGGTTGTTCTGTGGTCCAGGACAACCTCTCTGTGGAGGTGGCGTCGATCGCTTAAGGGACTGATTAGCCGGCTAAGTGCCCTGTTTGCTCAACAGATCCGGGGCACTTCACCAAAGGCGGCATTGGTGGTACTCGTCGGGTTTTAGTGGGTAGAGCTGCATTCACTCACTAGCCTTCGGGCGCAGCGAGTTCCACATACCCGCGTGGGGAAATCTACTCCCCCGCGGGATGCCTCAGAGCATTTCCCGGCGTTAAAGAAAAAAAAACTGACCTGGCAAAACCGGTGGGAGAGAAGCGCTGCTCCGCCGTCCCGGCTGCATGGGTACCACCATCTTGCTTGTTTCTCCCGTGAAACAGCTTTGCTGTGTTTCGGAGAGAAGGGCAAGATAGGCAGTGTAATTACTGGCACCGAGACTTAACATCTTATGTCTCAGGATAGGCAACACATAGATGAGTTGCCTGGGCTCGTTCCAGGTAAACTAGTTTATGTTCATGGGCGACGTCGACCACTTACCATCAGGTGGCACGTTTGCGAGTTTGCTTATCCAACTAACATAAAAAAAGTTATGTACACTATAGGTATCCTACCTATCGTCTTTCTCGGCACCTTTATAATTTATGTACTATCTCAAGTTAACTGGCCAGTAAATTAAAGTTAGTGCTGCAATATATTGTTTGCATTTATGTGACGGAAATTGCAGGGTGATACGAAACGACTACGTCAAGAGGGATTGTACACGTGAAACTTGTTTCACGTTAGAAACAAAAGAAGTTATTAAATATACTACTTTAGAGCTAAGGCTATTACAGCGACTATAATCAGGACCTCCGTCCCCACCATGGTTCAGGCCTTGACGTGGTGGTTCGCACAAGGTGAGCCCAGCACCTTGCACCCCATTGTACTGTCCCGGCGTTGGGAGGGGTTGTTCTGTGGTGCGGGACAACCCCTCAGTGGAGGTGGAATCGGTCCCTTGGAGGACTGTCGAGGTGCCCTGTTTGTTTATTAGATCCAGGGCACTTCAACAAAGGCGGCATTGGAGGCACTCGCCGGATTTTAGTGGGTAGAGCTGCGTCCACTTACCAGATTTCGGGCGCAGCGGACCCACTCCCCCGCGGGATGCCTCAGAGCATTTCCCGACGTTAAAGAAAAAAAAGGACTGTCCGTGACGGATCGCAAAATTTGTTTTAGCAAAAAATTTGGGTAGAGCTAGTTCTAAAAAAAACAATTAATTTTGTTAAAATCCTGAAAATGTAAAGAACAATACCATAATACATTTCTTGTAATCACCGAAAACCGTTAAACAATGGGACACGAGTTATGAGCTTCTATTGTATCAATCTCGTTTCTGAATTTAATTTGACATTACATTCCCATCATATAGTTTAAACTTTAGTTACAAAGACTACGGTTCAGTTTCAATTCAAGCCGAGCGAGATAATTCTTTTGCTTAATTTTCTAAACGTAATTAGATGAAGCGATTCAATTAAGTTAAATTGAGCTTAATTCTTAGAAAGCAGCGACAATAGAATCCGATTAAATCGATTCGGTTTGTTATTTTGTTTATCGATTTCGGTTTCGAATAAGATTCTACTGAAAGCGTTTTGTTTTGTAGGTATATATTGAGAATACTGTAAATGTTACGCATCTTTTATGTATTTTTTTATGTGTTGTCAAAGGAAACAATGGTAAAATAAATATTATAAAAAATGAAATAATTTGATGTCGTTATGTCCGTAAAAAGGATCGAATATCATTTTCATTTCAGTCATCTAGCCATATTATAATAGCAATGGAATCCAAAATCACAGTACGAACGTCTTTGTTTTAAGCGATTCTTAAAAATATCTTATATACTCCTTAAAGGAACATTTTGCATTAGGTACATAAATCCTGATTGCCTGGCATGGCTTGGTATTTTTCTCACTTGTTAGCTTATTATATGTTAGCGTATAATTGTATCATTTTGCATAGGTATCTGGATACTTTATTTATAAGATATTTTTTTTAAGAGTATTTTGCTACTTTTTAATTCAATACTAGTAAAATACCCAAATTAACAATCATAAAAGATATGAATTTAAAATTTAGAATAGGTTTTCCTCAAACCCTTGAGGGAAATCTGTTTATTTTCATTGTGTAATATAAATAAGTCCAAAATGAAAACCCTTAGTCTCGAGGCGACGCGGATATTTAAAAATAAATTGTTATTATTTTCCTCGTCTATATAAAATAGCTCGTTACTGTGAAAGATAAATCGTCACAGACAAAGTTATGTCAAAATTATTGGAGAATAAAATAGAAAGACTTTGTAACGACTGTCAAACTGTTCATTGACTGGTTCACTTTATAAGTAATCAACTTGAATTTTAACAAACGGGATTTAAGTCGTATGTATAAAAAAACAGGGTTTACAGTTTTACTAATAGCATATTATACAGCTTACATAGTTGTAGTTTTTTTTTCGGATGGATCTATGCTAACGGCCCGAAGGCCCTAATGGTACATCGGATTAGTGTGAGCCCATTTGGCTCACTTTTGGTTTTATAAGTGGGGGTTGCCCCTCGCCAACAGTCTGGTGCAGTCTGCGACCACACGTCCTCCTGGCGTCGGGTTGGAGTTGTAAAGTGCAGTCTGTGGTGCGTATGGAGTCCTTTAACAGAAATTACGTACAGTAATTATAGCAATAACTTTTAAACGAGGTATCTACCATGTTCTCGGACATAGATGTAGATAATGTCTAAATATAGTGCTCGAACATGGGACATATCATATTGTTTTCTAAAGTTTACGCGAAAAAAAAATTACGGATTCTATCGCATGACATGTCAGATGTCGCTGAGGTGACATCTGTCTCCTCCCGAGACCATGGTTGCTGTAAAGTATCCGAAACGTCGGGCTTGTAAAAATCTTAATAAACCGCGATAAAATCCGTAAAAAAATTTTCAGATAGTTTTAGATAGTTTTAGAAGTGAAAATAACTATCTTAAATTAAAAAATATTATTATGATAGATGAAATAGAATAACAATGTATTATTTAAATACAACTACGTCGCCTTTTTAACTAGCTAAAACCAATAATGACTGAATATTTAAATATGACAAAAATTTTAAACTTCAAACGACATTTACTTCGTACGAGGAAGTTTATGGAACCCCGCTCACCGATAAAGCCCGGTGTGAGACTTGTTTGATAAATATTTACCTTCAGCTCTCAAGAAAAGCACTGTTGACATTTTATATTATTGAAAATTTATGAGTGAAATTTTCTTTAACAAATATTAAGTAAGTGGGAGTGTGTTATTATTTAACATCATATATACAGATATGTAATTCATGATCTGGAGATCTTAGAATTATTGACGTGACAACATTATAATTTGATGGAGCCGTCTGCACGAACGAAAAAACATGACGCATGCGGCGTTACCTCGCTCTGAGGCGTTCCATTTTCTTATGATGTTGTCACGTTCAACTATCGTCAGTAAACCGACTTTACAGACAACCGATTTTTTTATAGAAGAGGGGGCAAACGGACAGTCGCTTCACCTGGTGGTAAGTGATAAACGACATCAATAGTCACCCGCTATATTATCATTAGCAGCTGCGTTGCCGGCCTTTCAAATTTTAATATGAGTATGCTCTTTTCTTGAAGGTCCCTAAGTCGTAATAAAAAAGGTCCCTAAGAAATATTCAATAGAATCAGGCGTTACTTTTCGAAAATTAATGATGTTATGATATTGAATGCCTCATAATTGATAGTGCGTTGATAGTGCAAGCGTTGAGAGTGCTTGACATGTTAAAAAAGTAGTTTTCTCGAAACTGAAATTGATTTTTGTTACTTATATCGCTTTTATAGGTTAATATGAGTGCACTTATATCAAGTCAAATAATCTATCCGGTGCATAAAATATATTTCAATAACAATTATTTTGCTTGATATAAAATATTTTGTTAAATTGAATGTAAAATAGCATTAAAGATTAAATTTTGTCAGAGGTGTCAGGTGAGTGCCATGCTGTCTTGCAGCCGAATTGAGCCGGCACGACTGGGGTGGTACCTCTCGCTCACATAACACAGGCGTCAAGTGACAGCTATGCTGTCGTACTGAAAACGAGAGCAACGCATCTGCATAACTTTTGCGAATTTCAATAGGCGTCGGTATACATAAGGGTCCGACTGCTGGGTTTCCTCCCTATGGCATAATTTTTTTTATTGGATGTCTGTATTTCTGTATCTGCATGTAGCAGAGAAATTGATAAAGATTTCATAGACTTCAAGATTCCATAAACTTCCTCGTACGAAGTAAATGTCGTTTGAAGTTTAAAATTTTTGTCATATTTAAATATTCAGTCATTATTGGTTTTAGCTAGTTAAAAAGGCGACGTAGTTGTATTTAAATAATACATTGTTATTCTATTTCATCTATCATAATAATATTTTTTAATTTAAGATAGTTATTTTCACTTCTAAAACTATCTAAAACAGGATATGTCCCATTATAATGAAACATTTTTTACAAAAAAAATATATATATATATATCTATATTGATTCCAATAAAAATACAATTTATCTTTCGAATTAAAACCTACAATATATAAGAATTTAGAAGTAATAACGACGGCGGCGGATACGGATACATTTTTTTCATTTTACAAAAAATCTTATAAACTGTATAATAAATTATAAAATATAATAAGGCTCAGCGCCCAAATATTAATTTCATATTTCTGTAAGCGTCCTCTTGGGTTCCTTTATTAAGATATTCACTCAGATTATTAATAAAAGTTCAATACTTAATAATTATGTAACATGGCTTGATAAAGTCTTTTTATGTTCAAACATCGTCATAATTCCGTATGCATCAATTGCTGGCAGAAGACTTATAGATTTTTATGTGTAGTTGGAAAGGCTAAAAGGCTGGCGAGTCACGTAAGCGGACAACGTCGCCCATGAACATAATCCACATAAGAACATACTCATATCCGAAAGGCCGGCAACGCGCCTTCTAATGATATACCAGGTGTATATAGATGTCGCTTTTCACTTACCAGTTACCACCGATTGAACCGGCTCACAGTTTGCACCCTTTTCTATGAAAAAAGGTTTAAAATAAACGAATTCAGCTGGAATTAGTCCAAGAAACTAATTCATCCCCATCATGGTTCAAGCCCTGTCGTGGCGGTGGGGCTCAGTAGCCTAAGGTGAGCTCAGTACCTTGGGCGAAGCGAATTGTCCTGAGGAAGTTGCTCTTTGTGGGGTACAAAAAAGAGGGCACAAAAGAGCAGGGGATGACGGGGAGGAGGGGAGAACCTCACCCAATGGGGTGTGGGACAGTAAAATGGTACTGTCCCGACGTTGGCAGGGGTTGTTATGTGTTGCGGGACAACCACTATGTGTAGGTGGGGTCAGTCCCTTGGGGATTGACTGGCCGTCGAGGTGCCCTATTTGCTCATTAGATTAGTTCAGCGAATCCCACATGCTCGCTTGGGGAGTCCCCACTCCCCCGCGGGATGCCTCAGAGCATTTTCCGGCGTAAATAAAAAAAAGGCAACTAATTCGTGAGTTGCTAAATATGAGACGTAAATTAGTAAGTCGTGGTGCCAATATACTGCCTTACTTTCCGAAACAGAGCAAAGCTGTTTCACTGAAGAAATAAGTAAGATGTTGGTACCCATGCAGACGAGAGCGTGGCACAGCGGATCCCTCCCAGCGGTATCTGCATGGTACCTCTTGCAACGTCTCAAATGTGTTTAAGGCATCTTCCTGGACATTGATTTGCAGAAGATACGAAATTGACATATTTCAGAACCCACAGCTTTAGGAATACAAAGTTTATTAACTTTTCTGCTAAAATACAAAAAAAAACTAGTAAATATATATAATAATAGATGAAACGTGTTAATGCTCTAATTTAATGTTAAACGTAATATTAAGAGTTTATAGCTGACATATAACTTGTTGAGGTTAAAGTTTTAGAAAAACTTATTACAAAAATATCTTCGTTTGTCGGGGGAAAATCCGTGGACAGAAGCTAGTTTTATCCATAAAATTAATCCTCTAAATGATTATTAAGCTTGAACTTGCTTGGCAACTGCCCTTTAACACGCAAACTATATGGCCGAATAGGTTATACAATCCAACTTTTCCAACGGTGTCCCGAAAAAGTATCATATAATTTATTCACAGAATTGCATATTGTCTATGGATAGTTCAGACTTCAGTAGCTCCATTATGATGTGTGACACCCTCATAGCTCCGTCTCTCTCGCACTGAAAAGCTTACCCCGACCAGTGCGTTTTGATCCCCTTTCGAGAGAGGACGTATCTCGGAGGCCAGCGAGACATACGTCGTGTTCAATTTAAATATTAAATCGTGCAGTGCTTGTGCAAGTGTAAAAATACAGTTGACATTTTTGTGTAAGTGTAAAAGTGTGCGAATTTTTATGGACTGATTAAAGGTAATGTATTTTTTATAGTTGTTAATTTTTTAAAGTTATTTGACAATATTTAAAAGTTTTATATATTTGTTTCCATAAATTGATTGAAATTAGGATTTAATCTTCATAATTAACGTATTTTAAACAATTTACAGTATTTATTTTAATTTATTTAGATATACTTTAAATGAATCAAAATAAAAACTTTGCTCTTTAAAAAAAACATAATATTATGAATTAATATTATTTTATTAGTTAGGTTAATATTAACATTTTTTCCTATTTTTGGGGATATTTTTTTACATTTATTGAAATCGGTGTTTATTAAAACTTTTGTACAAGTTAAAAAACTTTTATTAAAATTTGATTTAATAGGTAAAAATGAGTATAATTTCAATCGATTAAATCATTGTACACTTGAAAAAAAATGGGACGTGCAAACTATTAAAATTTACTCTCGTTATCTCATATAAAAAATTACGCTGTTTTTGGTGAGATTGTCCAATCATATTCTGATAGGAACGACATGTGTTTTTATCTGTAGTTGTTATATTAAAACTATAACTATGCTATATAAATTTATATACTTGTATACTGGATATATAATAAGATATTCTAAAAAAATATTATGAATTTCCGAAAGTTTTATATTTGCTACCTGTTACATACGGTTTTCGAGCTTTATTAGCGGACTAGGGCAGGTACATTAAGTTTAAGCGATCTTTCTTAAATTTTCTGGCTATGTATATATATAGGTGTGTATGTACTTATATGTTTCTTAAAATAGGGTGAGGGATATTAGGCATATATTATTAACTATTCGCTAAAATTGATTACACACTTTACCTTCATATTATCTTAAACCAATGCTGAGCCCGTATTGGTTCATGTGGTTTTCTGAGCTTCACACATTATATTAATTAACCTTACAGGTAAGTCTTTAATTTACTCTACGCCTGCAGGTTTCCTCCTATTGCTTTTCACGTAGAAAAATTGTCTTGTTTTCAACTCTTAATCAAATTGTTTAATTTTGTATCAATTGTTTAGTAGATACATTATCTATTATAAACAAACCATCCCTATGTACATTTTTTTTTATAGAAGAGAGGGCAAACGGACAGTCGGTTCACCTGATGGTAAGTGATAGCGACATCCACTGACACCCGCTACACCAGAGGGTTAGCAGGTGCGTTGCCGGCCTTTCAAATAGGAGTATTCTCTTTTATTGAAGGTCCCTAAGTCGTAACGGTTCGGAAACACCGTAAGTGGCAGCTGATTCCGTATATTTGTTGTGCGAGGCAGGAAATGCTAATCTGAATCGCTATTGTAATATTACCACCAAAAGTGCTACAACGGAAAGACGGACGAAGAGAAGATTCATCTGGAGACAGGCCTCTTTCCATGAACGCCAAGACGGCTGATCCCTCGCCACTTGCATCCGACTACATCGTTTACCGGAGATAGGATAAGTTGGCTTAACATCGATAAAGCTAAAGTCATGGAGAAGGTCACGACCCTCAGACTTGAGGAACACTACTGAAGGAGGAGTAGGTCCATCGCACATAGATCAGCCTCCTATCTCCTTTGACGTCTATAGACCCTCCGTATTTCTAAGCGTGGCCTCAACTGCCTAACTTTATTATCTTACCGGCCATCAGTTCCTTTGCGTTAGTTGGCTATTTTACTGATGAATTACTTCATTGATCGAAACTTAATATAACTAATTTTATCCTCTAAATCTATTAAATCTTGTTGTCTAATCTAACCGTCGAACATAATAATATAACCAGATAGAGAGTAATAAGAGCCATAAAATTCAGAAACTGGTCAGTGATTTGTCACTGACGTAATAGAAATCAATCAACCAGTGATTTGTATAAACGTCCCATCGGCCAATCATCCATCAATGGTCATCAGTTGGAAAATCAGAGCGCTGGACCGTCGCAGCGTAGCTGCACAATTTTGGCGGAATTTGTTTTAATTTAACACACATATCTCACCGCTCTATTTCGGTTATATTATGCTCGATGAATCTAACAAATAAAATAAATTTTGGGCGTTAAGGAATGCCCGGCAAATGTCAAAAATGAAAGCGTAGCCGTTTGCCGTCACGGTATTTGAGTCGATTTTACTGCTTAGCCGCGCTGATACATTTTGACGTGAATACGTTTTTAAAATTGCTTCCATACATGGGCAAGACAAAAAAAAACAAATCGTAACAAAATCGGGTAGGTAACAAAGTTGTTACTGATTCAAATATATAATCCTCATCTTAAAATAAATTACACCAATGGATAGCTAAAGGAATAAATAATTAATTACGACAAGTGAGAACTGTGCATCATGCGTGGCTAGTGGTGGTGGCGCCTTTTTAAGAAAAAAATTCTGAATATCGAGATTTCCACTTTACATAAATTTTGATTCGAAAAAGCTACGAGGTCCGTTTGAGTTTCAATCGTTAGCTCTTGTTAAAATCTATCATGGTATACAGAACGTGAGTATATAATAATGATAGTAAATGTAATACTTTACTTTATAGTAAGATACAAAAAAATATATAATGTCGGCCTATACGTCAAAAAACGAAATCCAAATACAAAAATTGTATACGGTTGGAGAGGGTACCTTAAGAGCAATCGAATTGTATCACGAAAACTCCATATGACCGTCAAGTAGTTTCGGAAACGTAAAATTTGTATGCGACCGGCTGTGGCGGTTGAAATTATGTAGGTGGATAAAGAAATCACTTTTAATAATACTGAACTCTCTCAGACATCGATTATTTACGATCGTCGACTATGACTACATATTGGGAAGCAGTTAGTAGATACATGTTTCAATACGACGTTTGTCAAATATCCGGATATAAGTGTGATTGTCTATGGTTTCATAATAGTAATTTATATAGAACATGAAGTTAGGAAATAAGAGGAGTTGCCCCTTTACATAGTAGTATTCTCTATGGTTTTGCTGTCAAAACCCTAGCAATGGTAGCTATGTTACGTGCCGATTTGAGTTGTAGGTTACACATTTTTTTCGTAGGTATGCCCAGTCCTTCTATATTATGTCTATGATATAGAAATATACACGGCTGTGATACGGCCGTCTATGATACAACCACACCCCGTTTCTCACATAAAGAAATATGTTTATAATTCTATTGTTGGAATTAGGTGTCTTCTTATCTTAATAAGATGAATAGAAAATAATAAACTTTATATTGCATGTATACAGATTTAATAAAACTAGCCATTTTTTGAAGTATCACTTCTTTAAGTGTGACTAGAGGGTAGCTCATTTTTTTCTAACGGAAGTAACGCTCAGTATTCTATATTCAAAATAGTAGTTTGCATTAGTCGTGAGTATATTGTGTCTATATATCCCACGCTTCTTGACATATACGCCTACTTCAATACTCAACTTTGCCTTGGATATTGGTAATAATAAATAAAGTTTTTTTTTTAAATAAAATATTAACACCTATTTTGGGAAGACGTCGTTTATCTGTGACAATGATAGTCTACAAAACGGTCGATAAGCGAACGGCGTTATTTCTAGAAGCAAGCGGCTTAATCTAGTAGCCCTTAGGGAAATTTGGTCCGATCATTTGATATTAGAATGTTTCCATTATTTGTGTTAGATACAATTACTTCTAAACAATATGAAATAAAAATAAAATATTGTCTTGTTTATTCCTTGGGCACAACCTAATCGTGTATTATCTGAATAATCGATGTTCCCAATTTATTTTATTTGTCAGGAATTATTTGTTTGAGGAATAACAATTATAATTGTGAAAGTAATTTGAGTATTTTTACTTCATTGGAAATAAAATATTTAATATTTTTGCTTCATTTGAAATAAATTATTTTATATTTTTACTTCATTCGTAATAAAATATTCTTCTTTGTCTGCCCGAAAAGGAGGGCAACGCATCTGAATAATCTCTGGTTTTGCGGATGTGCGTCAATAGTTGTGAAATATCCTAAACGTTCATGTGAAAATCTTATAAGCCGCGATATACTCTGTGAAAAGTTGTTTCTTTGTTTCTTGTATTAGCTCTTCCTTCCCCCCCCCCCTCTTGATTAAAGCCTTGTGGAGCCGTAGGGCTCAGTAGTGTTAGGTGAACCAACACCAGCACCAGACCAGCACCTTGGGCGAAGCCAAGTGAACCGAGGGGGCTGCTCTTTGAATCCCTTCTAATAAGAAGAGGGGACTACAGAGTAGAAGGGGCGAGGATAGGAACCTCACCCCATTGCAATGTCTCGACGTGAGGAGGGTTTGTTCTGTGGCGCAGGACAACCTCTCTCTGGAGGTGGCGTCGGCTACTTGGAGGACTGACTAGCTGTCAAGGTGCTCAATAAATCCGGGGCATCTCACCAAACGCGCCATTGCTAGCACTCGCCGGGTTTGATACCCGCCTGTGGAGTCCCCCTCCCCCGCGGGATGCCTAAGAGCATTCCCCAGCGGAAAAGAAAAAAAAAGCTATGACGTACTAATACCACGGGAATTAATATGATACCATGCCTGACCTGCCATGAAACTTCAATAAAGACGGAAGAAATAGAAGTCTTTTAATAAGAGTTGACTTGGGTCAATTAACAATGTTGACTATTTACCATCATGTGGCTTGTCTGCTAATTTGCCTATCTTAAAACATATTATGTCGTAATCATTTTATATTACATGTTATTTATAGTAAAATGTATTTTATATATTACACCATTCATTATGCAAAAATTATGGCTGGCACTGTTAAGTTGGCAACACTGTAGCTGGCAGGAAAATACCAGCGCGGTTGGGGATAGATAAAGTGGGATTTCCGTTAAAGTTTCCGTCCTTCCAAGTAGAAATACACTATAATATATTTGTAAAAAAGTCACGTGTAAAGACATGAAATAAATTATCATTTAAGATTAGATTTCGTACTCAACTTTGGTGTGTCAACTTATTTCTTTTTACCATTTACGTTAGAGCGTATGCAAATTAGATAATTTTGATTTGAAAACTTTAGATAGGTAATGTGAACTGTCACCAAAAATATAAATATGAAATGATTATTGAAATCAAATCAATCAAATTTCAGAGTTCAAACACATTTTCCTCCCACGTTTAATAGTAGTATTTTTTAAATCTGTGTCTTTAAAAAATCGGCAGTAAGGTAAAGAATTCATACAAACCTTGTAATCCTTGTGTATGCCTGTGAGCTTGGATCTTGGATGTAATCTTCGTAACTAAAACCATTAAAAAAACAGTGCCGTCTAGGGACACCTTTCCGAATGCGTAGGAACTAAGCGCTAAAAATCGGTTGTCTTAAAGTCGGTTTACTGACGATAGTTGAACGTGACAACGTCATAAGAAAATGGAATGCCTCACAGCGAGGTAACGCCGCATGCGTCATGTTTTTTCGTTCTTGCAGCCGGCTCCATCGAATTATAAGACGTTGTCACGTCAAAAATGCTGTGCGCCCGTCTTACCTATACATATATCGTGTAACGGTGCTAAATCTGACGCTTAGCACAATTAGGGCCGAAAAGATCAAAATAAGTTTAAACTGTAGTTTATATAATATAATCTAAGATAAAATTGAATCCATGGTTTAAACTATTGTAAAGATCAAGCTGTAAGTAAGAACAGATCAGTTAAACTTCGATTATTATTTTGTACAGGGTAATAATTTACTAGAATGACATTAACTTTTAATCTTGAATCTTGAAATGGCATAAAAACCATTATGATTTGTAAGTTGTTTTGTGGGTGATAACTGAAGCTGCAAGTAAATATTTCTTGTGGCTGCAATTGCTTCACTTACTCTCATGATTGCTTTGCCTGCTGTAGTCTGATGTACTCCACTAAAATTTCCTACCGATTTTTGTATGAATCCAGTAGCATTAAATCTCACAGTGAGAAGTAGTTGATCCATTGTTTCTGCAAAAATATCAAACTTCTCGTAATTTATTTTTATATTTTAACTAGGCAATAGGTAGCTATAATTACAATGTACTTTACTTACTTTACCTTGATGTTCGGTGACAAATTTCACTTTCGATTTCCCTTATTAAAACTCTTGCTGAATTTTTGGTTACACGAAATCGCTGAATGGGATCTGTATCATTCCATTTATCCCAATGATTCTGGTGGTCGAATGACATACGGTCTCATATAATAATTAATATCTAATGATATTCCTCAATACATTAATGTTTTGGTACCTGAATCTAAGTCATTCATATAATTATAATAAATATTTAAGCCTTAAAGCAAAATAACCACAAAAAACTTATCTATCTAAAAAGGACACGCACCACCAAAAAAAAAAAACAGCTGCCATGGGAACAGAAATATAAAGACAGTTTTGACAGTTTGATCCGACATTGAAGGTTTAAACAGAGTTTAAACTAATTCATAGTTAAAACTATGTTTCCTCGATTAACTAACATTGATCTTAAGAAATAAACTGAAATAGAGGAATAAACACTTTTTCGTGGGTTAAACTACAATTGATCTTACGGCTGCACGTCGAGTTGTCCGTACGTCCGTATAAAAGTCCACTTCAATCAATATAATGCTACGTTATCCCTGAGTTATAGGCAAAAAATTAATCATCATCAGTATGTGGCCAGTTTACAAGCAATAGACAAGACAGTGGGAACCACTAATGCATTACTTAAAACTGCAAAATAACGGTGATCCAATCGGACGGTTTGTAAAATATTGTATTGCGGGAGTGAGACCGAAATACGATACATCAATAGTCCCTGAAAAGGTACACCGGTTCATAACAAATATTGAGTATACCATACTCTGATAATATAATACATTCGCTTGTTTTTGACGTGACAACGTCTTATAATTCGATGGAGCCGGCTGCACGAACGAAAAAACATGACGCATGCGACGTTACCTCGCTCTGAGGCGTTCCGTTTTCTTATGACGTTGTCACGTTCAACTATCGTCAGTAAACCGACTTTACAGACAACCGATTTTTTATGTTATTTGGATTGGCAAAATGGCAGACGTGCCACTTGATGATAAATTCTGGCCATTTATCATCATTAATCGCCACATTCATCACTCATGAATTTAAATAAAAAACCTGAAACTAGTCCAGGAAAACCATCCCGAGACGTAATAAGTTAAGCATATATAAGAAAAAAACATACCGGTGGGGGGAAGCGCTGTGCCGCGCTCCCGGCTGCATGGGTACCACCATCTTGCTTGTTTCTCCTGTGAAACAGCTTTGCTGTGTTTCGGAGAGAAGGGCAAAACAGGCAGTGTAATTACTGGCACCGAGACTTAACATCTGTCTTAACTTAACAACATATCTCAGGATAGGCAATACATAAATGAGTTGCCTGGGCTCGTTCCAGATAAACTGGTTTATGTTCATGGGGGACGTTGACCACTTACCATCAGGTGGCACGTTTGTCAGTTGCCTATCCAACTAACATGAAAAAAACATCTGAATTGAGAACCTTCTCCTTTTTTTAGAAGTCCGTTAAAATAGATTTAAAATGTACCTCTTTATATACTTAACAATGTATAAGACCTTCAATTTTCCCATGAATATTTTATGTCCATGATCTTACGATAAACTAAATGTTATTTATCACTTTATGATCTCTAATATAGCAACATGATTAATAAATAAAATTATAAATATTATAAATAGAGGTGCCATGCTGCTTTGCAGTCGAATTGGGCCGGCACGCCGGTATTATGTGACCTCTCGCTCACGTCAAGTGGCAGCTATGCTGTCGCGTTTCGTGCGGTTTGTGAGTTTCCGGTGGCCCATTGGGGGGGATAGGGAAAAGAAGGGCAACGCATCTGCATAACTTTTGGTTGTGCGGATGTGTATGGGCGTTGGTAGTCACCATTAGACTTCAACTGCTCGGTGGCCTTCTTATGACATAGAAAAAAGCCTACAAAAATATCAAAATCATAAAAATAAGATCACATATATTGTCAAAAATAGTATGCACAGACAAACTACGGATATATCAGGATAAGAGCAGATAGCATGATCAGGCCGACCGTTTTATGTTAAACATTCAATATGTAAATTGATCCCAACTGTAAATATTCGTATTTATGTTTTACTTTGTTACTGCTTTCCCAAAGGTTGTCTGGAGGCTGGCTCCTATGGGTGGATAGGCTTTTGGTGAACAAATAAAACATGTTCACGTTTTACCGGTAGAAATGATAAGTTGTGCCGTGTCCGTATGAGTACGTCATCCAATATTTTCTTCGTGAAAGAAAATATTGCTTTGTCGTGTTTTGGAAAGAATGATAGGACAGGTAGACTCGCTCTGTATGTCTCAGGAGAGGCGAGGCATGAATGTGTCGTCTAGGCTAGTCCCAGGTGAAATCGCTATGTTCAAAGCGATGCCACTTACCATCAGTTGGTACGATTGATAGTTTGCTCAACTAGAATATAGTTTAAATTATAGTCGATATATTAATTAAATATGAAGTCAAACTGTTTATTAAAATATGCACTGGATGGTTCTTGGTGGTAATAATATTTATAGAAAATTATTTTACAATTAACAGTTTAGTATATTATCTTAGCCCTAATTATTGCGCAATTTCCACAACGAAATTTCAGAGTAGAGCCAATTAAGTCTATACTAATAATATAAAGCTGAAAAGTTTGTTTGTTTGAACGCGCTAATCTCAATAACTACTGGTCCGATTTGAAAAATGATTTCAGTGTTAGATAGCCCATTTATCGAGGAAGGCTATAGGCTATATAATATCACGCTGTGACTTATAGGAGTTAAGTTAAATAAGTTGTATCGTGGGCGGCAGCCACTGCCCTGGCCGGTGAATACCCATGGGAACTCGTGGCGGAGGTTCTTGCCGAGACGCACTCCTATGTCTCGGATAGAAGGTCTCTTGGTGAGAGACGTTGAGAGACCTTACGTTGGACGGGTAGGAGGCACCTCCACTAATGGAGGATGGGAACCTAGGCCCAGTATAACACGACGTCGTGGGGACTGCCTAAGCAGCCGGGCAGTCCCCCCTTAAGAGGAGTAGTCTGGCCTTCGCCGGGGCCAGCCTGTCGCTGAGGTGATCCTGTTGCCTACAGACCCAGGACCCTAAAAATGCGGCTGAAGGCGCTCGCAGTGGTTTTAGTTTACGGGTCCCACATAGGGTCAGGATCTACCCGAGATCCTGGCTACATGCGTAAAAAGCATTTCCCTGCGATAACAAAAAAAAAAGTTAAATAAGTTAACTTTTTGAAGCGGGTGAAGCTGCGTGCAACAGCTAGTCATAGATAATTTAAATGTCGTTGGCCAGTTATCACTCAATTAATATAAATGTGAGGACAGATATTCCCAAATCGTTGTTTGTGACTTATAGCTTTGAAATCAACCTTCCACCATTAACGGCCGAGCTTTTAACACAATTAGCTTCATCTGTATTTTCATTGTGTTACAGGATTAGGCTAGAAATCACGTTTTTCACTTATGTACCTACTTCATAACTTCGGATTGATTTGAAACATGTGTGGTGGTGGTGTGGTGTGTAACCTCATCATCATAATGATCATCATAATATTATAAGGATTTTGTTGCTGATTCGTCAATTAAAAGTGGAATTTATTTAAGGCCAGTCACCGCAGGCGAAACGGGAAAAAGGGTTTGCCAAATCAAATTTTTGAGATACTTTCTATTCGGTCTTACAAAAAATATCAAAGATACCTAAAAATATTGTCTAAAGGATGTGATAATTGGTTATACGATAAGATATACTTTAATTTATCATAAAAAAGCCTTAAAACATGCTAAAATTAAAACTGACACGAATAATTTATTAATAAAATATGTAAGTTTGCACATCTTTTTATATAGAAATATTTGAGTTTCAATACTTCAGTGAACGCTAAAAGCTATTTTTTAACCCCAATTCCCATATTTTTATTCAAATTTATCCCAAAACACGAATGCTATCTGGCGTGTTCACAAGACGCCGCGACGCCCGCTACCCCGCCAGTGCCGGTGACTCGCCTTAAGCTTTAAAAACATAATGCAACCGTGTGATAACCAATTTAAAAAATCGCTAGTGAAAATTAATATAGCAAATGGATAAAAAGTATTGATATGAAATAAACACAATGGCATTATTACTCTTTACTTACTTGTATTTATGTTATTCTTCATTTCTTCACCTACTTATACCATTTCATTTCCAATTTAAACTTATTATATTATAGTAAACCCTAAGCACACGCAGTCTCAGTGGTAAGTAGGTAGAAGGTACTGCATGTTCTATTCGTATTTCTAAGTCTTATCTGTATGGTGTGAAGTTCGCTTGCGTCGCGAGGGACGGCGGATGCAATGGGACTGAGTTACGTGAGCACCGTAGGGATGCCATCACAAATCACAATACATGTAGCTGCGTAGACCGTTTATATTCGTTCGAATTACAAATTGTCACTGACTTACGTATAAATAATAATATTAAGACACTTTTTATAATAACTGTATTAAATAATATGTATAATGTTGGTTGTCCATCTGTCTCAACAACATTAGATTTAGATTTATCAGGTACCACATAACATCAGGATTGCGGTTTCTCCGGAAAACACAATCACACAACTGAGTGGTTACCTTTTGAGGAATTATATTACACTGTTGTGCATTTCCGGCGCATATATTAAGGGTATTTTATGTCTAAATTGACAATTTTATTATTGTAACCATGTTTATTGTTTTTTCTATTTATTTTTAACCTAACTACTGTTTTTATATGTGCCGTTTAAGGTTGTATTAGATTAAGTATATTGTGTAACGGTGTATAATATTCCTTAATAAATTTCTATTATTATTATTTATTTTTTAACTTTTTAAGTTCTGGTCTTGCGACCGAGCTAAAGATGTCCACGGGCCTAAGCCAAGTCTACATCCTGTTCAGTTATTGTTTCTGTTCTGGATGTTTTGGTGTCATTGTGAAGAAACTTTCGGACTATCCGGCACGTGTTTAAAATGATGTTTAAAATTTAAAAATTATTATTATTATTAGTATTATTATTATTATTGATACAATATATATTTCTCTATGATAGAATAGTAATTTCAAGTCTTACAGAAATATAATATATGCCATGTGTATCATCTGAAAAACGCTACAGAAACATATTATATTATACTAATTTTATGAGTTAAATATAAATTATGCTATTTGCATTTAGGTAGACGAAGTGTTGGTCGGCCATTAATCAGGTAGAAAGACGATCTCCGTGCAGTAGCCAGCTATTGTTGGATGCGCGGAGCAAGGGATCGGTCGTCTTGGCGTTCATTGAAGGAGGCATATGTTTAGCAGTGGCAGGATAAAGGCGGATAAATGATGATGATATAGTATATTTCTGTTTAATTTAAGGGCCCAAGCTTTTCATTTTAAGTGGATATTTAGTGAGAAATGAGCTTCGAAAGTCGTAAACTGTCCCCTGTTAATTTCTGAACGTAAGTATAAAAGTTTTAACGAAAACTGGTTCCGACAAAATCCATCCATAACTTTAAATTTTTCGCTAAAATTTATGTCGTAGTAAGCTCAAAAAAGCTCTATTGAGTTCTGGTTGATCTGAGTTGCTCTCTGTGGGCTTTTCTTCACAATTTGATGTTATTAGTAAGAGTCCATCTATAATAATAAACAATAATAATAAATTCTTTCTCTAGGCTAAGCCTGTATCTTGGCGAACCATACATAATATTTAGTAACTGCAAGCACTGAAATTTAAATTTATATAATATTAAGTATAGTATCTATTTAATTAAGAATACTAACTACAGGTTAACAACTAGTTAAAAAAAGAGTGAAACACATCAACCTAATAAGTTTTATTGTCTTTTCTTTGATTTTAGTTTTATTTAGCTAGATTCTTTTACCGGTGGGAGGGAAGCGCTGTGCCGCGCTCTGTCTCAGGATAGGCAACACATAGATGAGTTGTCTGGGCTCGTTCCAGATAAACTAGTTTATGTTCATGGGCGACGTCGACCACTTACCATCAGGTGGCACGTTTGCCAGTTTGCCTATCCAACTAACATAAAAAAAATCTAATAGGTAGGTAATTACTTATTTCAAAAGCATATTAAACAAGATGGAGCTTATAATATTTATATAATATTTGATTCATCGTCTGTTGGCTCGTCTCCTCTAGACTCCAGAACTAGCCGAGAAAATTGACAAATTTATAAAAAAAATGTCATACTGAACATAGAGACTTGTATTCTTAAATTTACATTAAAATGTATACTTTAAATGAAATCCGTACATTTTAGTCAGACGTATCGCTCACATGGCTAAAGGCTAACTCGATTACTGACGTTCCGTAGACAGTATGTTTTGCATACAAAACCCCAGCGAAGAATTTGGACTCGCAAATAAAGTTATCCTTTACAAAAGGCTCGATAAGCGGAAAGTTAGAAAAATGGGAGGTCTCATGTGCCAAGTGGAATAGAAAATAGGACAGCTTTTCGAACAGAATAAAGCTCGCATTATTTATGTCTCTTTCAATTTATCGCTTGGTATGAGGCTTTACCGTTTTTATTTCTTGGGAATTCGTTGAAAGGTGTCAGCATGAAATTGTTTCCCATATAAAATGTATCGGTGGATTGTAGCTTATTTTCATATTTTTTGGGCAACGGAACAGTTGGAGTCTTATGGTGGCTACCGACACCCATAGACATCCGCAAAACCAAAAGTTACACAGATGCGTTGCACTCCCTTTCCCTCCCCCCAATGAGTCACCGGAACTCACAAACCGCACGAAAGTAGCTGTCACTTGACCCTGGTGATATCTGATCGAAAGGAACCACCCCTGTCGTGCCGGTAATCGAGAATAAACTAAAAAAGAAACGTCAAACTTATCCTGGTGTTTATTTAAATAAAGATTTTCATATTTGATATAGAAAGAATGACTGGCAATGGCAAAGTTTATAAGAATACAACGTTGCGTAATATTTCATCGATAAAATATTTTACTATTGAAATTTCACATACTTTGTGCTTATATTTACCAAATATCTTAAATAAGGATACAAATAATATGTACCTTTTTTTTTTTAACGCCGGCAAATGCTCCGAGGCATCCCGCCTGGGGAGTGGGTCCCCCAGGTGGGTATGTGGGACTCGCTGCGCCCGAAAGATGGTAAATGGACGCAACTCTACCCACTAAAACCCGGCGAGTGCCACCAGTGCCGCCTTGGTGAGGTGCCCCGGATCTGTTAAGCTAACAGGGCACCTCGACGGCTAGTCAGCCCCGCAAGGGACCGACGCCACCTCCACAGAGGGGTTGTCCAGCACCACAGAACACCCCCTCCCTACGTCGGGACAGAACAATGGGGTGAGGTTCCCATCCTCAACCCTTGCCCCCTGCTCTTTTGTCCCCTCTTCTTATAAGAGGGGTACAAAGAGCCCCCTCGGCTCAATTGGCTTCGCCCAAGGTGCTGGGCTCACCCTAGGCTTCGGAGCCCCACCGCCACGACAAGGCCTGAACCATGGTGGGAAAATAATATGTACCTATGCTGATTTAATGCAATAAACGGGTAAGCTATAGAACTATATTATTATTATCAAATGGTAAGTCATCACCGACGCCCATAAAAACATACGAGTTAAGAGGATATGCTATTTAAGCCATTAAGATTTTAGTACGCCCTCAAAGATTAGCTGATGATGCAAAAAATCATCTTTCATCATCATCAGTCGCTATCCATACACTACTGAACATATGCCTCCCTCAATGAACGCCAAGACGGCCGATCCTTTGCCACTAATATCCAACACGGACCTCGCCCCTTGCCCCCTGCTCTTTTGTCCCCTCTTCTTATAAGAGCCCCCTCGGCTAAATTAGCTTCGCCCAATGTGCTGGGATCACCCTAGGCTACTGGACCCTACCGTCACGTCAGGGCCTGAACCATGGTGGGGATGATGACTTAATAATAATTACTTTACATTAAAACTTAAAGTGGACGTATGACGACTGTACCAACAGACAAACCCGTGCTGATAATGATTTACAGAAAAGATAAAGTCATGAATCGAAAAGTGTAGGTAATACTAACTTTGATCTTCGTTTAGAATTTTTTATCTGCGCATTCGATTTTGTTTTACGCAGTTAGGCCCTTCTGTTTTTATACGGTCGTCCCTAACATTAATAACCCTTAGTCCATTTATTTAAATGGCCACCCCTTAATTCAACGCCATGCAATAAAGCCTAATTGGTAAGGAAAGCCAGTTTTACGAACGTGTTAATAAGGGAATGTCTTGTTTTACATACTCTTGTAAGGATTGATGACGATGACTTTCATATTTTGAAAGAAGTCATAATAAAACAATTCACGGAAGGGCGAGTGGATGGATCATTATCATTAGCCTTTGTCCGTCAACTGGCAGAGATCGGACTCATAGTGCATCGCGGTGGCGCCGCGCTTTTATATTGTAAAAAATATATATTTTATAATTATGTTGCATAAACATTAAATATTAAAAAAAGAAATATATTGAGGAGAGCATATTCAAAGAATAAGCCTTTCGCTCTACTCTGAACATATTTTAATGTCCCAGTTCAGATATAGTGCGCATTACTCCGCACACGAGGCACAATAGGTAGAGGACCTATTTATCGCCCCTTGCAATAACGTTATAAGTACGATTTTTTTTAATTTGATATTCCAAAAACGTGGTATCTGTAGTGCGTATAATAGCGAATCAATGAGTGAAAGAGACAGCGTGACTGTGTCAGATCGAGATATCGTGTTTTGTCTTTATGCACGGAGATTTGTTTTATAAGATTTAATAATAATAATATCTATGGACACTTTCACACCACGTCAATCTGGTCCCGTGGTAAGTTCTCGAAGGACTTGTGTTACGGGTACCAGACAACGGAAATATATTTAATACTTTTTATACTATACATATATATAAGATTTTTATTATATAATACACATATTTAATACACATCCATGACCTAGGAACACAGAAAATATTTTTGTTCCCTGGCAGGATTCGAACCCGCAACCTCCGGCTTGAGCGTCAACGCGCTTACCACTGAGCCATAGAGGTCGTCAATTTGAATTTAAACATTTTTAATAGGCATACGTACTTATTTGGTTTGTTTTTGTAATACTTAGACAGGTTAGGAGCGTGGTGACTTATTAATATAAATAATAAAAAATGGTTATATATAATAAAAAAAAATGGTTCGCACGAGACTAGATGAGACAAATCATTCATGCTTTGCTTATCCTGAAACATACCCCCACCATGGTTCAGGCCTTGACGTGTGGTGGGGCTCATAGCCTAGGGTGAGCCCAGCACCTTGGGTGAAGCTAATTGAGCCGAGTGTTGTGTTTTTGAGTGATGTGCCTCGGATTTGTTGAGTACTTCGATGACTAGTCAGCCCCCATGGGACGACGACACTTCCACAGAGGGATTGTCCCGCCCAACGTTGGGACAGTGCAGTGGGGTGAGGTTCCCATCCTCACCAATTGTCCCCGCTGCTCTTTTGTCCCCTCTTCTTATAAGATCGAGGGAGGAGTTGTTCTGTGGTGCGGGACAACATCTCTATGGAGGTGGCGTACTTCTCTTGGGGGACTGACTAGCCGTCGAGGTGCCCTGTTTTTTCATTAGATCTGGGGCACCTCATCAAAGGTGGCATTGGTGGCACACGCCGGGTTTTAGTGGGTAGAGCTGCGTCCACTTACCACCTTTCGGGCGCAGCGAGTCCCACATACCCGCGTGGGGAGACCCAATCCCCCGCGGAATGCCTCAGAGAATTTCCCAGCGTTAAAGAAAAAACACTCTGAAACACGATGTTTAGTCTCGTTGCGCGTTTAATTAATTTCCCTTTCTATTACCCGTAAAAGTTCTTAGATCTTACTAGGGCTAGGTTAACGTGGTGTGATTTTTGGATAGTATTTATCTATTTTTTTATTAATTTATTTTATTCCATATCCTGGCCTTAATTCTGAAACAAAGCTAAGCAGTTGCACGTAAGAAATAAGATTGTGGTAGACATGTAAACGGTGTGTGGCTCAAACCGTCACTAAAGTATTTCAGAATCCTTATCTATCCAGCTAACGAGAAGGGAATGATGACCAACTAGCACCTCATTCAATCAAGTTTTCTTTCATTAGAAGGTGTATGAAACCTATGCCCTTAGAACACGAAACAGCGTACAGCGCGTTAATTTGCATTACCTCATTCGTTTCATCCTTTATACAGTGTGCTCGCGTTTGTGGAGTTAGAAGTGAAGGCTCTACATTTGTATGTGTAGAGAAATGCACGTTTGGAATCAGGAGCTTTGCGTGCCTGGCTTATATATAAGTGCTGTCATTTCTGAGCGCAGAAATTCACAATTTGTATGATGCAATTTTATATGCATAATTCTTTAAAGAACGTTGAAGCGGTGATATAGAGATTACAGTAACTATATTCTTCCGTTATACTGTGAGCTTATCATATTATGTTTGACGTGGGCTGCTTAGTTATTTTTACCAGTATTTGGAAAAATTAAAATCTGTATAAATGGAAAAATTGTGTAACTCATCATGATCATCATCATCAGCCTGGTATTGCCCAATGCTAAGCATATCTCCCTTTTTTCTGTTAATTTCCAGTATCCTTTGCCTGTCCCATCCATATTTTGACCATCAGCTTTCCCACGTCATCGGTGCATCTATGATGTCCTGCACATAGTGTGGAAAAATGAAACAGTGTCATTACTGGCGACGAAATATTGCACCTTAGCAAGCCTTTTTTTGGGAAATGCTCTTAGGCATCTCGCGGGGGAGGTGGATTCCCCAGGCGGGTATGTGGGACTTGCTGCGCCCGAAAGATAGTAAGGTGGACGCAACTCTACCCACTAAAACCCGGTGAGTGCCACCAATTCCACCTTTGGTGAGGTGCCCCGGATTTGTTGAGCAACAGGACACCTCAACGACTAGTCAACCCCCAAAGGATTGACGGCACTTCCATAAAGAGGTTGTCCCGCATCACAGAACAACCCCTCCTAACGTTGGGACAGTGCAATGGGGTGAAGTTTTCATCCTCACACCTCGTCCCCCCTGCTTTTTTGTCCCCTCTTCTTATAAGAAGGGTACAAAGTGCAGCTGCCTCGGTTCAATTGGCTTCGCCCAAGGTGCTGGGTGCACCTTAGACTACTTAGCTCCTCCTCCACGACAAGACTAGAACCATCTTATCAAGCCTAAACGACTTACCTGTGGTAATAGAGCTAGTTTGAAGTAAACAAGGTGATTCTGATGGACATTTACCTTCAGATAGCTTGCCTAGTTTACTTCACTGCTAATATTACTTTAATAGTATTTGAGACTCAGTTATTCAAGTGAAATTTCTTTGCGCGCATGAGGGTAAATTTTTTACGGATGAAACGTCACAAAAATTTGCAAAGTTTTTGTCCAAGAAGAGGGAGAGAGTGATTGAGACCGATTGAGAAAAAGTGAGAAAGGGCGAACGTAGCATGAAGCACGTAGCCATGGACTGAGAGTAGGGAGCAAACGAGTGAGAAAGATTGAGAGAGAGATAGTGAGATAGAGGGAACGTCGCTTCGCAAGTCTCGGAAATTTAAAGCTTTATATAAATATTATTTTATAAAGAAAATTCCGACAGAGCCAAATCTTCGTAGATACCTTAGGTTTACCACAAGGAATAAAGTGTCAAAAGTCCCCATCAGTCCCATGTGAGCTTAGGGACTTATTCGGGGCCCAAGGTAAAAATTTTAGGTTTTTTGGATTTTTCTCGAAAACGGTAAGTTTTATCGAAAAAGTACCTTAGAGCAAAGTTGTAGATCTTAAAATTCTCTATAAAAATGGTCCCTATGATTTTTTCTCTAAGACCCACTATTTCCCAGATATTGCGCTTGTAAGAATCACGTTCTACATAGTATGCACACATATGCCACGTATATACATATTTACGGACAGAAATATATTCTTCAAAAAGTTTATCAGCTTATCCAAAATGCCAAAACTTTATTTTATTTTTACATGCGATAACCGGATGCGATACTACGTTAGTAATGTTTAGAAGGGGCAAAAATTTAGTATTAAAATTATTTGAAAAAAAAAATGATTTGTTTGACTGCGCAAAAGTATTTACAGAAATTAATTCTTCACCTCAAATACTAATTACTAAAGGAATTCGGTTTCTTCTTGCGGTTTATGGAGCTCCAAAGAAAATTGATTGCATAGATACGTAACATATTTTGTAAATAATACACGAAACAAAAAGCAAGTACAGCTATATTGTCTTCCTCCAACATCGGCATCTGCTACTCAACATTTGTTTCGAGTATACTATCAAGTTCAGACATGGCAAGGCAATGAACTGAACCCTGAAGACTGGGGATGAAATTGATAAATAATACTTTGGAACCGATTCGAACTTTACTGCCCCCTGCTCCAGAAAAACTTCTTAACACTATTTTTTGCAATTGCAAGAAAGGTTGTAGTGCCAAATGTGGCTGTAAAAAAGTAGGGTTGCAGTGTTCTCCAGCGTGTACCAATTGCCAAGGTGTCTCTTGCTCAAATGTTCAATTAAATACAAGAGAGGAAGATTCATGTGATTTTGATGAAGACACAACTGATTCATTTTCATTTGAACAATTTCTAAGCGTTCATCAACAGGAAGGAGAAGAAGAAGAACAAAAAGAAATTGAAGAAAACATGATTGTTGAAGTTGAATATGAAGAGTATTAGTAGATTAAAGCAATAAATAAAAGTTGGAACGACAGTTAAACTCAGTAACCCATATCAATAATCTTCATACTATTAAATAATTATTGTTCCTGAAAATAACGTCATAAAGGTTCGTGGAATAAGCCTACCGGGGATACCACGTTAAAAAAAACGCGCCGAGTACACTACCTCACAGATGGTGTGAAAATGTGTGCATATTATGTAGAACGTGATTCTTACAAGCGCAATATCTGGGAAATAGTGGGTCTTAGAGAAAAAATCATAGGGACCATTTTTATAGAGAATTTTAAGATCTACAACTTTGCTCGAAGGTACTTATTCGATAAAACTTACAGTTTTCGAGAAAAATCCAAAAAACCTAAAATTTTGACCTTGGGCCCCGAATAAGTCCCTAAGCTCACATGGGATTGATGGGGACTTTTGACACTTTATTCCTTGTGGTAAACCTAAGGTCTCTACGAAGATTTGGCTCTGTCGGAATTTTCTTTATTTGATCACTATTTTTATGTCTAAATTGACCGGACTATTATTTCTGGGCGGATGTCTTCGTTTCGAATCATATCTGTCAAATAAACATCTATCAGCACTATATATAGCACTCTCCATAGCATTTTGAGCTACGGCAAACGTACGGACCAGTCGTAAATTTAGAGGTTTCAGCCCCGTAGATCATCACTAGTAAAGAATTTAAAAAAAATGTAAGGGAACTCCATCCTGCTAAGATTTTCTTTTAACTATCGAAGATTAATATCTAATCTGAATGGGTGAAAGTGCTACGAAAACAAGGGCAAGACTTACCATCTTACATGGCATCGTTTTTTATGGTAGTTGGATATGCAAACCAATTCCCAACCAGCCAAAGGTTGGATAGCCTGAGCCTAGCACAGGTAAATCATTCATGTGTGATCCATCTATGAAACATAGGATGTTAAGTCGTTGTGCCAGTAAGTACACTACCTACGCAACGCTAGTAAGAGGTAGCCGAACTGGGCCGGCACGACCGGGGTCTATGCTGTCGTGTTTCGTGTGGTTTGTGAGTTTGGCCCATTGGGGGATAGGGAAAAAGAGGGCGGCGCATCTGCGTGGCCTTGGTTCGGCGCCGTGGGGCTCCGACTGCTCGTTTGCCCTATGATGACATAAAAATACCTGTCGTTCCCTTCTCTCCAAAACACAGCAAGGCAAAGCAGGGCTGGATTAGTCCCAGGTAAACTTTCTTATGATTATGGGTCTAGCTGACCATTTCCCATCAGATGTCTGGATCTGACCGTTTGCCTCAAACTAACAAGCAAACGTGACGATGTTTTTCCAGTCCTTGTTTTTTTTTTTTTTTTTATCAAGATAAAATCCGATTTTTTAGAAAAAAATATCAAATAAAAATATCCGTTTATAAAAAGTAGTTAGAATCATGAAGAATGAGGATATAAATAAAATTTAATCTCATAACAATTTCTTCCAATTAAGAGGCGACTAAGCGGCCTGGCAAGGTTTTCTGGAAATTATTTTTTCAACTTCTCGGTGCTTATAAAGAGCCTTAACTCCCATTTAAGTTTTCTACAACTTTCACTAGCCTCGTTTTTATTTATAAAGGAAATAAGACTTAAAAATTCCGCGAATAAATTTAATACAAACAATGTAAAGTATGCCTTTTGAAAACGTTCTTACCCAGGAAATAATAACAAGAAAACTTGGAAGTAAGCCTTGATGGTGTGGGTTCTTGCGTGTATCTCAATTCATATGTTTCATTGTTTTCTTGCAAACATTTTGCTTTCTGTATTTTAATGCAGGGTACGCTAGAAAATACTTTTATTAGATTGTTTGTAAGTGGCATAATAACACTTATTTCGTTATACAGAGTCGAATTACGTTGGTAATATTTCAAATATTGAGATAGATTGAAGAATGAAAACAGTAAGGAATAAAATAGAATTAAAAAAGGACTCCTTAGTCATACATGGAAAACTAGAAGTTCCAAGTAGAATTACTACTTGAGCGGTCTTAGAGAGCTGAGGCAGTGAAATTTTGTCGCAATCTATGATGCTATTATATTTTACATTTATATAATATTTTATACTTATATATAAACTTGGTTTCTTATGCTTAGATTATTCACAGCAAATAAAATTAAATTAATATTGTAATATTCTTGAGAGGGATTCATAACAGCTTTAAGAAGCGATATCACCAGTCAGGATACCATGTGGTCCCCACCATGGTACAGGCCTTGACTGGCGGTGGGGCTCAGTAGCCTAGGGTGAGCCTAGCACCATGGGCGAAGCTAATTGAGCCGAGGGGGCTTTTTGTACCCTTCTTATAAGAAGAGGGGACAAAAGAACAGGGGGCAAGGGGAGAGGATGGGAACCTCACCCCATTGTACTGTCCCGACGTTGGGAGGGGCTGTTCTGTAGTGCGGAACAACTCCTCTGTGGAGGTGGCGTCGGTCCCTTGCGGGACTGACTAGCCGTCGAGGTGCCCTGTTAGCTTAACAGATCCGGGGCACCTCACCAAAGGCGGCACTGGTGGCACTCGCCGGGTTTTAGTGTGTAGAGCTGCGTCCACTTACCATCTTTCGGGTGCAGCGAGACCCACATAGCCGCGTGGGGAGACCCACTCCCTAGGCGGGATGCCTTAGGGCATTTCCCGGCGTTAAAGAAAATTATATCATATTTGAAAGGCTGAAACATACTGCAGACCCTTTAATCTAGCGGATATATCTGGATATCGGTGATTACTTAACACCAGAAATGGTGGTCCCTTGCCCCTTCTATAAAAAACTACTCTCAATAGTTAACGCGGGTGAAGACGCGGGGAAAAGATTACCTTATATTTGCATAAAGACATTTGAAACAGTTACACTTCGGTAAAGCCTACGGAATGCCCTATTTTATTTATAACACGTGTAAGAGGTCGCTAACTTCAAGATGTCATGTCAAGAATTCTTAACTTGGTTTAAAATTTGAGTTGTGGAACGAAATACAGGACGCCGTGAGTCTTACGACATTGCCGCTAATTTTATAAATGCAAAAATCTTTGCGGAATTCCTCCTTACAAGTTTTCGTGTTTATATAATTTTAATGAAATAGATAGTACTTTATACGTAATATTTGAAAGTTTGTATGTTTGTATGTTTCATAATGTGACATATATAGCCCAGACTGGATCACACATTTTATTTCAATAATAGTTTCTTAACTATTATACTATTTTGGTTATTGTCACCGAATGTTTTAAAAATTATGTTGGCAAATATTCGATATACAAATAATATAAGCTAAAGTGAGATTATACTAATATAAAGAATAATAAAGTACAAAGAACCTAAACTAAAAACCTTAAAAAATATAATATGATAACTAAAATGTATTATTGAAAAGGAGTTCCTTTAGGCAAGGTTCCGAAGATACTGGCAGCGCTCCCCCTTTGAATAGCTAGACTAATTCTTTGTCCGAGGTAGCTGCCAGCTCTTCGGTCTCCTGTGAGGTCGACTAACCTTTTTGCTATTTCCTTTAAAAGCCTTATAGCGCTAGGACCCCACGGACCAAGGGTCTCGACACCGAATGGGACAAAATCATATTCGGAGCCTAGACCCCCTGTATTTGCATACTTTAGCTTTTTCAGCCGTTTCACAAGCCGCACCAGCTTTGTTGTTGGTTTCCATACCAGCACCCGGCCCATCTTCCATGGAATCAAACTCATACCGTCTGGTCTCTTGCCATTGTCTCTTCCAGTCGGCTTAAGTAGACTTGACACGTTGACGGTGGCAAGGGACCGGCGTATGATATCGTTAAGTGCGGCATGTCTCGAGAAGCGGCCTGCACTTTTTTGGCATGACAGTCCGTGATGTACTAGCTGGTCGACATCACTGCCACAGGGACATTTATGAGGAGCGCAAACCGGAACCCCAAGCCGTAGACAGGTTGCGATTCGGAGTGTGTCAGGCTTAAGAAATGTTCCTGTATTTGACGAAGGGTACGCGTGAAGCCAGTAGCCAGCCTCATGCGTACCCACGGCCAAAAGCCTATCAGGCGGTGAACGTGTACTACAGCTCAAAATATTGTCACCAGTCAAAGAAGAGTAAAAAAGAGGCAAAGTGCCAGTATTTACCTGTAAGAGGTAGTGCCATGCTGCATTGCAGCCGCACTGGGCTGGCACGAATGGGGTGGTAAAAAGTTGGTAAATAAATCGTCCCGGGTGAAATTTTTGATACTTATGTGCGATATGCGCTCGTCTGTCAGTTTGGCTACCGTATTTATATATATATATATATATATATATATTTTTGTGCGTATATTTGTAACCTAACTCCTAGTTAGGACAGGTGTTCGGGCCAATGTATCACGGCCCTCGCATAGTTTAATACTTCTTTTAGGCACGTACATAGTCTAATCACGTACCGATCTTTTACTCGAGACAATAAGTTATTTGTATAGTCAGCAGATTGTAATATTATAATATAAACTAATCATCTTGTAATAAAGACAGTGCTTCATAGGAGTTCAGTACGCTCTCAAGGGGTTTTATTTTATCCCCCACATCATAGCCCGTCGGGCCCGTCGGACCCGTCGGGGTCAGCAGTGATCAACAAGCACTCTACGGGTTTCATTTCTCTACTCCCGTAATCCTATAGTGTAGCCCACTACACCGAGATAGCGCATCGCCGCCAGATATCGTCACTATCTCTCCTGCGTGTAGAAAACGCTACAACAGGTTTGGAAGAAATATTCTGTGTGTATTAGAGTGGGATGGTTTGAAAACACTAAATTATTTGCTATTATAAATAATGTGTTAGTTGTACTGAAAAGTATCCAGAAAAAGTATTTTGTTTCATCTTTAAGACGACGCACGACATCTATCGAGTCTGCTAATCTAGTAATAGAAATAGCTTTAGTATCATCATCAGCCTTTATCCGTCCGCTGCTGAACATAAGTCTCCCTCAATGAACGCCAAGACAGCCGATCCCTTGCCACTCGCATCCAACATAGACCGGCCACCGCACGAAGATCGTCTTCCACTTTGGAATGGGATCTTAAAATTTATGTTTATATCGTCAGAAGAAATTGCACAATAAAAAGGATTGGTTACTGCGATAACATTGCGTCTTCCCAAACGCGGCCTCCGTTCTGATACCTTATTGGCCATTATAAATATTTACTGCCATCTAATGTACACCCTTGGTCGATACGATGATTGCTTACATTACAAGATACTGGTTCCATTACTTCATGACCGGAGTAACTAAATATTTACCCGATAATCAACAAATGTGATTTTCTTAGGGTTCCCAAAGGTCGGTAGCTTTGGAAATGAAAATCACATATCATTATCACAGTTACAGTGGGAGGGATGTCTGATTGTTTTTCTTTAACGCCGGGAAATGCTCTAAGGCATCCCGCTGGGGAGTGGGTCTCCCCACGCGTGTATGTGGGACTCCCTGCGCCCGAAAGCTGGTAAGTGGTCGCAGCTCTACCCACTAAAACCACGCGAGTGCTATCAATGCCGCCTTTGGTGAGGTGCCCCGGATCTGTTGCACAGGGCACGTCGACGGCAAGTCAATCCCTCAGGGGACCGAGGCCACAGAGGGGTTTTCCCGCACCACAGAACTACCCCTCCGAACGTCGGGACAGTACAATGGAGTGAGGTTCCCGTCCTCGCCCCTTTCCCCCTGATATTTTGTCCCCTCTTTTTATAAGAGGGGTACAAAGAACTCCCTCAGCTTAATTCGCTTTGCCCAAGGTGCAGCGGCTCACCCTAGGCTCGCCACGACAAGGCCTGAACCATGATGGGGAAGGATGCAAGACATCCAAGACACCGCGTCTGCATGGGTGATACCGTCTTGCTTATTTTTTCCATGTTTGAGTTTGAGTGGTTAATTACTTTCATTATTAAATTTCAAATCTCAGCATGCATAACACCAGATTTCGTTATTTGGTGTAATCATGGAGTGTACCTAATGCACAAATATGTAACAAGCTACACTCGGTCACAGTTTTCATCAGCTCTTATATGTCCCACTTGCTGGGCAAGGGGCTCCTCCTCCAAATCAGGCTAGGAGGAGGATGGATAGTTAACGGGTTGGTGAACGACCATCTTCGCTCGACCATCTTCGCTACTTGACCATCTTCGCTACTAGACCATCTTTGCTACTATGCTACTATATCATCGTCTCTGACTGCTTGACAGACATAATATTATTTTATTTATATATTAATATATTGTAGGTATAAAACTTCTAATGACGGCATATTTAATTTGAATTGAAAGAAATAACCTAAATTGAAAGAAATATTAATGATGAGATGCCTTAGTGAGCAAGTTAATACTTAAGAATATATTATTTTTAATGAGTTTATATTTATATTATGTTTCACCTTTTTCAATTACCTATTAGGTTAAACTAATTACATACTATACTTAATCTTGATTACTTGTCTAGTCTGTTTAACAAAGCAATATTATATGCTATTTGCGAAAACTTGTGATTGGCCTTATTTTAATTATATTGTAAGATATAAAACTCAACATTCGGTACTGACTTTGACTGCCTTATCTCAAGACGCTTCAAGAGTTTCGTGAAGAAATAGTTTTAATTATGCTGATAATCATGTTTGCTTATTTTCAAGTAACAATAATTGTAGACAGTAAATAACGCAACAATGCTTTACGCACTATATTTGCAAATGTTTGCCTCTGGTGCTTGAGGTTACAGTTAACAGCTAGTGTATAAAAGTCAGTAACTTTAAATGGAAACTGGGATTACAGGTACGAACTTATTCCAATTTCGCGGCTCATTACTGTCCAAATTAAAGCACACTCCTAAGTGGCTTACATACGTAATACGATTACGTATCCAAAGCGAATTAACATACTCGTGCGATAAAGTACAGTCAGCGGACGATATGTGTCAATGTCTGAATATTCAATCAACTGAGGATGTGATCATTCACTTGTACAGGATTCGGATTGAGAGTGAGTAAGATTACATAGGCTGCATTAAATACTTTTAATGATGAATTTACAATCGGGAATGGAATATTTCCACTGTTCCTGTCATATTAAAATCTTTTTAATTGAAAACTCCTTGATTTTAAAAATCGAATACCATTTATTTATTTAAAAAAAGATTCTCGGTCTTGTCACAAGGTCTTGCCAAACTTGTTTAGTCGTTGAGAAAATGGAATTGACTCGAGAAAATTCTAGAGCGATGATTTATTATGACTTTCGAAGTGGTTTAACACAAAAACAGTGTGTTGACCGGATAATTTCTTCATTTGGTGATGAAGCCCCATCCAAAACCACAATTTATCGCTGGTTTGCTGAATTTCAACGTGGACCTGTCAAGCTCAGTGATGATCCCCGTCAAGGTCGTCCAATACTGCAGTCACCCAAGAAAACGTTGATGCTGTGCGTAAGCTGATTGAGGAAGATCGACATGTGACATACCGCGAAATTCAGGCAACTTTAGATATTGGCATGAGTCAAATACAAATAATCTTGCATGAACAATTAGGTGTAATAAAGTTATTTTCCCGATGGATACCGCATTTGCTCTGTGAAGAGCAAAAAGCGGCTCGCGTTACTTGGTGCGTCAGAACTCTCGAAAGATTCCACGCAGGATCCTCAAATGCTATATGTACAACATCGTATCAGGTGACGAATCCTGGATATACGCGTACGAAACAGAAACAAAAAACCAGTTACGAGTTTGGGTGTTCGAAAATGATTTAAAGCCAACAAAAATTGTTCGTTCACGGAGTGTTGCAAAATGGTGGCCACGTTTACCTCCAAAACCGGCCATGTTGCGACTATTCCTCTTGAGGGACAAAGAACGGTTAATGCAGAATGGTTTCGGCGCATAGAACATAAGAGTTTTTAGAGCAAGAAAACATAGAATTATTAGACCATCCGCCGTACAGCCCCGACCTAAGCCCTAATGATTTCTATACTTTCCCTAAAATAAAGAATAAATTGCGTGGTCAGAGATTTTCATCGCCTGAAGAAGCTGTGGACGCCTACAAAACGGCCATTTTGGAGACCCCAACTTTCGAATGGAATGGTTGCTTCAATGATTGGTTCCATCGTATGAAAAAATGTGTCAAATTTCGCGGAGACTACTTCGAAAAGCAATAAATATATTTTTAAATAGTAATGTTGTGTCACTTCCTTGATTCCCTAAATTTTTTGTGCCGCCTTCGTATAATCAAAACTCGCACCACAATTATTGGATACGCATTTTTGTTTATTTCATTGGTCACCATAATTACCATCAGTTTCCGCTGGACTTTTTTTCCACGGAAATGCTCTTATGCTCCAATGTTGGGAGGGGTTGTCCCAGTGCGGGACTTGGTGTGGGAATGGGATGTGGTTCCCGTCCTCACCCCTTGCCCCGGTACTTTTTTGTCTCCTCTTCAGGAGATATAATAGGGGTACAAAGAGCAGCTTCCTCGATTCAATTAACTTTTACCAAGATGCTGGGTTCACCTTAGGTTACTGAGCTTGATCTTCTTCAATTAATGTCAAGACGATTCGCCTTGCAATCAATTTTGGCGTAGTGTACGAAAGTAGTTAGTCAGTAAAATCTAGCTGGATTTTGAACTGCCTTCAGTTTTCATGACACTAGCGCCCGCCACAGGACACAATACACACCAAATGATAGCAAAAGGTTAACACTATAGGCTATCCTTTGATAATGTGATTAAATTCCAGACAAAAGAAAACCACATACAATATTTTATCTAGTGTTTTATATTTTGACGAGTGTAAAAATGATGAAAATATTATTATACCATGTAGTTTCAAGATAGGACCTTTTATCAGATGATTGGGCCTTTTATGGTAATCTAAAAAGTTTAATCATAAAACGTTTAATCTTTTAAATAGTATCAATATTTTTGAAAGCGAAGCCAAAATGTTCTATTAGTACTTAATCCTGGTTCTTACGACAAAGGTAGACAGATTTAATGTATAGGGACTTTTCAAGTTATAGGTGACAAGCTTGCAGCTGCCTTTTTATTTTCTTATATTAACGAACAGTTGATTATCATACAGGGAATGAAAAGAAGGGAATGATAGAAATATGAAAACGAGCAGACACAAATAAAAAAGACGCAAATAAAAAACTAAATGCTAAAAACATTTTGGAGCATTAAAATAAAATCATAATAAAACAAATTTCCAACTGTACATCTGTAAAACATTCAATAATAGATGTCGAAACAAAAACATCAGTTATTTCCAGTGAACTGTACGTACGTGAGAGAAGCCGCGAATTGCTTACAATTTATCGTTCGCCCCATTATACAATGCTGAGGTTCGACGGTAAATGCAATAATAGTATTGAACGAATTACGGCAGCGCGACTCGAATTGTCGGAGAAAAGATCACACAATATTATTTTATGTGTATTGAAACGTTAACAAAATACTACCAACACTTCAATAATATAAGACTTAACTAAGACAACAGATTCAACACAAAAGATTAGATTTTCCATGAAACAGCATCTCTGTTTTTGGGGCGACAGAATAGGCAGAGAATTACTCTGCCTATTCTGCTAGTACTACTGCTACTACATTATAAATCAAGCATGAATAAGTGGCACGGACTGGTCTCGATTACAATTGTTTATGCAATTAAATCACTTACCATCATGTAGATGGCAAACTCGCATAATATAGTTTGTTATCTAACTAGTCTCTAGATAGTGTTCATCGAAATTTTCATTTTGGCTTCTATTCATTATTCACTGCTGAATAAAGGCTTTGACATTGTCAAAGCAATAGATATTCAACATTCAAGTTGATTCGAGGTTTTGTCAAACAATATTATATTATAGACTTATTTATTTTTTCTTTCGAGATTTGATGTATTTTTTTTGTGAAATACAAAAAGGCATGTAACTACTAGCGCTGGCATCTACTATCTTACTCTTCAGGGTAGAGTCAAGTCAATAACAGAGAGTTGTACAATATACAGCATACATGGTCATAAACTCTTTAGCGGTGAGACTTATGCGCTATGAGCCCGAAAAAGTATGACCAATACAAACCATTAACTGAATTATTATCAGATGGGAAACATTGGTCAATAAGAATAAGATTTTGCTACTGACCGAATTTCGTTCACCTAAGCATGAAGACCGGCGCTCAACAGTTGGAAAAGCCCTTGAATTTAGAATGTATAAAAGTTGTAAACTCATATAAAAATTACAACAAATCAAACAGTCTCTGCTGAAATCAGAGCCAGCAATTCCCGCATCTAGTGCCCAGTCTCCTTATTTCTACACTGGTGGAAGGGATGCGCGTGTGCCGCGCTGAGTGCTGAATACATAATTTTTACGTCAAACAACCGTGCCGTTTCGTAAAAGTAGGACAAGACGAGCAGTGTAATTACTTGCACCGAGACTTCCCGTCAAATGCCTCAGGAATAAGGAGTTTGCGCCGGGAAATGATTTGATACATCCCGCAGGGGAGTAGGTCTCCCCAGGCGGATATGTGAGACTCGCTGCGGCCGAAAGCTGGTAAGTGGACGCAGCTCTACCCACTAAAAGCCGGCGAGTGCCACCAGTGCCGCCTTTGGTGAGTTACCCCGGATCTGTTGAGCAAACAGGGCACCTCAACGGCTAATCATTCCCTCAGGCGACCGACGCGACCTTCACAGAGAGGTTGTCCCGCACCACAGAAAAACCCCTCCCGACGTCGGGACAGTACAATGTGAGGTTCCCATCCTAGCCCCTTGCCCCTTGCTCTTTTGTTCCCTCTTCTTATATGAGGGGTACAAAGAGCCCCTCAACTCAATTAGCTTCACCTAAGATGCTGGGCTCAACCTAGGCTACTGAGCCCCACCGCATCGACATGGCCTGAACCATGGTGGGGGTAAAGGAGTTTCCTGGGTTAGTCTTGGATAAACTCGTTGTTATGTTAGTAGGCCATGATCACTTACAATCAGCTCATCTGTTTACATATCCAATTAACATTTTAAAAATTCTACCAGTCGGCTGTCGGGTTTGAAAAAAGGTAAGTCACGGATAAAGTCTTATTATGCAACAAAGTTAAAGCCCTTATCCCAAATTGTTGTTTCTAGATCGAGGTGTTTTCATAGAAATCGTCATTTTAAAATAATAATAAATAATAGGGTACAGATACATCTTTGATCTAGGGATTTTTTTGGATAAAAATACAATATTTAACATTTTACATGATCAAAAAAAATTCTAAAGTAACGTCGATTTTAAAAGCAAATTGAGTAGTATGATACTTCGGGTAACTCAATTTTAATGAAACTTTTACGTTTAAATTGCTAAACGGGGATGACGTGGAAATGATTGGATAGATCTTTATTATGTCACTTCAAAATTTTTGAAAAATAAAAAACGATAAAAATGGCTCTCGTACATCGCACCACGTCGCGCCAGTACCCACGTTGTTACCGCGCATTTCATATTATTACGTCTAAATAAATAAGACGACACAGTGTAAATAATATAGCTACTTAATACTTACTAACAATTGTTGTACTTGGTTGTAATTAGTTTGCAATACAAAACCTTTAATTAGTGTAAATAAATAAATACTTGAGTTTGTGTAGTACCTAGTTATTTAATTGAAATGGCGAATAAAAAAAGTAAAATAAGGAAAAAGAATCTTAATACAGTTTTATCACAAACTAGCTGTTGCCCGCAGCTTTGCCCAAGTTAACTTAGATATACAACCATATACGCATTGATGATAATTATTTATCTATGGACGGGCGTAGGACTTTATTTTATAATATGTAGTGATTAATACCGTATTTTTGTGAATAGCTTTTACATTACCGCTTTATAATTGGCAATTTTTTAAAGTATTAAAATGGATATAGGTAGTATGTTATATTTAACTAATGTAGACATATTATGCCATCGCGGACTTTTCAGTATGCATATTTAGAATACACAATTCTACCATACATTGATACAATAATAATTAATTCGGAACCGGGCCCGGCTAAGGTGTATATAATGTAGTACATTATTTTGATCTATCTGTTAGGGTTCATCAAGCGTTTGCAATGTAAGTGCAAAAAATGTGCTTATTTATGACATCACATCAGAAACTTCTAAAATTATGAGTGTTTATCTACTATATTATGCATATACCTATTACCTTCCTCTTGAATCATTCTGTCTATTAAAATAACCGCATCAAAATCCGTTGTGTAGTTTTAAAGATGTAAGCATACATACAGTCAGACGCGGGAAGCGACTTTGCTTTATAGTTTATACTATGTAGTGATGTCTTCTTCCAGAAATTGTTAACACTTGAAGAATTCAAATTGTCCGACAATAAAGAAAATGAGGAACCTTCATCACAAAATATTTCTGATTTGCAATCATTTCCTAGCCCCCTACCCACAGGGCAGTGTCGTGAGGACTATGGCCTTGACCTTCTTCTCAGAGGAGACCCGTGTCTAACATTAATCGATGATGTATGGGTCGATGAAAATGAACCTGGACCTAGCATACGACAACTAAATTTTGTTGAATTTTAAAACAATTAATATAGTATAAAAGAATATGTTTGTCAACAATTTTTTAATCTCCTACAAACATTCTTAGAATGATTGATTTTTTTATAGCTTAGGCCTTAGGGGGACAAACGAGCATTCGGAGCCTTAGATGACTACCGACTCCAATAATAATAATAATATCTAAGGACGCTTTTTACACCACGTCAATCTGGTCCCGTGGTAAGTTCTCGAAGAACTTGTGTTACGAGTACCAGACAATGGAAATATATTTAATATTTTATACTATACACATATTTAAGGTTTTTATTTATAATACACATTTAATACACATCCATGAACCAGGAACACAGAAAACTTTTTGTTCCCTGGCGGAATTCGAACCCGCAACCTCCGGCTTGAACGCTAACTCGCTAACCATTGAGCCACAGAGGTCGTCCTCGTAAACATTTACACAAGAGATAATGCAGATGCATTACCCTCCTTTACCCCATCCCCTGCAATGGGACACCGGAAACTCATACACCGCAAGAAACGCGACAGCATAGGTGTCACTTGACGCCATTATCATGTGAACGAGAGGTACCCCTACGGTCGTGCCGGCCCAATTCGGCTGCAAGCAGCATGGCACTACCTTTTACACCTATGTAGCTAATTCATACTTCCTAATCCTTACTAATATTATAAATGTGAAAGCATGGATGTTTGTTACGCTTTCACGCGAAAACTACTTAACCGATCATCATGAAACTTTGTACACATATTCTTGGAGGTATTAGAAATAACATAGGATACTTTTTATAAAAAAAACTAAAGAGAGGTGTCAAGGGACACCCGGATGGATCGAAGTTCCTTTCGATTAATTAGTGAAGAAATAAAACTATCTTATCGTGCGCAGACGAAGTCGCTGGCACCAGCTAGTATTTCTATAAATCCAAAACTAGATAACTATAACAACAACAAGATTTTGTTATGCATAATTATTAATTATCACATCTAAGAATAATTCGAGCATAGTCAATCTACTGCATATTCGTATACTTTTGCGTGCTTGCCGGCCGTGGTAGGTCACCGGAGTTCATATAAAGACATCTCCCGCGCAACGCAAGTGCAAACCGATTCGGTGCGTTAAATACCTATAGTTTTGGGAGAAGGGGCCCTTAATGCTGTAAGCGATTTCAAACCTAACATTACTAGAAATAAATATTATTTCTACGTTAATGTGCTATCACTGGATTTGTATACATAATCTATTTCATCCTAGCAATGATCCCTGAATACTTTAAATGTTTAAACGGTTTTATTTTCTTATTGCCTCACTCTTTGCATTCTCTCTTTTAACGCTCTAAAAGATTTCTTACCTACAATTTTTTGCTTTTTATGAATTTCCTCTTATTATAAATGTGAAAGTTACAAGACGGGATGGAGCAGGATATTATTTATATTATGTGTGACCCTTGCATGTACCGTGGTTGGGGGTGGGTCTCCCCTAAGTTCAGTAAGAGGTAGTGCCATGCTGCTTTGCATCCGAATTGGGCCGGCACGACCGGGGTGGTACCTCTCGCTCACATAACACCAGCGTCAAGTGACAGCTATGCTGTCGCGTTTCGTGTGGCTTGTGAGTTTCCGGTGGCCCATTGGGGGTATAGGGAAAAAGAGGGCAATGCATCTGCTTAACTGTTGGTTGTGTGGGTGGGTGCGTGCGGTGAACGTCTATGGGCATCGGTAGTCACCATAAGGCTCCGACTGCTCGATTGCCTCCTTATAACATAAAAAAGACTCATCAAAGCTATTTCAAGAGAGAAACAGCAAGATGGTGGTACCTATGCTACCGGGAGCGCAGCACAGCGCATCGCTTCCACCTCCAAAGCCTTATATAAAATGGGTGAACAAATTATAATATTAAGCCTTTTAGTGATTCTAATCTATATTATTCATCATTAGTGTATATAAATGGTACCATTACCGAACGAATGTCCATTTACATCAAGTATTCATTTATCATTCGATTACGTGTATTCGAATAATGATGTAAGGAAAATTTACCCCTTACATATAATGACATGAAATCGGTAACACGTGTCTCGTCTAAGGCACTAGTCATATCAAGCAGTGGCGTTCTGTTTATTGCAATCCTTTTACGTGCTTGTGAAAAAATTTCTCTTTTATCAGAGATATCCTGATTTATAATAGTGATGTGATTTACGCATACTTATATGAAACATTTTTAAATATGAGAACGCGTGTGTGTTACAAGCCTAAAATAAAACCCATAAAAAAGATGCTACACTTATAAGCTCGATAAAGAAACAGGCAGACAAGCCTTTTGGAAGTTTTCACCGTCACCCAAGAATATATACAGTATATGGAGTCACCTGGCAAGTCATTCATGCATTACCTGAGACTTAATCTGGCAATTCTCGGTGCCACACTGCCTGTCTCATTGCTTAAGTTATTTTTCATATAGCTACGAAAAGCTTCTATTTTAAAGAAAAGCTGATTGGTGTAATTAAAATAACTGGATGATTATGGTAATAAAAACTTGAGGTCACATAGGATAAAATTTAAAAAAACATCCGAAATTTTGATTGTCTTAACATAATATTATCTTTTAATATTTACAGTGTGAACTCAGTAAAAGCTTAGCCGCGAGTTTGAGAACGTTTGGGTGAACTTTCTTCACCTGCAAGACCAAGTTTACAGAATAATATTTATCTTCGACTATTATGTTATCAGGAGTTCTGTAAATTTTACTACTGTAAAGATTTTCCCCACGTAAATAAATCAAGGCAATCAGAAGCTAACTCGGTAAAAAGGTAGAATATTATATTATGGTAATTAATATGATCATCTGATTTACTTTTATGAAAATTTTGTTAATGAACGATTTTTTTATATACTTAAATAGATATTGAAAAAAACCAAAATAAAAATAGGACTTATGGGGACTGCCGATAAAACTGAAAACTTATAACTCGCAGAATATCTTGAAATTTGAAATCTGAAATAAATACAAAGAATTTAATTTATTATGTATAGAATATAAAAATAACGAATATGTTTCTGAAAATATGTTTTCAGAAACCAATGTCCAGCGGTAAACGGAAGCAGGTTGATAATGATGACGGGATGATAATATGATTACTTTCATTTTACAAGCCCAAAAAAACGAATGCTTCTGATATATTATATTAGCGGAATAATAGTGATTATATCTCTTGTTTAAGGCGACGCATTGTTAAACGATAATTCTTATACTGGATAAGATTACTATCTCGGAAACTGAGAAAATTTAGGGGAAACAAATCGTTAACTCTTAAGTGTATAATGTTATTACAAAGATGAATTGTTTTGCTCATAAATAAGATTGTGTGTCTCCAAAAAATACTGAAAAAATGCATCCTCTTAACGTAAAGTTATCATATAAAAAATCGTATATGATGTTGATTTTGCTCATTTCGATACAAAAAAAAACAACACAAAGATACAAAATAAAATTCATATATTAATAATAATATATGAATTAAACTATGTGTAGAGCTACAACCGCTGGGTATGTTTACACAAATTAAAATTCAAAGTAGATATTATTATTATGATCTTCATTTTATAGGTTGAAGTTGTAAATAATTATCAATTGGAGTGCCCTTGTGGTATCTATTTGGTTTTAACATCCGTGGCTTTAGCAATGTAAGAGAGATTCAATCATAGAATCAATCAATTTTGCGGTTTTAACAAAGGACACTACGAATGGAACTGAAAATCAGGTTAATAGATAGAAAATTGAAACGGAAATATATCTTGTAATTATTTTATCAAATGTTATGGTACCAAAGGAATAATTTTAGAGATTAAAAGTGGCATAATATATCGTTAGAACGAGATAATTCCGAACAAGTCATCAGGGTCTTTTTTAATTAACAAGTTTCGTAAAATATTTTTATGTGCTAGACGATAAAAATAATATTATTATCTACAACATGAACCCAGCAAACTTTGTCCTGCCTTAAAATAGATATGAACAGAAGGTAATCTACATAAAATGTGCACTTGAGCAACGTACATATAGACATCGTTCACGGATACGATATCGCGGAACATCAGGAACAGTGCAAGGCGCGATAGAGGCATGTTTTTGTGATCATTTCGTGCAAAAATGGAGCCGAAGCCCTATTATCATTTTTTTTATACAAATTTTATCTTGGCGATAACCAACTGCAACAAATTTCACAATTATGTAATTCGATGCAGTGGTTTTGAAGTAGTGTGCATACACACATTTTGACAGTTAATTTTTATTTATATAGATTAATAATTTAGGTCTTGAAAGTAAAGTAAAATAATTGCGTTTCTTTAATGTTTGTGCCTAAAAATTACAATCAACTTGTTCTTCTACTAATGTACCTTGAAATGGATTGTAGCAACGAAAAATATGCATAATATTATAATGATGATTGCAAAACTAAGAACTTTACTAAAACTAATTTATTTTAAAAGAATAACATTTCCCAACTTTTTCTGAATTTCCAATTCTTTGAATCACGGTTGTAAAATTTGTGCCTATAAATTACAATCAACTTGTTCTTCTACTAATGTACCTTGAAATGGATTGTAGCAACGAAAAATATGCATAATATTATAATGATGATTGCAAAACTAAGAACTTTACTAAAACTAATTTATTTTAAAAGAATAACATTTCCCAACTTTTTCTGAATTTCCAATTCTTTGAATCACGGTTGTAAAATTTGTGCCTAAAAATTACAATCAACTTGTTCTTCTACTAATGTACCTTGAAATGGATTGTAGCAACGAAAAATATGCATAATATTATAATGATGATTGCAAAACTAAGAACTTTACTAAAACTAATTTATTTTAAAAGAATAACATTTCCCAACTTTTTCTGAATTTCCAATTCTTTGAATCACGGTTGAAAAATTAGAGTAAGGATCACAGAGAGGATATTATCAACTTTAGGAAGCTAAAATCATTTTTTGATTGTTTGATTTGTTGATGACAAACTTAGTCATTGGTTCCGTGTGTTTTAGTGTATCATTTGGGTTCAAAAGCTTTTTGGCAAAACCTTATTCAATTAAATTTAACTACATTTGAGCATTATTCGAGAATAACTATGAAATATTTAATACTTTCATAAAGTGATGGATTAAAACCTTCTAAGGTAATCTTCTGTGGATGCGTGTTAGTCGTCCATTAATCAGGTAGGAAGACGATCTCCGTACAGTGGCCGGTCCGTGTTGAATGCGAGTCGCAAGGAATCGGTCGTCTTGGCGGTCTTTGAGGGAGGCCTATGTCCATCAGTGGATGGATACGGGCTGATGATGATGGTAATGAAGACGATGCTGTGAAAGGTATACTTTATTATAGCAAATTCAAGTCTAGGGAAGGCTTTAATATTGGTACTGATTGGGAGAGATGAAAGATTTTTTTGCGTCGATGAATACAAATTGAATAAAAATCGGACTTATATTTCTTTCAAATGAACCTCTATTTTTTTCTTCACCCTTCAGGGCTTTTTGAATTATATTTATAATTAGAATGATTGCTTTTTATAAAGTATGGTACAAGTATTTTATTTAATGTTCCTTAAAAAGAAGGTCTAAATTATTTAATGAGAGATATAAACTATATACATGGATATTACGTTGTTAAGCTAAATATTTTAATATTGTCAACGTACGCCTGATAATATTACGTGTTTGCGTATTTTATTTGATGCGTTTGAACAATCCCTTCAAGTCCCTGTAGTTTTATACCTTGAAACGTTCCTACTCTTATTCACGATATAATTAACTTTTTTTTATTCATCGCCAATTGACCTGGCAGCCTTTAAATCTAGTTAAATATTCATCATCCAATAAAAGCTACCATGCAATGATTGGTGTTAATTCTTTGTTCAAACCTAGATGAAAAGTTAAAAGGCTTTATTTTAATTTATTACTCATAAGTACTCATAACTGAGATAACAAAGATCCATAAATTATTAGTGAACAATGGCTTACAATTAGGTTAGTAGCATACATTGATTAGTCATAATTATTCCCAAAAAATTAAATTGAAATCCCAAATTCCTTAACAAATAATATAATATCAGCATGTCAAACATTCAATTACCCAAATATTTTTTATGGATTTGGGAATCTATCAGGGCGAATAACCAATGTCTATGTAAGACAGAATTATCTTATTATATGAGTGTGTTTATTATTTTATTTATAAAATTGAATGTATGTATTTGTGTATGTATAAATTTATGTATAGGTATATGTATGTGATGTGTATGTTAATTATTTAATGCTTATGTATATATATATATATATATATATATATATATATATATATACATAAGCATTAAATAATTAACATACACAGTCATACACATGGACAAGTCAACAGGACCTGAGAAATTAAGGACTAGTCACAAATGACCTCAATAGTGATCGTTGTGGCCTTTGCTACCGCCAATTCTTTCTATTATAATATTATGTAATATGTAAGCGACAATTACTTTCTGATATTAACGTGAATTTCACTCACTATTATGAAACAATGTTTAAATACACATGTAAATAATCTCCAGGACAGCGATAAAATCCATAAAACGTTGTTTCGTTATAAAACGATAACTTTTACGGATACATGCAAATAACTAAATATAGTATGGGATTATTTTGAATAAATAAAACCTTTTTGAATTGAAACTAGTAGACGTACAAGAGTACTAGTATAGTGAAACTGTAAAGAAGTTAGCTCGAGGCTGTACGCCAACGTTTCAGGGTATAAAAGGATTGTCCGTATTTATTTCGGAGTTTCTTCCACAGTCCGTTTCAATTGGACATTCATTGCTATGGAGAGTAAGTATGAATGTATATTATTTGTAGAGACAAGTAATATACATTCATATTTACTTTATAAAAAAAGTAAATTTAACTGACCTATTTTTAATTAAAATAGATTTAATCATTCGTTACAATTATTATTTATATGAGAGTAATAATTGATATATTTTTATGCAAAAGTTTGAAACTTTTAATTTTATTAAAAATACCTAAAATCTGAAATGAAATTGATTTCATACTGAACACCCTCCTCACCTAGAAGGAGACCCGCGCCCTACAGTGAGATATAATATAAGGGTTGATATGTTGATATTATAGTATAGATTTTCGAATATATTATATGGTATACATTTTTTTAGTGTCACAAGAAGGCCACCGGGCAATCGGAGCTTTATGGTGAATACCGACGCCTATTGACATAGGCACAACCAAGAGTTATGCAGATGCGTTGCCGTCCTTTTCCCTATACCAAGGGGCTACAGGAAACTCACAAACCGCAAAAAATGTGAGCGAAAGGTACCACCCTGGTCGTGCCGGCCCAATTCGGCTGCAAAGCATGGCACTACCTCTTATATATATTAAGTCTATATTAATATATCAATACAGGCTAATGTTTGTGAGTTTGAATGTGTTCATAACCACCCATCCGATTCTAATTATTATACCAACACAATGACCCGTTATCACAGAGTGATAAAGGCTATAAAAAATATATCGGTTTGATTACGGTTGTAAACATAGTTAACGCGTTTGAAGCAAAAGTATCAGTACTTATCATAGAAGAAGATATATCTATACTGATATTATAAAGCTAAAGAGTTTCTTTGTTTGAACACGCTAATCTCAGGAACTACTGATCCGATTTGAAAAATTCTTTCAGTGTTAGATAGTCCATTTATCGAGGAAGGCTATATAACATCACGCTGTGACTAACAGTAATTAAGTTGAGTAAGTTAAAGCGGGTGAAGCTGCGGGCAACAGCTAGTCTGTGACATGTGTGAAAGAAGTAAACATACATATTATTGCCATAGAAATTAACAATCAAAGAAAAAGTAAAATATTGAATTTCGAAAGAATTAATAAAATCATTGCATAGCTGAATACAACTTATTAATATACAATTATATTGTACAGTTTCAGAACAATATACACAATATTAAGTGTACAAGTAATTGGTGTACATTTAACTGGAGAAAACAATCTGAAGCCTCGCTTCCAAGGTTAGAAAAACATCTTACAAGGTTCCGTGGACGTGGAGCACTTATCTTTTATTCATGGACCTCCAGCGAAATGGAATCCACAAAACACGTATTGCGTGAGCAATACGTCTTGTAGTCGTACAATGGTATAAAGCTATCTAGGCCTAATTTCAAGAATTCTCTTCTGTTATTTATTCTTACTTTCAACGCATTTTCCGCTGTTTTATTTGAGGTAACGCTTTTTATCCAACTGCGGATAAAACAAACGGAATAGTTTCAGTAGTCTTTGTATGTATGTACTTACGTATGGTCTTTTTTATTCGATTTCGATGGTGTCAATTTATAATTATGGACTTTAATAAGAAAAGGTCATTTTTTCGTAGTTGGGTGTAAGTTTTGTGTTTTTTTTAAGTAAAATATTGGCCGCGACTAATGGGTAACTCAGATTTTTTTTCTGATCGAAGTAACGATCATTCTATAATCACAAATAGTTACTTGCAATGGTCGTAAGTGTATATTAAACAGTCATAAACAGTAATAGTTTTTTGATTATAGAACATAATAGATATTAATACAACAGAATAAACATTCTGTTATTTATAATAATGAAGCAAATTTTACGGATTTTATCGCAATTATAAAGTTTTTAAGATAGTCAGTCCTCCCGTGACTATGGTTGCTGTAAAGTATCTGAAACGTCGGGCACGTAATGTCGATACGTTTTCGCGACGTATTGGTCTTCTATTTGGTAATCAAGCTCCAATCATTAAAATAAAACAACTTTTTGGAATTAATGGTCTTAGTGCCTTTTCACACGAGCCGGTTGTTGCGTAGCCGGCGCCGGGTATCCGGGTATCGGGTAAGGCAACTTTCACACCTATCGGCGTAATTTGCCTACAATTTGCTACCGGATACCCCGCGCCGGCTATCCGGCAACCGGAACGTGTGAAAAGTAGAAGTAGTAAACTTTGAAGTATCCGATACGTCGAACACATAAATCGCGTTAAAATCCGTAAAGAGTTTAAATATAATTATTTAAATTCGGGTTCATGTAAACATTAGAAAACAATATTCCATTTATTGATCAAAACTATGAATTTACGAGTGGAATGAATGTAAAATCTCATTACTGTCGTACAGGAAAATATGTTTTCGAAGGGGATATCGATTTCTATTGTCTGCTACGCCTAGGTCTCTACGCGATTTGAAAAACTTTTATGAATGCCGATGAGATAAAGAAAGTAGAGTATGTTACAATATTTTTTTACTTATAAGTTCAAGTATTTTTTTTATTAGGGTTCCTTTCCTCAAAATAACAAAACAGTAGGTACTTTTATAAGATTACTTTGTTATCCCCTCTGTCTGTCTGTCTGTAAGTCTGTTAAACCAATACCTATACAGTATTTCCCATTGACATATAATCATGAAATTTAGTAAGAAGTTTCATGTTTTATTCACTATTCTCACAACATGAGTAAAGAAAAAGATCTGAAAACCGTTATTTGTTGTTATATTATTAAATATACATCCCCATCATGGTTCAGGCCTTATCGTGGCGGTGGGGTTCAGTGGCCTAGGGTGAGCCCAGCACCTTGGGCGAAGCGAATTGAGCCGAGGGGCTCTTTGTACTTTTGTCCCCTCTTATAAGAAGGGGGGACAAAAGAGCAGGGGGCAAGGGGCGAGGACGGGAACCTTACCCCAGTGTACTGTCCCAGCGTTAGGAGGGGTTGTTCTGTGGAGGTGGGGTCGGTCCCTTGGGGAACTGAATAGCCGTCGAGGTGGCCTGTTTTTTCATTAGATCCGGGGCACCTCACCAAAGGCGGCATAGGTGGCATTCGCCGGGTTTTAGTGGGTAGATCTGCATCCACTTACCAGCTTTCGGGCGCAGCGAATCCCGCGTGGGGTGACCCACTCCCCGCGGGATGCCTCAGAGCATTTCCCGGCGTTAAAAAAATAAAGAAAAAAAGAAAACATTATACTATATTACCAAGGTGCGCCATTAAAGTAATTTTAAATTTTTATAAGGCTTGAGGTACTACTTCATCACTATCATCATCATCATCATAAGTCTCCATACAGCCACTGCTGAACAATTCCTCAATGAACGCCAAGACGGCAGATCCCTTGTCACTCGCATCCAAAACGAGCCGGCCACCGCACGGAGATCACCCACCTGGTTAATGGCCGACCATCATTTCGTTGAACTGAAGCTCCAACTAGAGCTTCAAGCGATATCTTAAAAAAAGTTTTTGGCAGATATCTCTGAAACAATACACTTTAGGGCAAAAGTTATTAAGACCATTATAATTATAATTATTGTAGAAAATAAAATGAATCGGTTTTTCTATCTGGCCGATGACCCTTAAAATATTGGATTAATCAATAAAATGCTCTAAAATTGGATCGGAAATTTAGTACGAGGGTAAATTCTATTTTTACTGTACTAGTTACATGCAGACATTGAAATCCCACAAAAAACAGTTTCACTGTAAAATGTCGCGCCAAGTACACCTCTAACTATATACACGTATAGCAAAAATAAAAAATAAACTAATCTTTACAAAAAATATGAAATAAAAAAACCAAGTACACAAAACCTCTCGGATTAAGAGAAACACTCATTAAAAACTGTGAAAATTTAAAAAACAATTGGTGTAGTATATTTACAAAAAAAAGAAAAATTTGCAATCTACAAAAAAATATAAATTAAAAAAAAGTAATCATTGTGATTTTCAATAATTGCAAAATTTTTGTGGCAAATTTTACAATTGAAAACAATTTTTTAAACGTACTTGGCGCGCGTCATTGAGTACATCAAATTCTTTCATGGCTAATCTAGAGCTAGGGTAATATTATTCTGTGATCTACAGCCAGGAAATTGGCATGGAAAAGGAGTATAAAAACAACAATTGTTGCAACCCTTCTACGCCATGTAGTTGGCCTCACTAATGATTATTTTGATGTCTTCAATAAAATCTATTAGAATTATAATTCAAGCTCGTACCCATTTCTTTATACATTTCTTATTCCTATTACATTTATACTCATAAGAATATGACGCTTTCTTGCCTTTTAATTGAATCAAGAAATAAGGAAATGATTTTATTATTAGTAAGGTAAAGTACCCAGTAACTGCTCAGAACCACCTTTCCACTCTTTTTATTTGTATATCTGCATTTTTAATATAGATATACAAATGCAGAGAGTGGGCAGGTACTGGTTCCTGAGCAGCTACTGGGTACTTTACCTTAGATAATGTTTAATAACGTTTCGGATACTTTACAGCAACCATGGTCACGGTAGGACTGAAAAGTATCCGAAACGTCGGGCTTGTAAAAATCTTAATAAACCGCGATAAAATCCGTAAAAAAGTGTTTCATTATAATGAGTGAAATTCGCGTAAACATTAGAAAACAATATGTTAGTATAGATGTTAGTATAGATATCTGTTACATGCACACCAAGTAGGTACACCATTTTTTTAAATATTTTGAACATATTTTTTTTTAATTTCGATTTAAATCAGTTACTTAGTTCTTTTTTCAGGATTTCATTATTTTTTGTAAATAATCAAAATTATTTTTAACTAGCTGTATCCCGCAGCTTCGCATGCGTTTGTTTAGATTTACAGCCGTACGCGGTCTGATGATGATTATATTTGTAGCCTTAGTTACTCCTTATAACATCAGTTATCTGCCAGTGAAAGTCCCAACAAAATCGGCCCAGCCGTTTCAGAGATTAGCCGGAACAAACAGACAGACAGACAGTCAAAAATGGTAAAAAATGCTATTTTGGTATATGTACCGTGTATGCATCCATATGCATTAAATAAAACGCGGTTATTTTAATATTACAAACAGACACTCCAATTTTATTTATCTTTATTATTATTATTATTTTAATTATTAACTTGGATTTACAGCCGTACCCGTATTGATGATGATTATTTTTATAGCCTAAGTTACTCCCAATAGCATCAGCTATCTGCCAGTGAAAGTCCCATCAAAATCGGCCCAGTCGTTTCAGAGATTAGCCGGAACAAACAGACAGACAGACGGACAAAAATGGTAAAAAAGGCTATTTTGGTATATTATGTCCCATATATACATATACATCCATATGCATTAAATAAAAAGCGGGTATTTTAATATTACAAACAGACACTCCAATTTTATTCTGGTCATTTATATTCAAATGGCCAATCTCCTATGACACTCTTCACTAATTACTGTTGAAGTAGGAGTAAAAAAACATTGTTTATGTTCCATGACCAACTTATAAACACCATCTTCTTGGTTTGCTACAGCCACCAAACTGTTTTTTCTATTGTAAACATAACAGCATTTCTCCTTTAACTCCACATTGTTTCCATTCTTGATAAGTTGACTAATGTAAATCAAGAAGAGTATAGCAAAAATTTAATACCAATTTAATTGGTAGGAGATGAAGTCAAGAAACAAACTCCAGCGGCATTTAATAAGCGGTTATGTCTAATTTTTAGAGTTTTGACCGAATAAAATCGGTTGAAACTAAATAAAAAAATACATTAAAATCACATTAAGCACCACAATTACATAGATAGAGATAGTACATCTCACTTTGTTAAATAATTTTGTTATTTCTCGAAAAATAATTAGACTGTAATAACATTTTTCTTTCCAATTGGCATTTTCTGTTGGAACCGGCTAAGACCTGAGGCCATGCTGCCATATCTGTTGTGTTAACAAAAATATCTTGTCTGTGCTTTGGAGAAACGGCGGAAAATGCCCAAAAGCGCGGCTCTGCCCCTCTAGCACCCACCAATCAACTATCATTTCCCATTCTATTCACCCAGAACAGTTCACCATAATATTCGCCAACGAATCACATTATATATTACACAGATTAAGTTTTAAAAACAAACACTACAGAAAACCATCAGAACAGTCCTACAATAGAAAACCACTCCAGAACAGTTCTCCACAATATTCGCCAACCAATCACAATATATACAGTTTTTAAAACAAACACTAGTAAATCACTCAGAATGAACAAAACACAAAATAACAATTAATTAACGGGAAACTGGGAAGAAACGAAGAAGATTGAGCTCTTAACAGAAACGAATATATGAAACAAAAGACGTTTATCAAATAAAAAATACGACAGAAAAAATATATTATACGAAAGACGTTTATCAAATATAAATATGACAGAAAAAATAAATAAAAATAAGCTATAGAGAATACAAGAAAAAAAACGAAATACTTCATTTTTAATACAACACCGTATATTTATAACGATAGGCATCATGGCCTCTAGCCTTTGCCTGTTCCGATAGGATAAAACTAAAAAAACAAGCAACCAACTTCGATGTCAAAACTCAAAATTCTCACTGTAACGTCATATAAAATATTTTCTCTGAACCTCTTTAATCGCAAAACGGCGCAAGCAATAATTTTCATGTTTGAAATGTATTAAGTAATTGCTGAGACCCAATAATTTTTTGTAATATGTGTAAAATTCGTAAAAAGAAACTTATTAAAAATAGTGTGAAGTCTTAGTGTTTTGGCAATAATAACAAAATAAAGCCTCAAAATATATTTTTTTTGTTTTGGAGGTTATGTTTACATATGTCTCGAGAATATTATATACACAGTGCCTCACGCCAAACTACTTGGATGTGTTCTTGGCGCTAGACACTAACGTGTCTCCTGATTATGACTGACAAGTTAATACAACTGACACGCGTTAGTATTCACAAATCTATAAATTGTGTTTGTAATGAAAAATTTTACTAAAATATTGTAAATAAATTTAGCTTGTCATAACTTTTGCAAATATATTTAAACATCCTAGCATGCGTTTCTCTACGATCTTTGCTTTTATGGGTAAGGTAAGTGATGTTTAAAAAGTGCAATGGAAAATTTAGAATAGTATGAACAGTGTCGTCTTGGCGTTTTTTGAGGGAGGCCTATGTTCAGCAGTGGACGGATAGAGGCTGATGATGATGATGATGAACTGTTAAAACAGTACTAAAATCTATACTAATATTATAAATCTGAAGTTTGTTTGTTTGTTTGAACGCGCTAATCTCAGGAACTACTGGTTCGATTTGAAAAATTCTTTCAGTGTTAGACAGCCCATTTATCGAGGAAGGCTATAACATCACGCTGTGATATATACGAGTTGAGTAACGCGGGCGAAGCTGCAGGCTACAGCTAGTATATTATATTTGTTTGGGTGCTTACCGCGTTTATAGGTTTATTGAGGTCCCGATATTTCGGAAATGTTTCAATCGACATGATCACGGGGAGACTGACGCACGGTGCTGGCAGATGACGACAGATCAGAAAAATCTGTCTACCGTCTTTCTTCTTCATTTTGGACGACCATTTTCGGCACAACTCCTCTTCAGATGGTTGCCAGCACCCTATGTTCACGAAAGAATCATTTTCCGTTGGAACATCATGGTGTTGAACTGAGTTGTGCGGAACCGAGTCCTAATTGGACTCGGTTCCAGCATTGTAGACAGATTTTTCTGATCTATCGCCATCTACCAGCACCTTATATCAGTCTTCCCGTGATCATGGCCTCTAATTTCAATATCCTTCCTACCGGTGTTGCGCTTCCCTCCAATGAAATACCTTTGCTTTGTTTCAAAAGGAAAGGCAGGACTAGCAGTGTAATAACTGGCACCAAGCCTTTTTTTTGTTTTTTAAGCCTTAAAATCTTACGTCTCAGGATAGGTAGGCTAGTTTCAGGCTTACTTGTTTATGTTCATTAGCGACGCTTACCACTTACGATCACGTGGTGCGTCTGCTCGTTTGCTTATCCAAATATCACAAAAAGCGAGCTTACAATGTCATCACTCACGATTTTATATCTCTCATGTTATATTATTATACTCTCATGTTTCTCATTTCGCGTCCGTTAATTGGTACAAAAATAACCATTACCTCGGCATTAATCACAGCCCAGCAGTTACGTTAATTGAACTTAACACGTGAAGTCCATTTGTAGCTTGCACCATTTGCTTGCAATTATCGCTTCCCACTTACTAAGGATTTATTGCATACAGTAGCGTAAGTGATGAATTACCAACATATTTGGCGTTTGGTATGCGGAAATGCTTTGTGGGAGTAAATTAGTAGGAGGCATATTTTTTCAAATTTCGCTTTGTAAGAAAATGTAGGTGATTATTTCCACTGCTACATAAGGACTACACATTAATTGACATTGTCTTGCAATTGGCATTTTAACACACGTGTGTAGCCTCTGAGTGTACTGTGGTGGAGCCGCATTTGGGATAAGAGGCAAAGTATATCTAGTATGATAGAGTTTGTGACACCGATTCTTCTCAATAGACTCGCCTTGGAGAGTCAGTTCAATGCGTAGACTGAGAATCCTAGTATTCTCTGTCTACGGTTCAATGAGTTATTTTGATGGTACTATTTTGAATTGAAAAATTTAATTTAAATTATGCCTGTCAAGTAACTACTTTTTTTAAAACTATTATACCGGCAAAGAGGCAAATGAGAAGTTCAAATTTGTAAATGTTTTTTTTTTAATGAAACAACTAGTACAAATATTGGTGTAATAGCGGTTCACGTAACCAAGCTATTACGTAAGCGTAGAAACGAAGAAATTTAGAAAAGTAAATAAATGTTTATGACAAAACTCTGAAACATACAATCCTATTTATAGTAATATAAATGTTTGGTTGCGGTGAGATTAAATCCTGAGAACTCTTCAAATAGTAAACCTAATAGGCTACTTAAGAGCTATTTACTTAAAGAAAAAAAAGATGAAACAATAGAATATATGAAAACATACCACCGACGAAGACACCAAGTCTTTCAACGTCAAATTATATAGTTCATTAATATAATGAGATCAGTTTTTGATGTGAAGAATCTCTTAGAGCAACTAAGTCGTAAATGCCGTGACGCCGTGCCATGTCGTGATGCTCCAAATACGTCACTGTAATTCTCGGTCTTATTGTGTGTGCGTGCGCGTATTTTCCATCGTTCTTCAAAGCTTGTTATTTATTATGATCTCTAATATTAAATATCGTGAGTGACGATAGCCTAGTGGGTATAGGCTCGACCTCTTGAGTGGGAGCCGAGAGGTCTGGATTTGATTTTACGTGCACCTGAACATAAGACCAGCGCTTGCTCACCGGTGAAGGAAACATCGTGTGGAAACCTGCATGCCTGATGAGATTAAAAAGTCTTTGAAAGTGTGTGAAGTTCACCAACTCGCATTGGGCCTGTGCATCGGTGAACTATGGCAAAAATCCTCTTCGTCTGATTTCGAGGAGGAGACCCGTATCCAGCAGTGGGTATGTTCCACTATAAGGGTTGATATTGTTATAATAATATCTATGGACGCTTTCACAGCACGTCAATCTGGTCCCGTGGTAAGTTCTCCAAGAATTTGTGTTACGGATACCAGACAACGGAAATATATTTAATACTTATTATATTAAAGATTTTTATTATATAATACACATATTTAATAAACATCCATGACCCAGGAACACAGAAAATATAATTAATATTAAAAAAAGCATAACCATAAAACTGATTTTTATAAATCTACTAGCTGTTACCCGCAGCTTCGCCCGCGTTAACTTAGGTTTACAGGAGCACCCGGATTGATTATTTTAGCCTTATAACATCAGCTATCTACCAGTAAAAGTCCCATCAAAATCGGCCCAGCCGCTTCAGAAATTAGCCGGAACAAACAGACCGACAGACAAAAATAGTAAAAAATGCTATTTTGGTACATGTACCGTGTCTATATGTGTACCGTGTATTCAATAAAAAGTGGTTAATTTAATATTACAACAGACACTCCAATTTTATTTATCTGTATAGATTAATTGATTTAATCGCGTTTTTTTATTATTTAATTTATTTTCGGATACTCGAATACTGGCGATGATAATGAACGGTCCAACAATTAACCTTTTCCATACACGTTTGTAACAAACAGACAGACAGACGGACAAAAATGGTAAAAAAGGCTATTTTGGTATATTATGTCCCATATATACATATACATCCATATGCATTAAATAAAAAGCGGGTATTTTAATATTACAAACAGACACTCCAATTTTATTCTGGTCATTTATATTCAAATGGCCAATCTCCTATGACACTCTTCACTAATTACTGTTGAAGTAGGAGTAAAAAAACATTGTTTATGTTCCATGACCAACTTATAAACACCATCTTCTTGGTTTGCTACAGCCACCAAACTGTTTTTTCTATTGTAAACATAACAGCATTTCTCCTTTAACTCCACATTGTTTCCATTCTTGATAAGTTGACTAATGTAAATCAAGAAGAGTATAGCAAAAATTTAATACCAATTTAATTGGTAGGAGATGAAGTCAAGAAACAAACTCCAGCGGCATTTAATAAGCGGTTATGTCTAATTTTTAGAGTTTTGACCGAATAAAATCGGTTGAAACTAAATAAAAAAATACATTAAAATCACATTAAGCACCACAATTACATAGATAGAGATAGTACATCTCACTTTGTTAAATAATTTTGTTATTTCTCGAAAAATAATTAGACTGTAATAACATTTTTCTTTCCAATTGGCATTTTCTGTTGGAACCGGCTAAGACCTGAGGCCATGCTGCCATATCTGTTGTGTTAACAAAAATATCTTGTCTGTGCTTTGGAGAAACGGCGGAAAATGCCCAAAAGCGCGGCTCTGCCCCTCTAGCACCCACCAATCAACTATCATTTCCCATTCTATTCACCCAGAACAGTTCACCATAATATTCGCCAACGAATCACATTATATATTACACAGATTAAGTTTTAAAAACAAACACTACAGAAAACCATCAGAACAGTCCTACAATAGAAAACCACTCCAGAACAGTTCTCCACAATATTCGCCAACCAATCACAATATATACAGTTTTTAAAACAAACACTAGTAAATCACTCAGAATGAACAAAACACAAAATAACAATTAATTAACGGGAAACTGGGAAGAAACGAAGAAGATTGAGCTCTTAACAGAAACGAATATATGAAACAAAAGACGTTTATCAAATAAAAAATACGACAGAAAAAATATATTATACGAAAGACGTTTATCAAATATAAATATGACAGAAAAAATAAATAAAAATAAGCTATAGAGAATACAAGAAAAAAAACGAAATACTTCATTTTTAATACAACACCGTATATTTATAACGATAGGCATCATGGCCTCTAGCCTTTGCCTGTTCCGATAGGATAAAACTAAAAAAACAAGCAACCAACTTCGATGTCAAAACTCAAAATTCTCACTGTGTCATATAAAATATTTTCTCTGAACCTCTTTAATCGCAAAACGGCGCAAGCAATAATTTTCATGTTTGAAATGTATTAAGTAATTGCTGAGACCCAATAATTTTTTGTAATATGTGTAAAATTCGTAAAAAGAAACTTATTAAAAATAGTGTGAAGTCTTAGTGTTTTGGCAATAATAACAAAATAAAGCCTCAAAATATTTTTTTTGTTTTGGAGGTTATGTTTACATATGTCTCGAGAATATTATATACACAGTGCCTCACGCCAAACTACTTGGATGTGTTCTTGGCGCTAGACACTAACGTGTCTCCTGATTATGACTGACAAGTTAATACAACTGACACGCGTTAGTATTCACAAATCTATAAATTGTGTTTGTAATGAAAAATTTTACTAAAATATTGTAAATAAATTTAGCTTGTCATAACTTTTGCAAATATATTTAAACATCCTAGCATGCGTTTCTCTACGATCTTTGCTTTTATGGGTAAGGTAAGTGATGTTTAAAAAGTGCAATGGAAAATTTAGAATAGTATGAACAGTGTCGTCTTGGCGTTTTTTGAGGGAGGCCTATGTTCAGCAGTGGACGGATAGAGGCTGATGATGATGATGATGAACTGTTAAAACAGTACTAAAATCTATACTAATATTATAAATCTGAAGTTTGTTTGTTTGTTTGAACGCGCTAATCTCAGGAACTACTGGTTCGATTTGAAAAATTCTTTCAGTGTTAGACAGCCCATTTATCGAGGAAGGCTATAACATCACGCTGTGATATATACGAGTTGAGTAACGCGGGCGAAGCTGCAGGCTACAGCTAGTATATTATATTTGTTTGGGTGCTTACCGCGTTTATAGGTTTATTGAGGTCCCGATATTTCGGAAATGTTTCAATCGACATGATCACGGGGAGACTGACGCACGGTGCTGGCAGATGACGACAGATCAGAAAAATCTGTCTACCGTCTTTCTTCTTCATTTTGGACGACCATTTTCGGCACAACTCCTCTTCAGATGGTTGCCAGCACCCTATGTTCACGAAAGAATCATTTTCCGTTGGAACATCATGGTGTTGAACTGAGTTGTGCGGAACCGAGTCCTAATTGGACTCGGTTCCAGCATTGTAGACAGATTTTTCTGATCTATCGCCATCTACCAGCACCTTATATCAGTCTTCCCGTGATCATGGCCTCTAATTTCAATATCCTTCCTACCGGTGTTGCGCTTCCCTCCAATGAAATACCTTTGCTTTGTTTCAAAAGGAAAGGCAGGACTAGCAGTGTAATAACTGGCACCAAGCCTTTTTTTTGTTTTTTAAGCCTTAAAATCTTACGTCTCAGGATAGGTAGGCTAGTTTCAGGCTTACTTGTTTATGTTCATGAGCGACGCTTACCACTTACGATCACGTGGTGCGTCTGCTCGTTTGCTTATCCAAATATCACAAAAAGCGAGCTTACAATGTCATCACTCACGATTTTATATCTCTCATGTTATATTATTATACTCTCATGTTTCTCATTTCGCGTCCGTTAATTGGTACAAAAATAACCATTACCTCGGCATTAATCACAGCCCAGCAGTTACGTTAATTGAACTTAACACGTGAAGTCCATTTGTAGCTTGCACCATTTGCTTGCAATTATCGCTTCCCACTTACTAAGGATTTATTGCATACAGTAGCGTAAGTGATGAATTACCAACATATTTGGCGTTTGGTATGCGGAAATGCTTTGTGGGAGTAAATTAGTAGGAGGCATATTTTTTCAAATTTCGCTTTGTAAGAAAATGTAGGTGATTATTTCCACTGCTACATAAGGACTACACATTAATTGACATTGTCTTGCAATTGGCATTTTAACACACGTGTGTAGCCTCTGAGTGTACTGTGGTGGAGCCGCATTTGGGATAAGAGGCAAAGTATATCTAGTATGATAGAGTTTGTGACACCGATTCTTCTCAATAGACTCGCCTTGGAGAGTCAGTTCAATGCGTAGACTGAGAATCCTAGTATTCTCTGTCTACGGTTCAATGAGTTATTTTGATGGTACTATTTTGAATTGAAAAATTTAATTTAAATTATGCCTGTCAAGTAACTACTTTTTTTTAAAACTATTATACCGGCAAAGAGGCAAATGAGAAGTTCAAATTTGTAAATGTTTTTTTTTTAATGAAACAACTAGTACAAATATTGGTGTAATAGCGGTTCACGTAACCAAGCTATTACGTAAGCGTAGAAACGAAGAAATTTAGAAAAGTAAATAAATGTTTATGACAAAACTCTGAAACATACAATCCTATTTATAGTAATATAAATGTTTGGTTGCGGTGAGATTAAATCCTGAGAACTCTTCAAATAGTAAACCTAATAGGCTACTTAAGAGCTATTTACTTAAAGAAAAAAAAGATGAAACAATAGAATATATGAAAACATACCACCGACGAAGACACCAAGTCTTTCAACGTCAAATTATATAGTTCATTAATATAATGAGATCAGTTTTTGATGTGAAGAATCTCTTAGAGCAACTAAGTCGTAAATGCCGTGACGCCGTGCCATGTCGTGATGCTCCAAATACGTCACTGTAATTCTCGGTCTTATTGTGTGTGCGTGCGCGTATTTTCCATCGTTCTTCAAAGCTTGTTATTTATTATGATCTCTAATATTAAATATCGTGAGTGACGATAGCCTAGTGGGTATAGGCTCGACCTCTTGAGTGGGAGCCGAGAGGTCTGGATTTGATTTTACGTGCACCTGAACATAAGACCAGCGCTTGCTCACCGGTGAAGGAAACATCGTGTGGAAACCTGCATGCCTGATGAGATTAAAAAGTCTTTGAAAGTGTGTGAAGTTCACCAACTCGCATTGGGCCTGTGCATCGGTGAACTATGGCAAAAATCCTCTTCGTCTGATTTCGAGGAGGAGACCCGTATCCAGCAGTGGGTATGTTCCACTATAAGGGTTGATATTGTTATAATAATATCTATGGACGCTTTCACACCACGTCAATCTGGTCCCGTGGTAAGTTCTCCAAGAATTTGTGTTACGGATACCAGACAACGGAAATATATTTAATACTTATTATATTAAAGATTTTTATTATATAATACACATATTTAATAAACATCCATGACCCAGGAACACAGAAAATATTATTAATCCCTGGCGGGATTCGAACCCGCAAACTCCGGCTTGTGCACCAACCCGCTTACGCGTCAAAGATGTTATAATAATATAATATAATATTAACTATCAGATGTTACACATCTGCCGAACGCCTTTCTCTATCATGAATTTAGTTTTTTTTTTACTTTTTTAATAAACGAAGTACTTAAAATGAACTGATTATAATAATCAGTTCCTTATATTATGTCCTGATAATGTATAATTACACTAGCAAGTTTATTTGTTTAAATACGGCATATTAAGTTCTCATCCCGCATTTGTGTTACTTAATTTGAGCAAAGTTTAATTGCACTTCAAGCTCAGATTAAACGGGAACACACTCCAGTATTTATTGGGAAACTACTAAGAGGCAGGCAATAAGATATTATTGTCAATGAGTTGTCTTAATATTAATATCTAATATTATTTATTGGTATTATTATTAATATTGTTTTTAAGATTTTAGATTAAAATTTGAATTAGGTCCTTGTTGGAATTGGGTGGCGGGGCATGGCCGTCTTGGCGTTCGTTGAAAGAGGCCTATTTTTAGGAGATGGATAAAGCTGATATTATTGATGATGAAAGCGGCTATTGCTGTCACCTTGTTGAATAAGGGAATTTTAATATTGTTTATTGCTTTATTGATAAAAATCTGCAATTTTATAGTAGCTGATTATTAATATAAATATTATTACAATTATTGTAAGCTTGCATTTGTTTTTTCAATATGTATTAATTATTAATGATAAAATTTGCCTGTTTACACTTTTTCCATTTCTTTCTTTCTGGATTTCTGGAAGGCTACTCGAACAAGAACAAGGGAAGAACGATTTAAATTTTGAACTAATTACAAGGCTCACTTACCTGACTAGATAACAGGAGATCTCGGAGAGCCTTTTCAGAACCGGAGAGAGAGGGATGTGTGGCGCTCCCGTCTGCATGGATTTTTTATGTCATAAGGAGGCAACCGAGCAGTTGGAGCCTTATGGTGACTACCGACGCCCATAGACATCCGCAGAACCAAAAGTTAAGCAGATGTGTTGCCCTCCTTTTCCCTATCCCCCCAATAGGCCACCGGAAACAAACCGCACGAAACGCGACAACATAGCTGTCACTTGACGCCGGTGTTATGTGAACGAGGGGTTCCACCCCCTTTGTGCCGGCCCAGTTCGGCTGCAATGCAGCATGGCACTATACCTCTTACTAATCAAGTCTATCCAACTAATATTTAAAAGAAATACAAGCTTATTTTATTTAAATAACCTACCGCTTGTACAGTTAATGTAATGGCAGTTGTTTTGAGCTTTAATGGTAGAAATACCCTTCACGTAATGACATCTTTATTGGTTAGAATTTTGTTTACTTTTATCGCATGTTATCAGTAACTTATAGCTACAGCTATAAATTTTTAAATATACTTTAAGATTAGTAAACGCTAAAGGAAAATAAACTAACAATAATTTTATAGTCCCATAAAAAACAGCGTTGTGAGAAAAACTCGTTTAGTTTCAACGTTCATGATAGACTTTTAAAAATAAAAAAAGCATAACCATAAAACTGATTTTTATAAATCTACTAGCTGTTACCCGCAGCTTCGCCCGTGTTAACTTAGGTTTACAGGAGCACCCGGATTGATGATGATTATTTTAGCCTTATAACATCAGCTATCTACCAGTAAAAGTCCCATCAAAATCGGCCCAGCCGTTTCAGAAATTAGCCGGAACAAACAGACCGACAGACAAAAATAGTAAAAAATGCTATTTTGGTACATGTACCGTGTCTATATGTGTACCGTGTATTCAATAAAAAGTGGTTAATTTAATATTACAAACAGACACTCCAATTTTATTTATCTGTATAGATTAATTGATTTAATCGCGTTTTTATATTATTTAATTTATTTTCGGATACTCGAATACTGGCGATGATAATGAACGGTCCAACAATTAACCTTTTCCATACACGTTTGTAATTATTTGTTTGAAAATTCCGTTTAAATTTGCTTTAACTATTTAATTAATTCTTAATAACCTTCCAAAGTGCCCTGAATACTTAAGTACATAACAGGGTATCGATTCAACTTTAAATAGAATTTAATAGGTGAGTGTGTTGCCCAGTGTATGACCTGGCCACAAACCACTGCCACTTCAACGTACTTATCCTACACGTGACCGTTTTTCTGTTTGACGTATGATAGCGCTGTACTAACCTTTGTTTTGAACAAACAAACACACCAAAAAGAATGATCATCATAAGTGGATGCAAATATTTTATGCCATACTGAGAAATTCATTGACTTGAAAATACAGTTAATACAGAGACAACATAACGTCTCGTTAACGCGTTGAGAGTTCTCTTCTCTCAACATGACAATAAAACCAGTTTTCTCGAAACTGAAATTGATTTTTTGTTATTTATATCGAACTTACGAGTTCACTTTTTTTTCTTTAACGCCGGGAAATGCTCTGGGGCATCCCGCAGGGGAGTAGGTCTCCCCACGCGTGTATGTGGGACTCGCTGCGCCCGAAAGCTGGTAAGTGGACGCAGCTCTACCCACTAAAACCCGGCGAATGCAACCAACGCCACCTTTGGTGAGATGCCCCGGATCCAATAAACAAACAGGGCACTTCGACGGCTAGTCAGTCAGCCCAAGAGACCGACGCCACCTCCACTGAGGGGTCGTCCCGCACCACAGAACAACCCCTCCAAAAGTCGGGACAGTACAATGGGCTGAGGTTCCCATCCTCGCCCCTTGCCCCCTGCTCTTTTGTCCCCTCTTCTTATAAGAAGCTAATTGCCCACAAAGAGCCCCCTCGGCTCAATTAGCTTCGCCCAAGGTGCAGCGGCTCACCCTATGCTACTGAGCCCCACCGCCACGTCAAGGCCTGAAACATGGTGGGGAAGATTGTCATTGCCTATCTAAGACGATGTAAGATTGTAAGTCTCGATTAAGGCAACGCATTGTTAAACACAAAAATACCAGATACGCGATAGAGATATATATAGATACACACACACACACACATATATATATATATCTAGCGCGTATCTGGTATACGCGCTAGAGGGGACTGAGTATCCTTAGCGGGCGAGACTCTCCATATGCGCGCGAGCTTATAACTAAAGGACGTAAACGACAAAATGGTTTTTGTTGTTTTATTGCGTTAAAAACTATAATTGGAGAAATTCCTTCTAAATTGTAAAGAACATGTATAGACTCATCTACGAAGAAAGTTAAGAGGCTTATACCGGTGGGAGGGAAGCGCTGTGCCACGCTCCCGGCTGTATGGGTATCACCATCTTGCTTGTTTCTCCCGTGAAACAGCTTTTCTGTGTTTCGGAGAGTAGGGCAAGACAGGCAGTGTAATTACTGGCACCGAGACTTAACATCTTATGTCTCAGGATAGGCAACACATAAATGAGTTGCCTGGGCTCGTTCCAGGTAAACTGGTTTATGTTCATGGGCGACGTCGACCACTTACCATCAGGTGGCACGTTTGCCAGTTTGCCTATCCAACTAACATAAAAAAGGGGTATAAACCGGGCCCGTTTGTCCATAAGATGTGAATCTCTTTTTAAAAAGAGGTATGTTTGATATTTTTTCTCTGTTAAAAAGTTACATAATCATGTATTGAAACTAAAAAAATAAGGTTTTTATAATGAACTATTAGGTAACCAAGTTATATTTTAATTCGTTTTGGAATTACTGAAATAAATTGAAATTATTGATGCCAAAATTTCCAATGCTCTTAATGACATTGCTTGTCCTGCCCTTCTTATCGTAATACAGCAGTTTTTTGACGGAAGAACACACATAATGGTAGTACCCATGTAGGCGAGAGTGTGGCACAACTGTGTAGTTGTGTGAAAACCACTAACAAATACCATTATTTACATTTGTGTTCTAATAGGATCACACATGTTGCTACATAAAACAAATGGGAACAATATGAGCTAAAATTGTATAGTTGTCTGGCATTTCATCCGCAAATTACTGTCATCAAATTACCTATATGGAATCACAACATCTACGAGGTTTGGAATGGAGTACGATAATCCGGGCGAACCCCACGGCTTTGTATCAACGTTCGTTTCGTATAAGTTGCAAAAGCTGGACCTATGCTTGAATATCAAATATGAGGCGAATATTATTCGCTATTGTTTTTACATTATGTTTTAATATATATATAGAGGCTGGCCTGTTGGTCTAGTGGTCAGTGACCCTGACTGCTAAACCAGAAGGTCGTGGGTTCGATTCCCACCCAGGACAAATGTTTGTGTTATGAGTATGATCATTTGTTCTGGGCGTAGTTTATCTATAATATGTATTTATTTAGAAATAAATAAGTATATATCAGTTGTCTGGTTACCATAACAACAGGCTCAGCCTAGTTTGGGATCAGATTGCCGTGTTTGAGTTGTCCTAATATATTATTATTATATTATTATTATATTATTATTATATTATTATTATTAGGTAGTCTGGGTTATTAGGTATATTACTTTAATATTTTATAATAAAAGTCAAGGTAGACTTCAATTAACAAACATAAATTAGATTATTATACGTTCCCCACCACGGTTCAAGCCTTGTCGTGGCGGTGGGGCTCATTAGCCTAGGGTGAGCCCAGCACCTTGGGCGAAGCTAATTGAGCCGAGGGGGCTCTTTGTACCCCTCTTATAAGAAGAGGGGACAAAAGAGCAGGGGGCAAGGGGTGAGGATGGGAACCTCACCCCATTGTACTGTCCCGACGTTGGGAGGGGTTATTCTGTGGTGCGGGGCAACCCCTTTGTGGAGGTGGTGTCGGTCCTTTGCGGGACTGACTAGCCGTCGAGGTGCCCTGTTAGCTTAAAAGATCCGGGGCACCTCACCAAGGCGGCATTGGTGGCACTCGCCGGGTTTTAGTGGGTAGAGCTGCGTCCATTTACCATCTTTCGGACGCAGCGAGTCCCACATACCCACCTGGGGAGACCCACTCCCCAGGAGGGATGCCTCAGAGCATTTCCCGGCGTAAAAGGAAAAAAAAAAAAGAAAAAAAAAGATTATTATACGTTCGATGTTATTTTGTAGTTTATCTTTGTTTTGTAAAAGAAATAAATATAAATCTCATAATTATCACTTAAAAATATTTTTACGTTTCTCAAAATAAGTACGAGAAGTACTTTGTAAATAAGGGAGTCTCATAGCAAAGTTGCAAAACTTACAATTAAATTAAAATAAACGCGAAATACATAATATAATATTATAAAAGAAAATGTAATACTACTATTACAGAACATTTGTATAAATAAATCCTTTCATTGTTTCAGAATGCTCGAGTTACAAATTTCAATATCATTTAAAGCAAGATAGCGACCTCCGCCTTAATATAATGACAATAAATTTAAGTGAAACGAGATGTGAACCATTTCCCCAAATGTGACGTTCACTGTGCTCAGTGCCAAAACGATGTTTTGCTGTAAAGAACTAAAATTACTCTATGCAACTGTCGTTCTTTTACTCGAAGCGGAATTGTTGGTAAACACAGATGCTATGGAGTCGAAGAGGTCCTTTACTATGGTCACTCAAAACGCTGATGATCTGAGATCATTGGAATTGTGCACTAGTAGAAATCAACAAAGATTGGGCAGTGTATTTGGAAATTTCACGCGTCATCATAAAAAAGGTATGTATATTCAGTAAGGAGTAGAATAGTTACTTGAATATTATATACTTACTAGAATATTATATACTTACTAGAATATTATATACTTACTAGAATATTATATACTTACTTGAATATTATATACTTACTAGAATATTATATACTTACTTGAATATTATATACTTACTTGAATATTATATACTTACTTGAATATTATATACTTACTAGAATATTATATACTTACTAGAATATTATATACTTACTAGAATATTATATACTTACTAGAATATTCCGTATACAATTTAACTGATCGAAAGAAGTTTAGATAGAGTGACGTCGCAAACGCCACTCTTGGGGATAGCTATGTACAGAAAATGCACTAAACGGAAATAAACCTAACTTTAATCTAGAAAATGTGCTGAATCTGATCTAGGAGAATTCTAACTTTAATCTATAACATTTGGTGAATCTGATATAGGAGTATATTTTTATAAATTACTTTCAGTTAACAATATTAGGAACGTAGAGATTATTACAATTACAAAGAGACTTAAGTTTGCAATTAGTTCCAGCGGTCAAACTCATAACACGCTGGACGCAAAACTCTCTCACGGGGAATAATCGCTTAATAGTGCTGAAGTGAATCCGATCTTCTGAATATATTAATTACTAGCTATTGCCCGCAGCTTTGCCCGCGTCAACTTACTCAACTTAATTACTGTTAGTCACAGCGTGATGTTATATAGCCTAGCCTTCCTCGATAAATGGGCTATCTAACACTGAAAGAATTTTTCAAATCGGACCAGTAGTTCCTGTATATAATATAGATTAAGCATATATTTTGTATGAAATAAATTCAAGTCTAGTAAATTTATTGAATCTGTGTTTGTTGAATCGGTTTTTTCTTAATGTTAAACTTCAGTCGTATCTTTGTGTCTGCATACCACTTTTCTCATTAAATAACAAGGCAATGGTGGTATATTTTTACCTCTTACTCTCCTGCTTGTTTTTTAACATCTAAATTTCCTTATCTAAAGCATATTTTAAGGGATATATTATATATTATTTTTACTTAGACTAATAAATCATTATCAGTATCCACTACAGTGTACATCTGACACAGCCGTGTTTCAAAGGTAAAAACTTGCGATTGTCATATTTTCCCGTTTTAAATTAAAATCAATCATTTCAGACACTCTAATCTAGAACGGATTTCCTTCCCCAAGAAAAGAAAAATTATATTTATGTTTTGCTAACGTACTTTAAAATAAAAATAATAACAGTATTGTGACAAAGGTTTCTCTTAAAATGTCAACTCTATTTTAGAAACACTACGTCATTTCTAGATTTCAATTCGAATATCGTTAAATACCGCTACTAGATCATCATATCTAGTAGCGGTATTTAACGATATTCGAGAATGAATATCTGCTACAAATCATACAAACTAAAGTTTTTGGTTATTAAGGTTTAGTGAATGGAAGGGAATTACGTGATTTAAATATATAATATACTCACATACAAAATATAAGAGTATAGAGCAATAAAAGTTTGTAAAGTATTTTGAATTCCAAGCAAGACCTAGACCCTAATATATTATTAACTTCTTTATCTTGAACACAACTATCTGAAGATCGTCTGTCTCATGATCAATGCTGACTAGACGACGTTGGAATAATATGCCAGTGTCCCCACCATGGTTCAGGCCTTGTCGCGGCGGTGGGGCTCAGTAACCTGGGGTGAGCGGTGCACCTAATTGTTTAGAGGGGGCTCTTTGTACCCCTCTTATAAGAATAGGGGACAGAAGAGCAGGGGGCAAGGGGTGAGGATGGGAACCTCACCCCATTGTACTGTCCCGACGTTGGGAGGGGTTGTTCTGTGGTGCGGAATAACCCCTCTGTGGAGGGACCGCCCTTGCGGGACTGACTAGCCGTCGAGGTGCCCTGTTTATTTTCTAGACCCGGGGCACCTCACCAAAGGCGGCATTGGTGGCACTCGCCGGGTTTTAGTGGGTAGAGCTGCGTCTATTTACCAGCTGTCGGGCGCAACGAGTCCCACATACCCGCGTGGGGAGACCCACTCCCCCGCGGGATGCCTCAGAGCATTTCCCGGCGTTAAAGAAAAAAAAATATATATGCCAGTGTAAAATATTCAAATACATTCCGAGATATCAGATTTTCGTATCATAGATCACAATTCAGAATATTTTTGATACTATCAAATGTATTGACATTTATTTAAATTTAGTAATAATTATATTTCCAATAAATTCCTTATGTTCAAATATTAAATAACGATAAATTGCAGGTCACAGAAGAAGAACTACAACTACAACAACGTCCACTGAAACAACTTTATACACAACAATCGATGGCGAGGATGAATCTACAGAACCCTACACTAGTGCTTTAATAACTATTACACCGTATCCAAAACTACCAAAGCCACTTCGATTATCCTCCTTATTAGAAAATAATAATCACGAAGATGTATTAAATATAGATAATATTATAGACGAAGAAATAGCAAAGCAAGAAAGGCACAATAGCAATCACCATGACCGACAAAACAAAGAAACAGTATCAGAAATAGATGAATCGTCATTACCAAAATCTTTGAATAAGGTTAAGAAAATGTACAGAGATTCAACAGGATCTGGTACGAACAAATTAAGTGGAAAGGGTGGTAAAGTTGGTATATTTCTAACCGACAATTGTACTACGGTTATAGCTCAGATAGGAACCACTGCTGTTCTACATTGTGAAGTTAGCGATATAACTGAAAACACGGTAAGATACATGTTTTTTTTTAATTGTCATATTGCTTGATACCTACCTGCAAAGATAAAAAGGGTTAATATTTTAAAAATATATGTACATAAATATGTTTGTATTTAAGTATGTTCCATCTAAGCGCCTAAAGTACTTGTCACTTTTGGAAGATGAGGTGTTAATCGAGTTGCTATTATAGTCCCCCAACACGGTTCAAGCCTTGTTGTAGCAGTGGGGCCCAGTAGCTAAAGGTTAACTCAGCACCTTGGGCGAAGCAAAGTGAACTTAGCTGCACTTTGTACGTAAAGAGAATGAGGGGACAAGAAACGAGGATGGGAACCTCACCCCATTGCACTGTCCCGAAGTTTGGAAGGTTTGTTCTGTAGTGCGGGAAATCCCTCTGTGGAGGTGGCATCGGTCCCTTGAGGGAATGACTAGCCGTCGAGGTGCCCTGTTAGCTCAACAGATCCGGGGCACTTCACCAAAGGCGGCATTGGTGGCACTCGCCGGGTAGAGCAGGTAGGTAGTAGCAGGCAAGTAGGTAGAGCTGCGACCATCTTACCATCTTTCAGGCGCAGTAAGTCCCACATACCCGCCTGGAGAGTCCCCCCTCCCACACGGGATGCTTAAGAGCATTTATCGGCGGAAAATAAAGAGTTTCTAATATAAGTAGTCTGAGTGTCATTTTAATCGACCTCAAATATAAGGTACCGATTTTTTACCGTAGTCCAGTCAAAACGTTTTTTAACTTTTTACTTGTGTAGAATATATTGTTATATTATTTACAATTAGCTCAAAAACTTTTTCCCAAAGTACATATTATTACACTGATCACTAGATATATGTAAACTATTTTACCTTACATACCTAATACGTATAAAACCGAGGGACGCAGCTAAGTTTAAAATAGCTGGTTTATATTTTAGGTCAGCCATTTCATATTCACGAAGCAAACTCAATTTTGCAAGGCCTTGTAGTAAATAATTTTATTTATTTATACAATTTTACTTTAGATTCGTTCTGTATTTTGTATAACACATTTTCTAGACCTCTACACATATTGTTGTTTTTATTTTCTCCATTCTTGCGGCAGTCCCTTTCATAATATTATTGTTAGTATTATTGTAATATAATAACATTTTTAATTTGATTGATTTTGAGTAAATTTCATACCACTAGGTGGTTATGTCCAAATTTTAGTTTGTGGCAGGACAACGTTTGCGGTTTGTCAGATATTATTATAAATAAGTATATTATATATTATTATAAATAAGTATTGTTTATGGGTACGTGTGTGTACTGATGTTACTGGTAATCTTCAAAACGACTCTTCCGATAAAAAAACATTTAACCAGTGTAATGATTTTTTTTTCTTTAACGCCGGAAAATGCTCTGAGGCATCTCGCGGGGGAGTGGGTCGCCCCAGGCGGGCATGTGGGACTCGCTGCGCCCGAAAGCTAGTAAATGGACGCAGCTCTACCTACTAAAACCCGGCGAGTGCCACCAATGCCGCCTTTGGTGAGGTGCCCCGGATCTATTGAGCAAACAAGGCACCTCGATGGCTAGTCGGTCCCCGGTCCCCACCTCTACATTGTCCTGTGGTCCACAGGACAACCCCTCCCAACGTCAGTACAATAGGGTGAGGTTTCCGACGTCGCCCCTTACCCCCTGCTCTTTTGTCCCCTCTTCTTATAAGAGGGGTACAAAGAGCCCCCTCGGCTCAATTAGCTTCGCCCAAGGTGCTGGGCTCACCCTAGGCTACTAAGCCCCACCGCCACGTGAAAGCCTGAACTACGGTGGGGAGTATAACGACACCTCATCACTGAGTGACGTGAACTATTTATAATAATCGTTAGTAATACGGCTGTAAATGTAAGTAACTAGTATAATGTTAGTATAATATTGTAATAACAGAGTTTGTAAGTTTACGTTTCTAAGCATTATTTTCTTCAAGCTGTTTTACGTTTTCTTTTTCGGATGGATCTATTAACGACCCGAAGGCCCTAATGCTACATCGGATTAGTGTGAGCCCATTTGGCTCACTTTTGGTTTGTAAAAGTGCCCCCCCCCCCAACCGTACAGTATGCGACCACACGGCCTCCTGGCGTCGGGTTGGACAGTAATACGTATGGGCTCGAATATGCTATAGACATAATATCGACGCCTAGATAACATACAGGTGTGTGTGACGGTATTAACAGCTTTTTTATACCACGTGTCAGGGATAGTGTTACTAGAATATACACAAAATAATTATTCAAAACACAATACTTGGGGCGCAGATTTTTTTTTATTTTCACAAATTATACTCTGTAGATGCTCCCCGCTCTTGCGCCCCGCGCTCGCCTTCGTTACGGGTTGTTCGCACTGTGCCAGTATTTCAGTGCGTAATTAGCTTGTCTACTAAACGTGTCTTAACACCAAAACTTTAGTCGAGTAGGTTAGTAAGTAATTGAGTCAAGTCGTTCCGTTTTTCTTTTTTTTTGAGTGAGTACCATCCCTCACAGCGCGTCCGTGCTCAATGGTTCGCTGGCTAAACGTATCCAAACCTGTCGAATTAGTCGAGTTCTTTGGTGTGCGCAAAAATGGCATTCTCAAACTGTCGTACTTTTTTGGGATCTTCCCATTAAATACTAGCATTCTGCGTACTAGGCTTTATGGCGTAGTGACATTTGTCAGTTTAGCGAATGATAATGAATGATGTTACATGAATGGTGTGATAATGAATGATGTTACATGAATGGTGTGATCATGAATGGTGTGATCATGTATGGTGTTACATATTTAACGTTTATTTTGATTTTAACTTTGTTTGAAAAATAAACTTTTTTGTTTTCAATAATATTTAAATATTCTTTCCAAAACCACCTGACGCGTGGTATAAAAAACCTTATTGTTTTCTAATGTTTACGCGAATTTCACTCATTATAATGAAACAATTTTTACGGATTTTATCGCGGTTTATTAAGATTTTATAAGCCCGACGTTTCGGATACTTTACAGCAACGATGATCACGGGAGGACTCAGTCTTCCCGTGACCGTGTACAATCGTGGAAAGAGCAACTATAAATAGTACGTTGAAATTGACAAGATTATTTAATAAAAATTGACGACCCCTGTGGCTCAGTGGTAAGCGCGTTGGCGCTCAAGCCCGGAGGTTGCGGGTTCGAATCCCGCCAGGGAACAAAAATATTTTCTGTGTTCCTGTAATAAAAATCTTAAATATATGTATAGTATAAAAGTATTAAATATATTTCCGTTGCCTGGTACCCGTAACACAAGTTCCTCGAGAACTTACCACGGGACCAGATTGACGTGGTGTGAAAGCGTCCATAGACATTATTATTATTATATTATTATTAAAATCCTCACATTTTGTTATAATTTTATAAAAAACAACTTTTAAGCAAACAATCTCAGAAAATTTGTTTATTGTATGCATTAAAAGTTGTGTTAAATACATCCCAGTAATTGAAGTTTTAAACACAATCGCTGTTTTACAAAGTACATGAGTTGTTGAAGAGATAACTCAATTTGTCGTAGCATTATGGCATTTAACAAATTGATATCAATACTAGTTTTTGCTTCGGTTTCATTCATATTATAACGTTTCTAGATGTCGTCTCTGTGTACTTTGAATCAGGAAAAAGTTGATAAAAGTGATTATGATGATGATGATGTATGCAATTCTCATTAATTATAACTCGTAAAGTCTGTTTAGATAAAAATAAATGGTGATTAAAGAAATCATAATAGAAAAAGATAAATTAAGCTCAGTCAAAAAGCTTACAGACATCAAAATTTGATTTTGATTATAAATGTAAATATGAGTAATATAATATATCTGTTTGAAACTCAAATATAAGAAGTTATTACGATAATTACATCTCGTAATATAATTATACGCAAATTGGACATAAAATTTAATGATATCGGATTTAATGTTCTGAATTTATCATAAAATTGATCGCACATTTGTGAGCTTTCATCATCACTATCAGCCTTTATTCATCAACTGCGCCAGTAGGCATTTTTCAAACATTGTTTGCATACCCACCGAGTGCAATAGTTAGACAATTGAGCCAAGAGAGCTGCTCTTTGTACCCCTTTTATAAGAAGAGGGGATAAAAGAGCAGGGGAACAAGGGGTGAGGATGGGAACCTCACCCCATTGTACTGTCCGGACGTTGGAAGATGTTGTTCTATGGTGCGGGACGACTCCTCTGTGGTGGTGGTGTTGGTCTATTGAGGGACTAACTAGCCGTCGAGGTGCCCTGTTTTATCAATAGATCCGGGGCACCTCACCAAAGTCGGCATTAGTGGCACTCGCAGGGTTTTCGTGGGTAGAGCTGCGTCCACCTTAACATATTTCGGGCGCAGCGAGTCCCACATTCCCACCTGGGGAGTCCCCCCTCCCCAGTGGGATGCCTACAAACTAGGAGCTACATACAAACGCGTTACAAAAAGCTCAGAACATAGCATTTCTGCAATTGAATTGTCAGTAACGCTTGGTTGTGAGAGTGAGAAGTATGAAAAAGAAGAGAGAGAAACACATCTAATAATGCCTTTATCATTGTGTAACATTTTATAGAGTTCATAAATCTTTAAAGTGCTATTTCCAATCCAACCTAACCGATAATCCCTGCAGGTCACATGGATACGACGGAAGGATTACTCCCTGCTGTCCGTCGGACTCGTTACGTACAGTGCGGATAGCAGATTTTTCTCAGCACATGGACGACACGTTAAGGTATTATTCTTTTTTTGTTTTATATTTGTTAATATCTTGTATAGTTTTAAATCATAGTACCGTAATTTTGAACTTCAAGTTTTTCTTTTCAAACAAGTGACAAGCTGCGTGCAAAAACCCATTCCATGTAGTATATGCGCTTGCTATTGTTCTATTACCAATATGGTTTGCAAAAAAAGACTAAGTTTGGGCTTTTCTCCCTAACAACGGTTTTGAAGTAACTTCTTTCAATTTGGTCACTATTGTAAAAATAAGACTAGGGCGTGAATGTGACTATGATCTTCTCTTGTTCGTTGGAAAAACCTTATGTCAATTAAGGTACCCAGAAAATGGGCACTTGCCATTGCCACAAGATTTTAATTATGAGGAATGACAAAGAAGGTTCGAGTGAAGAACAATTCTCCATAACCATTCACCGATGTGAGGGTTCGCTTGTCGGCCTCCCGTTTGAATGGGTACCTCTATCTTGTGGTTTCCTCCGTGAAACAGCTTTACTGTGTTACGCAGGGAATGACAGGACAGGCAGTGTAATTACTGGAACTAAGACTTACCAGTGTCTTAGAACAGGCAACAATGTTTTGCCTGGGCTGGTTTAAGATTAACTTTTTACGTTCATGGACGACGCTGATCACTTACCAGAATGTGGTTAGTTCGTTTGCCTATTTTTTTTTCTTTAACGCCGGAAAATGCTCTGAGGCATCCCGCGGGGAAGTGGGTCTCCCTAGGTGGGTATGTGGGACTCGCTGTGCCCAAAAACTGGTAACTGGACGCAGCTTTGCCCACTAAATCCCGGCGAGTACCACCAATGCCGCCCCAGAAGGTGCCCCAGATCTGTTGAGCAAACAGGCACGACGACGGCTAGTCAGTCCCTCACGGGACCTACGCCACCTCCACAGAGGGGTAGTCCCGCACAACATAACAACCCTTCCCAACGTACAATGGGGTGAGGTTCCCGTCCTCGCCCCTGTTCTTCTTTTGTCCCCTCTTCTTATAGAAGAGGTGCAAAGAACCCCTCAATTTGCTTCGCCCAATGTGTTGGGCTCACCCTAGGCTACTGAACCCCACCGCCAAGACAAGCCCTGAACCATGGCGGGGTTAGTCCGTTTGCGGATAGGCAAACGGACTAACCCCGCCAACTGACATAAAAAATGAATATTTTTTTCTTGAACTAAAGCACCTACTATTTTTCAGTATGCTAAGTATATTCTATTTTCGCAGGATTGGGCATTGCATATTCGATTTGCTACTTCAGCTGACGCAGGATATTACGAATGTCAAGTCCCAACACACCCGCCCACCAGTATATTCTTCAAGCTGGTTCTTGTTGGTAGGTATTTAATGTTAATTTCTAAAGGATTTATAAAATATTTATCGTCATTCTTACATACACGAATGAATTGTACAAAACTGTGAACTACGGATGGACGATTTTCCAATAAGGTTTAAGAGTGAAGGCCTGTCCGTGTTGGATGTGTCAGCAGTGGATGGATAGAGGCTGATGATTACATTGATGATGATGATGATTACCGTTAGTAGCAATCATTTAAATAATTGCGTACTAGATAAATTAATCTATTTACATAAAATGTCTATAATTTAGTTTCATATACATAAGTAAGAATCATACTGGGCTTAAAGTGGCTTAGAAATATAAAAAATATATATTTGTGTATTCTCTTATTTTATTTACACAACCTCTGATCCTTTTACTTATATAAATGGAAAATCAAGGACAAGGCTGTTGATTGTATTATGTAATATTCTTTTCCGTTTTCCTCTGAAGATTTTCCTTCCAAACTCATTTTTGTAAACAGCTCTTCAGAGATTCTAATTGCGAATTCTTCTTTTTATGTTTGGAGTCTTATTTTCATGAGATATTGATTATATTATCTGTCCATTGCTAGACATAGGACTCGTATAATAAACGCCACGGCGGCCGATCCAATTCCAACCAGTATCGGCCATCGTACGGAGATTAATAAGAGATTCTTTATTTACAATTATTAATAATTTAAATAAATAATTAAAAATAAAATGATTAATAATTATTAACAGCTGCGTACGCGGAAATAGTTGGAGAGTCGGAGAAAATCATACACGAAGGGTCAATGCTCAAGTTAGTTTGTATCGTGAAGAGGTCCACGGAGCCGCCATCTTACGTGTTCTGGTACTTCGAAAACAGAATGATCAACTACGATCTCAGTAAGTACAATTGATTTATGTAATTCTTTCTTGACCGTGGACTATTCGCATCGTATTTAACGACATGAATGTAATATTATTTGACATTGAACATAAACAGTTCGTTTTGTATGTTAACGTGTTCATGTGTAACAGCTATTAAGGTTACTAGAAATGTCACCTGTTCAGCTGTTTATCATGTCTAGCATACAATATATTTTATGGTACAATTGCACATAGTACATGGTAAATGCTCTAAGTCATCCCGCGGGGGAGGGGGGACTGCCCAGGCGGGTATTGGGACTCTCTACCCACTAAAACCTGACGAGTGTAACGAATACCGCCTTTGGTGAGGTGCCCCTAATCTGTTGAGCAAACACGGCAACTCGACGGCTAGTCAGTCCTTCAAGGGACTGACGCCTCCACAGAGGGGTTGTTCGGCACCACGAAACATCTCCCAACGTTGGGACAGTGCAATGGGGTGAGGTTCCCATCCTCGCTCCTTGTCTCCTACTCTTTTGTCCCCTCTTCTTATAAGAGGGGTACAAAGAGAAGCCCCCTCGGTTCACTTGGCTTCGCCCAAGGTGATGGGTTCACCTAAGGCTACTGGGCTCCACCACCACGACAAGGCTTGAACCATGGTGGGGAAACTACACTTAACTTATTTAATCGTAAAAATCTTCATAACCTTACTACAGAGGTAGTTCCATGCTAGTAAGAGGTAGTGCTATGCTGCTTTGCAACCGGATTAGGCCGGCACGACCGTGGTGGTACCTCTGACTCACATAACAACGGCGTTAAGTGACAGCTATTCTGTTACGTTTCGTGCGATTTGAGAGTCTTCGGAGGCCCATTGCATGCTCTGCATAACTTTTGGTTGTGCGGATGTCTATGGGCGTCAGTAGTCACTATAAGGCTCTGACTGCTCGGTTTCCTCCTTATGACATAAAAAACAAATACTATCAAATAAAGATCAAAGTACTTACAAGAACACAAACATTGAACAATTGTTGTTTACTAAGCCGGTCTAAGAGATCTTTGAGTACAAAGAAGACATTGGATAATATTACATAACAATAAACACGGACCGTTTGTAGCGATATAAAGACACAGGCGACCTAATTTTAAGTGAACACTAGACACTAAAACAATAGAGCTCAACTAAGATTTCCTTTCTTGTTCAATCGTAGAGTGACCTGGGAATTACATATAAATGGAAAAGGCGCTGGATATTGCTTTGTAACGTGGTGAAATAAAAATGCAGACCACTTCGCAGTTCCCATCGGGCTTGTAGTGTAAATTGAATTTAATTCCAAAGTTGAGATGCCGCGTATTTCAAGATAAGATATATCTTATAAGCCTTAAGGGGGTTAAGGAAGCTCCACTATTGAGACTGAAGTATTCATTCGTCGGATGAAGTAAATTAAATATAGTATTTGCTTTCTTCAATTTTGTATCTAACTATATCCTGTCTGCGGGTACCACAATCCTGCGTATTTCTTCCGTGAAACAGCTTTGCTGTGGTTTGTACAGAAGGGCACGATAGGCAGCTAACTATTAGCACCGATACTTACCATCTGACGGCTTGGGTAACACATGAACGAGTCCCAGAGGTCCCGAGAAAATGGACAGTCGTGTCACTTGGAGGTAGTGATAGCAATAACGGCTGTTTTACAATAATAAATTATCCTGTTGTGTTATTTTGTAACAACTGTTTTTCTAAACTGCTATCTGTAATCCTGTTATTGTTGATTTATAGATGAATTGTGTCAATAAGATTTTCAAAAAATTTAATTGAGCAAAAAAAAAGCTCATTCTGCCTATTGCGTGTCTATTCTTACCATTGCGTCATCGTTTCAATAATGACAACTGACAACAGGATAATTATTCTTTAATAATGGATTATTTATTATTTTCAAATAACGCATTACCACAACTGTTGTTGTAATAATGAGCACCACTACTTGGTGGTAAGTAATAAGCGACATCCACACCCGCTACATCATTAGCAGGTGCGTTGCCTTTCAAATATGGATATCGTTTCTTGAAGGTCCTAAGTTGTATCGGTTCGGAAATACCATAGGTGGCAGCTGGTTATCGAAATCGTAAAAAATACAAGCAAACTAACTTTCGCAATTATATTTTTTTACCATGAGAAAAGGATTTAATGAATTTGCAAGTTATAATCCGGACTAGCTCACAGGACACAGAATACTTTTTGTACCTGTAAAGGGCTCCCGTGGGATGAATTGTAGTCTTATTTTATGTCCTTGTTAACGTGTTTTTTTTTCTTTAACGCCGGGATTTGCTCTGAGGCATCCAGGTAGGTAAGGCTACTGGACACTTTACACAGCGGTAGCGGGTTTGAATCTCGCCGAGTGCAGATAATTTGTATGATGAATATAGATGTCTGCACCGGGTCATGCACGTAGTATAATATATTATTATATTCTCTGGCATCCGCACTACTTAAAAAGGTGAACCAATTTCGATGCGGTCTATTTAAAAGCAGGTTTTCTAGCGGCGGTGCTTACACCTTTTTTGTGAAAATTACTTCAGTTGTTTTAATGACATTACCTCAAGGAAATTTATCACGGTAAACTAAGATTTTTACATGCCTGACGTTTCGGATAGTTTACAGGAACAACGGTCACGGGGGGACGAAGAATGTATTTTTTGTGTCATGAGGAGGCATCCGAGCAGTCGGAGCCTTGACTACGGACGCCCTACCCCCCCCCCCCCCTAATGGTCCACCGAAAACTCACTAACCGCACAAAGAGCGGTAGCATAGCTGTCACTTGACGCCGGTGTTATGTGAGCGAGAGGTACCAATCCGGTCGTGCCGGCCCCAGTCGGCTACATAGCAACATGACACTACCTCACATAAAAATCTTAATAAACCGCAATGAAATCAATAAAAGTTGTTTCATTTTAATGTCTATTTTTATTGTGTTGGGACTTTTTAACCTTTGGATCTTATTAGATGGCGTGAGTGTTCACAACGGGCGTCAGACGAGTGAACTAATGATCGGCAAGGCTGAGCCGCGACACGCCGGCAACTACACCTGCGTCCCCGCCAACGCGAAGGCGGCGTCGGTTACTGTGCACGTTGTCCAGAGTAAGTACACAATATTTTACGATATGTGATTGGCTATTTGTGATCTTTTAGTACTGAGTTACATACCTTTTTGCGGTTCTGCAGCACACATACACTGTATTTAAGTGAAATATTAATAATGCTGTTATGATATTTTATCCGTTTTTATTTTTACTCTTTTTTATTTTATATGTGGAATTGTGAATACAGTTTTCATCTATCTATCTATTTCGGAATCCAATATTCTTTCCAATAGGATTTAGTGTGATGTTGAGATGTATTTTCATTTCAATTGTGTCTTAGCGAATGCGGCAGTACCATATACAAGTTCTGTATATTCTGTAATTTTTTTTTTTAATGTTACTTGGATAGGCAAACTGGCTAACGTGCCACCTAATGGTAAGTGGTCTACGTCGCCCATGAACATAAACCAGTTTACCTGGAACGAGCCCGGGCAACTCATTTATGTGTTGCCTATCCTGAGACATAAGATGTTAAGTCTCGGTGCCAGTAATTACACTGCCTGTCTTGCCCTTCTCTCCGAAATACAGCAAAGCTGTTTCACGGGAGAAACAAGCAAGATGGTGGTACCCATGCAGCCGGGAGCGCGGCACAGCGCTTCCCTCCCACCGGTAAATGTAATACATGTGGAGTAGTACTTAAGCTTTGGATACTACGTAGTATGATTCTGCTTTAACAGTAAAGAAAGGCACTATAAGTACTGATTACATCTGGGTATACGCATGAATAGGTAATGGTTCCCGATCTACCCTTTGGGAACGGAACCCTAAAAAAGGAGTTCTCATAATATCTGGAACCAAGTCATTTCTGGAAAATCATTTCCAAAACTCCAAGTCACAAGGATGAAGACAAATTGAAATTGATGGGAACGCTTATCACACGAAAACGTTACGAGTGTACGTGTCCTACCAGAATCGCCGCATCATTCGTCAAATTAATATTACAAATTGGCCACGCATTGCTGTGGGACTGTTCCCGTGGGAACGTTGGGGATGAAAATCATAAGGATTCTTATAAACGCAACGCTGTTTCAATCAATATCTCAAACTTTCTTCTTACAATCTGGAGAAAGCCTCCTTCAACCCCCTACTTTGTTCTATCTTAGGCTGTCTATAATATATATGTGTGATCACATCACATCATTGTATGGTTCCGTCTTTGGCAGGGGTTCTTCTGTGATGCGGGTAACCCCTCTGTGGAGGTGGTCTACCTGAGCGACTGACTAGCCGTCGAAGTTCCCTGTAAGCTCAACAGATCCGGGGCACCTCACCAAAGGCGGCATTGGTGGCACTCGCCGGGTTTTAGTGGGTAGAGCTGCGTCCACTTACCAGCGACTCCCACATACCCGCCCGGAGAGACCCTCCCCCGCGGGATGCTTCAGAGCATTACCCGGCGTTAAAGATAAAAAGAGGATGTGTATATCAAATTTTTGATATATTATGTGTGATCTGTAAACGTTGTGTATAAAGTTTACACTCACATGGTCATGGTTGCTGTAAAGAATTTAAAACGTGTAAAATTTGAAAGTATTTAAAAAAACTGCGAACAAATTCATGTTAGTTTATTTCATTACAATGAGTTACGTTAGAAATCAATTTAGAATGATGTATAAAAAAATTGTACAATAAACAATGGTTACACCATAGGATATTTTATTTGATTTTTGAGCACAAAATATATGAACATACTGAGACCTTTACATATTTTTTTTATGTTAGTTGGATAGGCAAACTGACAAACGTTCTACCTGATGGTAAGTGGTCGACGTCGCCCATGAACATAAACTAGTTTATCTGGAACGAGCCCAAGCAACTCATCTATGTGTTGCCTATCCTGAGACATAAGACGTTAAGTCTCGGTGCCAGTAATTACACTGCCTGTCTTGCCCTTCTCTCCGAAACACAGCAAAGCTGTTTCACGGGAGAAACAAGCAAGATGGTGGTACCCATGCAGCCGGGAGCGCGGCACAGCGCTTCCCTCCCTCCGGTTCATATATTTTATTAAGAAAGTTGAATATTCATAAACTTAATAGCATCGGGCGTAGCCAAAAGTATAAAAAGTCTACATCACATGTACATTATTAAGAACCTTTACAGCATTTATTTTTGGTGAAACATCTACCGCGCCTGGTACGACCCAGGAATGCCGTGACCCTGTCATGTCGTAATGCCCCCACTACGCCACCGCTCTCGACTTCTTTGTATTTGCGCGCGAATTTTATTCTATCTTTCGTAACAAATCGTTAGTAATTATGGATTCTAACTACGAATAAATAATAAGTCAGGAAATGTAACTGTGTTATAAAAATGACCCAACAAAAGTCGTGTCCAAGTAGGCGGGGCTTAAAAGTCGTGTCCAGCGCGTCATCAGTCAGACATTTTTCTTACAAGCGAACACACGTCAAACTTACGCATACGTTTTAGTTTTTTCATTATGAATTGCAGCTGCTAATCATCATGCCATCATTTGTAGTGAAGGAGCCATACAAAATTAAAACCTCCAGTTATCACTTCTCACTAGTAAATAGTAGTAAAATTATATTATATTCAAATACGTTAATGTAATAAGCAAACCGAGATGGTCAATACTATGTAAAATGAAGTCAGTCAATTTTTGAACCAGTGTAGAAGGTATTTTATATATTCTTCATGAAATGTATAATATACCTAAAATGTTTATATTTTTATCAATATTTAAATGTATATCGATATAATTGATGTATTTAAAAAATGATTTTGCATTTTGCTTACTTTGTTTTCTTTTAGTATCCCAGCCGATCTAATTCGGCAAAATAAGTAGTTAGCTGCAGTTAAGCTTGAAAGACAAGAGTATCCCGGGGAAGAGCCTATAAGGAGGCGGTGCGGCTGGCCAAAGTCGGGCTCGACCTCGTGATCAGCCGCAAAGAGAGGTTAGGGCTTCTGGTCAGAGTTCAGAAAACCAAAGTCCTTCTCTTCCGCGGGATCGGCCGTAAAGGACACCCTCCGGTAGCTACCCTCCAGATCCGAGGGGGGAGGGTGAGGATGAGCCCCCAGATCAAGTATCTGTGGCCCATCCTTGACGGAGAATGGACCTTGCGATGTATGGTGCATCCATTTGGGCGGGTCACCTTACCGCGAGGAATAAGGCCTAGCTGATACCGTACAGTATCGTGGATCATGGGTGACAGACTGACCTAGCCGGTGACCCCCCGTGGTAATTTGTGGCGGAGGTTCTTGCCGAGACGCATTCATATGTCTCCGTTAGGAGGGCTCCCGGCGAGAACTTTACGTTGTACGCGATCCTACGGGTTCGCCGACTAGGACAGGAGCGTTAATACGGAGGTGGGGGGAGTACCCGGCACGGCAGTCGTATGACAAAAGCCTAACGGCTACTTTGCATCCAGTCCTCGAGCGGTGGATGCGGCGTAAGCACAAACCCTTCCGTCTGACACAGGTGCTCACTAGCCATAGTTGCTTTGATGAGTACCTGTGCCGTACGGCCCACAGGGAGCCAGTAATAGTATTTTAAGATTGTGACGTGTCGGTGGACTCGGCCTAAAGAAATCATTGTAAAAAAATTATTAAATAATATTGTTTTATCATTGATTTGGTTCACTTATTGCATGACATCGTCAACGCAGCTATCACTCGACTGTCATAGGTGACATTGCAGCATGCGCGCCGACCAATACCTGCATTTATTCAGAAATTAAACAAATCACCAATCACGTCTATTTGTAACCTCGAAAGTGATTGGTATTTTAAATCATACGTCGTTTTGGTTTAAAGTAGGCCCACTTTTTATGTGTCATTTGTTCTGAGTTAGACTTCCTGACTTATTATTTATTCGTAGGATTCTAATACTAAATGTTTCACCTATGGCTGTTGTTTCACGGCCAAATTTTTGGCACAAACACGATATTGATTTCGCTTACTCTTAGAGCGCAGAACTACCTCCTAGTAGAAAACCTGTCACGGCGTTGTTTCATCATCATCATCATGAGTCTTTATTCGTGCACTGCTAAACATAAGCCTCCCTTAATGAACGCCAAGACGACCGATCCCTTGGCACTCGCATCCAACACGGACCGGCCACTCAACAGAGATCATCTTTATGAGCTGTTTAAATTCTTTTATATGAGCAAATTACAGCTATAATTACTTCCCCATTTAGAAAAAAGGCCATTCACCCGGGCACGTAATATTATTATTATATTACGGCAAAAAAATGGCAATATTTCCTTAATATTAATAAATTTTATCAATATTAATTAAATTACATAAAACTTATTTTTGTTCCCTTTGTTTTACTAAATTAAATTCCAGCTTCGAGCAATGAAACAGTAATATAATTAAATATCAAATATCAGAATAGGAAGTTATATATTCCATCTGATTCATCATCATTATAAACCTTTCTCCGTCACTGATAGATGGGTCTATTTCAATGAACGCCAAGACTGCAGGTCTTGCCACTCCAATCCAGCTAGCGCCACTCACAATACGTTACATTGTGAGCACGTAGTCTATCTTCTTTATTTTAGGGATTAAGGAACAATAAAGGGATGAGAACCAATGAGTCCATACTTGCGGAACTAAATATAAAAAAACGACTCTCAACAATATGCCAATAAAGAGTTTTGAGCTTCTTCGGTCACATTATGCGTTCTCCAAAGCATGATCTGGAGAGGACGTTCATTTTGGGTCAAATGGACGGAAAACGTGCTAGAGAAAGAACACCGGTAAGATGGTCCGATGCTGTGAAGACCAAAGTGAGGGGCAATTTGCACCAGGCTGTCCACTTGACCCATGACCGTGTCCAGTGGAAGATCATATCTGGTTACGATCCTCAGCAGTGAGGGAACGATGAAGAAGAAGAAAAGGGATGAAGATAGGATAAGTGTTTAGAAATAAGTTAGGGTTATATATATAGACTGGCATGGTTCTGCTAATGTAAAGAATCTGTCAATATTTCATGAGAGTTTCAAGTGGAACAGAGCCAGAACGACACTTCTAGATCGTCTCCGGACATAGAGCGGTCTCAGAGTAAAAAAACCCTGATCTCAATTATTAGTAGTTTCATTTTCCTAAATTTTCACTGACTTAAGTACTAGCAAGATAATTTATTATTAAAACTGTTTGAAGTAGGACTGTTACCATTTTTGTCACTTTTATCTTGCGCAGCTCGATATTTTGACAGTCTTTTAATATTGCTTAGATAGGCAAACTGGCAGACGTCCCAACAGACTATCTGTTGGGAAGTGTGGAGTGTGAATATAAGCAAGTTTTTTTTTTGGATTGATCTATGCTAATGGCCCGAAGACCCTAATGCTACATCGGATTAGCGTGAGCCCATTTGGCTCACTTTTGGTTTGTAAAAGTGGGGGGTTGCCCCCCGCCAACCGTGCAGTCTGCGACTACACGGCCTGGCGTCGGGTTGGAATAAGCAAGTTCAGTTCAACTTATGTATACCAATCCTGAGGCACAAAATGGTTAAGTTTCGGTGCCAGTAATTATACTGCCTCTCTTGTTCTTCTTTAAACATCTTTGCAAAACGGTTTTAGGTAATAAATAAGCAAGATGGCCTCGCTGCACTCCCAACGTCGCTAAACATTGTCTCGGTGATTTTTAAATTGTTTACAGAGTTATGCTTTTAATAAAATCTTGCAATTTAAGAAAATCTACATAATTGGTTATTGAATCGAATCACTCACTTATATTGAGCTTTAAAGCATAGCATGATAAAATGGTTTCAGCTTCTAGGTTAATTTCATTTTATTCGCTTGCAAAAATACAACACATAAAAAGTAACGATAAAAAATATTTAAATGTAACTGAAAAAATTAGAACAAACTTCGCGATAAAAGTAACAGTAAAAAACGTTGAAACAGTTTTACACAAACCGATCGCTTGCTGAAATCCTATACTTTATTGAGTGTATAAAAATAGCTAGAGACGAAGTCGCATATGAAGGGTTCAGCATAAATTTTATTATTATTAATTAACAATAATATTTTTTTTATGTTAGTTGGATAGGCAAACTGGCAAACGTGCCACCTGATGGTAAGTGGTCGATGTCGCCCATGAACATAAACTAATAAACCTGGAACGAGCCCAGGCAACTCATTTATGTGTTGCCTATTCTGAGACATAAGATGTTAAGTCTTGGTGCCAGTAATTACTGGTACCCATTCAGACGGGAGCGCGGCACAGCGCTTCCCTCCCACCGGTATTTTGTTATGTTTGTTTTTGTATTTTGTATGGTTTTAGTATTTTGTTATTGCGTAATTATGCTATAATTATACAGTATCATAATAATTGCACTCTTTGAATGATTCGGGAGTTTACAAGAAGTTTTATTTTTACTTTTGACAATTTAATTTTTCGTTTTATTTTAGTTAGAGCTAATAATTAATATGATGAATACAAATTTCTACGTAGGACATAAATTACAGAGAATGAGTGTATATTTGTATAAATTATATAAATTCATTTATATTCCTTTCTTAACACGAGTTCTTACGAGACAACACGACACGAGAACTTACTACGACTAACTTAACGTGGTGTGATCGTCTGGTGATGTGAAAATACCATTGACAAACTTATGAGCCTTGGGCAGTCGAAAACTTATTAAGCGAGTAGTAATAAGGATTTTGTTACCACTCGTTTGGGCACGGAACCCTCAAAACGATCGCGATGTTTAGATTTGCGTCAAACCATTAATCTTCTACTTCTATATATTTGTTTCAATTGAATACTTCGATTTGCGTTCCGCTTTGAAGCAGAGTTGTGATAAATTGATTTTTTTCTCCACTTTAATACAAGCCGTTTATTTTATTGATAATACCTGCGTTTTTCTTTGTACAGTTAATTTTTTTAATATTTGCTTTTATTGTGGCTTTATCTCATGAGGTTTTATTTATCAAGTAGAGTATTTTGTGGTTTTCGTCTATCAATTTAGTACCACACATAATGTGTGAAACTGATTTAATACGAAAGGTTCCGTACCACCGTACAATATAGATACCCAACTGGTACACTTCCTTCGATAGATATACCCGAGTGCCTCTTATGGTGGTAAATGACATTATGTAAATGTAATTTAGGTTTCCTGTGATGTTCTATTCAGACAGATAGTTAGGGCCTTAGAAATGAGGTCTCCAAAATACCATTTGAATAGGGTTTTACTCTTGATGTAGTAATATAAATACTAATAATAAATGAGTATATTTAGTAACCTTGAGAGGGTTTGCAAATTCACTTTGATAAATTACATCTGGACGATTAGTTTTAAAAATGATTTCTCCTGATGCATTTAAATGTGAAAAAAAAAAACCACCATAGGTTTCCATTAAAATGTTGGTGCTTTCAGAATAGATTCATCTAAATATGATTTCATCATCATCATCATAGAGACTGATGCTTATATCCATCAACTGCTGAATATAGGCCTCCCACGATGAACGCCAAGATGGCCCATCCCTTGCCATTCGTATCCAACACGAACCGGCCACCGCACGGAGATCGTCTTCCCACCTGGCCGATTTTTTATTAATTAATGTAAAAAATGTTAATGGCCGATCGTTTTTTTAAAAGAAAATCCAAACAAGGATTATGTATTATAGGTATACCTAGAGGCAAATAAACAAGATATTTTATTAATAGCACAACTGGCTTATAATAATAACAATAATATCTCTGGACGCTTTTACACCACATTAATCTAGTCCCGTGGTAAGTTTTCGAAGAACTTGTGTTACGGGTACCAGACAAGGGAAATATATTTAATATTTTTATACTATACATATATTTAAGATTTTTATTATATAATACACATATTAAATACACATCCATGTCCCAGGAACACAGAATTTTTTTTTGTTCCATGGCGGGATTCGAACCAACGCCAACGCACTAACCATTGAGCCACAGAGGTCGTCAGAAAGTATAGAATATTTTACAATAAATTTTGATTGCATGTACATTATTTTACTACTAAATTACCAATCGGTAATATGAATGAAAATGACTTTTTTAACAATGGTGTCGTGTTGCCTTATGACTTTGTAATTGATAGAATCGTGAATAATCGATTACATAATCGATATTGTAGTAACGGGCTTTTCAAGCATTATTATTTGAAAAACTGCATGATGATAAAAGAGACATTCAGACATCATAGACATGGCATCCCCATTTGCGTGAATATTGCTGTTAACTGTTGTTATGAAACTTTACTTTTACCAAAAATAGGAACAAATATTGTAAATAATCTATACGAGTATAGTATAGTTTCAGATAGTTTGAACGCGCTAATCTCAGGAACTACTGGTCCGATTTGAAAAATTCTTTCAGTGTTAGATAGCCCATTTATCGAGGAAGGCTTTAGGCTATATAACATCACGCTGTGACATATAGGAGTTGAGTAACGCGGGCGAAGCTGCAGGCAACAGCTAGTATAAAATAAATCAAACTGACTGCATTAGAGATTGGCAAATCCATAATATATAATACACATTATATTCATTAATAACAATACCTAGATTATCATCACTTAATTTACAGTTTAAAACAATTTTGATGTTTCAATTCAGAAATTGGAATATTAGCCAACCTAAATTGCATGGAACATTATATTCTGTTGTGTACGTACATTACACATGGCCTATTTTCGATTCGGAAACTATTTTGCTGGCACCATATAATTTAGCTGTGGCTAATGGTTTATCAAATTAAATGTCACAGAATTTTAAAAAGGTAATATTTTTGTAAAGGGTAGTTAATACACAACTTTAAATAAATACCGGTGGGAGGATTGCGGTTGAGGGTTCCTGTGTGCTTGGGAACCATCCTGCCTGTTTCCTCAGTGAAACAGGCAGGGTGATAAGGACAGGGCAGGCGGTGTAATTGCTGGCACAGTGAAGTATTATGTGCCAGGATATGAGCACATGAATGAGTTGCCTGCCCTATTCTGAGGCTAACTTGTTTATGTTCATGGGCAAAGCTGACCACTTAGCATAATGTGGCTAGTCTACACGTTCGTCTATTTAATTATCATAAAAAATACAATTTACAAATTATTACAACTGTATTGTCACATGTCTATTCAACCTTGGTTCAGGCCTTGAAGTGGCGGTGGGGCTCAGTAGCCTAGGATGAGCCTGCACCTTGGGCGAAGCTAATTGAGCCGAGGAGGCTCTTTGTACCCCTCTTATAAGAAGAGGGGACCAAAGAGCAGGGGGCGAGGCCGGGAACCTAACACCATTGTACTGTCCCGACGTTGGGAGGGGTTGTTCTGTAGTGCGGGATAACCCCTCTGTGGAGGTGGCGTCGGTCCCTTGGGGGACTGACCAGCCGTCGAGGTGCCCTGTTTGCTCATTAGATCCGGGCACCTCACCAAAGGCGGCATTATGGTGGCACTCGCCGGGTTTTAGTGGGTAGAGCTGCGTCCACTTACCAGCTTTCGGGCGCAGCGAGTCCGACATACCCGCGTGGGGAGACCCATGACTCCCTCAGAGCATTTCTCGGCGTTAGAGAAAAAAAATGTTTATTCAACCTGACTACAGAAGAAAGGGCTTTGAATTTATACTGTATAATATGTACATGCGTTCTATTTTAACAAAACTATTTATCTGATTGGATAAGGGATGATTGATTGATGAATTAATTACTTATAGTGTGTGAGACATAGGATAAAATTTTCATGGTAAGGTCATAGATTTTTTTTGTAAAAGTTATACTTCTTTTGGTGCGTTAGGGAAAAATGATGAGAGTAAATTTTTACGATGCGCGCGCACACCGTCACATAAAACCGACACCCTGAAGTTAGCTATATTAAAAATTATTTTATATAATAACTTTCACATAATGACAGTATAGACGTCAGAAGATATAGTTTCTAACTACACAATATGCAAAAATGTTACAGTTTAATGAAATTGTACTATGTATATATTTGAAACCTAATTTGCTACCAACCAGCTTACAGATAATTTGCTTATTTAATCGTCCTTTTATTGTACAGTTTGATGATGTAATAATACACTAGACGAGGAAGTTCAAAAGATAAATAAACGGAATACACTTTAGTAATTACTTCGTAACTATCATTCAACCTGATTTCAATTAATATGATTAAAGACTCATTTCGCTTCTGAACCGTGTTAAGGTTCTACTTCCTGGAACCAGTAGGTCACGGTACTTCAATAGCCAATCGCGAGCCTTCATTTGCTTTGTTACAATGTCTATTGTTCTTGACTTTTCAATAATAAATGACATTTGATGTACAAATTTCTATTCAAGAAGTATATTGAATGACGCCGCGTATATTTTCGACTTTCGAGTATCAAGGTTAGTTAGACACCCTTTTTTTAACGCCGGGAAATGCTCTGAGGTATCCCGCGGGGGAGTGGGTCTCCTTACGTGGGTATGTGGGACTCGCTGCGACCGAAAGCTGGTAAGTGGACGCAGCTCTACCCACTTAAACCCGGCTAGTGCCACCAATGCCGCCTTTGATGAGGTACCCCGGATCTCATGAGCAAACAGGGCACCTCGACGGCTAGTCAGGCCCCCAAGGGACAGACGCCACCTCCACAGAGGGGTTGTCTCGCTCCATAGAATAACCCCTCCCAACGTTGGGACAGTACAATGGGATGAGGTTCCCATCCTCGCCCCTCGCCCCCTGCTCTTTTGTCCCCTCTTCTTATAAGAGGGGTACAAAGAGCCCCGGTCAATTTAGGTAAACGACCTAGCTGGACAGGCAAGGGATCGGTCGTCTTGGCGTTCATTGAAGGAGGCCTATGTTCAGCAGTGGACGGATAGAGGATGGTGATGATGATAATGATGTAGTGGACTTCACATATACCTAACAAACTTTCATGTTACAATTAGCATAGCAAACATGATGCTACACACTAAGTTATGCATAATTTAACACCAAGTTAGTATTCACATCTATACTACTTAATAATTCTCCACGGTGCTGTATTATCTTGACTTATTCATTTATTTATTTATTTGGACCAAACACAGTTTTGCATCAATTATAATGTTAACATATAAATAGCAATTTAACAATTAAATCTAGAAACAATAACTAATTACGTTCGGCCACAACATGCTTATTATTATAATAATATCTATGGACGCTTTCCACACGTCAATCTGGTCCCGTGGTAAGTTCTCGAAGAACTTGTGTTACGAGTACAAGACAACGGAAATATATTTAATACTTTTATACTATACATATATTTAAGATTTTTATTATATAATACACATATTTAATACACATCCATGACCCAGGAACACCGAAAATATTTTTGTTCCCTGGCGGGATTCCAACCCGCAACCTCCGGCTTGAGCGTCAACGCGCTTACCATTGAGCCACAGAGGTCGTTATTAACAATAATAATTATTAAAAATTACATAAATTACATTACTTATAGAAAATTGTCAAATATAATTTCCATTCATTAATTATTAATGTTCAATTAGTATCAAATTCAAATTAAAAATTAATTTTTGATTTGAAAGTTAAAAAATTGACTTTTGTAATCATTGCAATCTTGCACTGTCTCTCGCTTTAAAGTGGGGAGTGAAACTGGAAAATATTTTCGACTCCTCCTAATTCTCCTAAAATTCGTTTTGGGTCCAATGTAGATAAAATTTCATAGAAATCGGTTCTGTATTTGTAATATCTGTAATAAAATCCAGATATCTTAGTTAGTGAAAATTGACAAATTGAATGAATCTAAGTCAAACCAATGATTAAATAACCACAATTGTTGTTATCTATCTAATCACATCCAAATATTATAGGAGTACTAAATCCTAAGAGAATCAATTATCTTGAATTAAATACATTTCTATTGGTGGGCGACGCCTTATATCGATTTGAACTGAACAAGTAAAGCTTACCCAAATATATATCACAATATATTTTTTTTAAAGGTATGTTCTGCAGAAAAAATGTCTTGCGTCATCAACTAGCTGAAAGAGATAAATGGAAGATTATCTATCTCCTTAATTATAATATGTCCAGTCTAAGACAAAAGATGTTATTGTTTTCTCACATTGTTTTTAATGTTTCCACGATTTTCACTCCTTATAATGTAAATAATTCCTTTCGGATTTTATTGCGGCTAATTAGGTATTTACTAGCTAATAGATAAGCCTAACCTAGAACCTCCCAGAGTCCTCCGTTACCATGAAACAAAATTAGTAATGATTTGATTAATTGATATCACAAAAGATCGACTATGATAAGATTGCTATTATGACTAAGATATTGAAACTACATAATATAAAGCAATGTTCTATAATGGTTTTATAATATTTTATTTAACAAGAAACAATGTTGCGCCATTGGGAATTGCAACATCTACATGGCGAATAGCCCGTGGGGCAGGTAGTTAACTACTTGTTTTTCAAGTTACATATTTATATGAATATCTTCCTTTTACCAAAGGAAATTCATTTCTGTGATAGATTTTTCCTATTGTTAGTATTAAGTGTGTTGGAAGAGGCGTATTGTCTGTACATAATAGGATGCGGATGGAAAGTATATGTTTATTTATGTCAAGCATAAACCTGTTTGTTTTCTTTAACGCCGGAAAATGCTCTGAGGCATTCCGTCTGGGGAGACCCACTCCCCAGGCGGGTATATGGGACTCGCTGCGCTCGAAAGATGGTAAGTGGATGCAGTTCCACCCACTAAAACCCGGCGAGTGCCACCAGTGCTGCCTTTGGTGAGGTGCCCCGGATCTGTTAAGCTTGGCCGTCAAGCCGTAGACGTCAAGGTGCCCAATAGGGCACCTGCCCTGGATCTAATAAACAAACAGGGCATCTCGACAGTCCTGCAAGGGACCGACGCCACCTCCACAGAGGGGTTGTCCCGCACCACATAACAACCCCTCCCAACGTCGGGACAGTACAATGGGGTGAGGTTCCCATCCTCACCCCTTGCCCCCTGCTCCTTTGTCCTAAGTAAGAGTACAAAGAGCCCCCTCGGCTCAAATAGCTTTGCCCAAGGTGCTGGGCTCACCCTAGGCTACTGAACCCCACCGCCACGTCAAGGCCTGAACCATGGTGGGGTCAAGCATAAACCTGGCTACAAATAATAATTTATACAGCGGTTTCTTTTTCATGCACTTCTATTACATCGGTTCCCCAAAGTTTTATCCGTCATGAAATAAATTAATTTAACCTTTATCTTATACGAATAGTCTTTGCCGGTAAAGGTCGCAGAAATCTGCTAGATGTGGACGGTGAAAGACCGGGTGTTGTAGAGATCCTTGGGGGAGGCTTACGTCCAGCAGTGGGCTTCTTTAGGCTAATGGATTTGTTGAGCAACCGGGCACCATGACAGCTAATCAGTCCCCCAAGGGACCGACGCCACCTCCACGGTCGTACCACAGAAGAAGCCCTCCCAATGTCGCGACAGTTCAATGGGGTGAGGTTATTATACCTTGACCCCCCTGCTCTTTTGTCCCCTCTTCTTCAAGAGCAGCTCCCTGCTCTTCTTAGACTAACGAGTCCCACCGCCACTACAAGGATTGAACCATGGTGGGGAGGTTATTATTCATTTTGGAATCAGCATCATCATCATCATCATCAGCCTCTATCCATCCACTGCTGAACATAGGCCTCTCTCAAAGAACTCCAACATGACCGATCCCTTTCCACTCCCATCCAACACGAACCGACAACCGCACGAAAATCGTCTTGAAATAAAGATGATTAATAAATACCAAGTGTCGTTAAGAAGAAAAAATTACAGGAATATAAAGAAACATAAAATATGGGTGGATGAGCAAGGAAAATACTAGTTCCAAGAAAAACCGTGGCCTTTCAGACCATTGCAATACTTGCTCCCTTAAAGATAGTAAGAAAGTAGTAAGTATATATTTTTATTGTATTTTTGGATTGATGACGTAACATGAAAATACAGAAAATATACAAAATATTTTACTTCCTTTTTTTTATTTTTTATTAAAAACACAGCATTGCATTAAACAAGCACGTTATGAACAAGACATACAAATTGAGTTCTGAAATACTTACAAGTATATTACAAATACATATTGTAGGTATTTATTTTACCCGGACCTCTTGGCTCTCACTCTCGAGACCGAGCCCTTACCCACTAGGCCATCGTCGCTCACTTTAATAACCTATGCATATAATAATTTTTTATTAATTAATGTATATAAAGCAGAGATGCTACAAAAAAGTGGTATACTGGTATATATTTAAACCAGCTTTCAAACCAATCAAATGTATGTAAAATTATTTTGACAATTATAGAGCTATTTCTAAGTTTTTTTTCTTTTTTATGTTAGTTGAATAGGCAAACTGACAGACGTGCCACTAGGTTGTAAGTGGTCGACGTCACCCATGACCATAAGCTAATTTACCTGGAACTAGCCAACCTTAATTTATGTGTCGCCTATCCTGAGAGATAACATGTTAAGTCTCGGTGCCATTATTACACTGCCTATCCTGCTCTGTTCTCCGAAACACAGCAAAACGGTTTCACGGGAGAAAAAAGCAAGGTTGTGGAACCCATGCTACCTGGAGCATGTACAGCTCATCCCTCCCACCGGTATCTCTATTTTTCTTGAGGGACAATTTCAGGTTAATTTATGAAAAAAGCATTTTATGATTTTGATTCGAAAATGTAAAATATGAGATGTTTTATTCGAAATTATATTTTGTGTCTTATTTGAATTATTAATCTTGATCATTATACAAGTTTTTATTTAAAAGGTAAACTAAAAAAAACTAGTTATAGTTTACCTAAATAAGGTGTTTACAATATAAAATAATTAGAAATTATAGGTGCTTACAATAATAAATATAAAAAACAGTCCAATAAATATCGCAAAAATGTTTTCCTGGTCGCTTGACTAAATCCCGACAGTAATACAAAACAAAAGCTGTTTGATCCCAAAAAGAAGTGCTATTATAGAGCACCCGAAGTTTACGAGGACCGTAAATGTTTTATGCGCTTTCTCAGTTCGACATGTGGACCTTTAAGGCCATTACGCACTACACCCGATCTAAATCCGTGAATATACATAATAATTTTAGCAATGAAAATAACCATATTAACTTAAAATCATAATATTATATAAAATTATTATGGTTATGCAAACATGGTTGCTGTAAAAAATCTAACTTGGCGAGCATGTAAAATAAAATCGGTTGTCTGTAAAGTCGGTTTAATGACGATAGTTGAACGTGACAACGTCATATTAAGAAAATGGAACGCCTCAGAGCGAGGTAATGCCGCATACGTCATCTTTTTTCGTTCGTGCAACCTGCTCCATCGAATTATAAGACGTTGTCACGTCAAAAATTATAAGCTCCAATAAAATCCGTAAAAAGCTATTTTACTATGATAAATGAACTTCACGTCAGTAGAAAATATCCACTGTCCACTTATGCAAACTAAACAATGATTCTTCGGAGAAAAAAAACGGAATAAAGAAAACGAAGAAAAAACGGATGATGGAAACGGATCTAGATCCGTTTATTTATTTGTTGTTGTTTATTACGGCACTAGTGCGTAAATTACAATTTTTTTTATTTTTATTGGATTAGCAAACGGGCAGAGCCTGCATGATAGTAAGTGGTCAGCGTCACTCATAAACATCAACAAGGTAATCTTAAACTAGCCCAAACAGCTTATTCGCGTTGCCTATTTTGAGACGTAAGATGGTTAATCTCGTAGCTGGTATTTACACTGCCTATCCTGCGTTTCTTACCGAAACAAAGCAAAGCTGCTTAACGGAAGGAACAAACAGGATGGTTCTTACCATAAAAATAATTTTACGAAAACTACGTATTTCATGGACTCGGATCGTATGCAGTGCGTAACTGCCCTTACAGTTTAGCAACTCACCTATGGCCAAAGAGTAATGAACGAGCCGTGACCGGAGAATTCAGGTTGAAAGATTTGAACTTTGAACCAATCTATTTGGAATTATTGAACTTGGCTCTAATAACCTTAAGTGGAATGCTTAATATATATATATATATATATATTCATATATATATATATATATATATATATATATATATATATATATATATTTTCATTTATATTTATTCATATAGTATAATTATTATTCATATATATTCATATATATATGAATAATAATTATACTATAGTCTATCTATTTGCAAAATTGTTAATTTGAATTTATTGGATTAGATATTCAATCAAGTCGCTTTAGTAATGTCTAACTCATATAGTTTGTTTGTTTGATTTTTTAGTTTTTGTTTGGTAGTTCATATTCGACCATAACTTCCACGTTGACCTACAGGCAATCACAGAACTAAGTGGAGTATTTTGATGCTGCTTTTTTGTCTCTGCGTAAAATAGCTTCTGGCTTAGGATTTATTTACCTGCTTCGTAAAAGATATGTGAAGCCATTTTATTTTCTAGTGTTGATTTATTTTTATTAACTTAATTTTGGAGGCGTAATACTGAACGGATTCTTTCTTTCGGATCAAGAATAAAAGTTTTCATTATCGAATTATTATAATATTGTTTTCTAATGTTTACGCGAATTTCACTCATTATAATGAAACACTTTTTTTTTTACGGATTTTATCGCGGTTTATTAAGATTTTTACAAGCCCGACGTTTCGGATACTTTACAGCAACCATGGTCACGGGAGGACTGAGGTGTCATACGTCCTAATGTTACAAAGTTATTCGAAACTACCCTATGATACATCTGGTTAGTCCTATCTACGCAGAAAGTGCTAACTGTATCTTTAATCTGTGACATATTATGCTTGGATTTTGATTTGATAATATTAATAATGGGATCCCAAGCAGGTGGTAAGAGCCAGCCTTCTTCTCTATTGAAATTAGGATGTTTTTTAATTTCAATAGCCTCACGGATCATCCTTGGTTGGAATCGGTGTTCTTTTGCGAGGACTTGTGGTTTATCAAATCTGATATAATGGCGAGCTTTGTCAAGACTATGTTCACAGATGGCAGACTTAGTGTAGCGACGGTGTTTTAAATCTGCTATATGTTCTTTGACGCGAGTTTTAATAGATCTTTTTGTTTGGCCTATATAAGAGAGACCACAGTCGCAATCAAGCTTGTATACTCCTGCATATTGTAAGGGTATATGCCACTTGACAGATGGTAAGAATTGACCTACCTTTTTTGGCGGCTTGAAAAAGGTTTTGATGGAAGCTCGCTTTAGGATATAGCCAATCTTGTCAGTGACTTCTTTCATAAATGGTAGCACAGCAGGTACTCGCTCAACAGTGGCTGCTTTCACTCGGTCACGGTGATGAAGACGCGGCACCCGAAGCTTGTTGTCTCGCAGTACTTGCTTAACGTGTTGAAGCTCGGTTGCCAGGTGTTGCTCATCACAGATCCCTTGTGCTCTCTGAAACAAAGATTTACCCACGGTAGCTAACTGTGTTGGATGGTGGTGAGATTCGCCGTTTAGGTACTTATCCGTATGAGTATGCTTCCTATACACTGTATGGCTTAAGGTATTGTTGGGATTACGGATCACTAATACATCTAAGAAGGCTAGAGAATTATTTGCTTCTAATTCCATTGTGAATTGAATTTTTGAATTAATGGAATTAAGATGGTCTAGGAATATGGTCACTTTGTCAGATGGTAATATTGTGAAAGTATCATCTACATACCGCTTGTAGAACCTGGGTGTTATGGGCGAAGTTCGCAGAGCAGTCTCCTCGAAGTCCTCCATAAATATGTCGGCAACAACAGGGGATACTGGTGAGCCCATGGCCACTACATCTACTTGCTTGTAGAAATAACTATTCCACAACATATAGCCAGATGTAAGGCAATGTTCCAAAAGGTCAGCATATTCCATTGGTATGTCATTTTCCCTTAACTTTCTTCTTACTATTGTTTGATCTCATTAACAAAATGGTATGAATCCCGAGTATGTGCTCTGGTTTGTCCACGCAGTGGTGACAGTACTTGGGCCACATGCTTAGCCAATCTATAAGTTGGTGAATCGATCTGGCTTACAATTGGACGTAATGGAGCATTAGCCTTGTGTATTTTCGGCAACCCATACAGCTTTGGTGGTTTTGGACATGAAGGAATTAAATATTTGACGTCCAGATTCAATGTCTCGGAGTAAAGTATCCGAAACGTCGGGCTTGTAAAAATCTTAATAAACCGCGATAAAATCCGTAAAAAAAAAAAGTGTTTCATTATAATGAATTATTATAAATTATAATAACGTTTAATATTTATTCGCATGTCTTATGTACTGGCTTTATAATGTTTATGATTTAAATATTATAATTCTTCATCTACAAAAACTTCATGTCACGTTGTCTGTCCGTGTCTAAGTTCCTAAAACTACATATTAATACGCCTAGCTGCAGGTCAGGGGACTGGCTTCTAATTCCGCCAAGCAATTACGGCAGACTTTTACTTGCTTTTGTTTAGACGTGCATCGGTTTCAGATCTAGTGATGATTATTTTAAGGCCATTGTCATTAGACAAGAAAACGTCTTGTCTAATGACATAATAATCTACTTCCTGGCAAATTTTAATATATTATTCCTTTTTTGAAATAGAGGACGGGGCAAACGGACAGTCGTTTCACCTGGTGGTAAGTGCTAAGCGATATCCATAGACACCCATTACGTCATTGGCCCTTGCTCTTTTCTTGGAGTTTCATAAGTCGTATCGGTTTGCAAATATCGTAGATGGCAGCTGGTTTCATAATCTAAACAGTTGTGGTGTGACGCTGGAAATAACGTAAAAAAAATGCGTTAGAAGATGTAGAGTGATTCGACATCTCTACACAGGGCCAAGGAATCAAGCCGATCGGAGAGAACCTTGTAACCGACGATTCGATCTACGTTGAATGCCGTCAAATGTTCCGTTGCCTTTGCGCATATTTTAAAAACGAATACACACTTTCACAATCATAATATTATGAGTTAGGATAAGCTTAACATGCTTTATTGAGATACAAGAAAAGAAAACACAGGAATTCAATAACCCTCCTTCTGACGCAGTCGGGTGAAAAACAGTCGTCTATTGGTTTTATGAATCATTTACTTTGCACTGCTTTTTTAGATTTTCTAATAGAAGCTGCAGAATATAGAAGCGGATATTGCTTTCCGATTCAGTGGCCATTTGGCACAATTATCTCACAGAGATTTTGTGGGGCATGATAAATACACTTAGAATCAATTTCAATGAAAATGATATCATAATAAAATAACTTTTATGGATTTTATCGCGATATATTAAGGGACCGCTTTAACGGAAAGAAATAAGATGGGAATCCTCCCGTGACCATGATTCCTGTAAAGTGTCAGAAACGTTGAGCATTTAAATCTTAATAATAATAACATCAACCCTATAAGGGTTGCTGGGCACGGGTCTGCACCTCGAAATCAGACGAGGAAGCGTTTCGGCCTCACACCGACGCCAGGAGGCGGTGTGGTCGCAGACTGCACGGTTGGCGGGGGGCAACCCCCTACTTTATAAATCAAAAGTGAGCCGAATGGGCCTTCGGGCCGTTAGCATAGATCCATCCGAAAAAAAAATGCGTTTTGGCCATAGTTCACTGATGCGCTGGCCCAATGCGGGTTGATGAATTTCACACACCTTCAAAGACTTTCAATCTCATCAGGTATGCAGGTGAAATTTAGAAAAACCCATTTCTAGGCAAAGCAGGGGAGGGGGTGAGGATCGAACCCGGACCTCTCGGCTCGCCCTCAAGAGGTCGAGCCCGTGCCCACTAGGACATCTTCGCTCACTTAATAAACTTAACTTATAAATCTTAATAAACTGCGATAAAATCTGTAAAAACTAGTTTCATTATAATGAGTGAAAATAGCATATGCATTAGAAAAGTACATGAAATTATTGTTAGCACACACTTGAGCTATGACTGCTCTGTTTTTCTTTTAACATTTTACTTCCTTTCATTCCTTCTTTAAATTATTTATTCTTAATATATAGATTTTACATCAGGAGTTTTTCTTGTCACCAGCATTATAAAATTTAGCGTAAATTTACTTAATGCTATAAGAAAGACCTTCATCCCATTTTTTTATCTCGTTCGATGATTTGATCCCGATCACGATCATTCCGATTAATTGCCCATTGTGGCCAATTAGTGTAATACCATTTTCCCGGCGCTAGATATAATATTTTTGGATAATCAATTTATAGGAAAAATAAAATTTAATGAAACCATTTCGCAACAATATTACTTGTGTTATTTGATGAGGTTTTGTAAGAGGTAGTGCCATGCTGCATTGCAGCCGAACTGGAGTGGTACCTCTCTCTCATATAACACCAGCGTCAAGTGACAGCTATGCTGTCACGTTTCGTGTGGTTAGTGAGTTTCCAGTGTGAGGGAAAGGAGGGCGGTGCATCTGTCATCATCAAAAAGGTTTTAAATAATATTAAATAGAACAAGACTAAAACAATATTTTGTAATCGAATAAAGTGTAAGTTTTAAAAAAAGAACGCGTTAAGAGTTCTTATATACAAGAGTATAGTTTTACCAATAAATCATTATCACTTACAAAATATAATATTGCACCTGAGGATGGAAACATTAATATTTATTTATTTTTATTTATATAATGGATACACCAACAAGGAATAAACAAACAAGCTAAAATTGCACATGTAACAAGTTGATTATATCTAAATGCTGCCTTAATTATAGGTGTAATGTAATACAGCTTGCATTTTATATAAGTACTAAAAAAAATACAATTTAAACAAAAACTTAATCAATAACTTAACAAGTAGCGAAAAAAACAAATGAAAAATTCGGTTATCTGTAAAGTCGGTTTACTGACGATAGTTGAACGTGACAACGTCATAAGAAAATGGAACGCCTCAGAGAGAGGTAACGCCGTATGAGTCATGTTTTTTCGTTCGTGCAGCCGGCTCCATCGAATTATAAGACGTTGTCACGTCAAAAATAAAACATAAAGGCTGTATTGTAACGGCATTTTCAGGAAGGCTGTAATGATTATGTAGCGATTGAGGCAAAACACACATCGGAGTATTTACTATAATCTTAAAGAATAATTACGCCTATATACGTTACGATACTCATAAATTATTTTTAGTTCATATAAACTGAAGTGGAACCACAGGCACTATCTTGTTTTAAAAAATTGAGCAAATTCCTGTTAGAACATAGTGCTGAACTAACAATTTATAATGAGATATTTCAAAAGTTGGGAACGTATATCGTTAAAATCAATATTCGTTATAAGTTTTCATCATGACCTATAAACTGTAAGTCAGATATGGATCTAACGGCTTTAAAATAGCCAAGTATACGCCAGACTCTCTCCGAGGGTTCTGTTACCTAGATAATTGTGTATAGAAAAGTTAAGTGCAAATATAGCTTGGTTATGAAAAATGATTTGAGCAGTATATCATTATTTTCAGCATTTTCCTGTTCATTGCTAGATAAGGGCCTCCCCTACTATTTTTTTCTTTTCTTTCGTTAAGGTAGAGACTAGATCAACCCCCAACTTGATGGGATGACGATATCCGTGCAGTGGTCGGACCTAAGTGGACGCACGTCGCAGGCGATTAGTCGTCATCGTGTACATTGAAAAAAATTGACAGCAACGTAGACACGGCGCCATATCATACAAACCAATTTATACGGGTCTCTTATTGTACATAAAATATATACAAAGCGAGGCCACGTAACACTGGAAATGTAAAGCTTGATGCGGCGCCGCGTAACGTACAAAAAATGTAATTATGCGACGGTTAAAGTTTGCAACCCCAAAAAAGGAAATAAATTTACTTTTTGATATTTTAACATAAGTGGCTGTAATGTTCTAATGATTCAAATTAAATGGTTGATGTTACAAGTTAAAAAGACTAGACTCGTTCGACTATATTCGATAATCGATACAAATTTCACTTTATATCTCAATTTTTGTATACCAAGTATTTCTAAATGAGTTTATAGCTCGACACAAATGAACTCGTTAATTTATTCCGTGCTCATATCATCATCATCATCAGCCTTTATCCGTACACTGCTGAACATAGGTCTCCTTCAATGAACGCCAAGACGACCGATCCCTTGCCAAAAATAGTTCCTCTATTATATCGCTATAATATCGCTCCGATAACATTCCACTAAAAATAATAATCAAGAAAGTAAACAAAACTGTTTTGAAATGTAGAATACAGCCATGTAGGTACAAAAAATTAGAAAAATATATGTTAAAAAAGTAATTTGTTCAATTACTTTATGTATATAATATCAAGTACCACAAAAAAACGAAACAAATATTTCTTAACAAGTTTTTTTTAATTTTTGTCCAGATAAAAAAGCAAGCAAGAAATAAAATAATTCTCTAAAATTACAAACCATTCCTATAAAATTTTAATTATATGGATGTCTAAGCACTCAATTGACTGTAAAGTCAAAGGCTTGCTTATCAGATAATTACATCTTCGGTTCAAATGCCAGAGAATAGGAGTCCAATAATGTTTTTAGTAGCTATCGCTAATAATATATTAAAAGATATTGCTGTGGGTCGCACGCTTTTTATTACGTGACCGTGGAGTATTTGTAAAAAATATGCTTTTCTATAAAAATAGTAATAATTAATAATAATAATTATTATTAATTATTAACATTAATAATATTATTATTAATTATTAACATTAATAATATTAATAACTATTTAAGTCCACGAAAAATGCGTTTTAGGCGGCACATCGGTCTGCATAGATCTTGCTTGTTTCTTTTACTGTGTTCCTGGGTCATGGATGTGTATTAAATATTTATATTATATAATAAAAATCTTAAATGTATGGTATAAAAGTATTAAATATAATATTTCCGTTATCTGGTACCCGTAACACAAGTTCTTCGAGAACTTACCACGGGACCAGATTGACGTGGTGTGAAAGCGTCCATAGATATTAGATATTATTTAGATCAATCCTTTTTATATTTCTAAATAGACAGTAAATGATTGTCATCGACACCAGATTTTATCGTTTTGCGGGGAAATACTGAATGCATATTATAATACAGTCATTAGGAGTTGGCGGTTATGTGGGACTAGACACTAAAAACGACACGGGGTGTCTGCAATATCATGAAGAGACTCGAATCTGTTATCATGCTTCTATGCTTCGGTCATCAATGCTTTTTTTTCTCTTACGCCGGGAAATGCTCTAAGGCATCCCACGGGGCAGTGGGTCTCCCAAGGCGGGTATGTGGGACTCGCTGCGCTCGAAAGCTGAAAAGTGGACGCCACTCTACCCACTAAAACTCAGCCAGTGCCACCAATGCCGCCTTTGGTGAGGTGCCCCGGATCTGTTGAGCAGACAGGGCATCTCGACGGCTAGTCAGTCCCTCAGGGGACCGATGTCACCTCCACAGAGGGGTTTTACCGCACCACAGAACAACCCGTCTCAACGTCGGGACAGTACAATGGGGTGAAGTTCCCGTCCTCGCCCATTGCCCCTGCTCTTTTGTCCCCTCTTCTTATAAGAGGGGTACAAAGAGCCCCCTTGGCTCAATTCGCTTCGCCCGAAGTGCTGGGCTCTACCTAAGCTACTGAGCCCCACCACCATGTCAAGGTCTAAACCATGGTGGGGAGAACCATCTAAACAAGTTTGCGCGTTTACCGCTAAAAAATCACCCTTCGTCGTTCCTCTACAATTCGAAGGCACTTCCCTAACCGCCTCAGCCAGCATTGGGATACTTGGCGTCGATGTATCGAGAGATGTGAAGTTTCGTGGTCATTTGGAAGGAAAGGCTAAACTAGCCTCGAAGAAACTCGGCGTGCTCAATAGGGCGAAGCAGTATTTCATGCCTTCACACCGCCTTCAATTATACAAGGCGCAGATCCGGCCTCACATGGAATACTGCTCTCACCTCTGGGCTGTAGCGCCCCAATATCAGCTCCTTCCATTTGACCGCGTCCAACGCCGGGCGGCTCGAATCGTCGATGATAATGTTGTCTCCGATCGGCTTGATTCTTTGGCGCTGCGTAGAGATGTCGGATCGCTCTGCATCTTCTACCGCATCTACCACGGGGAGTGCTCTGAGGAATTGTTCGGACTAATACCTGCAGCAGAATTCCACCACCGGACATCGCGGAAAAACTCCAAATTTCACCCTCACCATCTCGATGTCCGGAAATCCACAACAACTCGATTTTTACGGCATTTCCTGCCTCGCACGACTAATATATGGAATCAGCTGCCTCCTATGGTGTTTCCGAACCGATACGACTTAGGGACCTTCAAGAAAAGAGCATACTCATACCTGAAAGGCCGGCAACGCACCTGCTAATGCACTGGTGTAGCGGGTGTCTGTGGATGTCGCTCTTTACTTACCATCAGGTGAACCGACTATCCGTTTGCCCCCTCTTCTATGAAAAAAAAAAAAAAAAAAACTATGCTTGGCATGACAATGAGTAGTTCCGAATAGACTCAGACAGTAGTTACACTGCTTGTCCTGCCCTTCTCTCCGAGACACAGCAAATCTTTTGTTTTTTATTATTTATGATAGTTGAATAGGCAAACGCCAGACGAACCACCTGATGGTAAGTGGTCAGCGTCGCCTATTACCATAAACAAGTTAACCTGGAACTAGCCCAGCCAATTGATTTTTTTGTTGTCTATTCCGAGACATAAGCTGTTAAGTCTCGGTGCCAGTAATTACATTGCCGGTCTTGCCCTTCTCTCTGAAACACAGCAAAGCTGTTTTATGGGAGAAATAAGCAAGATGGTGGCACCCAAGCTTGAGGGAGCGCGGCACAGCGCAAACCTCCCACCGGTTAAGCTGATTGAATAAAAAGGATGGTGGTAATACAATAATATGTAGTCGGTTGGTTATCTTAACCAATATAAAATATATTTTTTTTGTATGAAAATTAATTGTACATTCGTTTTCAGGTGAAACACCAGCCGCAATGCAGCACGGCAACAATTCTACGCCGAGGACGGTTCAAGTGCACTCGCATGCCGTATCATTAATTGTATTTATATCATTAACTTTAATAATGAATCATGGTTTTCAAGAGGTCGGATAACGACTTTAAAGAACGGTACGTTTTGAACGTACACGATTATAGTTGTAAATATGTGAACAAATATTTTATATTGAATCATTTGTTTCATTTGTCGGGTTTCAATTAAAATGTATTTATTTGTCGCCCCTAACTATTAGTTTATTATATTTCGTAAGTATGTATAGAATTGAAAAAAATGAGAACGTCGATGATTTTAATTAGAAAGCTTGTATAAATGTATTCGTTTATCAATTTTAATGTTAATTATGGTCTGTGTTTAGAACATAATTAATATATTACACCCTACATTCGCAAATTTGCTTTATCAGGAATCTACTTCGTATGTTTTAAAGACTGTTTGAAGTGGACAAAGCACGTACATAATATGCTATGCCCAATAACGTTGTTTATTCTTACCATTATAAGCATCAACCCTTAGAGTATAAATAATATATAGAGCGCGCGTCACTAAGTATGAACTGTAAGCACAGGTATGAACATAGACAAAACCAATGAAAATGTTCAATCAGTGTCAAAACAACACGCGCTTTTCATCATATTATTTGTTTTTATGTTAAAATGGTGAAATATGAAGTGCCAATTTGTAAGAATGATTCCTGGAAGCAAAATAAAAGAAAGCTAAAATATTTCTGTCTTGGCGTTTTTTGAGGGGTGCTTATGTTTAGCAGTGGATAGATAGAGGCTGATGGTGATGATGATGATGATGATGAATGTCCTAATTTATAATAAAGATATTTTTTTATCCATTACGCATGGAACGTCACTCTCACAGCGCTTTACTATAGATAAATATCTATATAACGCATCTGCTTACGATCGGCACAATGAAGCGGCGTGAGAGTAGCACTCTATATAATATTAGGTATACTCTAAGCATCAGCCTTTCCACTATTCAATATAGACTGCACAATTAAAGAACGAACGTTACGTAAGAACAAAACCTTATCGATCTAAATAAGGACAGAGATAGGAAACCATAAGATAAAAATGACATTGTGAATCAGAACAGTATTAACCGGCATTCGATATTCAATTTCGAATCAACATTTTTTTACTAACAAAACTATTTCCTATGTTTTTGGTTTTCATTTGCGGAGTTTCATATTTCCTTAATATCAATTGAAAAGGCATTTTTAAATCGAAATATTGAGCTTTGCGAAACAAAAGTAACGTGGAAAATAACATTTTGTGACAAAATAACAGTTTTGAATAGTTTTAATAACGTTTTTAATAACCTTATTAGATTATGACCGCAAGATGGTGGACGTAATTCGTCGAATCTTGCAAATATGAGCGAACTTCTAAAATCAACATAATAAATAAGAAGCTAACAAAAGCATAACATATTTACTGTTTTGTTCATTCCTGTGTTGTATTTTAAGGTTCGATAAACTCAATTGTGTTTAAAATACAGTGAATTGAAATGTAAAATATTTTATAATATAATATTTGATTGCTGTTTATAAAATAAAGTATACCAATCGAGTACAATAATGATAAATGTAAATAAAATGTGAAATATATTCATGTTTGAGTCATATAAAGTATATTGTAAAACTGTCATGGGATAATAAATAAGATTTTGAATTGAACGTGCCAAGTTTCGTTTTGTTTAATTTTTAAACCATTTTCGTAATTTATTTTATGTCATAAAGAGGCAACGCAGTAGTTGGAGCGTTATGGTGACTACCGACGCCCATTATAGACATCCTCACAACCAAAAGTTATGCAGATGCGATTCTCTCCCCCCCTAATGGGCTACCAGAAACTCACAAACCGCACGAAACGCGATAGCAAAGTGTCACTTGACGCCGGTGTTATGTGAGCGTGAGGTACCACCCCGGTCGTGCCGGTCCAATTCGGCTGCGAAGCAGCATGGTACTATCTCTTACTATATAATATTTATGTAAAGACTTAATAAAATTTACTGGTGTCCCGGCTGCATGGGTACCACCATCCTGCTTAATTCTCCCGTGAAACAGCTTTGCTGTGTTTCGGAGAGAAGGGTCGGAATAGCAGTGTAATTGCTGTCACCAAGACTTAACATAATATTATGTATCAGGATTGGTAACACATAAATGAGTTGCCTTTTTTTTTTTTTTGTTATCGCAGGGAAATGCTTTTTACGCATGTAGCCAGGATCTCGGGTAGATCCTGACCCTATGTGGGACTCGCACCTGGGAGTGCCCTACCCGTAAACTAAAACCACTGCGAGCGCTTTCAGCCGCTTTAATTTGAGGGTCCCGGATAGGCATTCGACAGGATCACCTCAGCTACAGGCTGGCCCCGGCGAAGGCCAGACTACTCCTCTTAAGGGGGGCTGCCTGGCTGCTTGGGCAGTCCCCGCGACGTCGTGTCATACTGGGCCCAGGTTCCCATCCTGAACCCGACACGAGCACAGGGGTGCAGTAGCACCCCTGTGCTCGTGCACACACTTAATGCGCCTCCAGTAGAGGCGCATTAAGTAGCGCCTCCTGCGCACCCCCGTTCGTCGCCCACGGGGGGAGGTCTCGTCGGCGGCCTCCTCTCTAACCCGCTCGTCGGCCTCCTTCTGGGACATTACTGCCTCGCAGAAGGAAACCATCGCCGTCCAGGACTCGTCGTCACCGAGCATCGCGATGATGACACTCGGCAGAGACAAGTCCCCTCCGATGACTGATATCAGATCATGACGCAGCGCCGCCCATCTATATAAATGAGTTGCCTGGGCTAGTTCCAGCTAACTCGTTTACCTATTCACCCAACATAAAACATCTATCTGATGCCTTGCCACTCGCATCCAACACGAACAAGCCACTGCACGGAGATCATCTTCCCATCTGGTTAATGGCCGACCAACACTTCATCTACCGCGTTGACCGCGCGGGCCGATGGGCCATCCGTTCTCCTTTATTGCAGCAGTGGACAGATAGAGGCTGATGATGATGATGGTCTACGATTGTATACATTCATCAGATGATGAATAGTGATGGAGGATAGACTTTATCCTGTGACGCTAGCAGGATTCTGAACTTGGAACTTCGTTTCTGAACCCGTATTTAGGGACTCTAGTAACTGAAACTCGGAGTAGCGTATTTTGTATCAGCAGCTTGAGGGTATCATTGCCTTAGCAGATTCGGATGATTGCCCAACGTGACACGACGTGACACGAAAGCGTTCGCAGAATATTTGAGAAGCAGTATATTAATAACATTTATGAACTGCTGATTATGCATACATTACATAAAATCATAAAACACAATGATAGAGTTTATTTATGTGTACTTCTAAAATTTTAAACAAAGCCGCAGTTAGAATGTTTTCTTTTTTATTTTGCCAGTGTCACCGTTTATTAGACCTATCCAAAATTGTACGGCATCACTGAAAACCGAATACCCATCAAATTAATTACATCTGACTCCGTTATTTCGACCGTATTTAAATTTGTTTACATACATGCCCATTATATAGCATCAGTCTAAATTTTTGTCCTAATCCAATATATGAAATAAATTCTCGTGTGACGGTGTACGTAATTGAACTACTCCGAAATGGCTGGACCGATTCTCATGAAATTTTGTGTGCATATCGGGTAGGTCTGAGAATCGGTCAACATCTATTTTTCATCCCCCTAAGTATTTTTCTTTTGACAAAAGTTAACGCGGGCGAAGCTGCGGGCAACAGCTAGTCTAATATATTGAATTCTCGTGTCACGGTGTTTGTAATTAAGCTCCTCGTAACTAACGTAACTCTTTTGCGTGTTGCTCTGAGACGAAATATGGTGGTAGGTAATTACACTACCTCTCCTCTTTTTATAGAAGAGGAGGCAAACGGACAGTCGGTTCACCTGATGGTAAGTGAAAGCAACATCCACTGACACTCGCTACACCAGAGGGTTAGCAGGTGCGTTGCCCCTGCCCTGGACCCTTCAAATGGCAGTATGCTCTTTGCTTGAAGGTCCCTAAGTCGTAACGGTTCGGTAACACCATAAGTGGCAGCTGATTCTATATATTCGTCGTGCGAGGCTGGAAATGCCGACTTCTCCTGCGCTTCTTTTCAAAACATGACATATTTGGAAGGCCGGCAGGTGGCAACGCACCTGCTAAACCTCTACCCTCTGGTGTAGCACCTGCTATGTATGTTGCTTGTCACCAAGTCAAACATACATATTATTATTATTATTATTATCATAAACGATTAACAAATAAAACACTAGTTTTTTTTTCTCATTTCAGTAAAATCTTTTTAGATAAAGCAAAAATAAAAAAAACTTAGTTAAAAAGCCACTCCTAGTTATACGCGCGGCTTAACCAGCGTCAAAATTGAAAATAAAAATATTTTTCTAAAATAAATACTTAATCACGACGCTATCTGCCGAGTACAATTTTATTTTCAATAATTTCAAGGACCTTACTCCACACACAAAATTTGAATGAAAAACAAACGTACGTTTTTTATATAATATCTATATACAAAGATATCGTGTGACATTTTACGATGTCCATTGCAGCCAAATTAGGCCGGCACGACCAGGGTGGTACCGGCCCAATTCGGCTGCAATGCAGCATGGCTCTCTCGCTCACATAGCACTGGTGTCAAGTGACAGCTATGCTATCGTGTTTCGTGCGGTTTTTGAGTTCCCGGTGATCCATCGGGGGAGATAGGGAGGAGGAAGGCAATACATCTACATTACCTCTGGTTGTGCGGATGTCCATGAGCGTCGGTTGTCATCATAAGGCTCCGACTGCTCCTTTGCTTCCTTTTGCTATAAAAACATATATTTTTAAAGCACAAATTCCAAACCTAACTTATAAAATACCCTAAATATAAAATACCCTAAAAATAAATTATCTAACTGAATTAAGAGAAATCTTACGGAAATTGACAAAAGATTTTGTCCCAAAGAATGTGAGCGGCACGGGATCGATGGAGAATTTGGTGTTAAGTTGGCAATATTGCTCGCTGGGGCCAAAATACAGGTTTCCGGGAATTTGTACAATTGAATAAGTAATAAATGAATTATTACTTTATTCATATGTACCTTTAATAAAATCATATCAATAAATAAAATTTCGCCTAGTTGAAGTTATTATTTGCCTCAAAATTAAGTATTAAGATTTGCCCGAATATATACACACACATTCCAAAAAAGCTTTTTACTATTTTGGAGAGAGTGAACAACGAAAAACAACACATTCTACAGTTTAAATTAAGAACATCGTCATTAAATTCATGCACCGTGGCATCAATAAAGATAGTACGTAAAGAAATTGAAGGCTAACGCATTGAAAATCTGAAAAGGCTCCATTTCATTTAAGCATGCCTCAAATCCATCAAATCATTTTCTCGACGATTTCCCGAACATGCGGAGTTAATCTAAGCCTGGCTGTAAAAAGTGGGGCTTTAATGGGTTCTTGGAAATGACGGCCGTTAGCTTAATGGTAATAAAAAGAGCTTTACTCAGTCTCATCATTTAGTCAAAGCTTTGCCTACTTGTGCTTTATTAGTATCGATAATAAGGGATCATAAAAATGAGATTTCGAAACACGTACATTACGGTAAGCAAAAATGTTTTAAATTGTGACAATAACGGTTGCATTATCTTTTTATATTATCATACAAACCTCTCCCGGCGTTACCACACCCCCCCCCCCCAGCGCCGGTATACCGCACTAAAACCACTGCGAGTTGCCTTCAGCCGCTTGAAGGAGAGTGTCCCGGATCTTTCTAACACAGAACACACCCCACGACTGGCCGGTTCCCTCAAATGGGCTAACTGGTCTTTTCCTAGTATGGAGGAGATCCGACAACCTGGAGCACCCCCGCCGACACCGGAATTTTTCTACCGGGGCAGGTACCCAACCTTACCCCAAGTCCCGTAAGACAGGAGGCAGGAGGTGCGCGTAGCGCCTCCTCCACACTCCTGTCCTACGTCGACGGAGCGGGACGGACGTGGCGTCGTCCTCTCTGTCCCGCTCCGCCTCCTTCTGCGAAATAACGCTTTCGCAGAAGGTGACCGCCGCCTGCCAGGCCTCATCGCTCTCGAGCATGCAGCGCACCATACTCGAGAGCAAGAGGTCCCCTCCAAGCACATCCACGAGATCTTGACGCTGTGCGGCCCATCTATCGCACACCTCTAAGGTGTGCTGAGCCGAGTCCTCCACAGCACCGCACTCGTGGCAGGCTGGCGTCGGCTCCCTCCTGGCAAACCTAATTCAAACCTAGACCTACAAGGCTCTCCACCATGGTTCAGGCCTTGTCGTGGCGGTGGGCTCAGTAGCCTAGGGTGAGTCGGCACCTTGGGCGAAGCTAATTGAGCCGAGGGGGCTCTTTGTACCCCTCTTATAAGAAGAGGGGACAAAAGAGCAGGGGGCAAGGGGCGAGGATGGGAACTTCATCCCATTGTACTGTCCCGACGTTGGGAGGGGTTGTTCTGTGGTGCGGGACAACCCTTCTGTGGAGGTGGCGTCATTTCCTTGTGGGGCTGAATAGCCGTCGAGGTGCCCTGTTAGCTTAACAGATCCGGGGCACCTCACCAAGGCGGCACTGGTGGCACTCGCCGGGTTTTAGTGGGTAGAGCTGCGTCCACTTTCCATCTTTCGGGTGCAGCGAGTCCCAGAGGATGCCTCAGAGCATTTCCCGGCGTAAAAGGAAAAAAAAAAGACCTACAAGGCTAAGCTTACACCAACTAGACTATTGTAGTCGTTAGAGCCCCTTCATACTAATGTTTGCCCAGCGTAAGAGTTCGATGGACGTATGTGCAGCACAGATGCTTTTGCTGGGTACATGACATTAAAATACAATATTTTTGTAACCACATGACATCCTATTATCTGCAGAGAAAATTCGGGGTGCTTAGGGATTCCACTAAGAGCCAATTCTCACTAGCATTTGCCTTAAGTGTAACGTATGCCCAGTGCCCATACATCGGGACAACGCGACGGGTACGTCTCTGCTGGTATCCATGACAATAAGTTTGTATGTTTTTTTTTTTCTTCATGACATCCAATTTACTGCAAAGAAAACTTTACTTACATCAGTTTTGTTTTTCTGAGAAAGCGACTGACGGTCAGATCTTTTTTTCACATTTTATTATGATTACATATTATTCCGTTTTATGAATATGGTTTCCTTTGAATGAAGTATATTATTAGTCTAATAATACGTTTAAAGGCTATCAAGAAATCAGTACTAATTATTTCCGATAACTTGTTTACGACTTCCAAGAAATCATAATTTTATCATTACGGCTCTGTCGTATAATGAAAGCGTTAGCGACGGTAATGTGTTCTTCGAATGATGGTCTTGTTCGATAGGGCACGCCCATTGTGTGACGTGGACTCGCCGCCCGACAACAGCAACAATCAAGACCTCACGTGGCAGCTGCCACTGCTCCCGATAGTGGAGTGGATATCGCTGCCGCCATCTGCCGAGTCCTCACCTCGATGAGTCTACCCGTTATGGGTAGGCAACCTGGAGTACCACTCCACCCGACGGTGATGCGGCACAGCACTGAAACAAACCCAACGTCAGGATGCCGTGTGCTCGAAGACTCCACGGTTGGCGGGGGGCAACCCTCCCATATAAAAATCAATAGGTGAGCTGGCTGGCTCATCACCAAACCGATGTAGCATTAGGCCATTGGAAAAAAAAAACTTCGAATGATATCGATTGAGAAAAAACTATTAGGTAACTCATCTTCAATCATTATCATCAATTAGATGCCCATTATTTAGTAATGATTTAATTTTGGTCATAACTTTTCTGTTATTTGAAAATCACGCTATGATTACACGGCGCGGCTCCACCGCGGCGCATGGAGAGGTTACGCACGTTTGTCAAGTTTCGCTTTGTAAGTATGTGACTGCAACTTATGCTGCTGACTACACTACAACCCACGGATACGCTACGTATTATTTGACATTTTCTTGCAATTAACATTTTAGCACACGTGCGTAGCGTCTGCGTGAGCCGCGCTGCAGCCGCGCCCAAATCGCGGTGGCTTGTGTTACCGTTGAATTTGAGTAATCCATTCATCCAAAGATTTAGTATTTTTCTCTTATGGTATGTTAGTAAGATGAACAAACTCCCCACCATGATTCAGGCCTTGTCGTGGCGGTGGGGCTCAGCTCAGCTCAGCCTAGGGTGAGCCCAGCACTTTGGGCGAAGCGAATTGAACCAAAGGGGCTCTTTGTACTTTTATAAGAAGAGGGGACAAAAGAGCAGGGGGCAAGGGGCGAGGACGGGAACCTCACCCCATTGTACTGTCCCGACGTTGGGAAGGGTTGTTCTCTGAATTGAACTGTGGTGGGACAACCCCTCTGTGGAGATGGAGTCGTTCCCCTGAGGGACTGACTAGCCGTCGAGGTGTCCTGTTTGATTAACAGATCCGGAGCACCTCACTAATGGTGAAATTTGTGGCAGTCGCCGGGTTTAAGTGGGTAGAGCTGGGTCCATATTACCACATTTCGGACGCATCGAGTCCCACATACGCGGGTATGGAGAGACCCACTCCCCCACGGAATGCCTCAGAGCATTTCACGGCGTAAAAACAAGGGTAATGTCGCAAAACCATTGCAAATATCGATTACGAAAATCGGAGCAGCATATAATTGTGTTCTAGTTTCTAATATGAGAGAGCATAGATGCATTACTGGCTGTTCGTACAAGTGATTATTAAACCTGATATTCTGGTAGTAACTTGAGTCAGACAACTTCATGTGTGCTTTGATATATCAGTCAAGAAATTAGTAACACTATATGTAAGTTATTGTGGAGGCAAGCAATTAGATCGTGTTGATCAGATAACGGTTGTTCAAGGAACAATTACAGCTATCGAGTACACTATATGAGGAACCCAGCTTTCCCGACCATGGTTCAGGCCTTGTCGTGGCGGTGGGGCTCATTAACCTAGGGTGAGCCGCAGCACCTTTGGCGAAGCGAATTGGGCCGAGGGGGCTCTTTGTACCCCTCTTCTTATAAGAGGGGACAAAAGAGCAGGGGGCAAGGGGCGAGCATGGGAACCTCACCCCATTGTACTGCCCCGACGTTCTTCTCTGGTGTGTTGTTCTCTGGTGCGAGACAGCCCCTCTGTGGAGGTGGCGTCGGTCCCTGGCAGGACTGACAAGCCTTAGAGGTACCCTGTTTGTTTACTAGATCCGGGGCACCTCACCAAAGGCGGCATTGGTGGCACTCGCCGGGTTTTAGTGGGTAGAGCTTTGTGAGCTTACCACCTTTCGGGCGCAGTGAGTCCCACCTGCCTCCCGCCTGGGGAGACCCACCCCACGCGGGATGCCTCAGAGCATTTTCCTGTATATTTTTGTCTTTATAAATAATCTGTACATTAAACAACGATCTACAAAATGTCATTATAAAATCTCCCTGTAAAATCTGAACTGGGGAACTCTTCGCGTCGGATTTCGAGTAAAAATCCCATGTTCTACGTGGAACCTTTAATAGTTGCGTTTGCTTATAAATGAATTTAAAAATACGGTTAGAAGAAAAAAATAGCTCCAAGTACAAAAAGGAGCAAATGTCCTCAAGATCTGGCGTTTTCTAGACATCTTGTTTGCTTTAGACATGATCCGTAGTAATGAAGTCTGCAGGAAATTCGTCGTTAGCCTGTGAGGGACACTTAATCTCGTCTCTTTGAGCATGTCTCATAATGAACCAAGTCAACGTGAAAATCTTAAAGGGATATTTCAAACTAATAAACATATAAATAATAAACACAAACATTTTAATTTATATATTTTTTTTTATCTATGGACGCTTTCACACCACGTCAATCTGGTCCCGTGATAACTTCTCGGAGAACTTGTGTTACGGGTACCAGACGGAAATATATTTAATACATTTATACTATACATATATTTAAGATTTTTATTATATAATACACATATTTAATACACATCCATGACCCAGGAACACAGAAAATATTTTTGTTCCCTGACAGGGTTTCTAACCCGCAACTTCCGGCTTGAGCGCCAACGCGCTTACTCTGACTGACGGTTTTTCCTATGTTTATATACATACGAGCATCAAATTTTGGTATATACCTATATGTATGAGTAAATTGAGGATATGAGTGGATGAAGGGGTTATGTAGCATTTATTTTTTATTTTTGATGTTTTACATTGAATGAAGGTGTTATGTGTCTATAAACTATATAAGACCTTATAACTTTGGTTATTAAGCTTAGTTTTAGAAATGACATAGGATGAAAGAGTTATGTACGAAGTAAAAAAGATCATCATGTTGAATGAAAGTGACAAGAGCACTTAACGTAAGTACTCTTTCATTTAAAATTATTCGAATAAATATTGCTCTGACATGGATGAAGAAGATAAGTGTGTAAATCCGTAACAATATAATATCTGTCAGAAATAGAATGCTGGGCAGCTCCAACGGCATCATAAGTTCGCTCGCTGGCAGACCTGACAGTGTCTTACAAAGGCATTGGGTAACCGCCCTGACTCATCCCCAAATTGAGTCCGTGTATAAAATTAATTATTTTTGATGAATAATATCTAAATTTAATAATTAATATTATGTTTTGTTATTTCAGATTATAATTTAATTTTTTGACAATGATTTAATGATGAATTCTAATCGATGTTTATAATTATTATTATCATAGTTATAAGTTTTTTTATGGATCTTTGATATATCTGAGTTATGAAAAAAATCAGGTTTATTTTCAGGTTTTCCGCAGAGTAAACACTACTTATAATATGTTTGTTTTTTTAGCAAGGAAATACATAAGCTACTTTTTCGAAGTACACAAAAACTTTTAAAAAAAAATACGCGGGCAAAGCCACATGCAAAAGCTAGTATAAATTACAATAAAAAACTTTAAAATACATGCGTAAACTGCCTAGAAGCATATCGTGTACGACTACTAGTATACAAGTTTTAAACAAACATTATGAAAAAGTGAAAATCCCTCAGGGTCTGATTAGCCGTCGAGGTACCCCGCTTGCTCAACAGATCCGGGGCACCTCACCAAAGGTTGCAATTGTGGCACTCGCAGGTTTTTAGTGGGTAGAGCTGCGTCCACTTACCAGCTTTCGGGCGCAGCGAGTCCCAAATTCCCACCAGGGGAGACCCACTCCCCCGCGGGATGCCTCAGAGCATATCCCGGCGTAAAAGAAAAAAATGATAACATATTATAGTATATCTATATATTTTGAATAATTTAGAAAATCGCAATATTCCCCCCAACGCTTCTTCTCCCCGGTTTCACCTTACCTTAGAATCGATAGCAACCTTTAAAATTGCCTAAATCTTAATCAATAGAATTCAATAATATTTCTTAAGAAGTGGGTCCCACAAAACGTGTTGTTTTTAATTCGCTGGCTACAACATAAAGTATATTATAAAGTCTATATAATAATATGTCCATCCAAATAGGCATTTGCTCGCGTCACTCGATCCCGTCACCCGTGACCTATAACAGTTACTAGGTTTGTATAAACGATATGTGGTTACAAAACGTATTGATCGCGAAACATAATACATGAATTCTTTCAACAATCCTCATTTATTACCAACCATAGCTGTGGCATTCAATTAAAACCTGATCGACGGGAGAGTGGTCTGACTGGGACAGATTGAATGGTGATTGTTTCGTTCATAGGGCAGTTGAACTGAAGAGCCTCTCGACTGGACAGTGATAATTGCTAATAAATATAAAAGCTTTTACCGTGGTTATATATCATTTTTTATAGAAGTATGATCGAAAGTTTGAGCTTTTATATTTGTTTGGTATGCTTTTTAGCTTATAGGTTTTCATTTAGGAATTTCGGATATGCCTGAATTATTGTGGTAAATCTGTTTACAATAATTATTGTATTTAGAGTCATTCAAATATGTATTGTTAAGGTAATTGTATAATACCTAGATAATATTTTTTTTTTATTTGTAAAATTTACATCAGCAAGGGAAATGAAAAATAAAGAAAACTTTTTTCTTGGTCTTAATTACTGCGGTTCATTAATTATAAAATTTCGTAAATTGTTTCACGAGTTTTGAACAAGTTCTTTGAAACTTTCTCAGTATTTTGGTTAGATTTAACGTTTTAAAATGTTTTTGATTAATCTATGTAAGTAAACTTGTATTGCTATAAGAAAACTTTGGGGCAGAATAGAATAAAATACCTTCTATAAAGAACTTATAATATTGTAAAAGCAATGGATGCTTTTTTAATATTTCGTAAATCTGTGTTATCTAGGGAGGATGGCGCTAATTCATTATTACGCACTTGGCGGATTCGTTGTTTCATTGCATCGTCCCGTCTATCAACTATAATTACCATCGAATATCAAATTATCACCTTAATTATCATTATCATCCGGCTCGAAGGACCATAAAATGTAGGGTGTCCTACACTTCAGATGATAATTAGCAACTGTTTTATTCTCTAATGCCAATTTTACATCATTATAAATAATTGCTTAGCTTTGAACTAATACATGTATGTTGGCTCGTACATAATATATCACTCCTGTTATATTATACTGCTTATACAGCAATATTTTTTCACGAAAAAAACCAACAAGGATGCTAAATCCCATCCAGGCGGGAGGGAGTTTGGCTTTTTTCCTTCCTCCGTTTCTCCTACCAGTGAAAATAAGTAAATAATTAGGGTTATTAAATTCCATTTAACACTTTTAAATACTACTACAAATTACATTATATGATAATACAATTGCTGAAGACGGAACGTCGAAAAGGTAAGCCTTTATCGCTTGATTTATAGAATTATTATCTCTACAATTGTTGGTGGAATGAATTTCTGCGGCTTCGTGGCTATGGGTTGTGTTATTGAGTTATGGCGTTACACAATTAACAAGCATGAGGGTTCTAGTTGATTTAACCTCGCAACTTAGAAAATACCAGAAATGTTACGCTTAAAATTTCGAAATAACTTTTGGGATAAATCCAGTTCACGCTAAGTTACGCCCATTTATGAATCAATGGAAATTGGAAAGTAGCGTGTATGTGTCTTTTATTGTAAGTTTTGTAGAATCTTCAAACATATACCTGCATTCCCATAAACTTTCTTTGTTGTACAGTCTGACGTTTGGCATACATTACATTAATCGTAGTCTTGGAAGATATAAAATCTAATCGAAAAAAGGCCATCACTACACCTCCAGCAGATATGAATCATAATATTATATCATCATTAAACTTATTATTTTATATAATCAAAATAATAATAAAATAATACAATATAGGTAGTAGCGGCGGCGTAGTGGGAGCATCACGCGATGACAGCATTTCACTGCGAGGTTTTTTTTGAAGAGAAAACTTCTGTAGGCGCGATAGGCATATTTTTAGATGAGATAAAATCTCTGGAGTCACGACACCATTACCACCTGTATGAGACGCTATTTGACGTTCATAATACGTTTGATTTATTTATATAAGATTATGTGACATTTGTTTATATAACCAATCGTCAAACACACTGAAATGTCAATGTCATGCGACCATTTTGTGCGCCGTTTAAATTGTATCGATTGTTATAATCTCTTACAGCCTGTATTATAGGTATTTGAATTTAATTGTTTTGTTTAAGCTTCTATCGGCATTCTCTGTGACTGGTTGAGTTAGTTTTTTTTTCTTTTCTTTTACGCCGGGAAATGCTCTGAGGCATCCCGCCGGGGAATGGGTCTCCCCAAGTGGGTGAGTGGGACTCGCTGTGCCCGAAAGGTGGAGAGGTGGGCGCAGCTCTACCCACTAAAACCCGGCGAGTGCCACCAACGCCACCTTTGGTGAGGTGCCTCAGATCTGTTGAGCAAACAGGGCACCCAAGGGCTAGTCAGTCCCTCAAGGGACCGACGCCATCTCCACAGAGGGATTGCCGGTTGTCCCACACCACAGAACAACGTCAAAAAGACGAAAGTCGGGATAGCACAATGAGGTTAGGTTCCCATCCTTGTCCCTTGTCCCCCTGATCTTTTATCCCCTCATCTTAAAAGAGGGGTACAAAGAGCTCCCTTGGCTCAATTTGCTTCTCCCAAGGTGCTGGGTTCACCTTAGGCTACTGAGACCCACCGCCATGACAAGGTTTGAACCAAGGTGGGGTAACCTACCGTACTGTAAAATGTATTTATAATAAATTTAATTATTATTTTTATAATAAAATCACAATTAATCAACAATTGTAAATCATTTGTAATTGCAATAATTTTTAAATACCTTCATTCAATTTGATAAAAACACAATCTGTTATATCTGCTATATAAAGCAAAATTTCATTCTGATAATTTCATAATGTGTACTTGTTGCATTACAATTTTGTTTAATAAATTACATGTACCAATCATGTTTTCATTTATGGTTTTAATATTATTCTTTAAGCAAATAACTGAAAAAAGTAAGAATAATCATCATCTGTCACAATTAAATATGTATCACTGATCGGAACACGTCTTCTCCTCGAAATCAGGCGACGAGGGTTTGGGGCCATAGTTCACCGATGCCTTGGCCCAATGTGGTTCCTGAACTTTACACACCATAAAAGCTGTTTACTTTATCAGGCATGCAGGTGATCGTGAGGAAACACCATGTTTTCCTTTACCAGTAAGAATAAAATCTTTTTTTTTTTTTATGTTGAAGAATAAAATATACATAATATAATATGTTTCACAAACAAGTTACGACAAGCAAAATATCTTTAGATTGAAATAACATTTTGGCGCACGGCCAAATTGTATTTATATTAAAATCTCACATTAAAGTTTAGTTTGTGTGGCTGTATTACTGAATTAATAGCCTTTGTTTTCATGAAGCGTTCAATTTTAGTGCTTTCAATTATTGCTCACCTGTTCGAGATCCTTGTGGAAGGGACCCACAGGGACCTCGAACAGGTGTTGTGTCGCGCTCCCATCCGCAAGGCTACCATTTCGCTTCTAATATTGCCTTCCGTCAAACGTTTTGCTGAGTTTTGTAACTAAGGGCTGCCAGTGTAATTACTGGCACTGAGACTTACCACCGTACGTCTCAGGTTAGGCGACACGTGAATGAGTTGTTTTTTTTTTCGTGTTGTCCTGTTGCTCGACAGATCCGGAGCACTTCACCAAAATCGGCAATGGCGACACACGCCGCGTTTTAGTGGGTAGAGCTGCGTCTACCGTACAATCTTTCGGGCGCAGCGAGTCCCACATACACGCCTGGGGAGTCCCTACTCCGGGGCGCAAAAGAAAAAAAGGTGACTAATAACTATCTAATCTATCAGTTTTTATATTTATATATTTATAATTATTCCGTGCGTGTGTATGCCACTGAACTGGCTAAACGGCTGGATAGATTTTGATGAAATTTTTGTGTTGATTGTTGTTTGATGGAATTCCAAAATGGTTTATTTTTTCCATTCTGTCCACTATAAAATGTTTTATAAAGGACAATGTCCTATAGTCTCAATATAAAAACGGTGCTACATATATTATGTTCAAAGCAGTTCAAAATACAACAAACAGTGATACGGCACTGACAAAAGACTTGTATCTCCTATTGTTATATATCTCCTTGTTCTTCCTCAATTCTTAAGTGAAAATGAAAGGATCGGTTCTACTTAAGTTACGGCGGATATTACTTCATGCGAAGACGTTTTTCCTGTTACATTGTAAAACAAAGATAAATGTAATCCCTTGCACATGAATAGAATTCGTCTTAGCATTAATTGAAGAAGGTATAAGCCTAGAGCCTAGATGGTATATTACAGTGGACGGAAAATGGTTCATAATAATGATGATGATGAAGGGGAAGAACAAAAATAGTGCAATCTACAAAATACGTTCCGTTCATTTTCATTTTTATTGCAAGCATCTAAGTAAAAGGTAGTGCAATGCTGCTATGCAGCCGACTTGGGCCGACACCAGCGTCAAGTAACAGCCTATGCTGGCGCATTTGATGCGGTTTGTGAGTTTCCAGTGGCCCATTGGGGCGATAGGGAAAAGGAGAGCAACACATCTGCAAAATCTCTGGTTGTGCAGATGTGTATGGGTGTCGGTAGTTTATAGCTTCGACTGCTCTATTGTCCTCCTATGTTATAAAAAAAAAACTAACGCCAGACATAAATATTAAAAAAGACCAAGCCAATCCTTCACTCCTCGTAACAATAAGACCGCTAACAAATGCGAATCTTAGCTTTATTGTGTATGAAAGTCTATAGTTTGTCTAAAATATTCATCTGATATTTTAAATCAAAGAAAAGGTAAGAAATCCTTATTTTATTTTGACACACTATCTATACCTATTTATTTACGCGAATATGGAAAATAAAATGCATATGAATCTATGAATATTATTATTTACACCCTCTCAAAAACATCATTTTTTTTTACATGCGTAGGTTCTTATTGTAATGCAATGTTGTGCCAATTTTGAAAAAAAAGTAATAAAATTTGTTAAACTATAATATAATAGTTTCAAAAAACTGAAATCAATCTATAAATACGATTTGCAATCAAAAACATCGTTTGAACTCCATACTTACATGATTATCAAGTATATATCAATAAAAAATTCTACCATCTTAAATAATCTCATTGATTTGTAAAAATAAATAATAGTTTCACTCATTAACACTTTTAGAATCTCATAGCACACCTTATTCTTAGAAAACGCCCCCAGATTTTGATATGCCATTTACTATTTAATACGAATACACCCCTTATAAAACGATGTCTAGACTAGTTCCTGATTGTATGAACCTACCTACCGGATTTACTCTAATCAGCTAATGGATCTAAGTCATTGCCTGTTAGGTTGTTTGCATGTGGGATTGTATAATAAGCTGCTTATGTTAAAAGCCTGGAATTTATTTCTTCATACATGATTTAAAGAATAACATGATGTACAGTCAAATATCTTTAATACTCTTTAATTTTACGGTTCCAAAGTTTGGGTCAGGCTGAGATCATATCAAAGGGACCTTTGTGGTTAAAAATACACAATAAAATTTGTTATTGTGTAAATTTGCTTAGTAGCAAACGGACATAGGAATTGTAATAATTATATTATCTGTTATGTATATGTTTTATCAGGTTATGTGAATTGTAATAATTATATTATCTGTTATGTATATGTTTTATCAGGTTATGTGAATTGTAATAATTATATCTGTTATGTATATGTTTTATCAGGTTATGTGAATTGTAATAATTATATCTGTTATGTATATATTTTATCAGGTCATGTGAATTGTAATAATTATATCTGTTATGTATATGTTTTATCAGGTTATGTGAATTGTAATAATTATATATGTTATGTATATGTTTTATCAGGTTATGTGAATTGTAATAATTATATCTATTATGTATATGTTTTATCAGGTTATGTGAATTGTAATAATTATATCTGTTATGTATATGTTTTATCAGGTTATGTGAATTGTAATAATTATATCTGTGATGTATATGTTTTATCAGGTTATGTGAATTGTAATAATTATATATGTTATGTATATGTTTTATCAGGTTATGTGAATTGTAATAATTATATCTATTATGTATATGTTTTATCAGGTTATGTGAATTGTAATAATTATATCTGTTATGTATATGTTTTATCAGGTTATGTGAATTGTAATAATTATATCTGTTATGTATATGTTTTATCAGGTTATGTGAATTGTAATAATTATATCTATTATGTATATGTTTTATCAGGTTATGTGAATTGTAATAATTATATCTGTTATGTATATGTTTTATCAGGTTATGTGAATTGTAATAATTATATCTGTCATGTATATATTTTATCAGGTTATGTGAATTGTAATAATTATATCTGTTATGTATATGTTTTATCAGGTTATGTGAATTTCATTTGGATAATATATTCCAACTATATTATTATATACTAGTAACATTTTAAGTTTTTTTTTCAAAATTATGTTTTACCGTCGAAAACGAGTAGGCTTTTGATTCGTTTGTAAATTGACGCATTGCGGTGAAACTCACATGGCATACCTTTCTCGTGCCATTCTTATCGGCCAAGACGGTTTCCTTACGTCTAGCTCGAGTAAAACAACATTAATATGTCATGTAGGAATACACGTCGATTTTTCAGCTAATATTCTAAAATGGCGCATGCCAATGATAACATCATTGTTGTCTAACCGACTAGATATATAATCTATATAAATAATTATTTTGTGAGTTCCTTATGGACAATTGCAAGCTCGAATCGGAGCCATTGGCTGCCAGAGTCATTATATAAACAAGTTTATCACTATCATCATCATCAGCCTCTATCCGTCCCCTGCTGAACATAGGCCTCCCGCAATGAACGCGACGACCACCGATCCGGCGCCACTCGCATCAAACACGGACCGGCCTCTGAGAACAATCGAGAAGACTCCGCCAGAAAGCTAAAGTTACCGATAAAAACAAGTTCATACATAATATTATAATAATATCCATATACATATTTAAAGCTTTTTTATGTTAGATGGATAGGCAAACTGGCTAACGTGCCACCTGGTGGTAAGTGGTCGACGTCGCCCATGAACATAAACTAGTTCACCTGGAACGAGCCCAGGCAACTCATCTATGTGTCGCGTATCCTGAAAAATAAGATGTTAAGTCTCGGTGCCAGTAATTACACTGCCTGTCTTGTCCTTCTCTCCGAAACACAGCAAAGCTGTTTCACGGGAGAAACAAGCAAGATGGTGGTACCCATGCACTCGGGAGCGTGGCACAGCGTTTCCCTCCCACCAGTAACGTTAAAAAAGTTATTCCTTTTAAAATCTGTAAAAATAAAACTGTAATTATTATTTTTGCAATAAAAATAGTTTCTAATAATATAATTATATTAACACATAACTTTCACAAAAGTCATCAACAATTTAGGATTATCACTCATCTCTCATCCTCTTGTCGAATAGCTTTCCAGCATCGTTAGCAACTTTATGAACTTTTTAATTTAATATCACAGCTTTATGAAATGGTATTGAAAAGCTGATGTTACTGCCGCCATTACGTCATCGATAAAATCGTTTGCCGTCGTTATGGCTCATTCTGTCACGTTATTTTGAACACGGGCTGTAATTAATGAGGTTCAAAGTTGAAACTAATTAGCCGACGATGTACGGTTTTGTTTATCCTGCATAGTGTTTGTTTGTTTTTTGACATGATTTCTGACGCGACAATTAAATTGTTGAGATATTTTGGTCTTTGGAATTTTGACATAATATTTTCTAATGCTTATTTAGGTCATTGATGTAGAACTAATAAACCGATGGGAGGGAAGCGTTGTGCCGCGCTCCCAGCTGCATTCTATCCCTACCTCTATAGGGTACTATAGGGTACCTCTATCTTGCTTGTTTCTCCCGTGAAACAGCTTTGCTGTGTTTCGGAGAGAAGGGCAAGACAGGCAGTGTAATTACTGGCACGGAGACTTAACATCTTATGTCTCAGGATATGCCAACACCCCACCATGGTTCAGGCCTTGTCGTGGAGGGTGGGGCTCAGTAACCTAGGGTGAGCGGTGCACCTTGGGCGAAGCTATTTGGGTCGAGGGGGCTCTTTGTACCCCTCTTATAAGAAGAAAAGAACCTCACCCATTGCCCTGAATAAGTAAAAAAAGTACTGTCCCGACGTTGGGAGGGGTTGTTCTGTGGTGCGTGACAACCCCTCTGTGGAGGTGGCGTCGGTCCCTTGTGGGACTGACTAGCCGTCGAGGTGCCCTGTTTGTTTTCTAGATCCGGGGCACCTCACCAAAGGCGGCATTGGTGGCACTCGCCGGGTTTTAGTGGGTAGAGCTGCGTCCATTTACCAGCTGTTGGGCGCAGCGAGTCCCACATACCCGCGTGGGGAGACCCACTCCCCCGCGGGATACCTCAGAGCATTTCCCGGGGTTAAAGGAAAAAAAAAGGATATGCCAACACATAAATATATTGCATGGGCTCGTTGCAGGTAAACTAGTTTATGTTCATGGGCGACGTCGGCCACTTACCATCACGTGGTACGTTTGTCAGTTTGCCTATCCAACTAACATAAAAAAGAACTTATTTTTATCATTTCATTGCAGCTCATTTAGAATTTTCCAACGCTTCGAATACTTTCGAAAACCACGATGCTATTTTAAAAACCCTAAAAAAAAAGGTCTAAATAAAAAATAATTTGAAATGTTGATGGAACATTTTTAGAGTCTTCGAATTTACTTATCCTTCTGTGCTGGCGATGGTAAAGTGTCAAATAAGGTCCCGACCAGCTGTGAATGAACGGCCATTCACTCATTAGTATGAATGTACGCAAATCACCAATTCGATGCCAGGAGGCCGTGTGGTCGATGACTACACGGTTGGCGGGGGCAACCCCCCACAAATAATAAACCATAAGTGAGCCAAATCGGCTCACACTAACCGATGAAGCATTAGGGCCTTTGGGCCATTATCATAGATCATTCCGAAAAAAGAAAAGAAACGCAAATCAACCATCATCCAAGCCATAAGCAAGTAATGACAAGACTAATACCACCTAATACGGTATGCGTACAATAAGTGCCTTGTCTCTCAAAGACCTATGTTTCTCAAACGTGACCTTCGTTTCAAAAACTTGTGTTAAAAACTAATTCATTGAAAGAAAATTTACGTTTGATTTTTTTTTTCCATTATTTTTATTCTTACCCCGAACATAATATAAATAGACCAGACTAATTAAATTATTAATGAACCCGAGGGAACTTTGAATAATTTTTGTGAAATTAGAACGTAGGACATCTGTTCTTCAATGGCTTTAGGTTCTGTAAATTTTCAAAAAGTCGGGAATGAAAAAATGAACTTTTCTAACATTATCGATAAAAAGTTTCCTTAATTTCCAAAGTACTTTGAGTGAAGCAAAAAAGGAAATCCTAAATCTGTAGCTTTTACGAGTATTAGTACTAAAAAACTGTAGCGAGTAAGATACTATTTCAAAGTGAACAAAAACGCTCTGTCGCAGACACTGACGATTCAAATGAGATTCAAAAGACCTTTGTAAAAACCAGCCGTCCATTCCGTTTCAACATTTAAATATTTTCATTTTAGTTATACATCATTGACGTTTGTTCAAATCCGTGCCTGTCATGAGTTCTACGATCCTGTACCATGTCTTGTGTAGTGATTATGTAAAACTGTACTTTGCAAAAAGGTAAACTAGCACTGAGATCAACCATCTTGAGGCTAAGCTACTAAATTACCTTGGATTTATTCATGTTTTTAGTTAAAGTTTAAAAATCACAGTTCGCCTTTTTTATGTTAGTTGGATAGGCAAACTGGCAAACGTACCACCTGATGGTAAGTGGTCGACGTCGCCCATGAACATAAACTAGTATACCTGGAACTAGGCAACTCATTTATGTGTTGCCTACCCTGAGACATAAGATGTTAAGTCTCAGTGCCAGTAATTACACTGCCTGTCTTGTCCTTCTCTCCGAAACACAGCAAAGCTGTTTCACGGGAGAAATAAGCAAGATGGTGGTACCCATGCAGCCGGGAGCGCGGCACAGCGCTTCCCTCCCACCGGTAAAAATATAGACTTAATTTAATCTATAATAATCATATTGATTGAGATGCATTCGTAATTTAGTCTAATCAACATCATAGAAATACATCGTTTCATCATATTACGTCATTCCATTGAAGAATTACGCTTTCGTGATTGGTCGCTTATCTTTGTATGACGTAATTTCTGGTGTCGATACTTTTTGGGCGTTTCATGTTATCAGAGTTCAGCGAGCGGAACCAATCTAATAGCAAGGCCTTTTGGTGTTGCATTGTTGCAATCCAATTAGCCCGGTATAGCTGGACTCTAGTTGGCGCTCACTGGCATATATCCAGGAGTGGATATATTCCTTTTAAGGAAAGGACAGACGAGCTTATTACTAGCACGAAAGCATGCTTTCATTGAGAAAGTGCTCATTAGTAGCACGTGTGTCAAAACATTTCTAGTAAAAAACATGCTTATTTTGAGCGTTATTAAAAATAAACAACGTTTCATTTTTGAGCCTGCTATTTGAGGCGCGGGTAGAAAGAGGCGTGATCCGAGTGCGTTTATGCAGGAGAGTTTCCTTAATTAGGAACATGTTATTATATTATATTAGCATCGAATCATGCTTATTCCTAATACCTACGTCGGTACAGACTTTGCGCAAGTTTATTTATGGGTAGGCTTAAAAGCATGCTTATTTCTGGAAAATGTGAACATTTCCAGAGCATGTAATTTTAATTAAGCTTATGAACATGCTTTTTTTAGTACGTTTGTCCGTACCTTAAGTCATTAAACATGCGCAAAGTCTGTACCGACGTATATTAGAATAAGCATGATTCGAACATTACTAAACTGTCATCATAAACTCATGTCCAGTATTCGATTATTCATTACCGCATTAAATTCTTAAACGATATAATAAATATAGTATATTGAGGTGAAAATATTAATAAATCTCTTAAAGTTATGAACGCAACAGTAGCCGGCTAGTCGAGTGGTCAGTCTATAGGTTTGTTATTATATACTATATTACTCTTCTATATAAAAAAAAAAAAAGGTCAGTACAAGCAACAGTTGCGGGTTCGAATCCCAACAAATGCAAGCGATTTGTTATAAGCAGGTCTATTTTTTCGGTCCTAGTAGGTAGGTAGGCAAACTTAGTGCTTGATAAATATTATATTTGATAGGTTTCAGGTTTAGAGAAGAACATGTAAGCTTGATAAATATTATATTTGATAGATTTCACGTTTAGAGAAGAACATGTATGCTTGATAAATATTATATTTGATAGGTTTCACGTTTAGAGAAGAACATGTATATTATGATACGACATGAGATATTGTAACCTATTTGCGTCATACACAAAATTGTGGGCAATATTTTTTGTGCGTCTCAACGCAAAAATAATTAAAATAATGCAGCATACATAATAAAACAAATACTTAATTAAATGAAAAATAGAAGTTAACTCATAAAAAATAACAATATTTGAAGCTTGAAGAAGAAAGTGACACTTAACTGCCGATCCCTACGGTGCTGATCAGTGGACGCACTTGTCTGACTTTCTACACAAAGCATACTAAAAGCGTTGCGTGCTGTGCGTGCGATGCGTCCGGCGCGGGCCAATGGACACATACCTCAATACGCATAAATAAGTCGAGTAACTGCTTGTAAAAATAAGGACCTTTAAAGATTATATTTCTATCTATGATATCCAATAAACTATTTTCCGATAACCATTAGAAAAACATATTTCTTTATTCGAATTCGAGGTAATAGAGAGTAATAATATATTCGACTCATAAAATATTTTTTCTATGGTTATTTACTGCATCGTTCACGTAGCACATGAAAATATGTATAGAAAGGTAGGATATAAAGCAGCCTGTATATATAATATTTAGATATATAATATATCTAAATATCTATATATCTATATAATATTATCTAAATATTATAAAACTTAACTATTCTCGAATCCCATTGAACACATACAATCTTGTTTTCTAATGGTTACGCAAATTTCACTCATTATACTTAATGACACTATTTTTATGGGTTTTATCACGGTTGCTGTAAAGTATCCGAAACGTCGGGCTTGTAAAAATCTTAATAAACCGCGATAAAATCCGTAAAAATTGTTTTAATCCATAAAAATCTTTTTTATCAAAATTGGTCCTTTCGTTTAGAAGGAGTTCAGTGACGTACATATACATAGAATAACTATAAAAAAGAAGAAGGATAAAGATAATATAAACTACCAAGTCCTCGCAAAAGATGTCCGTTCATACTAAAACAATAATATCATTAGAGAAATTAGCCCATTAATAAATGATATAATATGAAAATTCTAAAGACTCTTAGTACTTATTACTTATAGAATATACTACGTAGTATCGGAGACGGGAAAAATAATAAATATATGCATCTACCGGTATATATTTATATTTTTTTTGTGTAGTGAGAACTACGATATCTCAGTCTTTTTTATGTTAGTTGGATAGGCAAACTGGCAAACGTGCCACCTGATGGTAAGTGGTCAACGTCACCCATGAACATAAACCAGTATACCTGGAACGAGGCCAGGCAACTTATTTATGTGTTGCCTATCCTGAGACATAAGATGTTAAGTCTCGGTGCCAGTAATTACACTGCCTGTCTTGTCCTTCTCTCCGAAACACAGCAAAGCTGTTTCACGGGAGAAATAAGCAAATGGTGATACCCAAGCAGCCCGGAGCGCGGTACAGCGCTTCCCTTACATCGGTAATTCTTGACTTGCTCAACTGTGGTTGCTGTAAAGTATGTGAGTGTAAAAAATTAGGTAATCGGTAAAAATAGTTTATTAATATCAACGCTATCAATTTGTGGGAATATAAGTGTGGAGAGCCCCAGAGAGAGATCTCCGACCGAGCGAGATGGTATGCTCGGTCAGGCCGAAGCCCACTTGCTATCAATTCAGCCGTTGTATGTATAGCGACGAGCAGTGGAACTTTGATAGCGCGATTCAGTATTGTGGCGCTGATTGGTCCGCCACATCACTCCCTCCCGAAGACCGGAGGTCGAATTCTTGAGACTTCTCTCTTCAAGGGTCACCAATGTGGGATGTAGGTGGAAGCTACAAAGGGAATGTGGACGGACCAATCAGCGCCACAAATTTGATAATATTATATAGAGACCTCAGTCCCACAGTGGAAAAGAACTGATTATGATCACGATGACTTAGAAACAAAATATCTAAAATCCAAAGATAATGGTCCCACTTCATAAAAAATACTTCACCTTTCTGCAATAGTGCAAATTACAAAGCCATTCATACGGATTAGCAATAAACCCGTCAACACCTAGGAGCTGTTACTCGGACGCCAGTGTCAGATCGTTCGTGTATTAAGTCTTCAAATGAATATATGGATGGCATGAGCTCTCTGAGTCGGACTAGACATATCTGACGTATCTTGTCGTATTGTTTGAGATTATTCAGTGATTGTTGCTTGATGGTTTTATTCCTCTGTACAGTTCATGGGTCTAATCTTTTTATTAGATGGGGCGCTGTTCTTTGTTTTCGTGGAAAAATCTTTCTAGACATACTATTAGGACACTGGTTAAGTGGAACTTAGCTGTGGCTTTGCGTTCTTGCAGTCAAAAAAATTGCGGATGGAATCAGCCACCGTAATTATGGTTCTTCGGATATGTTTTTTTTTTTTTTTTTTTTTTTATGTTGGATAGGCAAACTGGCAAACGTACCACCTGATGGTAAGTGGTCGACGTCGCCCATGAACATAAACTAGTATACCTGAAACGACCCCAGGCAACTCATTTATGTGTTGCCTATCCTGAGACATAAGATGTTAAGTCTCGGTGCCAGTAATTACACTGCCTGTCTTGCCCTTCTCTCTGAAACACAGCAAAGCTGTTTCACGGGAGAAACAAGCAAGATGGTGGTACCCATGCAGCCGGGAGCGCTTCCCTCCCACCGGTTCATATGTTCTTACCTAGCCCTATTGTACTGTCCCTAGTGCAATAGGGCTAGGTTCCTATCCTCGCCCCTTGTAAGAAGGGTACAAAAAACAGCCCTATAGGTTCATTTTGCATCTCCCTAGTTGCTGAGTTCACCTTAGGCTACTGAGCCCCATCATCACGACAAGGCTTGAACCATGATGGAGTATGTTCAGCAGTGGACGGATAAAGGCTGATGATGATGATACTACTAAATCATATGTGTAAACTGTATCCATAGGCTCGTCCCTTGTAAGTACCATTACTAGGCACGGGTCAATTAGCAAAATTAGGTGAGGTGGTTGTAAGGCGGCTAACACACGACACCGCGCACCGCCGCGGTAGGTGGTGAAGCGGATCTCATGTCGCATTGGCCTCTAATAAATCCGAAGATGCCTACACACGTACACCGCCCGACCGCGCGGTCGAGCGGTGCTCTCACCGCCACCGCCCCTCCACGCTGCCGTCCGCGCGGTGGAGCGGCGCCTCACACACGGGGCGCATAGCCGCGCGGATCATCGTGGGTGCAGGATGCATTGCAATTGAAAAATAGAATTCGATGTCGAAAAGTTTATTTCGGAGATTGAAATTGATCTGCTCTCTGGGACATGAAAAGCACACAATATAGTGATAGACTGTTTAAAATGAAACAATGGGAAGAAATTTTTCAAACTGGTCAAAACCGCGTAAAATCCATCCGCGTGGAGAGGCGCGTAAACCGCCTTACCGCACGGAGCACCGCTACGAAATCCGCTTTACCGCCTCCGCCTACCGCGGCGGTGCGCGGTACCGTGTGTTAATCGCCTTAGCCATATTCCCTTAAGTACACAGCCCCAAAGAGAATAGATCTAACGCCAAGAGGCCGTGCCGTCGTAGACTACACGATTGGAGGGGGGAAACCCCCCAATAATAATCAACATTAAGTGAGCCAAATCGGCTCACAATTGTCAGGCAAAGCATTAGGGTCCGACGAATTAGCATAGATCCCTCCAAAAAAAAAGAGAATAGAGCCCAAAGAATTTAAATACAAAATCTCATAATGCTCTTATATTGATGAGCAAGTGATTGTGTCTCGTCACGGTCATGGTGTAAGAAAAACCCATTTTAAGGTGCACTGGTTAAGCTTGAGGTTACTTACATCGAGGTCATTTTCAGCTATACTTGGAGCATATAAAAGTAAACGAGAACATTCCATTTCATGAACTACTAAGTACATATAAAGTTACAATTGACGGTTATACAGCGAGCGCAACGGCTTAAGAAAATTGAAATGAACCAATAGAATTGTATTGAATCGAGTGGTTGCAGCAATTGTAGAAATAGTATCGGCTTGCTGCTATATCGGACAGTCACTGAAATATAATTAGGTATTGAAGTACGAATGTTTGTTCTTACAATAAACCAGGAATTACAGAGATTACTTATATAAAAAAATATATAATTAAGCTGGTATCAAATTTCAATTACTTATTTAACATCTCAACTGCCAATTGATAATTTTTAATCTACAGCAAAGATTTGAAGAGAATCGATTTATCTGCTAGATATAACGTTACAGTTTCAACGGTATTTACAAATTCGATCTGTATGACCACTCGAACATAATATAGAAAAAAAAAACGATTTAATGAGCATAATATTAAGGATCATTTAGAATATTTCTCCTAACTTTTACGGGTTAGATACCACGTGATTTGGAAATAATAAACACAAAACTAAATAAGTTTGGAAAAAACCGTATACTAATTGCTTAATGTTTATCTGTGCAGTACAGATAAACATTAAGCAATTAGTATACGGTTTTTTCCATGTATAGATTCCTGAGTAAAGTTAATTCTATTCTTTTCTAAAAACCAAAAGTGTTGCGAGTCCACGTCATATAAACGTCAAACTGCGTCTCCATCGTTTCGTGTGCGGTGTCGCGAGTCCACGTCTGTCACATAGTACAGACACAGAAAACACGGACGTTGATAAAAGTTTATTTTTTAATGTTGTTATTTACTATGTTAAACAAAATAATTGTTATTGAAATATAATTTACCAGCAGCGCCACGCGGTTTGACTCACGTACTTTCAATTCCCATGGAAGTACAGGGATAAATTATAGCTTATATGTTATTCTTATGTTATGTTAGCTACGTTCTGAAGCTATGTTATTAGAAAGTTTCATCAAAATCCATTTAATAGTTTTTGAGTAAAATAGTGACAAACATATTATAATCACACAAACTTTCGCGCTTATAATATTATTAGGATAGGATATGATATGCCATAGGTACAGATTATTTGACTTGATATAATTGCATTCATAATAACCTATAAGTGCGATATAAATAACAAAAAAATAATTTGAGTTTCGAGAAATCTGCTTTTTTGACTTGTCGAGAGTAGCTTATTCGAGGTGGCCTGTTTTCTCAACAGATCCGGGGCACCTCACCAAAGGTATGGTAGCACTCTGGTTTTAGTGGGTAGAGCTGCGTCCACCTTACCACCTTTCAGGCGCAGCGAGTCCTACATACCCGCCTGGAGAGACCCACTCCTCACGGAATGCCTTTTTTATGCCGGGAAATGTTCTCAGGAACATTTCCCTGCGTAAAATAAAAAAGGAGGAGTAATATGTTTGACCGCTATGCGCTCCGATTTGGACATATTTTATCAACGTTAGTACAGCCATTTGTAGGTAAGCAGCGTTGCGGATTTCAAGTAATCTTTTTCATCATTAATGCATCTAACTGTACCGGAACGGAAGACACGCCCTTAGGTCCGGCGTTCATTAGAACAGGAGTCATGTTACCTTAGTTAATTTCCTGTTGTACGGCGCCCTTATCAGGTATTGTTGGAGGCCGTTATACACTTGACTAAGCTGATTTTGTACAATATGAGTGTAGACCCAACGCTAAGGGCACTCGAAATAAAACGGATCATTTATTTGATATCCCAATTCGCATTTTTAGCTGATTGAGATTCTTTAATTGACAATTTGTGAAGATACTACGGACTAAGAGTGAGTTTTGGACATGTCAGGAACCACGCGGTTTCAGAATCGCATGGGAACCACGCGGTTTCAGAATCGCATGGGAACCGCGAGGTTCTGTTAAGGTGTTAATTTATGCTGATATTTATTATATATTTATTTAGGGCTCGTCCAGACATGCGGTAACCGCACGATTACTAATCGTGTTATTCTGAAACCGCGTGTCTGAACTAGGGCTAAATGTTAGTATTTAAATTAATAAGTTTTTAAGTGTTTGATATTTCAGAAATGTTTCAATTCCCATGATCAATAAAAGGCAGGCTTATGTCAAAATCATACTATGTCAGCTCTACCAACTATTATCGCTGAGGTGCAACTGTTGCCTGCAGAACCGGGAGCATTAAAAAGCGGCTGACGGCACTCGCAGTGGTTTTAGTTTGGGTATACACATCCCAAATGTGAGTCCCAAGGGGTCAGGAACCATCCAAGAACCTGGTTGCATGCAAAAAGCGTTTTCCTGTGTCAACAAAAAAATAGGAACAGTTTCATACTCTATTTTACAAAGCCTCCACCTTACCTCTTTAACAAACTATAGACTACTAATCTAAAAAATCAGAACGCGAAATACCGTAATAAACGATAAAATATTCTGCATTATAAATTATTGTTTCCATGAATTTATTATCACTTTTGTTAGTTTGTTCCGTACCTGTGTAAATAAAATAAATTTGTTCTACAGTTCGATGTTTTATACTGAAATTCGCGGTGTTTTTGAATGGTAATTTTAAAATGCAGGTGTTGCTCCCGGCCTTGTATGTATTTTACAGCTGTTCAATAGGTATTATGTGATCGTATATTTATTTTCACTTTTCTATATTATCATTTATATAAAAAAAATAAGTTTTTTTTTTATTTATTTATGTTAGTTGGATAGGCAAACTGGCAAATGTGCCACCTGATGGTAAGTGGTCGACGTCGCCCATGAACATAAACCAGTTTACCTGGAACGAGCCCCGGCAACTCATTTATGTGTTGCCTATCCTGAGACAAGATGTTGAGTCTCGGTGCCAGTAATTACACTGCCTGTCTTGCCCTTCTCTCCGAAACACAGCAAAGCTGTTTCACGGGAGAAATAAGCAAGATGGTGGTACCCATGCAGCCGGGAGCGCGGCACAGCGCTTCCCTCCCACCGGTAATTTGTTGAACGCGATAATTTATTATACACTAGTCGGTTTTTTTTGCATTTGACAGTTTGTATATTTTTATAGGCACCTAACAGGTTAAACGTACTAGCTCAGAGTTTCCCAAACTTAAAATGAGCCTGTGAGCTGAGAACGTCGGGACAGTACAATGGGGTGAGGTTCCCGTCCTCGCCCCTTACCCCTGCTCTTTCATCCCCTCTTCTTATAACAGGGTTTTTTTTTGTTATCGCAGGGAAATGCTTTTTACGCATGTAGTCAGGATCTCGGGTAGATCCTGACCCTATGTGGGACTCGCACCTGGGAGTGCCCTACCCGTAAACTAAAACCACTGCGAGTGCCTTCAGCCGCTTTCATTTGAGGGTCCCGGATAGGCATTCAACAGGATCACCTCAGCGACAGGCTGGCCCCGGCGAAGGCCAGACTACTCCTCTTAAGGGGGGACTGCCCGGCTGCTTAGGCAGTCCCCGCGACGTCGTGTCACACTGGGCCCAGGTTCCCATCCTGAACCCGACACGAGCACAGGGGCGTTACTGGAGGCGCATTAAGTAGCGCCTCCTGCGCACCTCCGTTCGTCGCCCACGGGGGGAGGCCACGTCGGCGGCCTCCTCTCTCACCCGCTCGTCGGCCTCCTTCTGGGACATTACTGCCTCGTAGAAGGAAACCATCGCCGTCCAGGACTCGTCATCACCGAGCATCGCGGTAATGACACTCGGCAGAGACAAGTCCCCTCCGATGATTATAACAGGGGTACAAAGAGTCCCCTCTGCTCAATTCACTTCGCCCAAGGTGCTGGGCTCACCCTAGGCTGCTGAGCCCCACCGCCACGATAAGACCTGAACCATGGTGGGGAGTTAAAAACCTTCCTAAGCTACCATACCAGTTGTAGATTTAGCCTAGTAAGTAATCAAAAAAATCCCAAATAACTTTTATATTTTTATTAAGAAAATAAAACAAAAACAAAACTCCAAGATCCAAGAATAATGAAAATGAGAACGAGAGTTTCTCAAAACGGGGTTCAAGACCGGAAATTGCCACGACGCACAGTTTGAGAAGCCCTGTACTAGCTTATAGTATGGTAAATGTTTATAATATGAGTAAAATTATAGTAGGAAAGCCGTAAGTGATACTAAAATTGAAGTTTATAAGTATATATGTATATTTGCTAAGTAAGGGCAGGACTAAAGGTTTCGTTTTAACAGGATGAGTAAGCTGAATGTAAAATTAGGAATATTGGTTCGTTATTTACCATCATAACTTACAAAACTTTTTTAATTCAAGTTTGTCAATATATTTTTTCCTGGGGTATACTTTATTTCACTACGCTTTGTTTCACTTTATTAAAGCAAGAATAAGTAACTAATTCGTAAGGTAAGGTAAATAAGTAAGTAAGTAAGTATCGGAAAGTTAAAGCTTTAGTATAAATATAAACGAGGTTTAAAAATTAGTTTGCCAAATAAGTTTCACTTCTAACATATTGTGTACTTTTTGCGCACGCACTTTTTTCCAATGAAAACTAGGTCACCTCCGTTTTTCCGAATCCCAAGTACACGGGACGACAATCTTTTTTGCAGTGACCGATCCCAGTTTGATTTTAATAAGAGTGATTTAAAAATATTTTGATTATAAGTTTGATTTTAAATAAGAGACAACATAAGTAGTAACTATCAATGAATTCATTGGATATCATAATAATTGAACAATCGGCAGTATAGTATATATCGGTAGGCATAGCCTAAGACATGGCATTTTTTTATGTTAGTTGGATAGGCGAACTGGCAGACGTGTGGCCGACGTCGCCCATGAACAAACTAGTTTACTTGGAACGACCCCAGGCAATTCATCTATGTGTTGCCTATCCTGAGACATAAGATGTTAAGTCTCGGTCAATAATTACACTGCCTGTCTTGCCCTTCTCTCCGAAACACAGCAAAACTATTTCACGGGAGAAACGAGCAAGATGGTGGTACCCATGCAGCCGGGAGCGCGGCACAGCGCTTCCCTCCCACCAGTAAAACCGGCATGATTTAAAGCGGCATATACCAGCAGTAGAATGTGGACAATGCTGATGATTTTAATTTGTACTTTAACAACTAGTTACCCAATCAATTATAAAAGCTAACATGTGTTAAAAATTCTGTAAAGAAGAATCTACCTATTTTACTTGTTTAGTACCTAGTTTCTCGTGAAAGGTATCGATATCAGAGCGGGAACTCACTGTACCATAAAAGTGTGTACTTTGTCAAAGTGAACTAGTTCTCAACTACTAATGGTACAAGTTTAAATGTTATACAGGGTGCTATTATTAAGTTCTGTCATTAAATGTTTGGCGTTTATTCTGTACTTAAGAACTAAATGACGTCTTATAGCTTGGTTTTTTTTTAAGCCAAGCATTTTTGGTTCCACAACACTAAGGTCAATGCTTAGTTTAGCTCAATGGGAACGTTGATAAAATTATTAATATTGAATGTATATAAATACACATAATATATCCATCTGTGTCTTGTCGTTCACATTACATGTTTCATATGTTTTTTTTCTTTAACGCCGTGAAATGCTCTGAGGCATCCCGCGGGGGAGTGGGTCTCCCCACGCGGGTATGTGGGCCTCGCTGCGACCGAAAGCTGGTAAGTGGACGCAGCTCTACCCACTAAAACCCGGCGAGTGCCACCAATGCCCCATTTGGTGAGGTGCCCCGGATCTAATAAACAAACAGGGCACCTCGACGACTAGTCAGTCCCCCAAGGGACCGACTCCACCTCCACAGAACAACCCCTTCCAACGTCGGGAGAATACAATGGGGTGAGGTTCCCGTCCTCGCCCCTTGCCTCCTGCTCTTTTGTCCCCTCTTCTTATGAGAGGGGTACAAAGAGCCCCCTCGGCTCAATTTGCTTCGCCCACCGCCACGTCAAGGCCTGAACCATGGTGGGGATGTTTCATAATATGATGATACACATCCAAGATCCAAATTTTTATCTATGTCATACAAATTAACTCCTTTAGCACAATCCCAATCCATGACAAATTACATACCTAATCATAATCATAATTTTTATTTGCTAGAATATTGTAACAAAATTGGTTAACACAATAAATTTTGTGATTGAAATTGTCAAAATAAATTACTACCCTAAAAATATTATTAATTATGTTATTTGATCAATCTGTCCCCGCTCACTTCAAGTTAGATAATATTTACAGTACATAGGTAGTTTCAAAGTTGGCGGACTGTCATGCAAAATTAAACCCCGTCTCTCAGGGCAATTATTTAATGAAATCACTCAAAAACTATTTATAGTATCTAAGACACACTACTCATTGAATTCAATTATCAATATAATGATAATAATTTAAGACTTAACAGTATTATTGAATTCAGGTTAAGTTAAATTGTTTAAGTATTAACCTTTTTTTTCTTTAACGCCAGGAAATGCTCTGGGGCATCCAGCGGGGGAGTGGGTCCCCCCAGGCGGGTATATGGGTCTCGCTGCGCCCGAAAACTGGTAAGTGGACGCAGCTCTACCCACTAAAATCCGGCGAGTGCCACCAATGCCACCTTTGGTGAGGTGCCCTGGATCTAATAAGTAAACAGGGCACCTCGACGGCTAGTCAGTCCCCAAGGGGACCGACGCCACCTCCACAGAGGGGCTGTCACGCACCACAGAACAACCCCTCCCAACGTCAGGACAGTACAATGGGGTGAGGTTCCCGTCCTCGCGCCCGTCCCCCTGCTCTTTTATCCACTCTTCTTATACCCCTAGGTACAAAGAGCCCCCTTGGCTCAATTAGGTTCGCTCAAGGTGCAGCGGCTCACCCTAGGCCACTTTTTTATGTTAGTTGGATAGGCAAAAGTAGGTAGGTAAAGTGGTCGACGTCGCCCATGAACATAAAATAGTATACCTGGAACGAGCCCAGGCAACTCAGTTATGTGTTGCCTATCCTGAGACATAAGATGTTAAGTCTCGGTGCCAGTAATTACACTGCCTATCTTGCCCTTCTCTCTGTTTCACGGGAGAAATAAGCAAATGGTGATACCCAAGCAGCCCGAAGCGCGGTACAGCGCTTCCCTCACATCGGTAATTCTTGTCTTGCTCAACTGTGGTTGCTGCAAAGTATGTGAGTGTTAAAAATTAGGTAATCGGTAGAAATAGTTTATTAATATCAACCCTATCAATTTGTGGGAATATAAGTGTGGAAAGCCCCAAATAAGCAAATGGTGATACCCAAGCAGCCCGAAGCGCGGCACAGCGCTACCCTCCCACCGGTAAACTTAAGTCTCTGTGCCAGTAATTATCCTGCCTGTCCAGTCCTCCTCTCCGAAACATAGCAAAACTTTTTAAGTGAGAAACATGCAGGATGGCGATACATGCAGACGGGAGCGCGGCCCAGTGCCACCCTCCCACCAATAAACCAGTATCCGTATGTAGTGACGGCAATAACGACTGTTTTACAATAATTAATTATTGTGTTGTGTTATTTTGTAACAAGTGTTGTTCCAAACTGTTGTCTGTTATCACCTTAGAGGTTATCACGTTTTTGTTGATTTATAGACGTTGAAAAATGTGAATTGTGACAATAAGATATTGGAAAAAAATAACTAGCAAATTTTAACCTTATTAGGTATCTCGTATTAGTGATTTTATTAATCACAAAATTATTTCGTTTCAATTTCGCAATGCCATCTCCCTCTCTTACCTAATGTCTGCCTATTGCGTGCCTCTTTTTACCATTGCGACATCGTTCAATAATGACAACTGGTAACATGATAGTTATTCTTTAATAATGGATTATTCATTATTTTCAAATAACGATTTACTACAACTGTTGTTGTAATAATGACCACCACTATCCATATTAAATTGTAATTCTTATTTATGCTTGCATTCGGAAGTGATGATGAAAATAACAGCCATTATTTTCCCGATCCCGTAACGTGAAGACGCCTAATGGAGATTGGAGCTTCGCAAAAGTTTAACTTAGATAAACTCTATTTACCGCAACGACATCGCTGATAGTACCTATGAAAGTGCCGTAAAAATATATTGCCACTAAACTCCCGTATGGGGACAGCTTTATGTCGATACACTTGTTCTACCGTAAGTCTAATAATGACTGAGCAACAAAGTATAATAAAAATACTTAGCACGGACTTTATCGTGGTAAGATTTTGCCGACGTTTTGAATACATTACAACAACTATCACGGTACGAAGTGTACAGTTTACTTCTACTCTTTTGAGTAGCATCTTTGTGTATAATAGTGTCCGTTGAAAAACGGTAAATAAGGATGGCGCTTTTGGCAGATAAAGTCATCATCATCATTATAATTATCAATACCTCTCTGTGGTCTACTGGTCTATTTATTTTGCTTCTTTGAAAGAGGTATCATATAGGTCCCCACCATGGCTCGAGTCCTTGACAAGGCGAGGCGGTGGAGCTCAGTAGTCTAGATGAACCCAGCATCTTAGGTGAAGCCAATTGAACCGAGGGAGCTGCTCTTTGTACCCCTTTTATAAGAAGAGGAGGCAAAAGAGCAGAGGGCGGACAAGGGGTGAGGATGGGAACCTCACTCCATTGCATTTGATTTTATTTTGACGTTAGGAGGTGTTTTCCTGTGGTGAGGAACAACGCCACTATTGGGGTGGCGTCGGTCCTTTGGTGGACTGACTAGCCGTCGAGGTACCCTGTTGCTCAACAGATCTGAGACACCTCACCAAAGGCGGCATTGGTGGCACTCTCCGGGATTTAGTAAGTAGAGCTACATCCACCTTACCATCTTTAGGGCGTAGCGAGTTCAACATACCTGCCTGGGAAAAAACGGTGCCGTCCACGGGCGTACACGAAGGTGTTATCCACGTAGCAAATGACACCCACCCCGGGGAGGAGGCGGCCTCGTAAAACCCCGTCGTACTCGATGTCCCACAGGATCGGACCCAGAACCGATCCCTGTGGTACCTCGACACTTACTCTATAAACCTAAACCTGTTCTCGTAGGCTACCCTCCTCTCGGAGAAGTGCGCTTTCAACAGCCTACTCAGATATGGGGGCACCTCGAGAAAGTTCAGTGCCTCCCGGTCACACTTTGGGGGAGGCTGTTGAAGGTGATCGCGATGTCGAGCGATACTGTGACCACCACCTCCTCTCCGTGTTCCGCGTCGTTATCTCCCGAAGGCCTTTAAGGGTGTCGACTGGCGTGCCCGGAATTTAAATTGGGACTCTGAGAGTCCCGGCCCTGGGCCCTCCTCCAGGTGAAACACGAACCAGAAGGCCAAAACTCTCTCCAAGGCCTTCCCAACTTCGCTCAGCTACACCACCAGTCGTACAGACGACGCCGAGTCCAGGGTCCACCCTGCTTTTGGAAGCAGGCAGTGCCGACCTTCCTTCCAGGCCCTCGGGAACTGTCCGGACCACAGGCAACGGTCGAACAGCTCCCAAAGGCTACGCCGATGTGTATGAGAGGATTCCGAGTCTGGACTCGGCGCCCTCTTCTTCCACTCAAGACGGGACAGAACCACCTCCATTTCAGCCTCCGTGACGGAACACCAGGAGGGTGTTCCGTCACTTCGTCGTTCTCCTCATAAATGTTTATTTCCGTTCTTAGTACTCTTAACACAATTTTTATGAACTTGCCATGGGGCAAGGTTAGCGTGGTGTTGGTGGTTAATATTTATTTATTTATTTTCACATCCACAAAGGACTAGATAGAGGAAAGTTTCAATTTAATCAAAAATACAGAATGGAAACATATTCAGTCAACAAAGAATATTAAATAAAATTCGGTTTTTATTTTAAGCAGTTTCTCAATTTCTCGTCGCAATGATTATTTTAAATCGTAGACATGCAATTTTTTTTCGTCAAAAATCAACATTGTTTTCGCTGTATGAATAAATTTATGCATTCCAGTTTTCATTGATACTTTTAAAGAATTGTATTTTTACAGTACTTTTTTACGTTTTAATTACACCTTTATTTTTTTAAGAATTTGCTTGATTTTCTTAAAATTATCACTCAATCATATTGTAGTAGATATAAAAATATACAGAGTGCCCGTCGAGATTGTCGGGCCTGCACTAGATGACGTCAAATAAATATTCATAAACATTTAAAGCCGTGTAAACCCCGTAAGAATTTGTATTGGGGGAAATAAATAACACTCGCATTGGGCCAGCGCATCGCTGAACTATGGCCCAAATCTGACCCGTGTCCAGCAGCGGGACATATAAGGGTTGATATTATTATTATTATATAATTAATAATTTTAAGTAAGGGGCACATGAAATATATATAGTAGAGGTATCGACAGACGTTTTCCTGTACAAAACATATTGTAGTCAAACGAATTGTGAATCTTATCCGTTTATGAATCCACTTAAACACGCACGTAATTCGTCAACCAATCGAAACTATTTGGCATTTATATAAATTATTAACGCACTTATAAATATTCATGAAATTAGGAAATAAGAGGAGTTGCCCCTTTCTTTAAACTGACAGCTGTATGTGAGTGCTTGATCCGCCATCTTGAGTGCCCTTTTCATAGTAGTATTCTCTACATTGTTTGTGGTTTTGCTGTCAAAACCCTAGCAATGGTAGCCATGTTAAGTGCCAATTTAACTCAAATTGGCACTAGGTATACACCTTTTTTTCGTAGGTATGCCCAGTCCTTCTATATTATGTCTATGTAAATATTATGTGACAACCAAGTGACACTAGAGACCCGAATTCACCCAAGCGATGGGACGAATATCAAATTTTCGACATGTAGAGGTTACTCTTGTAAAATTTAATTGTCCTGTATAAAGCACATTATTGTGTAACTAATTGTGAATCTTAACCGTTCTCGAATCCACTTAAACACACACATAAAAATCATCAAGATCGGTCCATCCGCTTAGGAGGAGTTCATACAGTCTTATTATGTCCTAATAATATGTAAAAAGATATAATCAGCATAATAAATCGCCTCCGCTATTTAAATGGAGGCTCTTAATTTAATTGCCATACTTTCAAAAACAAAATGGCTTTATAATAGCTCTTCCTTTTTTAATTACAAAACAAAAAGTCATTTGAAGCAGATGTCCTGATGCTTAACAGAATTAACAGAGGGCAGGTCGGGTCCAAGTCAAATTGGACTATAATTGAACCAAAGTTGCCTGTATAAAGTTTATTTAAGTGCGAAGGCGAAATGTCTAATTATATTGGTTATGTCGGATAACGATTGCGAGGTCTTGTCAAGTCTTCATAATGGACGAACTTTGACAAAGTTAGGGCATCTATAATTGATGATAAAAGTTTTTAGTCATAACGACAAGAAATAGCCATTTTTGAGAAAATCATGAATGTAATGAAATATTGCAATCACTTTAATTTCAAAATTAAATTGCTTTTTGAGAATAACCCTTCGCGAGGGTTTTTTAGAGTCCTTTACGAAGTTTCCTCTCTTGTTATTTCAAGAGTTTTTGTAAAGGATCTTTCAAAATATTTACGTAGTAATTAATTACAAAGGACATAAAAGAAGTCAAGACCTTATTATATTTGCAATTTAAATTTGTTGTTTAAACTTCATTCTGTATACAAATTAATTCTTTTGACATGATAATCTAATATCTGCGCATGGCTTACTGTTAAGGAATTAATAGATTGTTTTAATTTAAACATTTGAATCATTTCAAAATATAACTTACGAGAATATTGATTAAGACACGTCTTTGAAAACATATCTCAGTTTAATTACAAAATTGTCAAACACAATTGTGAACATCGTTATCATTATTATAATCATCGACTCTTATATGACCCACAGCTGGGAGTACCTCGGTCTACTGGGATCTCCTCCTCGAAATCAGACGAGGTTGTCGGGTTATTCATACATGCGCAGACCTAATACGGAACGGTGAACTTCACACATTTTCAATTTTTTTTATCTTCACAAGCATACTATAAAATATTATATTTTATAGTTATTTCGTTTGAATTCAAAGAGTGGTGTAAGAATATATGCAGTAGTGTTTCCTATAACCTAATTTCTAGAGCGATAACAGCCCCTGTTGCTATAGCTTATTGTGCAGAAAAAAACTGGATGACCTCAGTGTGCTATGGCCAACTTTGACCGCTTACTTTATAAATAAATGCCATTATATCATAAAATATTTCAATCAACGTTAAATTTTAAGTTACTGAAATAACACACTAGATATGAAATAGAAATCAACATGAGCGAAACAATAACCGCTAATATGAAAGTTCTTTAATTACTTATTCAAACTTATTAAACTCTATGAATGGTGAAATGGCTAGGCGGCTGGTGGCACCACACCGATTATGGTGCCGCCAGTGCGGCAGTGCAGTGCCGCCGATGCGAATACAATAAAAAAAAAACTCAGCGTTAAGCGTACTCCTGGTTACGGTAGCAGCCTAGGTTACGGTGGGACAGGGGTGCTAAGAATCCCCGGGATACGTATCGCTATCACCAATTTGACCTGGCTACGTATAACGGACGATCTCCGTGATGTGACGTCCGTGTTGGATGCGAATGGCAGGGATCGGCCGTCTTGGCGTTCATTGAGGAAGGCCTATGTTCAGCAGTGGACGGATAGAGGCTGATGATGATGATGATGATGATGATGATAATGATGATGAATGGTGAAAGCAACAATATATTGCTTTTCTTATTTAATAATTAAATAAAATCGATAATTAAATAAGATCTATGTGTAAATCTACCTATTATGCGTATTATTTGTAAATTACTAAATTAGCTTTATTGTTTTATTACTTCCTTACTCGACTTGTTACTCTCCACTCCTCCAATACGATGGCACCACCGTGTCCTGTTTTGTGCAACCATTTGTGTATTACACTAATTAATAAATATTGGAGAAAAAAATAACTACAATACATATTTTGACACCCGCTATTTCACTTTTTATAATTTTTATATCTCTGCTGAAATCTATCAAGCCGTTCAGGTTCAGTATCAAAGATATAGAGCTATCTATGTACCAATCATCATCATCATCAGCCTCTTTCCGACCACTGCTGAACATAAGCCTCCCTCAATGAATCCCAAGACGGCCGATCCCTTGCTACTCGCTATGTACCAATGTCTATATAATATAATATGTAAAATATCTTTGTACATTTTTAAATACATTCTAAAAACGCAGTCTAATAAAATTCTAAGTCTAATGACGCAGTTGAGTAAACAAGATGATTACAATGTCTTCAAACTGTAATAAAATACATTATTTTAATCACAAAAAATCTCCTAAACTAAATTTATTATACAATAACGACAATATAATAAAAAAGCCTTATTTATTACCACACAATTTATAAAGTACTAGCTGTTGCCTGCAGCTTCACCCGCGTTACTCAACTCCTATATGTCACAGCGTGATGTTATATAGCATATAGCCTTCCTCGATAAACGGGCTGTCTAACGCTGAAAGAATTTTTCAAATCGGACCAGTAGTTTCTGAGATTAGCGCGTTCAAACAAACAAACAAACTCTTCAGCTTTATAATATTATTAGCATAGATTATTAACGGTACTAATATTACAAAGTGGTAAGTTTGAGAGGTTGTAGGTAATTCTTGATCCACTGAACCGATTTTGAAAGTTGTTTTGCCAATAGAAAGCCACATTATTTGTAAGTGTCATAGGCTGTAAAAATAATAAACATCAGTCCGTGTACGACTGTATTTCTATGTTAACGCATTACATATTTAGAAATTTATATAGTGCTGTTTAGATATTAAAAAATAGTTTTACTGCTTTATCTATCTGTGGTATTGAATTAGAACTATAGTAAATTAGCGACTGCGCTGCACTGATTAGCTAGGTCAAACAATGCTGAGCAGGCTAGCCTTAATGGAAGGTAGTTTACTCTAGAGGGTTGATTTAGTTCGATTTTCGCCTGGAGTTTTCTTTTTAATTTTGGCCTAAATGAATATACTTTATTGTGCAGACACAAAATTATAAACATCTGTATACTAATAAAAATGTGAAAGTAAGTTTTTTTGCTACGCTTTTATGTGAAAACTACTTAACCGATCATTATGACACTTTGTACACATACTTTTGGGGGTATTAGAAGTAACATAGTTTGTTTTTCATAATAAGTATACTTATTATGAAAAACAAACAAAAAATCTTATCCTGCGCAGACGAAGGCACCCGCTAGTAAAACATTAAAATTTAAAAAATTAAGGGCAGACACAAAGGAGACTTTATCGCTAAAAAGTGATTTCTACCAAGTAACCTTTGGTAGAAATTGCTTTTAATCACATTTAGAACCATTTTATTAAAATTCCATGGGCGGTGCAAATAATACAAAAAATGAAAAATATTATAAAATACATAAGATATAATATCTATAAACATACATACATATTCAAAAACTTATAAAGGTTATATTACTTTATACCAGAGGGTTCAGTAAGGGCAGGTACCTTAACCGTTATAGTTACAGGAAAACGTTCCTACGAGACCATCCATAACTTTTTGGAAAATTCTAAACTGCATTCACAGATTTCATAAAAAAATGTACGGTCAGCGAAAATAAATTATATAATCCACAAAAAAAAACATTTTTATGACAATCGATACTACTTAGTATGGGGAACAAAAGAATATTTTATATATATAAAATATGGGAACAAAAGAAAATATGAGTATTCATATCATAGAGTCTTTTGATCCCCACTACTAACCCGTCTCAAAAATCCATCATAATATGATACCAAATATTTATCTTTAGCATTGCTTTCACTGTTGATGAAACGTAATTGACAAGAGGCAATTTATTGTTTTCTAATGTTTGCGCAAATGATATGGCCAAATTGAAGTATGGGCGTCTGCCCTTACCATGTATAAAGACAAGACCTAGCTTTTAATATTGCAAAATAATCTACTATCAGCTTTACGTATCAAAAATATTTCAGGAACTTTTAGTTTTATTACAATCTCAAAAATAAAAAAACAGAAATGCCTATGAAATAAGTATGCAAAACTTAAATCTTATGATTTTGCTGTGAATTGTTACTAAGGCGTTAAGATTCAACTGGATGATAAATCCATTTTTAAAGACTCTAAAAATGTCAGTAAACCTAGCGAGGGGTCAATATGATGAGCGAGCACAAAGGTTTAGTCAAAAATCCAAATGAAAGTCATTAGTCATTACCAAAAATCAAAAACAATTTATTTTGCGCAACTAATAAACATCAGTACACGGAGTAGGTACATACAGCTTGGCAAAAAAGAGTATGACGTGGTGACAGGTGGAACTAAATATTTTGCTAAATGGAAACCTATAATGTTGACAATACTTGGCCGACAAATACTAGATTTTGAGTAAAGCTTAGTGTTTTACATTTATTTTTAACGATTTGATTAAATTATCTTACTGATTTTGGATATTATGATGAGACCTAAGTGAAAGTGGCGCCCTCGTTTTTTCCATACTCTTTTTTGCCAAGCTGTACTCTTTGCAGCAGTAAACAGACAGATGACGTTTGATGTTGACGTTTATTTGACTTATTTCATGCTCATAGAGATGAATGACTGAACTCGGGAGTATAAGAGAATCGATTGAATCGATTAAATGATCGAAGTGTCAAAAAATATTCAATTTTAAATTGAGGAGAAATATTTGAATGATAACAAATGATAGTATAATGGACTTATTGAAATTCATTCATACTTATTTATGCTACAATTGGGATAAATAGCAAATAATCTGACAGTCGTGATTGCGACATTCTGTCTGTATAGTTTATGGGGCGGCATTCATAGAAAAACGAAGGTCGATGTCACTACGAGCCGTTTGTGGAGTTGCAATAACCACACGAGTCTTGTCGTAACCACGACTCTCATCATATTTGCTTTTTTATCCCACATGTACTATACATTATTTTTTACAACTACTGCTCATCGCCGTAGACCCGTGGACCATCCTGAATAGCCATGACCATCCTGAATGTATCGCCATAATAACTAAAACTAATATAATATCATGAAAAAGTTTATACTTGTATAGGTACATAAATACACACGCATACACACTGTTTTTTTTTATTATATTGCTCAATCAACTCATAATTCGACTGAAAAGTATTAATATATTGTAATGACAAAGTCGTCTATTAATTAGGTAATACCTCGGTAATTACGTTCTCGATATTATATTTTCAGCAATTTGTTTTGTTCGATTATTAAGTTTTATCGAAAAGAATCGTCAATCTCGATTACTTTGTTCGGAAATGCTTGCAGCACTACATGTTGTATTGGAAAAAAATAAGGACAACAATTGATATACTTTTATTTATTAAATAAGTTCTTGAAAGTTCTATAAGTATATTATATATGAAATAATTCATGAATGAATTTTAATTGTTAGGAGTGAATATGAAATATATATACATGTTAAGGGCAGTCGTTTAGCCATCGCCTTTCACTCATTATAATGAAACAATTTTTACGGATTTTATCGCGGTTCATTAAGATTTTTAGTAAGATTTGTAAAGTATCAGCAACATCGGGCTTGTAAAAATCTTAATAAACCGCGATAAAATCCGTAAAAATTGTTTCATTAAAATGACAATAGGCAAGTTAAAATATGAAAAAATGGAAGTTAAAATCCGCTTATTGCACTTTAAAAAATACAACCTGAAAAAAATGTCATTCCGATTTTGGGCTTTTCGCAATGTTGCCAGAAACATAATTATTTTTCCAATATCTCATTGTTGATAATGATAATCGCTACTCGTTAGCATCAGAGTTGCCACTTCATTCATAATATGAAATCCAATATGCTTCGGTTTTTCGTGTTTGTGACATTGGCAACGAACCAGGAAATATTGGTCGCGATATTATCTGTGACCAAGTGATTATGAAGTTTATTAATATCAATATTAATATTTGTTACCAAAGATGAATATCAAGATAATAATTATAATAATATCTATCCCGTGCCGTGGTAAGTTCTCGAAGAACTTGTGTTACGGGTACCAGACAACGGAAATATATTTAATACTTTTATACTATATATATATTTAAGATTTTTATTATATAATACACAATATATTTAATACGCATCCATGACCCAGAAACACAGAAAAATTTTTGTTCCCTGGCGGGATTCGAACCCACTACCTCCGGCTTGAGTGCCAACGCACTAACCATTGCTGCAGCCACAGAGGTCGTCATCATATATCACATCCATACATTCATTTCAATTTTACCGGAAATTTTTGTATAGGCATCTTTATCAGACCTTTTTAGGGTTCCATAGCCAAATCACAAAAACGGAACCCTTATAGATTCGTTATGTCTGTCTGTCTGTCTGTCCGTATGTCACAGCCACTTTTTTCCGAAACTATAAGAGTTTAAAACTCCATTTTTATATTAATGTGTGCTTAAGTGGCTTAAAAACCAATACTAATAAAACACTTTTTCTGATCGAAAATTGGCCACTCTAATGATGAGATGAGAGGCCTAGCCTTTTTTATGTTAGTTGGATAGGCAAACTGGCAAACGTGCCACCTGATGATAAGTGGTTGACGTCGCCCATGAATATAAACTAGTTTACCTGGAACGAACCAAGGTAACTCATATATGTGTTGCCTATCCTTAGACATAAGCCGCCTTATTCCAAAACGAAGACTAAATATAGTACCGAGTTTAATACCAGCTTTAAACCATGGTCTAATATAAATGTTATTACAAAAACTAGTTTAACGCTAGTACCAGGACTATCTATGGTACTAAAGTTAGACCACCGTGACCCCTAGTTTAACTTCGGTACTAACCTCAAAACTTTAAATTATCAGATGTCTTATGCGTTGAATTTGCGTTTTTTCGTATTAATTGTATTGAAAGGTAATTAAATGAACTCGTTGTAGACAAAATTATGGAATTGGACTAACATTTAAAATAATTATTCTGACATCCTTATATAATTTAACATTCTATTTCTGTAATTTTGTTGTATTGTATTTTGTCATTGATATACATACCTATTTTATATCATATGTAATAATTCTAATTAACTCTGATATTTTTCATGTATGTTTGGATTAAATAAACACTAAACTTTTCTTGAGAAGTCCAATTATCATCCCTTTTTCTTTTGTTGATACATTTTACAACATAAGTAATGTTCGTGGCACACAAATTCACAACAAAAAATATTATACTATTCTTATGAACAACATACCGTCTATTTAGAATCAAAGAACAATAATGGCTGTATTGTAACTATTGGTAACTCGACTTACATTGCAATAACTAAACATTTTTTTATTTATTATTATTTTCATTTAAAGGCATTAGCTACTAGGCTATTAGCCATACAAAATACAATTATTCGGTCTGTAATACGGAGAAATGGCGGGAAACCCCAAGGAGCGCGGCTTCGCCCCTCTAGCCCCCATCAATCAACTATCATTCCCCATTCCATCCACACAAGGCAGTCCACCACAATATTCGTCAAACAATCACATTATATATTACACAGATTAAGTTTTTAAAACAAACACTATAGAAAACCGCCAGAACAGCCCTACTAAGAAAACCACTCCAGAACGGTACTCCATAAGATTCGCCAACCAATCACAATATAATATAAATATCAAGTTTTTAAAACAAACACTATAGAAAACCACTCCGAATGGACAAAACACAAAATAACAATTAATTAACGGGAAACCAAAAAAACACAACCGCGCGTCCCGATGTTTCCCGCCATTCCTTAAACAATAAACATTTCGATGACATTAGAACTACGCGCGCTTTGTATTTCATTCCCTTATACGCTAGCTATATAAACAACTTAACAGCGAGATATTACAATATTTGTGTGTAATAAACAAGAATTTAAATCACACTACCTCAAAGTACAAAGTAGTAAAGATTTCAGATATTTTATATAACACAATAAATTTTATTATCAAAATATTGATGTATTTTCCACATTATATTTAATTATAAATTAGCGAGCTTTGCATAAAAAGGAACGGTGTACCGAACTAATCGAATATTGAACGAACAAAATGAATGATATGTTGCTCAATAATCTGTGGATACAATTAAACCAGGGACGATCTTTGGTACTACCTAGACCTCGGTTGGTCCTCGATTTGTAATAAGAATGAATTTTAGTCCATGGACTAACGTTAATACCGTAACAAACCTGGACTTTTCAGTCTTGGTTTAATCCTGGTACTAGATAAGTTTTTTGTAATAAGGCGGAAGATGTTAAGTCTCGGTGCCAGTAATTACACTGCCTGTCTTGGCCTTCTCTCCAAAACACAGCAAAGCTGTTTCACGGGAGAAACAAGCAAGATGGTGATACTCATGCAGCCGGGAACGCGGCACAGCGCTTCACTCCCACTGGTATAATACGGTAGACTTCGTTAAAAAAATAATTTGGAGGCGTAGGTACTAATTACAATAATATTTGAGGTTTCATTTTATATATACTGTTGTAACTTGGTAAGTAGATGTATTCTGTGAACCGCATTGAGATTTTTACATAAAAGTAGAAAAAGACAATAAATTTTGGGGGTCCCCATACTTAGAACTAAAACTGATATTTTTTTTCATCAAACCCATACGTATCTATGGATAGGTCTTCAAAAATGATATTGAGGTTTCTAATATCATTTTTTTTCTGAACTACTACAGTTCTAGTTTGCGCGAGACTTCACACACACACACACACACACTGCACTTTTTTCTGGAGCATAACAGATCTACAAGGAATAAATAAGCAAGACGGTGGTATCAATGGAGATGAGCAGTTTAAATTGATATCCAGATTTTTAGAAAGCAATAAATATTCAAAATATCTAAATGCTGCAAATTAACAAGTCAATCTCGGAATTACAAACTCTATGGGGGTGAAATTAGGAAGTCACAACAACAGGCAAAGGTGGGGAGTAAAATTATGAGGTTTGTTGTTATTCGCAAATTGTTTCGGATATTGTGCTGGAAATTTGCCTCCAACTTTACAGAATCTGAGTTGAACAGAGATTAATGGGGGGAGTTTTAATATGATATGGTTGGTCTATGTCATAAGACTTATAAACGGTAGCTTAGACTCAAATCTCAGATCTCTCATAGAACGGTCGCTGAGGTGATCCTGTTGCTGCAGATCCGGCGCCAAATGTTGCTGAAAAGACCATCATTGGTTATCGAACATGGTGTGGTGATGTGTATCCAGATACACATCAACACACCGTATTCGATGACCAATGACAATTCTTGAGAGAGAAAGAATTGTATCATAATACACTTGTATCGATGTTTTCATATTTTTTTCATAAAAATATAGCTCAGTCACTGTTTCATAGCTAATACCCAATGATCCCTATGGGTTTCGGCCAAACCGGTCAACAGGAGATCTTCTCGCTTACGCTACACATACCTGGAGTGATACCATTGAAAGGCACGGAGAAGCCATAGCTGTGTCCCTCGACATTTCGAAAGCCTTCGATAGAGAATGGCACGACAGCCTATTGAGCAAGCTTCCATCGTACGGTTTACCATCTCAGCTTCATGTCTAGATATCTGACTTCCTGAGAGAAAGATCAATACGTGTTGTCCTTGAGGGCTGCTCGTCCGATGTCATGGCTATCAATTCCGGGGTACCTCAGGGGTCAGTCTTCTCTGAAACTCTTTTTTTGCTACATAAAAATGACCATCTGCGTCCGGGTATCTTTAGTACGTACACATCTGATGCACGCGCCACTAAAACTCATATCAACTCTCAAAGAGAGGGCATGATCACTTCGCATAAATTTGGCATTACAGGCGGTCTCTGATTGGGGTGATGCCAATCTAGTCAAATTTAATGCTACCAAGACCCAAGCGCTCTTCTTCGCTAAACGGAGTGCTTTCTTACCGGCTCCAACTTTTCTAAATGAACCAGTACCGATTAATGGCCACCTTGAGCTTCTGGGAGTTACCCTAACATCCACTTTAAACTTTGGCTCTTTTAAAGAATCTGTGGCTCGCTCTGCTGCCAAAAAACTAAGAATCTTATCGAAGGTGAGGCAATATTATTCACCGGAACAGCTGCTCAGATTGTATCCAGCACAAGTTCGATCGTGTATGGAGTATTGTTCGCATCAATCATTTCAGATAAGTCACTATGTTGCGTCGAAATTCCAAAGCTTAGAACATTGCAGGAAAGTCGCTAGTCTTTCGATATTTTATCGGATTCATTTCGGAGAGTGTGCTTCTGAACTTCACCACCTCATCCCACTGTCACCTTTCTATCAGCGGACAACCAGACGCTCCCGACACCGTTATATGGTTGATATTCCACCATTACGTGCTAAAAGATTCGATTCCACATTTATCATATGATAAGTAATATACCAACATGAGAAAACACAACAAAATTAATATAAAAATGACAGATTCCAAATTCAAATGTAATATTTTCTTCATTTTTAATTGTAACAGTATTTTTGACCAGACATTACACATTATTACATTACCGATGGGAGGGAAGCGCTGTGCCGCGCTTCCGTCTGCATAGGTACCACCATCTTGCTTGTTTCTCCCGTGAAACAGCTTTGCTGTGTTTCCGAGAGAAGGGCAAGACAGGCAGTGTAATTACTGGCACCGAGACTTAACATCTTATGTCTCAGGATAGGCAACACATAAATGAGTTGCCTGGGCTCGTTCCAGGTATACTAGTTTATGTTCATGGGCGACGTCGACCACTTACCATCAGGTGGTACGTTTGCCAGTTTGGCTATCCAACTAACATAAAAAAAGACATATTGTATATTCATCATACAAATTATCTGCATTAGGCGGGATTCGAAACCGCGACCGCTGCGTAAAGTGTCCAGTAGCCTGACTACTCGAATAACTGGCGTCATTATAGATCTGAAACCACATATTGAAACAGTAGATTCATCAACGCCTATCACTTGTACTACACATTATTCGATGCCCTGTAACCTTTTATTAATAAAGGGTTCGAACCATGACCGCCTTGTGGCCTTTTTACGTACCTTTAATTTCACTAACTGCCTATCACACAAATTATTAGGCCATCAAAATTTTGATAAACTAGTATTTTATTTAGTAATATATTTATATTTATTATTTATTTTATAAGGTCATTTGGCCTTCGTGGCTTTTAATGGTTTTGGTAGCTTTTGTTGACCTTTATTTTTATTGTAATTTTTGTTATTCCCGTAACAATATTATAGGTACTCGTAAGTTAATTAATTTAAGTTGTAATGATTATTGGTTGATATTTATTATTATTTATTTATCTAAACTACTATTAATAAGTAATATTTGAGAGTTTGGATATATGAGGTAATCTTTGAAGCTAATTTATTTAATTAAAAATATATAATTATAATGATACGTTAATACTGAGTGACATCTATAAAAAATTGACTAGCCTGTTGGTCTACTGGCTATACCAGAAGATCGTAGGTTCTTTTTTATCTATAATATGTATGTATTTAGAAATACATAAGTATGTATAATCATTTGTCTGGTTACCATAAGAACAGGCTCTGCCTAGTTTGGGATCAGATGGCCGTGTGTGAGTTGTCCCAACATATTGTTATTCTTATTATAACCATAAACAGTCCGGTTCAATGTACGTTAAAGAGAGCTGAGGCTAACAGCTTGTATGTCAATAGATTCAGAGAACATTCTTGTGAGAGGTAGTGCAATTGCTGCATTGCATCCAAATTGGGTCGGCACGACCAGGGTACCTCTCGCTCACATAATACTGGCGTAAAGTGTAGCTATGCTGTCGCGTTTCGTGCGGTTTGTGAGTTTCCGGAGTGGCCCGGGGTTTCGGGAGAGGGAAATGGAGGGCAATGCATCTGCATAACCTTTGGTACTGCGGATGTGTATGGGCATCGGTAGTCACCAGAAATGCTTCTACGACTACTCGTTTACCTCCTTACGACATATAAAAGAAAAGTGCCATAATTATAAACCGCATCTTTGAGTATTGATATCATAACGTTATTTCAAAACGCATTATATTACAAAGAACTTCGCAATAAGCATTTTCCACTAAAGCGCAGCCTTTCTCAAATTTAACTAGGACAAGACAAAAACTAAAAGAAGATGTTTTAAATGCACTTGTCACTTTACACTTAAAAAATATTTACTAGTTCTCTATATTTTCACCCAGGAAAAAATCCTCTTGAGGAGGTTGTAGGTTCCCCGATATATGGAAAGAAGCTACTGTCATAGGAATACCGAAGCCCGGAAAACCGCGCTCGGAACCGTCTAGCTCCTATAGACCTGAAAAGCTCGTAAAAAAAATCCGTGTGGTAATAGAACTAACAAACTATTCAAGTTTATAAAAATACTAGCAGTGCTCCGCGGTTTTACCCGCGTACTTCTCATTCCCGTGGGAGTAAAAAGATAAGTGTTATTCTTATGTATAAGACCTCTGTGGCTCAGTCGTAAGCGCGTTGGCGTTCAAGCCCGGTTCGAATCCCGCCAGAGAACAAAAATATTTTCTGTGTTCTTGGGTCATGGATGTGTATTATATAATAAAAATCTTAAATATATGTATAGTATAATATAAAATTATTAAATGTATTTCCGTTGTCTGGTACCCGTAACACAAGTTCTTCGAGAACTTACCACGGGACCAGATTGACGTAGTGTGAAAGCGTCCATAGATATTATAAGCTATATTGCAAAGTTTCATTAAAATCCATTCAGTAGTTTTTGCGTGAAAGAGGAGCAAATATCCATGCAAACTTTCGCGTTCAGAATTTTATAGGTAGTAATAATACCTACCTACTACAAAATTATAAATAATATGCAAGTGTTTGTTGTTAATATTTGTCAATAACTGCGGCCATTGGCTAATATTATAAATAAATACTGCCCAAATTTCACAATTTTAATTTAAACAGGATTTCATTTGTAGCTTTTTGAAATATCCTAATGGAAATTATTCCGTTTCACGTTATGTTTCGTTTGCAGTAGGCTTTATTATTTGATTACCCTTTTAAGGCTCCAAATATAATCGAGAATGAATACTGGGTGGAGATATTGGGACACTGTATATAATCACGTGTGTCCTGAAATATATTTTTGCTGAACACTATTTAAAACGCGTCATAAAACATACGACAAACATATATACCGGTATATCAATTTCAACCTAGGTGAAAAATTTGCACATGGACAATGTTACAACTTAATTCCCACAACCGGCGTGATCCCTGTCCCTAGACTTCGTTTACAAGTGCTAGTTTTTATCCGACTGCATCAGAAAGAAAGAAACATTTATTCGACTCAAACAGGACGCACAGCGACATAAAGAGATACACAGAAAAACATCAGAGGTTTCCAGTGTATGTATGCCTTTTTTTTTGGCACGCTGTGCAGCTTGAACGACTTAGTGGATTTTAGCTTAAGAGGCGTCATCAGAATCATCTCAATGAGAGAGTTAGACTGGGTACTTTAGAATTAATTATAGAAAATAAAATGGCGGATACTTGCCAGTGTTTTTTTTTTTTAAATATTAACTAGCTAATTTAAAAACATTCTTAAGAGCGAAAATAAGAGCAAATTATATCCATCTTGATTCTTGGCTGAATAAATGTATACCTTAAATAAGATTTTTTAAGGACACAGCTTTTCCCGTAGCTTTATTACGTTAAAACTAAACAAATAATCATGAGATGAGAGGTATTAGTGCCTCGTGCCAATACGCGGGAGTATATCTTCCACAAAGCATATTTGAATGACAGGAATGGCGGTATAATGTCTGAAATCTAGACAAAATGGACAATACATAGCCACCTTCTGACATTTAAGGACTATTCTAGTTGAAGCCTTACAAGAGAGAATATTATGAAACGTTTATGTACAGTAGGTAAGCCTTAAATTCTCGCTTTGATCAAAATTTAATTTGGGGGAAATACTATTATTCAAGGCACTTTATCTTCCTGTCAACTATCTAAATCTATCTTAATTGTTATTACGAATATAATTTAACAGAGGCATAACAATGAAATGAATTATTATGCGATGATTAATAATTTTTCATTAAGTTATTTCATCACCAAATTCTTATATTTTAAATTATACTTAAATCTTCATTTTTTTAACTCATGGAATAAAGTAATAAGCTGGGGCTGCAGAAGCCAAAAGTTAGTTTTTTTTATGTATGCGTCTATAAATAAGTGCACACACACACACACCTTATTTTGTATCTAACATTCAATAAGGCAGAGTTTTTTTTATTTATGTTTTAAAAATATTGATTTTTTTCTATTATCTCCATAAACGACGAAGTTATGATACTTTTACTGTCCGCTTTAAAACTTTGCGAGCGGCCTCTGACGTCACAAGTCTCGCCCACGGGCCGCGAGTCGCTCGCTCGAGTCGAGTAGTGCCTTAGACATATAGTGCGTTTCACGAGTTAGTTCCCTTCGTCGTTATGTTGGCCCCACTGTCTGTCAAAACACCAAACAGTAAACAAGCTTTGTCGAGTTCCATATTTTTTTCCGAATTCTTGAGAGTTTTGTGCGTTTAATCATGCCAAAAACACTAAAAAGTGGTGAAAGAGAGATGGTGCTGGATAATAGTACACGCTGGAGGAGAGATGGGCTTTATACCCAATGCTCAATTGATTTTTAGATCCCAGTCTAAATCGGGAGACTATCATGACGACATGAACAAGGATAATTTCAACAAGTGGCTTGAGGAAAAGTTGTTGCCAAATCTTCCTCCTCGGTCTTTGATTGTAATGGACAATGCATCCTACCACACAATAGCTGTCAACAAAGCACCAACTATGTCTAGTACGAAAGATCAAATGCAGAATTGGATTAAAAGTAAAGGTCTTACTTATTTGCCGACAATGGTAAAAGCTCAATTATATGAGATTGTGAAAGAGCACAAGGAAACCATTAAATATGAAGCTGACCTAATGCTTGAAAAACATGGTCCTAAAGTAGTAAGGCTTCCACCTTATCATTGCGACCTTAATCCTATAGAATTAGTATGGAGTGTACTAAAACGACGTGTCGCTGTAAAAAATGTAGGACAAGAAGCAAAAAATATGGTAAAAATTACGGAAGAATTTTCAAGTATAACTGCTGAAGAGTGGAAAAAGGAATGCGAACATGTGAAAAAAATAGAGGATAAATATTACCATGAAGGCATATCTGTAGACAGGGAAATCGATAATTTTATAATTGAATTAGGAGATGATGATAGCGACACAGCTGATGATACGGATGAAAGCCACGTTTCAGACTCAGATCCTTTAGATGACCACACTTATAGTAAAATAATAAATTTTTGACATATTAAATTCGCTTTTATTTTTACGAGTTTTATGTTTTGTGCAACCTCGTTTGCCTTTGTAGAGTTTCATAACTATGACTTTATAGCTGAAGGATTATATTATGAAACGTGGGTAGATTTATTTAGTTTCCCATACTACGGGGTGCGAATAAATATGTATCTTTAAACCAAATGTCTGCCTTATTAAGGTAATTTATCTGTATACTTTAGTTTACCCCGGATTTAGGTGATTTGATTTCTTCAAACCGTAGCAACACTGATTGCAAATCTACCAACCTAACGACGAAGGGAACTAACTCGTGAAACGCACTATACCATTAACCCGGCGAGACTTAAGACGTCACAGAGCAAATAATAATAATAATATGTTGGGACAACTCATACACGGCCATCTGATCCCAAACTACGCATAGCCTGTTCTTATAGTAACCAGACAACTGATATATAAGTATTTATTTATTTATAAATATATATATATATATATATATATATATATATATATATATATATATATATATATATATATATATATATAATATATACATATTATAAATGCTCCGCGCGCATTCAGGATTCAGTAAAGTGGATTATTCGTTTAAAATTTCTACTTCATATCAAACTTTTTATATTTTATAATAGACACTTTTTTATTTTTCTACCATTTTTTCTATTCCTTACTTCTGTACTCCATGAATTAACTACCTGACTGTTCAATGTGAAAACGTTAATAATAATAAATCGTCAAAACCACAAAATATTGGATCTATTCAAACTGTCGTAAACATGTGGTGGCCCGGATGTGGAACTGGCTTCGGAATATTAACTGAATATCGTTTGACCGATCAAAGTAACTCAACCGACTTCAATATATTGTATTCGCTTGCAGTTTCTCACAAATCTCGCAACATAATAAATGAGCTCATATAAGGCAAAATGGCAATATGGATTCTAAAGTTTCAATAGACTTTCAAATAATATAATAAAGTTAGTATTACTTTACATACTAACTTTATAGTATAGTAATTATATACTTTATTCATTTTAATTTATTTTAGCTATTAACAAAATTTTATTTGGAAGCCATTTCTGAAATAAAGATTTATTATTATTATTATTAATTCGAAATGAACTACATATTTATTTTTTTGTCATTTTAGAAAAAAACTTCGAAATGATGGGTTCTATGAGCCTGCAATATACTGCAATGTGTAGTAGAAATTGTTAACTTATATATTTTCTTTAGTTTCTCATTTTTTGTGTAATAACTAAAAAAAAATACGCATGTATAAATATCAGTTAATTATTTGGTAAAAATAACGTTGTAAAACTGTGTAAGAGTTACTTGATAATTAATCAACGATTCATCATCATAATCAGCCTTTATCCGAATATAGGCCTCCTTTAATGAACGCCAAGACAGTCGATCACTTGCCTCGCCATCAACCACCACCAACCACCTATGAATATAAACAAAGTACCTTTTTTTTTTCTTTTACGCCGGGAAATGCTCTGAGGCATCCCGCCTGGGAGTGGGTCTCCCCAGGTGGGTATGTGGGACTCGCTGCGCCCGAAAGATGGTAAGTGAACGCAGCTCTACCCACTAAAACCCGGCGAGTGCCACCAGTGCCGCCTTGGTGAGGTGCCCCGGATCTGTTAAGCTAACAGGGCACCTCGACGGCTAGTCAGCCCCGCAAGGGACCGACGCCACCTCCTTGTCCAGCACCACAGAACAACCCCTCCCTACGTCAGGACAGTACAATGGGGTGAGGTTCCCGTCCTCGCGCCCGTCCCCCTGCTCTTTTATCCACTCTTCTTATACCCCTAGGTACAAAGAGCCCCCTTGGCTCAATTAGGTTCGCTCAAGGTGCAGCGGCTCACCCTAGGCCACCCCTTGCCCCCTGCTCTTTTGTCCCCTCTTCTTAAAGGAGGGGTACAAAGAGTCCCCTCGGCTCAATTGGCTTCGCCCAAGGTGCTGGGCTCACCCTAGGCTACTGAGCCCCACCGCCAGGACAAGGCCTGAACCATGGTGGAGATAAACAAAGTCCTACACTAGGACTGTTCAACTCATTATGCTAGACACATTGCGTTGCCTATCCTGTCCTTCAATTTTTTTCGAAACGCAGGAAATATGATTTCGCAAAAAATAAGCTAAATGGATCAGACAGGAGCATATAAGACGCATCCCACTCACCACCCACTCGTGTCTCGAAAATATTGCTCAACATTCCTCTTGGTGGCATGTCACTATATTGGAGCTCCTACTGATAACGATACACGATTGATAGGAATACCTTTATGATATCATAGCAGCTAACGAATCACATGTCAAAGTTGAAAGGCGGAAGGCACAATTCGAACTCCCAAGGTTTGAAAATGTCGTCAATAAAGTTTAAATAAATAATTGGTAGATGGAATACAAAGGAGCGCACAAGTAACGAAAGTAAAAGAGAGCTCCAAATTCAGCAGATATTGTAGAGCACACTTCAAGCTTTGACGGTTGAGATACGCAATCAATTTAGAACGATGTTGGTTTTTGTAAAGACACGGATTTTGAGCGGTGTAAATTGTTGTCAGTATTACTAGTCCAGTCGGGACAGACATAAAACTAGCCTGAAATAGAGAAAATCCGGGGAGCGATTTTGTTTTTAAACGTCGGGGGGGATGGTTGGAAATATAAATCTCGATTTTCTAACTAATCCCGGTAAAGGGTTCGCCGCCATCTTGTTCTAAAGTTCATTTTTTTCGTTTTTTCTGAAATAACTCGTTAATTTTCAACTTTAGAGAAAAAATGTCGGTATCCAAAGTTGTTGGAAATTTAATTTCTCACAAGTTTGTTCATTATCATTTTTACTCTAGGATCAATATTTGCAGAGTTATACTATCAAGTTTATCAAAAAAATCGTAATGGGTGGAATTTTATTTTCTTCAACTTGGGATTGGACTTGTCAACGGATTGGGGTCGGAAGAAAACAAATCGTAGGTTGGAACCGATTACAACCATCGCTTACTCAGCACCGGAGTCTTTGCTCAAATTAATTTCCTGCAAATGCAAATCCAAGTGCGGAAAGATATGCGGCTGCCGTAAAGCGGGCCTCAAGTGCTCTGTTTTATGTCTGCACTGCAGCGGAGAGACGTGTGAAAATGTAACAAACATAAGGGATCTCCTGCTGGAGGAAGACTACGATATTGATCCTAGCGTAAAAATGATAATGACCAAACTTGTGAGAAATCAAATTTCCAACAACTTTGAATACCACCATTTTTGCTATAAAGTTGAAAATTATCGAGTTATTTCAGAAAAACTAAAAAATTAAACTTTAAAACAAGATGGCGGCGAACCCTTTACCGGGATTAGTTAGAAAATCCAGATTTATACTTCCAACCATCCCCCCGACGTTTAAAAGAAAAAAATCGCTCCCCGGAATTTTTTCTATGTAAATGTCTGCCCTGACTGGACTATACCACGGTATTACTGATAGAAGAGTATTTGTTTGTTAACGTTTTTCATTCACTCTAATATAAAAAAGCTAAATATTGTGTTTGTTTACTTGAACAAACTAATTTCGAAAACCTTTAGAGTCGGATTTGATAAACTATATTTGCATGTGATGTTCCAGTTATTGAGAAAAGCTGTCAGGTTTGTTCTAATTTCCAATCTAATCCATCAACTTAAAGAAGTCCACTGCTGAGCGTAGGCCTCCCTCAAGGATCTCCACAACGCCCTTTAGAAAGAAGTAGTGCCATGCTGCTTTGCAGCCGAATTGGGCCGACATGACCGGGATGGTACCTCTTGCTCACATAACACCGGCGTCAAGTGACAGCTATGCTGTCGCGTTCCGTGAGGTTTGTGAGTTTCCGGTGGCCCATTGGGAGGATAGGGGAAAGGTTGTGCAGATGTCTATGAGCATCGTTATATAGTCACCATGGCTCCGACTGTTAGGCCTCCTATAATATAAAACAAAACGACCGGTCCTGCGCCGCTCGCATCCAGCGGATTCCTGCTACCTTTACCAGGTCTTCGGTCCACCTAGTAGAACCACTCTTTAACCTCAGCAGCCATCGGTTTTGCCTCCTGGTGTATCTCCTCATTTCTGATTTCAAGCAGAGAAACTCCAAGCATAACTTTTTACAATAATAGTACTTTTAAAACAATTTGGTTTTTAGTCTCCGACGTATTTGAATCAATGAATATTAACAATGCTAGACTATTCCATGCTTTTTGGTTTGAACATAGAATATAATGTATTATGTTGTCGGATTGGGCAATAAACCATCCCAGCAATAAATTATATTGCGTGCTGCGTAATAAAGAAAGAAAGCGTTTCTTTACTATGGCACCGACCTTCAGGCCGGAAGGATTAGTCGATACGTGCAGACGTGACGGCCAAATGTACAGTTAAACATATTATATTAGGGGCTAAAAAATATATATTTATCTTTGTATGAGTGGAGATAAAAATATTGGTAGACTGAATAACTATGAGATTAAGATAAGCGGAGAAGTGCATGACAAGAATACGATCCTACTTTCAAATTCAAAATATCTTTATTTCGTAAGTAACAAACTTGTTACTTTTTAAACACGTTAAGTAATAAAAGTCAATAAAAATACACACACACACACACAAACGCGCGCGCGCGCGCACACACACACACACACACACACACACACAATGAACTCCACTTATCAAAATCATTGAATGCCATTACGTTTTGGTGACCACTTTTATGTATTAATACTCTATTTACTTACCACTATCAAAATATATATTATGTACTCTCTACGAGAGGTTTGTCTTTTGTTGGCCCGATTTAACACTTCTTATCGACACACTGACAAACTAAATTTTCGATACCATAACCAATATATTTTGGTGACCGAATAAGCATTTCGATAAAACGATCGCGACAGTGATTGGCTAGGAAATTGTTATCGATAACTCACAGACGATGACGAATTTCGGTATCTTTTCGCTACGAAGCGAATCTAATGTCCCATGCATGCAATAAAAATGTCAACCAAGACTCATTAAAAACCCGTACTTAAATTGTAGGATATAACCCACCAAAGCCCTGTTTTGCATCACAGAAGGACGTAGGACCTTAGGCGAAACTATCTTTTGTGATTCTGGTACACATGTGGCTCTTTACCCCAAATGCATCAATTAATGTTCTGAAAACATTTCACTGGACCAAATACAGCAATAAAGTTCCCATCCATGGAATTCAGAAATTAGTGTGTACGTCCATAAATATAGCTAACTAACATGCTAGTCACATTAATATTCATTACATTAATGTTTGCCCACGGATTTCTGACCAACGCGACAGACAGATCGTTAATTATTATGACAAATTTCATGTACAGCTTTCGGATTTTGGTCAGGATATTATGAGTTTAATGATTTCATTAAGATTTGTATTATGGCAGAAAGGAAGATGGCAGACTCACAACACTTTCCCAAAAACCTCTTCAGGTTCTGTGTAACTTCACCCTCATAATATTGATAACAATAACCTCTATTTCTTATTCATCATCATCATCATCAGCCCGTTATTGCCCACTGCTGAGCATTTTTTGGCCTCCCTTTTTTCTGCTAATCTCCTTTGTCCCTTGCCTGCCTCATCCATGTTTTGCCCATCAGCTTTACCACGTCATCGGTCCACCGAGCCATAGGACTGTCCTGTGTGTCCTGGACTTCTCCGCCTTGTTATTGCTGTTCTTAAAATGAACAAAACTGCTAATACCTTCGCTTCTCGCATCCAGTCTGGACCGTGCAGTGGCCACACTGCACAGATATCGTAATCCCACCTGTTTGGTAATCGATTGATGTATCGTAGTTGAACAATTTTTCATGACTGTATAGCGGATAATTACGGTAATTTAAATACATTTCCGACAGTTCAGATACATAATATAGAAGTCTAAGTGGCCGGCGAGCAAGCCTAATAAATGTGGGCTGAAACTTAGAGAAAAAGAGAGAAACGAAAACCTCCTTCCTATACCTTAAGAGCACAAAGCAGCTGTTGAAACTATCGTATTGATAGTAAAATATATTTGTATCCATATATTTTTCCAAAAAACAATTACTTTTTTCACCAAATAGTTGACATAATATGATAAGTATAGCTGAAATTAAACATTCTACTCGATATTGACATCGCTGAAAGTGAGTTTCATGAAATGCATTATTGGTTATAGATCGTTTTATATGTAGTATCGATACGTATGTGATGATGCCTACTTAATAAAGGTTTCTCGGTGAAATTAGGGAATGTAAAAAATTGCTTTTATTTAACTTTACAGCTTTAGATTTTTTTAAATAGCAGCTTTTTGATCTTTATTTTATGGATTTTATCGTGGCTTATTAAGATTTTCACTACCGGCGGTTCCAGTACTTTACAGTACCGTAAAATCTTAATAAGATAAAATATATTTATAAGCAGTTATGAAAACAGTATTATTTACGCTTTAATATATATAACTTTATTATAAGGTTCTGTCTGTTTCGTACACATTTAAGATTTATATTTAATGCAATATATGGTATAATTTTATTTTTTATAACAATCTCTATCTGTTTATAAGGTTTATATTCACGTAAATTAACTTCTACTCCAATATACTATTTTAATAAAAAATAAAAACTGATATTTTGATAGGCCTGTTTGATTTAATGCTAGCCTTATGGTAGTAGTAGTAGTAGTATGGTTTTGATAAATTTTATCACGAACTAGCTGTTGCCTGCAGCTTCGCCCGCGTTACTCAACTCCTATAAGTCACAGCGTGATGTTATATAGCCTATAGCCTTCCTCAATAAATAAGCTGTCTAACACTGAAATAATTTTTCATATCGGACCAGTAGTTCCTGAGATTAGCGCGTTCAAACAAACAAACAAACTCTTCAGCTTTATAATATTAGTATAGATTATACAAATTTGACGTGTATTCAGTACTGGACTTTCACCATTTGCTGTAAAGAAAGAGAGAAAGAGAGAGAGAGAGATAGAGAGAGGGAGAGAGAGAGAGCGAGTAAGAGAGATAGAGACAGAGAGAGATTTACCATATATGTCCCGTAACCAAGGAACTCGTATAGTCCGAAATATCGAGTTACGCGAAAATAGTAAAAAACTTGGTACCTAAAATATGTCCCGATTTAAAAAGTTTGAACGCCTCTAACGTGTCTAAAAAATACTCTTTGTCAGGGCAACTCTGATTTGAGGTCACAGGCCGTTCGTCGATGATAAATCATGTATTGTTGTTGACGACAAAAGAAGTCGTTTTTAGGCTGTAAGTACGGTAGCTTATATTATATTTGCATAGAATAAGGTCGAGCGAACAATATATGAACTGTGATATTGATTTTTGATATAATTATTTTACATTGTTCGTAGAGCGATGAATTAATAGAGAATACTGTTGTTTGAAAATATATTGAAGCGTCATTTTACCGGCAAACTTTGGTATTGAGTATTTTATCCATTGGTGTTAATTTAAACCGATCTATACGTTTAGGTAAAGTCGGTGTTCTATCGTCTTGGTGTTCATGGAAAACGCCTGTATCCAGTAGTTACAGACTGATTATCGTGTAATAAATTATTTATTCCAATATACGCTATAGTTCTGAATTGGAGACCACGTTTGGGAAAGAGGAAGAGTTTATCAAGTTCCAACTACATGGCCGATCTGCCTGCAGTCACTGGTTCTGGTTGCAAGCGAGCGGTAGATCTTGGCGTTCATTGCCCTGTAGTGGTCGGAAAACGACGATAATGATCATGTGTATTGGATGAATGTTAAAAACTTTAACGTACAATGGAGTCCATTCAAACACAAAAGCCAGTTAACAATAAAAATCTAGTAACTAGACATCCGACATAAAGGATTGTCTTAATAAATATTTAAAGAAGAATAAACACGTTGAAATTCTTTTAGCCGTTGTTAAAAATGTTACAAAGGAAATTCTACCCGTAGTCCCGTTTTAATTACAAAACTCGAAATGCTACGAATAAAAATGATATCTCTTAGACAGCGAATGCTCCCATCGGTCTCCGTCTGAGTTTCGCTTTTCATTTGTAGAAAGCAATCTCATGTTTGATAGTTTTTATAGATAAATATAAAATAATATTTATACAGAAGTATTCTACTCTTATAAAAGAACGAATTGAGTCTATATTAATAATAATTATTACTATGTAATTTTAAATTAAACAGAGTTAGGAGACGCGGCAGACCTCAACGGAGATGGCAGGACGACCTCGACGCTTTTCAAAAAGACTGGTAGTGTAGTAGTAGAAGTAGTAGTGTCGTAGTGCAGCTCATGAAAGAGACGCGTGGAAAACAGAGAGGGAGGAAAAAAATAGGAAAATAGGAAAAAAAAACGAAAATGGATAAAAAATTAGCTAGCTTATCCCCATGGGTGCTTACAACTTGTCTTCCGTTAGTCTCTTTTTTGGCAAGTTTGGCAAATGCTATTTGGATGGGTGTCGGGAGTCGTCCGTCTTGACGTTCGTACAATTACTTACAGTATAACAGCACAGCATTGGATGGAGAAAGTTTTAAGTTATTAATACACGCGTTCGTACAATTACTTACAGTATAGCAGCACAGCATTGGATGGAGAAAGTTTTAAGTTATTAATACACGTCTTATAGAAGCGCTCGTATCACCGTTTCCACAGCGTCACGAATAGCTGTGTGATGTACTATATGAGTAGGTAGCTATAATCAGCGGCGGATACGCCGTAAGCGCTAAGCCTTCCTCTGAGATAGATGCTCACCGGACATAAATTTGCGTTGGTGACCTGTGCTGGACGGCCCACAGGGAGCCGCTGATGGTATGTTACGATTGTGCCGCGGCTAGTTTGTCGGGCTTAAGATGGGAACCTGGGCCCAGATAACATGACGTTGCAGGGACTGCTTAGTAGAGGCCGGACAGTCCCCCCTTGCGAGGAGTAGTCCTGACCATATTATGTGGGAGTTGCACCTGGGAGTGCCCACCACACTAAACCTACTCACAACCTCAGCTTAAGACAGGCTGGCCCTGGTGAAGGTCACAAAATGCTGACAGATCCAGGTGGAAATTCAAACGCCATCTCGGAAAAAAGAAAAAAAAAAACATTTTTCAAGAGGAAATTATGTACTTTAAGGCAAAAGTTAACGAAACTACAATTGTAGAGATTTTTTTTCGCATCTTTTATTTTCTGTAAATTTTTTTGCAAAACTTACCGTTTACGATTTATGTCCCATTTAATGAACGGGTTTTCATCAATCAATTAAATGCATCTAAAAGACAAAAAGTGAACCCTTATATAAAAAAAAGATTGAAAATTTAGTGCGAGGTTGTCCCAGTAAAACGTGTATTTTTTTTTACACCTTTTAAGTTTTGAAACAAACATACAAAAATGAATATGCATTTCTACGAATTTGTATTTGCCACTCAACCTCCGAATTGACTAATTTGAAATGTTATAAAATAAATACTTTATACTGAAATGGAAAATAAAATGAAGCTTAAAAGCTTAGCACTTTTTGTGTGATTAAAAAGCTTTAACAATATAATTAAACTTTTTCAATAAAAACGTAACGAACAATTTGTATTTCAATTTACCAATTTTATTTAAAATATTCAAGCGTAATTGAAAATAGAAATAAACATGGGTCGAAAATCTGCACAAACACAGCCGCATTAGTATCCGTTTATTATAAGTCAAGTATCTATTTATTATACTCGTCATCATTGTTAACCTTTTTCTGTCCACTGCTGGATATAGGCCTTTTTTTGCGCCGGGTAATGCTCTTAAACATCCCGCTGGGGAGGGTTCTACTCACTAAAACCCGCCAGTCTCCAAGGTACCGTCGCCATCTCCACAGAGGGGTTTTCCCGCACCACAGAACAACGTCGAGACAGTGCGATGGGGTGAGGTTCCCATCCTCACCCCATGTCCCCTACTCTTTTGTCCTTTCTTCTTATAAGAGAGTACAAAGAGCAGCCCCTCGGTTCATTTGGCTTCACCCAAGGTGCTGGGTTCACCTTACGCTACTGAGCCTCACCGTCACGACAAGGACTAGAACCATGGTGGGGAGTTCTTCAATACTGTGTCAGCCGAACGTCACTTCGGTGAACGGCGGTAAACTTATTTCAAATACATCTTGTGAACATTCAAATGTCGTAAATAGTTTCAATATATTACAATATAGACTGTACTCGTGTAGTATGGATGCTAGAGGCAGACCACTGCCTCTAGCATCCATACTACCAGGAATTAATCACGCAAAATTGAGATTTTTTTAAATATTATTTTTACCGGAAATGGGACCGGGAATTTTAATAACTTCGTTCCAAGCGAGACAACATTTTACAAGGTACCATTAAATAACATTGTGTATAAAAACTATATGTTTATTTATAAACTCTATTCAACTGATGTATCGAATTTTGTAAAGTCCTTCTTATTACGCCCCAAAAACAGATCGATCGTCCGGATTTATTCGGCCCCTTTTGAGTGCAGTGAGCCGTCGAGCCTACTGACCGGAGTCGATACTCAATACAAGTTTTACTTTTGAAATTTTTATTTGTCCGTATTTTGGCAATTTGAAAAAATCCATACTAATTTTATAAAGAGGAAATATTTGAGTTTTTGTTTGTTTGTTACGATTTAACTCAAAAACTAGTAAATCAATTTTGAAAAATCTTTCGCCATTAGAATGTTGTACTAATATAGCACAGTGACATAAAGTATAAAAATAATCATTATCAATTCAGATAAGGCTGTAAATCTAAGTTAACGAGGGCGAAGCCACGGGCATCAGCTAGTTATGTTTAAAAAGGATGTCCGTATGATGGCCAATATCGTTTTATCCATCACAATGAAAACTGAATATACAAATTTTAATACACTATTTTTTTAAATATACTAGTCGCGAACTACAATTTCGATTGAACAGGCGAAGCTGCGGTTAATTGCTATTTTTATACATCGTAAGCAATAAATCTTTTTAAGAGTCTCACTTTTCAGCGATTTCAACCAGATCCGTGAGGCTATTGATATTAAAATCTTCCTAATTTCAATAGTTAAGATCAGCTGGCTGTTTCAACCTGACTGGGATCCAATTATAAAAATATTATCTACTAAAATATATAAAATACAGTTAGCACTTACTACGTAAATCACACTAATTAAATTGCTAATCGCATAGTACTTTGAATAACTTTCTACGTTCTACCGACACCTGTCCTTTAGTGAAAAAAATGTTACTTTTTTTTAAATGTTATGAATGTATATTTAAAGTCCGAGTCAATAAGGGTTTTGAAAGCAAGGATAGAAATACGTGGAATTGCTTTGCTGAAGCCACTTTGATATTCGAACAAATATTTAGTGTTCAAACAAGGCCGATACGTGCATTTAGAAGCTCCCGACTACAGTTTCGGATAACGAAACAGACTATCTCCCTGAAACTATTTAACGATATTTAAATATACTTTTATATATTTTATTTCGCTAAGGGGGAACGGATGCAATAGAAAATTTATTTTAATACTAGCTGTTGGACGCAGCTTTGCTCGCGTTAACTTACTTAATATAGCTTCTATTAGTCACAACGTAATGGTATAATATAGTCGGTAAATGATCTATCTAGCACTGAAAGAATTTTTCTAATCGGACCGGTAGTACCTGAGATTAGCGCGTTCAAATAAACAAACTCTTCAGCTTTATATTATTAGTATAGATTTGTTAGAAAGGCCTAGGCGATGCCATGCCATGCTATGCCATGTAAGCAGGCGAGCTACCTAATAGTAAGTGGTCAGCGTCACCTATGAGCATAAACAAGTTCACTTGGCACTAGCCCAGGCAGCTCATTCGTAGCCAAGTGAATCGGGGGGCTGCTCTTTGTACCCCTGTTATAAGAAGAGGGGCAAGGGGCGAGGATGGGAACCTCGCCCTATTGCAGTGTCCCGACGGTGGGAGTGATTGTTATGTGGTGTGGGACAACCGTCGAGCCCAAAAAAGCTGCCTCACGAAACCGCGGCATTAGTGGCCCTCGCCGGGTTTTAGAAGAAGAAGATGAATTTCTAAAAAAAAATTTGTAGGTAGAGCTGCATCTTTCGGACGCAGCGAGTCCCACATGCCTGCCTGTGGCGTCCTAAAAGCATTTCCCAGCGGAATAGGAAAAAAAGGCAACTCATTTGTGTATTGCCTATCATTATCATCCATCCATCTTCTTTCCGAAACACAGCAAAGCCATTTGTTGGAAGAAATAAGCCTGGTGGACCTATGATCTTATTAGCGTCATGATTTTTAATAAACTTACACTTGCATAAACTTATGCTACGGTACTCGGGTCACAGATAATTGGAAAAATTAATACCTATCGACCGCATCTATAACCAAATGCAAATATTTATATTCATCAAACGAATTATCTGTAAATGAAGGGATTCAAACTCACGAGTTTAACATACAGCCACTGACCGTCCGATCGTCGAATATAATATTCAAAATAAAACTATGACCAACAATAAAATATTGTGGAGTCCCTCTTGAAAATCTGCAAGTATTTCTATTGTAATGAGTGAAATACGCAAAAATTTGAAAACAAATGTTTTAATATATACTGCTAAAGTGAATTAAACTGTGCTATATATGTGTTGCTAAAACACCCATAAATCTGAAACCAGTGTAGATTAACTATGTACTCGACGTGCTTCGCTCGTGTCGTCAAGTGGAATCTAACCGCCGCGGCGCCGCGCCGGTCAATCGACAAATACTACCTAGTTTATTTGTTATTTAACCGTTTTATAGAAAACGATTTTAGAGATAATAAAACATTTTTATCGGTTTCTTATGGTTTTTGAAATCCATAAAAATGTTACCTTATAATGAAAATAAATAATTTTATATTATAGCCGCAAGGTTTGTTTGTGTGGTTTCAACGAACTAATCGCAGAAACTACTAGTCGGATACTTATACATTTTTACTTGCATTAAAGAGACCAATAACACTTTTCTTCTATTTATTTAGTTGACATTTTTGTTTACAACTTTTAATAGATTGAAACCTTAGAGAACAAGTTACAGATAAAAGCCGATGAGAATAGGTAATTTCTGAAACTTGAAAACAATCAAAAATAAAAAAAAATAACACATATTTTATTTATTAAAATGAATTAAACTGCGCACATGAATTAGTACGTATAAACAAAAATAAGCTAAAACTAAACCAAAAGATTTTTTACGAAATATAAATGTCCCGTAAAATAGGGTGTGTGACGATTTATGTGGAGTATGTGATAAGAAAGTGACTTTGTATCCCCGAGTAGGAGGAACTGGAACCGTAAAGCCTTCTTTATTGACAATTCGTTTTCACTGATACGCCACGTGAACCGGTGCTATCAGACTTACGTGTACTTTATTTGTCTCACCGAGATTGGCACGATATGTAAATGCCGAATATGTGTCGAAAGTGTTAAATAGATTTGGATAAAAAATATTGAATATTTCATACTCTGAATTCTATCCTGAATAAATAAGTACTGAAACTCTGAATAAGTACTGAAACTCTGAATAAATACTAAATTCTTTTGAATAAATTTGGTGGTGGCTAAGGTAGATATAATATTTTATCCATTGGGGTCCCTGTGATGAGATAGTGTGTTTTGATTAGTGGTGGTTAATATAACGCATAGCGCCATAACGTAGCGCGCTATTCATACTCAACGTATAGCGTACGCTATATAAATTCCTATTCGGCGCTATAACGTAGCGCCTCGCTACGTCATTAGGTATGTAGCGAGGCCTAGCGTAGGCCGCAGTTATAACTTTATAACATTCGAACTACGCCAACGTGCTAGATCGTAGACGCTAGACGTTATAATTTATAGTTTATACGTCAGTCAGCGTCGAGCGCGCGCTCACGTTAGATGTGTCGTGCGCTATCCCGGCCGGCTCACGCGAGTTACGTAATTCTAGTATTGCGACTACACGTTATAATATAGTCTATAAAATAGCGCGCTAGAAAAATATAGTTTATAGTCCATAGCACGTTATCATAAAATAGTCTATTTGCACACCACTAGTTTTGATCTTGCTAGCTAACATTTTGCGCCTTTTGAAATCGGAATATTTACATATTAGTATTAAGGCGGTATATTGGCAAATACAAAGTGAGAAGCGTTTGGCAAAAAAATCAGGAAAATTATTCCCGCGTAATTTATCGGCGCGTAATATATAAAAAAAGATATGTTATATTCAAGGATATTACCTAGAATCCTTGTAAGTTCATTACAGGATTAGATTAACTTGACTCGATCATAAAAAATCCCATACATAGCATAAATTTAGGCAAAGCCTGTACACATTTGTAGGAAAAAATATTTCTTTTAAATTTGTAATTTATATCATAATTTTCTTCATTTCAACATTTTTTTTTTACGCCGGGAAATGCTCTGAGGCATCCCGCCTGGGGAGTGGGTCTCCCCAGGTGGGTATGCGGGACTCACTGCGCCCGACAGATGGTAAATGGACGTAGCTCTACCCACTAAAACCCGGCGAGTGCCACCAGTGCCGCCTTGGTGAGGGGCCCCGGATCTGTTAAGCTAACAGGGCACTTCGACGGCTAGTCAGTCCCGCAAGGGACCGACGCCACCTCCACAGAGGGGTTGTCCCGCACCACAGAACAACCCCTTCCAACGTCGGGACAGTACAATGGGGTGAGGTTCCCATCCTCGCCCCTTGCCCCCTGCTCTTTTATCCCCTCTTCTTATAAGAGGGGTACAAAGAGCCCCCTCGGCTCAATTAGCTTCGCCCGAGGTGCTGGGCTCACCCTAGGCTACTACCCTAGGCCTTGACGTGGCGGTGGGGCCGCCACGTCAAGGCCTGAACCATGGTGGGGATTTCTTGTATACCGTGAAGAGTGTTCTCGTATTAGCACTCTTCGTATTACGTGGTATTTACCCTAACGAGTAATCGAGAAAATAGTTGGTTAATGGCTGACCAACACTTCGTTTACCTTGACGTGGCCTCCACTCTTGAACCTTATTGGCTCATCGGCCATCCGAAAAAGGCTTAAATACCAGCCAGTGAATGGTGACAGGCTGATAATGATGGGGGTACTCAAACAAAAATCAGAAGTCGTTAACTGAGTACTCAGGACGGGTCTGCAAAAAAGGCACGTTATAATTGTCGAGTAAAAAATATCACGAAATATGAGTTCGATACTCGTAGATATACACAAATTGAAATGCAGAAAGCCCTTAGACAGTTAAGACCAATTTTGAGTCCACCAATATCAACATTTTGTTCCAATTTCAGCACTTTTATTTAATAAGTTGTAATAGCTTGAACTTTTCTTATTTTCTTATAAAATATAGAAGTATCTTCGTATTATTTGTTTTCTTGCAACAATAAAAGTACTTCTTAAAATGTTGGCAAAACAAATATATTATAATAAAACAATTTTTTACGGATTTTATCGCGGTTTATTAAGATTTTTACAAGCCCGACGTTTCGGATACTTTACAGCAACCATGGTCACGGGAGGACTGAGGTGTCATACGTCCTATTATTACAAAGTTATTCGAAACTACCCTATGATACATCAATATTTTGGTCAGTCCTATCTACGCAGAAAGTGCTAACTGTATCTTTAATCTGTGACATATTATGCTTGGATTTTGATTTGATAATTTTAATAATGGGATCCCAAGCAGGTGGTAGAAGCCATCCATCTTCTCTATTGAAATTAGGATGTTTTTTAATTTCAATAGCCTCACGGATCATCCTTGGTTGGAATCTGTGTTCTTTTGCGAGGACTTGTGGTTTATCAAATCTGATATAATGGCGAGCTTTGTCAAGACTATGTTCACAGATGGCAGACTTAGTGTAGCGACGGTATTTTAAATCAGCTATATGTTCTTTCACGCGAGTTTTAATAGATCTTTTAGTTTGGCCTATATAGGAGAGACCACAGTCACAATCAAGCTTGGATACTCCTGCATCTTGTAAGGGTATATGACACTTGACAGATGGTAAGAATTGACTTATCTTTTTTGGCGGCTTGAAATAAGTTTTTATAGAAGCTCGCTTTAGGATGAAGCCAATCTTGTCAGTGACGCCTTTAATAAACGGGAGAACTGCAGGTACTCGCTCGTCGGTGGTTGGTTTCACACGTTCACTGTGACGGAGACGCGGTACCCGAAGCTTGTTGTCACGCAGTACTTGCTTGACATGTTGAAGTTCGGTCTCCAGGTGTTGCTCATCACAGATCCCTTGTGCTCTCTGAAACAAAGATTTACCCACGGTAGCTAACTGTGTTGGATGGTGGTGAGATTCGCCGTTTAGGTACTTATCCGTATGGGTATGCTTCCTATACACTGTATTTTCATATACCTGTATATGAAAATCGATTATTAAGAAGCAAACTCCAATAGACTCCAAAAATAACTTTTATATAGATTTTTGTCAATATTTCAAATAATAAATGCAAAAAAATATAGGTATAATACAAAATGAATGCAGCGCATCCCTTGATGTTCACGGAAGCATAAATTTAAATGAGATAAGGCTTCAAAGACGCGCTCGACTTTTAATTTTTGTTTGTAATATTCGATATACATTTTATGAAGAGTATTAGAAAATAAAAGAGTCTGATGTAGTCGAGTGTAAAATATAACGATATCAAAGTCGTGTCACTGGACATATTATGTAATATTATCGTTATAATACCAAATCTATTAAAAAAACCTTTAAAAACTTCCCTACTCTTATATTGCATAATATATTTCCGTAAATTCATCACATCTATATTAAATATTAAACTCTCATCATTTATATATTCGTATATTACACGACACCTTTAAGCCACAAGCTATTCTCAGGTTTATTTCAAACATTACCGGATAGAGTAGTAATGTGAGCCTTATAATTCAGAAAATGGTCAGTGATTTGTCACTGAAGAAATAGCAATTAAACCTACCAGTGATCTGTGTGTACATCCCATCGGCCAATCATCCATTAATGGTCATCAGTCGGCCAATTAGTGCGCAGAACAGGCGCAGCGTCGTTCATACAAAACACAGTGTCATTACGGCTCTATTCCGGTTATATGCTTAATGACTTTAAATAACCAATACTTCCTCAATAACAATTGGGCCATAAATGAAAAATAAATTTTTTCGTCCGACTAGGTTCCAGATCTTCACACAACTAAGCAAACAGACAAAAAACTCTCCAGCTTCACTACGTCAGTATTGTATTGGGTTAGATCAAGCTATTAATAGCATTGTGCACTGCTAAGGCACAAAATAGATAATATGAACAGAAACCAGTCACATAATATACCTACTTTACTTTTATACCTACACCCGGCGGTCGCGCTAGGGCTGTTAGCTTTAGCTTATGCGCAAATACTATAGTGGCAGTGACACTCGTATATTATGTATCTTATTACATTTTAAAAAATTCGTCAACCGTATCGGATTTGACTAGTCCGAATGCAATGAACATGCAGCGCGCGCAATGAACCGCGCCCCCGCGGTTCACTTTCAAATATTTCTTAAGTGAGCCATCTGTTCACTTACTGTACCGATTGAGCTTAAAGGCCATCAGGCCGAAAAATCTAGCCCTTCCGAAAAAAAAACATTTTAATTACTATACATTATTATGTGGTTAAGGACAGCGAAGGCTGCTTCAGAGGAAACGGATATTAAATTTCATACCCACCTCTGTTGGCCTCTTGAGTGAGAGCCGAGAGGTTCGGGTTCGATCCTGACCCCCCCAGTGATGCCTAGTGCACCTGAACACGAGACCATCGCTTGCTCACCGGTGAAGGAAACATCGTGAGGAAACCTGCATGCCTGATGAGATTAAAAGTATTTGAAGGTGTGTGAAGTTCACCAACTCGCATTGGGCCTATGCATCGGTGAACTATGGCCCAAAACCCTCCTCGTCTGATTTCGAGGAGGAGCCCCTAGCCCAGCAGTAGGACATTTATTATGGGTTGATATTATTATTATGTTATTACATATCATAAAGGGCTGATAATACTATGCTATAGCTTGTATCATAATGTTGTAAATATCATCAAATTCAGTAATAGTTTTTTTGTACACAAATAATTTTTAACCGACTTGAAAAAAGAGGAGGTTCTGGAAGCTTTTTTTTAATGTATGTGACACAATTACTCCGCCGATTGTGAATGTTTTTTTTTTATTTTTTTTAATGTTTTTTTTTGATAGGCAAACTGGCAAACGTACCACCTGATACATGAACATAACCTAGTATACCTGGAACGAGCCCAGGCAACTCATTTATGTATTGCCTATCCTGAGACATAAGATGTTAAGTCTCGGTGCCAGTAATTACACTGCCTGTCTTGCCCTTCTCTCCGAAACAAGCATGAATGAATTTAGATGGTTCTTCTTGTTTGAAAGCTGGTGTTTCTAATTTTTTCTCATATTAATTTTATCAAGATCTGACAAGCCAAAGTTTTTGAATTATTAATGATGTGCTCATTTTATTACTTGTCGATGTAATAATTTGATGCTTTGGTAGCACACCATATTATGTTGAGGTCATCGTAATCATCAAAATCAATATCATCATCTTCTTATTATTCATCATCTTTCTCCGTCCACTGCTTAACATATGCCTCCTTCAATAAACGCCTGCCTTGGATCCTTGACGTATCCTCGAACGATTCTCGAACGATCCCTTGCCACAGTATAGACCATCCATACGGAGAGAGTCTTCCCACCTAGTTAGTGACCGCGCGGTCTCATCATATCCATTCTAATTTGCTGATGTCCTGATGAAGATCTTTGTTGATATCTTATAACGGAATTATTTAATACATGGCAGCAATTCCGCTGTAGTTGTTGTTTAAACAATTCTTTGTTTTTTTTCTTATTAATTTAAACTCTTTTTATGTTCGTCTCATTAAAACGGCGCTGTCTAATATGAGCAACGTGTTTAACAGTTTTATCCATATTTAGACAAATAAAATCAGTTATCAAATTTCAGAATCACTAAAAATTAAAAAAATATTTTTTTTACAAAAAATTTAAACTGAGTTCAAAAGACTAATAAGTAAAAAAAGCTTTCAACTCATAATCAACTTATTCTTCTACTAATGTACAAATTTTGCGTTTACTACGTTTGTAATTTTTATAGTTACTTTTGGAGTCGGTGTCAGCGAAGGTAGGTAGGTAGGTTGATACATCAACAAATACTACACTTAGGTTAGGACTAGGTTTCGGTGGCAGTAATTACACCTGTTCTGCATTTATTTTTGAAACAAAGAATGCTGATTCACGGAAAAAATATACAGGCTGGTCATAAATCACATCCCTTCCACCTTTTTCAAATTCCGTAAAGTAATTTGTCTCACTAAAGAACCTTCGACTATGCTTATTTATTCACATTTAGGTATAATATTTAGAAAAATATCTATGCGTATATTACATAAGACGTACTGTAACTACAGTACTGAGTGCATGTTTGAATCCTGCTAAAGTTAGCTTTTTGTATAATGAATATAAAGTTTTGTGCTGGTCATATTATGATTTTGAAATTCTGAAATGGTTGTTATAATTATGCCGGTATGCCTGCAGCAGGTGAAGAATTTCATCGCGGACAAACAACGTGGCACTTGAATTTTATATTAAGATTAGATACACATTAAAACGCCTCTCAATTTTTTTTCAAATCCTTATTGGTTAGTAACAAAATCATAAAAAATCGATTTTCCCTAAACATCCATCAGCAGTATTTTTTGTAAAAAGGTTTTGTCCATAAATTCGGAGCTCGAGTCATAAATGTATAAACTTTTGCTATAAAATAAACTGCTTTGGAAATAATTTAATTAAAAGTTTTATTTTATCGAATAATGATTTCGATAACATGGCTTCCGCGTCTAGCTATTAAAGAATATCAGATTTAACAACCCAAGGGACCGCATAAGCTGCTTATTTCTTACGAGAAGCAACTTTTCTGTTCCGTAAAGAAGAATCTGAAACATTTTATTATATTGGTCTTGGATTGACCAATATTGTAAACTAGTATAGACTTAGATAATTTAGATTTTTTAATTTTTAAATAATTTAATTAGAACTTTATTAAAATTTTATATTACGCACTTCGTTTAAAAACTTAATTTTATACTAAAGATTTTAATTACGGATGAAATCGCTATCAACCATGATTTATTATCATATTATAAGGATATCCATAACCAACAGTTGATGATAATGCTGTTAGCATGAAGAAGTCCACTATAAAGGGCGACTTGCAGAAAGGAGATAATAAGTAGAGTTTACTTAAACTCGACTTACCACTAAGTCGTCTTAATTTTAAACCGATTTAAATTTCTCTTACTTTGCCTTCTTCTAGAAGATTTATCTAACCCATAGACTTAGAATATACTGTTATATTATATGTTTATGATCTAAAATGACTTAATTGAGTCGTACGACTTTTCATTCGGTCTTCATGTTTCGTTAGACACATTTTGCTTTTAACGCCCGAATACTCAAACGAATCTCAAATGTAAGACGTACTTAAACTCATCCTACGACGTGTCAGTAACAAAGAAGAAAAGAGGGACAACACGAGTTTAAGTACGTCTTAAATTTGAGATTCGTTTGAGTATTTGGGCGTAAGACTGTCAAATTATTATCAATATGTCAATAACATTTTGCATTAAACGAAACGAATATTATTTATTTTGACGTTTGTTGACTTCTTCTGACATTAAATCGAGATTTATGAACTAAACCCTCATTGTTGCCGATTTAATTTTGACATTTGCTTAAATCCAGATTAAACACTAAAATTGACGCCGTGCAAGACAAAAGTGAAGGTTTACACTAAACCGAGCTTCAGTTGTACTAAATCTCGATGTAATCAGCTTCTGCAAGCCGCCCTTAGTAGTATAGTAGTAATAAAGTAGTAGTAAAATTTGACGCTTAACTTGAATTAAAATAATATATTTTTATTCTTTTATTTTTAACTAGCTGACCCGGCAGACTTCGTACTGCCTCAATCGATCAATAAAAGACCAAAACTTTTTAAAAAAGCATTTTTCGAATGAAGCATGACATTTTATTATTATTTTCGACACATCATGTTGCTTACTTACAAAACAGAGTTTTTCTGAAATACTGGCTATTTATAAGGTTTTAATTCGATAGTGACAGACACACACTGTTATGATACAGTCTGTTAATCAATTTAAACTTTAAAGCTTTCTTATAAACTATATTTTTTGTTTTGAACATAAACTATATAGAGAATACTACGTATTGAACATGTATGTATGTACGTATGGTTTTGAACATGTTTACTAAATTGTTATTCTGATGAAGAAACATTTGTAATTCTTGGACAATGGTTCTCTTAACTGTTGGATTGTGAGCACAACTATTATCAACTTCCATATCTGAATTGCCCATGAAATAAATTTGTAAAAATTGATGATCTGCATCAGGTAGAGGTAACAGTTCCCCCAGTAAGTGATAAATTAGTCCTTGTATCTGTATTTTTTTTAAATTTGTTCATTAATTATTTCTGATATTTTTATTTCTGAGATTTTAGTACAAACTTGAATATTATAAAAATTATTCTGGTATAACACCTTGAAAGTGGGCATAAAATTGTCCTGTATAATATGTGTAGCGCCAAATGATGTTATCTGGAAACAGCTGTTATATTTCTGAACGTTGGCTAAGAAGTGCTTAGAATCATTTCTAATCCCAGAAACTAAAGAGCGTAAAAAGGATCTGGTGGTGGGACCAATTGTGGGAATTTTACTTTGCCTCTAGCACAACATAATTCAGTAGATTCACCAGTGTATTTTAACGCCTTACAATATTTACAAATTATTTTCATTTCCCCAATTGTTACCGATTTGTCGGCACAATAATCAATTGCCGGATCATAGTGGAATGCAGTTCGTTCAAGAATCACAGGAGCACTGCGTCTGCGAATTCGCTCAATTTTATTATGTCGTGCTTGCTGATGTAGTGTTTGATGTGCATGAACTCGTTGCATTCTAAGCCTATCTACTTCATTGTCACTCACTGAATAACGCAATACGACTATTTTCTTGATCTGTCTCTCTCTGGTCATCAGTGCGGTTAACACGTGAGGTAGCTCTTCGCACACTTGATTGACTGCGCCAACCTAAGTCAGTTCGTCTTCTCCTCGGCATCGTAAATTGTAATTAATCATGACAAAAAAAGAAAGAAATGAGAAAATTTCTTGCTCACTTAGCAGTTAAGTGTCACTATCACAAAATACCAACAAAAAAGAGCACATTACTTTGAATGTCACTATCACAAAGGATCACCAAAGAAAAGAAAGTCTTCGCGCACGTGGCGGTAATCGTCACTCACAAAGATAGAAAGATGCACTCATAGATATCGTAACACAATAATTTAATAATAATATGTATATAATAATATAATGGACGCTTTTACACCACGTCAATCTGGTCCCGTGGTAAGTTCTCGAAGAACTTGTGTTACGGGTACCAGACAAAGGAAATATATTTAATACTTTTATACTATACATATATTTAAGATTTTTATTATATAATACACATATTTAATACACATCCATGACCCAGGAACACAGAAACTATTTTTGTTCCCTGGCGGGATTCGTACGGCGCAACCTCCGGCTTGAGCGCCATCGTGCTTACCATTGAGACACAGAGGTCGTCGTTATACTTTTTTCCGTGTTCCGTGTGCGACAGGATGGGTGGACTTATTAGTTGGTTGGCAAATGTAATGTCAAATATTATTATGGTTGTGTTCAGAAATTTAATTTGTGACAAAACTTAAGATTTATCAATTAAAAAAATAAATAATCTGATAGATTAACAATTACTGAAGTTAGTTAAAATTAAGTTTCACCAAGCCGACCAAATTGAAAATCATTACTACTATATATCTATTACATTTTGTGACTATTCAATTTGGTCGCGATATTATTACTTTTGTTGAGTTTCGGAACGCGACATTAGATCCTTCAATGCGCACTCGAAGACTGAATTTGAACTTTATGCAGTCGTAATAAATTGCAAATTGACTCTTTGTCTCTTTGACGTTAGGAACACACCTACATTGCTTAGACAACTGCAGTGTAATCTATATTTACAACTTATAATTTAATATGACCTTTATTGAATAGCAATAAAGTTCAAATTGACTTTACATTTTATTTAGAAAACGTTTGTATGGGAAAAAGAAAAGGGCTGTTTTTAGGGGTTTCCCGCCATTATTCGAATTTTTCTCACCTTTTAAACCTTTCCTAGACCTCCACGAACATTTCAAGACCAAGATAAGATAAATCCGTTCATCCGTTCTCGAGTTTTAGCGAGACTAACGAACAGCAATTGATTTTTATATATATAGATAAAGAAAGAAATATTTAAATTTGTAAAGTGAAGATTATTAAGAAAATCGCTCGGCCTAGAAGTGAGAGGTCTGGGTTCAATCCTAACCAGTTGCTTTTAAAATAGGTTTTTGTAAACCCCGCAGAACATTGCTTGCTCCCCGGTGAAGGAAAATATTGTGAGGAAACCTGCATGCTTGATGAGATCAAAAGTCCTGTGTGTGTAAAGTTCACTACCGCGTATTGGCCATCCTCCTCGCCTGGTGAAGAGGAGGGGACCCAAGGACATATAAGGGTCGTTGATGAAGATAACTGAATTAATACGCACGTGTAGCTAATTAATGTTAAATTGCGCGAAATTGAACGAAAGTATATTATATAGACTGTAGACAAACAACTGTTGCTGTTTGTATACGTCCTCTAACCTTTCCTTAAATTTATTTAGGATTACTTTCGGTGTTGTATCATGTTCAACATCATCATCATCAATATTCATCAGACAAACGATTTTTTTTTCGGCAGGGCCTGATTTTTCGGTCTGATGGCCTCTAAGGTTAATCGGAATAGTAGGTGAGCAGATAGATGGCTCACCTAAGTATTATTCGAAAGCGGGTTACCCCCTACGCGCCCCGCGGGGGGCGTGGCTCATCGCGCGCGCTACTCAGGAGAGTAGGTTTTAGCGGCCCTTAAAGATAATATGATTTTCAATAATACTATGATGCCTGCACTTGAGCCGTCTTGTTTAATGTGAAATATACTTTTTATTATTTTATCTCAGTAAAATATATTTACATACACTACTAATTTAATTAAGTCTTGCTGCGATTGTAGAGTTTCGCATTTCGGATATTTTACTGGTCATAGCTGCCGCGTTGTCGTGGTGTAAAAAGAACAAAAAAATGTTAGATTGGTGTAAAAAGTAACCAATGTTGTTTTTTTCCCGTGAAACAGATTTTCAGTGTTTCAGAGAGTAATTACTGGCACCGATACTTAGCATCTTATGTCTCAGGATAGGCAACACAATATAAACACCTATATATATAAACCTAGGCTAATTCCAGGAACCTCGTAGGCCACTAACCATCAGGTGGCACGTCTGCCACTTTGCCTATCCAACTAACATAAAAAAAATGGCACTATAAAAGCAGTACGGTGTAAGTAAACTTTACAATGACTTTGAGTTCAAGTATTTCAATTACGAAAACTATTCGGTAAAGCGTTTGTCTTGTCGATGTCGGGAAAATAATATTGATCTTACGGTGTATGCATTGCAAAATTAACTTAAGACTTTGTTTGGCAGGCTATCACCAAAAAACATGGTTATAGGAGAAATAATCGCAAAAATGTTTAAACAGGATAGATTTTTGAGACGGGTCAGTAAAGGCAGGTACTTTTACCGTTATAGTTACAGGAAAACGTTCCAAAGAGTGCATCCATAACTTTTTAAGATATTCTGAACTGCATTCATAGGTTTTTGAGAAAGTTTACGAGCAGTGAAAAAAAATGTGGATTGTGCTGAAATGGATTTCAGCAAAATCCAAAAAAAAAACTTTTTCTGCCTATCGATCCTACTTCGTATGGGGATCAAGAGAATATGGGACCATTTAAGGTATGAGTACTAGAAATGTCAAAAATCGCCAATAACATTATACATACTTTTCCAATAAATTCTGAACTGAAAAACGATAAATTAACTTGTAAAATTCTTTATCGCCAAACAACCTTATTTGTTCCTAAAAAAATTAAGTGAAAAGAAGTTTGAAAGCAAATTTTTAACTAAATTAAAAACGAACTATTTTGCTTTAAATAACTAAATTAGTAATTTAAAACAAGTGAACTTAGAATACCTAAGTTCACTCGTTTTAATTCGCTACAGCGGCGGTTATTTTGAGCAATTTTATTTCGTTGATCACCTATTTTTTAAATTGTGTGAAAATTTGTGTCTTACCGTAGTTTTTGTTTTTAAATTTCAGTTGCCCTTAAATAATCGTTTAATCAAAGTAAGAAGTAGGATTGTTTGGCGATAAAGAATATTACGAGTTGATTTATCGTTTTTTAGTACAAAATATCTTAAATGGTTCCATAGAGTCTTTAATTGATCCCTATACTAAGTAGGATCGATACGCATAAAAATATATTTTGTGTAATTTAATGTAAAAGTGTATTTTAGCATTCTTTTCACTGGCCGTACATTTTCTCAAATATCGATGAATACAGTTCAGAATATCTTATAAAGTTACGGATGATCTCATAGAAACGTTTTCCTGTAACTATAACGGTTAAGGTACCTGCCCTTACTGACCCGTCTCAAAAATCCAGCCTGTATAAACATTTTTGCGATTATTTCTCCTATAACCATGTTTTTTGGTGATAGCCTGCCAAACAAAGTCTTTAGTTAATTTTGCAATGCATACACCGTAAGATCAATATTATTTTCCCGACATCGACAAGACAAACGCTTTACCGAATAGTTTTCGTAATTGAAATACTTGAACTCAAAGTCATTGTAAAGTTCGTAAACGTTCAAAAATAGTGCAGTAGATATGTAGGTTTAAAATATTATGTTTGTTGTACTCGTATTTGGCCGACAAACCCTCTAATAATAGGTGGTCGGTTTCGGATGACCGTTAAAGATTTAACTGTCTAGCCTCAGGCACAAGATGGTAGGTGTATATGCCAGTGACTACACTGTCCGTTGTCTCAACAACACTCTTCAGTCTTTACGTTATTATAATAAGGAGGGTGGCAGTAACTTCTTTTTCTTTTAAGCCAGGAAATGCTCTGAGGCATCCCGCGATGGAGTGGGTCTCCCCAGGCGGGTATGTGGGACTCGCTGCGCCCGAAAGGTGGTAAGGTGGGTGAAGCTTTAAAAAACTCGATGGGTACCACCAATGCAACCTTTGGTGTGGTGCCCCGAATCTGACGTGAGCAAACAGGGCACCTCGACGGCTAGTCAGTCCCTCAAGGGGCCGACGCCACCTCCACAGAGGGGTTGTCCCGCAGCACAAAACAACCCCTCCCAACGTCGGAATAGTACAATATGGTGAGGTTCCCATCTTCGCCCCCTGTCCCCCTGCTCTTGTGTCCCCTCTTCTTATAAGAGAGGTACAAAGTGCTGCTCCCTCGGCTTAATTTGCTTCACCCCAGGTGCTGGGCTCACACTAGGCTACTGAGCCCCACCGCCACGACAAGGCTTGAACCATGGTGGGGAGGATGGCGGTAACTACGCTGACGGCGCGTGACACTAAGCTATTGTAGTAACTTAATGTACTTACTTGTTTTTTTTTATGTTACTTGGATAGGCAAACTGACTAACGTGTCACCTGATAGTAAGTGGTCTACATTGCCCATGAACATAAACCAGTTTACCTGGAACGAGCCCGGGCAACTCATCTATGTGTTGCCTATCCTGAGATATAAGATGTTAAGTCTCGGTGCCAGTAATTACTGCCTGTCTTGCCCTTCTCTCCGAAACACAGCAAAGCTGTTTCACGGGAGAAACAAGCAAGATGGTGGTACCCATGCAGCCGGAAGCGCGGCACAGCGCTTCCCTCCCACCGGTAAAAACTACAATAGGTACTTAACATTTCTAACAAAAATCATTTCAGGAACCATAAGAGTCAGGCGACATAATCGCAATGGCGATAAAGCCTTTTAATAAAGATAAAAAAAGGAACCATAAGAGTCCTTTCTCTTTAATTTTTAATAGTAATGAGAAAGTCCACAACGCATAAAATCTGATTATTCAATCCAACCCAACATTGTGGCACACTGTATAAATATACTGACGGGTAAATTTTATCAGATGAAACTGCAGAATACGTGTTTTATCTAGGGCGGGCCAATTAAGGCTCTCGCCAGCGGCGATTGTCTGAGGTCACAATCACATACTAATGAAACTCGACCAACTTTTTTGGAAACAAAGAAATCCTTCCGTAACAATAGCTTAATCTTACATATATTTTGTGTATTAAACATTTTTGTGACCTGCATGACAAGGGAAGTAATATGAAAAATATGACACAAATTTGTTCTTCAATTGTGTGTATTCGGAGATTGCCTGAAAACTTTAGCAAAATTGATCGCTTTGTTTTGAAGCCCATATAGAAAAATACACAACAAAATTTTATGTATACATGGATAAGGTAGGGAATAAGCAATTGGCTTACAAGATAGTATTTTAGTTTGGGAGAAAGCGTCGCCAACTTTTTATTTGTAAATGATTAAGGAAGAAAAAACGATGGAGAAAAGTTTAAAACATGAGACGATTTCATAGCCTAGACATTAGTAATGATATAGTATAAACCTATACTTGTGCACTAAGTCAGATTAATTTTGGTAGGATATCTGGGTGATAATGCCTGAGATTTGGCGTATCAGACTATCCTGTGTCTAAACACAAAATTACTAAAAATTATCAATAAATCATATTACATTGCAATATACATATAAGAGGAATTCCGTGCGGTGGCCGGTCCCTGTTGGATGCGAGTGCCGAGGGATCGGTCGTCTTGGCGTTCGTTGAGGGAGGCCTATGTTCAGCAGTGGACGGATAAAGGCTGATGATGCTAATAATGATATTATAAAACGATCACCAATTATTCAAACTGGGAGAGAGTAGAACAACACTTCTTTTTTGCTTGGAAAAGTCATTAAACTGGACTCGAAGTTGCTAACAAAGTTCCTTTCTCTTTCGCTACTTATTTTTTTTTATGTTAGTTGAATAGGCAAACTGGCAAACGTACCACCTGATGGTAAGTGGTCGACGTCGCCCATGAACATAAACTACTTAACCTGAAACTAGCTCTAGCAATTATTCTCTGGCTCATTTATGTATTACCTATCCTGAGACATAAGATGTTAAGTCTCGGTACCAATAATACACTGCCCGTCCCGCCCTTCTCTTCAAATACAGTAAAGCTGTTTGTCAGCAGAAATAGGCAAGATGGTGGTATCCGAGAGTGCAGCACAGCGTATCCCTCCCACCGGTATCTTCAAAAAAAGAGCATACTCATATTTTAAAGGCTGGCAACGCACCTGCTAAAGATGTAACTGACTTTTTTTTAATGTTAATTGGACAGGCAAACTGGCAAACGTGCCACCTGATGGTAAGTGGTCGACGTCGCCCATGAACATAAACTAGAATACCTGGAACGAGCCCAGGCAACTCATTTATGTGTTGCCTATCATGAGACATAAGATGTTAAGTCTCGGTGCCAGTAATTACACTGCCTGTCTTGCCCTTCTCTACGAAATACGGCAAAGCTGTTTCACTGGAGAAACAAGCAAGATGGTGGTGGTGGTGGTAGGTGGTTAGATGGATAATAGAAGAGTATTAAATATAATGTATTTATATTTTTATTCCTTAATTGATTTGTGTTTAGTGCGATAAGATTGAATTTTGCTTAGCTCGTTACTCACTTTAAATAAAACGTCTTTTTGCGATGAATACCTGTTTATTACTGGACAATATACATACGTTAGAATTCTAAAAGGATGCGCATGCGACAAACATAATATCGATATAGTATTTAATACGAACATAAACCGCCCTCCAAAGGACTATATGAGTCCTTTCAAAATTGTACATTACCCAATCAAAAATAAGTTACCATATTAAAAGCACATGGAGGGCACGGACCCTTTTGTTTACTTACTTTACCTTAAGGAAATATAAACTACAATTATAATGATTATACAAACCAAAATAATAGGTATAATAAATTAACCATTTTAGTTTATGTCTATCGGTAAATAACATAGTTTAGATACACATCTTTTAGTGACTGAATCACCGCTTTTTACACTATAGACACGAGTAATTCCATCAGACCCTGGATGCTTATCAGTTATACGTCCAAGAGCCCATTTTCCAGGGGGTAAATTTGGCTGTTTAATTAGCACTATATCGCCTATACTGAATTCAGGCATATTTTTAATCCACTTGGTACGTTGCTGAAGGCTGGTCAGATACTCACTTTGCCACCTGCTCCAGAAATCATTAATTAACTTCTGACCATATTGCCAACGTGTTAAATGTGTCATCTTGGCATCGCTAATATTAGGACAAGGCACTGTTCTAGGAGCCTCACCTATCAAAAAATGTCCAGGAGTGAGTGGATCTACATTTTCATCAGATTGACTTATAGGACAAAGTGGACGCGAATTAAGGCAAGCCTCAATTTCACATAATAGAGTTGAAAATTCTTCGTAGGTCAAGTGATTATTAAGTATCCTCTTGAGGTGGTATTTCATAGACTTCACACCAGCTTCCAGAGTCCGCCAAAATTGGGTGAGTAAGCTGGGATGAAATGCCACTGCGTCCCTTCATTGGCCAAAATATCAGCGATTTGTCCTTGGAATTGTAGTTTAGCTTCGTTCCACGCCTCCGACAGTTCCTTATTGGCGCCTATGAAATTTTGGCCTTGATCACTCCATAGATGTGCACAAATGCCTCTTCTTGCACAGAACCGCTTGAATGCCCCGATGAAGCTTTGAGAAGTCAAGTCACCGACTAATTCTAGGTGAATCGCCTTAGTGGACATACAAATAAAGATGGCAACATAGGCCTTGCTGGTTTTGGCTCCTCTTCCCTTTCGCGTTAAAATTTGGAAAGGGCCAGCAAAATCTACACCCGAATTCATAAATGGCCTTGCTGGTGTAACACGACTAGAAGGCAAGTCACCCATTATTTGTGTTCGTGTTTTTGCATTTGCCTTAGCACATACAAGGCACTTATTCATATGCTTCTTTACCATGTCCTTCACTCTTAAAATCCAATATTTGCATCGTAAATGGCATAACATTAATTGAATAGCTCCATGCAAGGTCTTTGTATGAGCTTCCACAATAATAAGAGAAACAAGAGTATTATTTTTGCCAATAATTATGGGGTGCTTTTCGTTTTCATTTAATCTTGATTTTCCTAGTCTTCCACCTACCCTAAGTATTCCTATCTCATCCAAATATGGTTCAAGTGCTTTTAGTTTGCTATTATTTCTAACATTCTTGCTTTTCCTTAGTGATTCTATTTCTTGTTCAAACTCTTCATACTGTACTATTTTTATACAAACGTTTAATGCTTGCTCTATTTCTTCTGTTGATATCGTCATATTCTCCTTGTATTTTTTAAAATTAATAAATTTAATGCAATAAGCTATAGTTCTCAGTAAAGTAGTGAGAGAGTTAAATTCCTTAATTTTTTGTGACAAGCTAAATTCTTGATCCATATTTGTCAATGTAAAATTTTTAATTGCTTCCTTTTTTAACCGACTTCAAAAAAAAAGGAGGTTCTCAATTCGTCTGTATGTTTTTTTTTTTTTTTTTTTTTTTTTTTTTTTTTTTGTATGTATGTGACACGATATCTCCGCCGTTTGTGAATGGATTTCGATGGTTATTTTTTTGTTTGAAAGCTGGTGTTTCCAATTTGGTCCCATATTAATTTTATTAAGATCTGACATGCCGTTTTTTAGTTATTCCCAATAATGCCTATTTGGTTGGTTTTGTTTACCTTGATGATATGATTTTTTTATTACGTGTCGATGTAACAATTGTATAGGATGCTTTGGTAGCACAACATAGTATGTCGCGGTCATCGTAATCATCATCATCATCACCATCACCATCATCATCATCATCATCATCATCCTTTATCCATCCACTGCTGAACATGCCTCCTTCAATGAACGCCAAGACGACGAATTTCGGAATCACTAAAAATTAAGAAATAAAAACATTTTACAAAAAATTAAAACCGACTTCAAAAATACTAAACTAAAAAGTAATAAAATAACAGTTTCTTTAATGTTTGTGCTTACAACATATAATCAACTTAATCTTCTACTAATGTACAAACTTTGCGTTTACCACGTCATTATAGTTACTTTTGGAGTCGGTGTCGTATTTGTTGCTGTACATTACCTACCTACCTACCTTGGCTGACACCGACTCCAAAAGTAACTATAATGACGTGGTAAACGCAAAGTTTGTACATTAGTAGAAGATTAAGTTGATTATATGTTGTAAGCACAAACATTAAAGAAACTGTTATTTTATTACTTTTTAGTTTAGTATTTTTGAAGTCGGTTTTAATTTTTTGTAAAATGTTTTTCTTTCTAAATCAGTAGATATTAAATCTGGTTTTACTAAATTTAGATCCTCATTGAGTAGCCATTTTGGACCGTTCCACCATAGATCACATTTTTGCAAATCTACCACTAGCATTCCACGTGATGCAATGTCGGCAGGGTTGTCGGATGATTGTACATGATGCTATTGATTTTTGTTTACCGTAGATATTATTTCTACGACCCTATTTGCGACAAAAGTTTTCCATCTTCCAGGATCTCCAAGCAACCATGCAATAACAATAGATGAATCCGTCCAAGCAAAAATTCTCGAATTTGGTATGCGCATGGCTTGTGAGACTTGTTTTAATAATCTCGATAGAAGCAACGCGCCACAAAGCTCAAGCCTTGGCAACGATATTGTTTTGAGAGGGGCAACTCTTGTTCTGGCTGCAATCAATGTTGTTTTTATGGTAACATCTAGATTTTTTACGCGACAATAAACTACTGCTGAATATGCCAATGTTGATGCATCACAAAATCCGTGCATCTGGACAGTATCCATACACGTGCCAGATGTCCCCAACCAACGATCAATAAAAATGTTGTTAACATTTTTAAGGTCATTACGAATCGTCAACCACTCTTTCTTCAAAAGAGTGTTGAGATCTTCATCCCAGGTTACTTTCTCCAGCCATAGTTTTTGTATAAGCATTTTTGCTAGAACAATGCAAGGTGCAATCCAACCTAATGGGTCGAATAACTTTTGTATATCAGAGAGAATATTACGTTTTGTTATTATTTTGTCATCAAAAATGGGTTGTAAATCTAAACTATATTTAAATTGATCAGCTCCTAAATCCCATTGTACTCCTAACGCCTTGACAATACCATCCACCTTTAAATCTAGGTGGGCTTTAGTAGATATCTCGTGTGGTTCTAAGCTTTGCATAAATTCAGCATTATTTGAAGACCATTTCTTTAGTTCGAAACCACCTCGTCTTAACATTTCTTTTAAGTCCTGACTTAGTTTGATGGCCTTTGAAACGTTATCGCTACCGGACATACAGTCATCGACATAGAAATTTTCATTTAATACTCTAGCTGCTTCAGGGAAATTGTCACCCTCATCGATAGCCAGCTGCTTAAGTGTTTTTACTGCCAAATATGGCGCTGATGTCGTTCCAAAGGTGACAGTTAAAAGTCTGTAGTCCTTTATTACTTCAGATGGATCACTTCTCCACACGATCCGTTGATAATCTACGTCTTCTTTATCTACCAAAATCATTCGATACATCATTTTAATATCCGATACAAAGCAAACTGCATGTATGCGCCATCTCATAATTAAACTTCTCAGATCTTCCTGTAGTATTGGTCCTGACAATAATTCATCATTCAGCGCTACGCTGTTAGAACCTTTGCAAGAAGCGTCAAACACAACACGTGTCCTTGTGGTCTCCTTATCTTGACGTACAACAGCGTGATGTGGTAAATATACAGATTTTTTATTAATTTCTTCCTTCGGTACCTCCTCTATATGTTTTAAGTTTTTATATTCGTTGATTACCTGTATGTATTCTTGTTTTAAATATGGATTTTTAATAAATTTTCTCTCTAGTTGCATTAATCTTTTTACAGCGTTTATTCTAGTATCACCTTCCGGTGACACTTTGTTTTCGGTTTTGAATGGCAGTTTAACTATATATCTTCCTTCACTATTTCTAGAATGCGTTTTCTCATATATATCTTCACACAATTGTTCTTCCTTGGTTCGGTTTCTCCTTAAATCTGTATCTATCTCCCATATTGTTTTAAGTAAATCATTCATATTAATATCATCATTCACGTTCATGTCTATTAATGGCTCTTTATATTGGCCAGTGTTTATACCACCCATAACAATCCATCCCAGGTATGTTTTTTGTGCACAAATCGTACCCGAGGGACTTTTTATTAATCCTTGTTGCAATATTTGTGTATATTCTTGAACTCCTAACAGCAAATCCATGGTTCCTGGCTTACAAAAATTTGGATCAGCTAAATTAAGATGCTTGAAGTTTGACATCTCGTACTCAAGTTTCGAGTTTGAAGGTGTATTTGACAACAAGTGCTTGGATATCACGTAGGCATGTATTGGTAGCTCAAATTCTGATTCCCAACGTGATTGTATTTTAACCTTAACCTTATGCTTGACTTGTACCTTCATAGACTCCATTCCAGTGACAACTAAATTAACTGGCTCCATTTGCAATTTTAAAACTTGAGCAGCCTTTTTAGTAATGAAACAGGCCTGTGAGCCCGAATCTATTAGCGCCCTAAGTACAGTAGTATGGCCTTGAGCTCCCTTTACTATAACTACTGCAGTAGCCAATAAACTAATATTCCGCTCCTCCGTTGAGAAAGACGTAATTGAATTAAATACCTTTTTCTCTTCTACATTGACTTGACTTGATGCCGTCGATTGCATAGCTTCCGGGGATGTCGACGTATTATAATTGCTTGACTGATGTAGAAGGGAATGATGACGTCTTTTGCATATGCGGCATGACATAGGGACTCGACATTTAAATGCCGAATGTCCAGGGGCCAAACAGTTAAAACAGAGTTTATTATTTTGCACGTATTGACTCCGTTCAGAGGGCTGCATTTTGGAAAATAATTTACATCGACACAGAGTGTGATTTTCCTTACACATAATACAGGTCTTCTCTTTAATATTATCTGACGATGTTGAGACATGAAAAACGCGATCTCTAATCGGTCGTGTGGTCGGCGGTGTGAGGAGTTCTAATGTACGGAATCTTGGCTCTAAGAATTTCTTTAAATCCAGCCACTTAGATAATTCCTCTTCATGTTGCGAATAGGCATGCTGTTCCCACTCTTTGTGGGACTCTGAGTCCAGCTTCTGTACAACCAGAAACACAATAATAGGGTCCCAAGTGTCCGTGGATATATGAAGATTTTGAAGGCTATTTAATATCTCGTTTGTTGTATCTAATAATGCCTTTAACTGTGATGCTGTTTGTGTTTGGCATTTCTTTTGAGAAAAGAGTCGCCTTAATAAAGAATTAACAATTAATCGTTTATTTCCGTACCTTGTTTTTAATGTTTCCCATGCTTGTAAATAATTGGCATCAGTTATCTGCACGTGCTTCAATAAAGCTGCTGCTTCACCTGTTATACTTGTCTTCAAATAATGCAGTCTTTGAACGTTTGTGAGCGACGAATTATCATGAACTAATGAAATAAACAAATCTTTATATGTGGGCCACTCTTCATAATTTCCGGCAAACGTTGGCAATTCTATTCGCGGTAATCTAACTTGCGGTTGGTTCTGACTCATCATAGTAGTATCCTGGCTTCCACTCTGATTTTGTTCCAAAAGACGCGTATCAAAAGTTGCTAGCATGTCCTTTAAATCGCCTAACATGCATAAATATAAATCTTCTTGTAAATAAAATTCTTCGTTTAAGAAGTAGGGCAAAACTCCTTTTTGTTCGCGCGGCGTTACCTTCACTAAGTCTATATGTGCTTTCTTAAACGTAGTCCAATATTCTTCAATACATTGTATACGCGATTGTATATAACCTTTAGTTAATCTTTGTTTGGGACATTTTTTCAAGTTAGTTTGAGTTTTTCTCAATAGTTCCGCGGTATTTTCTAAAACACAAACAATCTGGTCCACATTAGCCATATTATTACGTTATCTTCCTTTGTATTTATGAATCTTCAACGCAAATATTATATTGAAAAAACTTGTTTACTTCCAATAGCCTTTTGTGTAAGTTCTTATCGCAATGCAGAAAAAATCTTTTGTTCCTTCGATGCAACTCAGTTGGTAACAAATCCGGTTCGTATTCGACCATATGTTTAGTGCGATAAGATTGAATTTTGCTTAGCTCGTTACTCACTTTAAATAAAACGTCTCTTTGCGATGAATACCTGTTTATTACTGGACAATATACATACGTTAGAATTCTAAAAGAATGCGCATGCGACAAACATAATATCGATATAGTATTTAATACGAACAATTTGATTTATTTATGTGTAACTTATAGGAATGGGAAGTACGCTTACACTATGCGTACTTCATATTCGCGTGGGAGTACAGGGATAAATTATAGCCTACATGTTATTTTGATGTATAAGCTATGTTATTGTAAGGTTATATGAAAATCCATTCAATATTTTTTGCGTGAGAGTAATAAACATACATCCATACATTCTTACAATCTTTCGCGTTTATAATATTAATTAAATCAGATTACATCACAGCTTCATTTTGAGCTCTACAATTGATACATTGCCCTGACTCTGCATACTAATTGATAAATGAACACAATATATTATGTACTAGCAGCGACCCGCGGTCTTACCTGCATACTTACCATTCCCGTGGGAGGACATAAATGATAGCCTATATGTTATTCTGATGTAAGTGTAAGTAGTTATAAAGTTTCATTTAAATCAATTCAGTACTTTTTTCGTGAAAGAGTAACAAACTTACATCCATACATTCTTACAAACTTTCGCGTTCATAATATTAGTAGGATTTGTATGTATGATATTAGTGCAGCTTACTTTTAAAAGTATTTAAAACATTGATTTTGTTCAAAGCAAATGCAGTTTGTCATTATTTTTAGGGTTCCATTGGCATATATACTTTGAAACCAATCCCTGGCGGAGTGTCTTGCGTGGGCGGCTAAAAGAGCTGACCTCGTTGCTGAGGTCGGCGCTGACCTATCACTTCCTGCGGTCATCCACGCGATGAACGTCAGTAAGAGTGCAAGGGAGGTGGTCCTCTTCTTCTGCTAGGTCATGATGTCTTAGAAGGAGGAAGCTGAGGTGGAGCGGAAGAGGGCCCCGCAGAAGTCCACACTACCGGGCCGGTCAGACGACGAGGAGAACACCGCGGGGGTTTAGTAGGTAGAGTCTGCGTCCACCTTACGTCTTATTGGGCGCAGAGAGTCCCACATGTGACATGAAAAGGCAGACACATTCTATCTGACGTTTGCCCAATCAAACCCTTTTTTTTTTTTCTTTAACGCCGGGAAATGCTCTGAAGCATCCCGCGGGGGAGTGGGTCTCCCCACGCGGGTATGTGGGACTCGCTGCGCCCGACAGCTGGTAAATGGACGCAGCTCTACACACAAAACCCGGCGAGTGCCACCACCGCCGCCTTTGGTGATGTGCCCCGGATAAACGGCTAGTCAGTCCCGCAAGGGACCGACGCCACCTCCACAGAGGGGTTGTCCCGCACCACAGAACAACCCTCCCAACGTCGGAACAGTACAATGGGGTGAGGTTCCCATCCTCAACCCTTGCCCTTTGCTCTTCTGTCCCCTCTTCTTATAAGAGGGGTACAAAGAGCCCCATCGGCCCAATTAGCTTAGCCCAAGGTGCACCGCTCACCCTAGGTTACTGAGCCCCACCGCCACGACAAGGCCTGAACCATGGTGGGGTGCCCAATCAAACCTAATCATTATTGAAAAGACAATAATTTTAAGAGACTTGTGAAAATAAAAGCTTCCACATTCTCATATTTTAATTTGCGCGTCTCATATTTGTTGTCGCAATAGCCGGGAAAGCAAAATAGTAATCAGCTTTAAACTCAAATATCAACACTAGATAAATCGATATCGCCGTGTCTCGATTCCCAAAGCTAGAAAAAGGTACGCGCAAGTCACGAGATGTAACGACTGAGATTTAATTTTGTACAATTTCCATATATTATTATCATTGACCAAATAAGTGGTTGCAATATTTTGAAGCCGTACAATTCCAAAACCCGCGCTTTTTTTAAATCATTCTGGCATCATATCCTGGCTTTTTTTACTCATGCTGGCATAAATCATTAGATTTATGCCAGCATGATTTAAAAAATCTTTGTATCATAGTTGAAAACTGAAATCCACATAAATGACTGTTTCATGTTCAATATTATGTTCAATTAATATTATTATATTTTTCGCTATTTAGGTACTAGTAGTATATTTTATTCGGTCGCTGTATAGTTGTACCCACGTTTCTTTTCGTCCTCTATTATAAGTAGTATAAAGTATTATTTAAATAAAAAATACATTCTCATATTCAATGATTTTTTTTTTTTTTTTTTTTATGTTAGGAGGATAGGCAAACTGGCAAACGTGCCACCTGATGGTAAGTGGTCGACGTCGCCCATGAACATAAACTAGTTCACTTGGAACGAGCCCAGGCAACTTATCTATGTGTTGCCTATCCTGAGACATAAGATGTTAAGTCTCGGTGCCAGTAATTACACTGCCTGTCTTGCCCTTCTCTCCGAAACACAGCAAAGCTGTTTCACGGGAGAAACAAGCAAGATGGTGGTACCCATGCAGCCGGGAGCGCGGCACAGCGCTTCCCTCACACCGGTAATATATATATAAAAAATATATCTTAATAGAGAAATACTTCTTGGAATCCGTAATGAATAGGTATAATAAGTATGAATATTATATCACTTCAAAAATTCCAAATACTAGGTGTATTCGCCTCGTGGATCGGATAAATTAAATGCTTGATGGATCTTATTCTTGGCATATATTCGGACACCAGCTGTTGCCCGCAGCTTCGTTCCCTTTAACTTAATTTTACAGCCCTATCCGGATTAATTATGATTATTTTTAGTTACTCCTTATAACATCAGCTATCTGTCACTCCTCACCATGGTTCAGGCCTTGACGTGGCGGTGGGGCTCAGTAGCCTAGGTTGAGCCCAGCACCTTGGGCGAAGCTAATTGAGCCGAGGGGGCTCTTTGTACCCCTCTTATAAGAAGAGGGGACAAAAGAGCAGGGGGCAGGGGGGGAGGATGGGAACCTCATCCCATTGTACTGTCCCGACGTTGGGAGGGGTTGTTCTGTGGTGCGGGACAACCCCTCTGTGGAAGTGGCGTCGATCCCTTGCGGGACTGACTAGCCATCGAGGTGCCCTGTTAGCTTAACAGATGCGGGGTACCTCCCCACCCACCTGGGGAGACCCACTCCCCTGGCGGGATGCCTCAGAGCATTTCCCGGCGTAAAAAAAAAAAAAGCTATCTGTCACTGAAGAAGAGTTTGTAAGATGTAGTGCCATGCTGCATTTCAGACGAACTGCAGTTTGTCAGAGAGAGAGAAAACAAGATTCAGTACAAGCAGCTCATGATATGCACCATACCCGCAGCTGTATGCTAAGACTGCTCAGTAAATTCGCCATGAAATTGAATCGCCACGCTAACTTAAGCCAATAGCAGTGTTAACTGTGCACGCGTACCATTGCTATACTTTTATTGCTTACTAGCTGTTGCCCGCAGCCCGTGTTAACTTAGATTTACTGCTATACGCGAATTGATGATGATTATTTTTATAGCATAAGTTACTCATTATAAAATCAGCTATCGGCCAGTGAAAGTTCCGTCAAAATCGGCCGAGCCGTTTCAGAGATTACATGGAACAAACCGACAGACAAAAAATGTAAAAAAAATTGTTTTGGTATATGTTCAATAAAAAGCGGTTATTTTAATATTACAAACAGACACTCCAATTTTTTTTATCTGTATACATGAGGTTTTAAAATATTAGTTTAAATATTCACGAAATGTATTATTATTACTTAATCCAAATATATTTGGCACCGTGACATTATCTTGCTTATTTCTAACTTAATGCAGCTTCACTGTGTCACTGATAGGCGCTATTATGAACTTAATGTCGTGAACGTGTGGTTTGCCTATCCTGAAACATACGATGTTATGTTTAAGTGTGGCCATGAAAAACTTCATGTCGTGAGTTTCAGGGTAGGCAACGCATGGGTGAGTTGAGTTGGTTACCATTGAACATCGAGCATATTATTACAACCGAAATAGAGCGGCAATGTTGTGTTTTGTATGAAAACAAAATCCGCCAAATTTTTGCTGCTACGCTGCGCGGGTTCTGCGCTCTGATTGGCTGAGTGATGGCCATTGATGGATCATTGGCCGATGGGATGTACATACAGATCAATGGTTGGTTGAATTTCTATTACGTCAGTGACAAATCACTGACCAATTTCGAAATTTAGACCCAAATGTGATATTTGTGGGTCTAAATTAAATTAAAACAGTACAATAAAACTTGAAAAATCATTTTTATTTAATGTATTAAGTTATGTCACAGGTCGTAGAATAAACATTGTTGTTTATGGTGTTACCTCCTGCGAGGTTGCTGGTATTTTACATATAACTCAATATAAGGACCACTTGCGAACATAAAACAAACATACATACATACATACTGACTTTGACTGGCATCTTGGTCTAGTGGTTAGTGACCCTGACTGCTAAACCAGAAGGTCGTGGGTTCGATTCCCACCCAGGACAAATGTTTGTGTGATGAGCATGATCATTTGTTTTGTGTCTGGGTGTAATTTATCTATAATATTATGTATGTATTTACACCGGTGGGAGGGAAGCGCTGTGCCGCGCTCCCGACTGCATGGGTACCACCATCTTGCTTGTTTCTCCCGTGAAACAGCTTTGCTGTGTTTCGGAGAAAAGGCCAAGACAGTCAGTGTAATTACTGGCACCGAGACTTAACATCTTATGTCTCAGGATAGGCAACACATAGATGAGTTGCCTGGACTCGTTCCAGGTAAACTAGTTTATGTTTATGGGCGACGTCGATCACACCATCAGGTGGCAGATTTGCTAGTTTGCCTATCCAACTAACATAAAAAAAATTATAAATAAATATATAAGTATATATTAGTATATATCAGTTGTCTGGTTACCATAAGATCAGGCGCTGCCAAGTTTCGTTTCAGATGGCCGTGTGTGAGTTGTCCCAACATGTTATAAAAAAATATTATATATAGGTACATACATAAACATAAGAATTGTGCAATTAAAATATCCAGGATTTAAGTTTTAAGTAGAATATGAGCATAAAGAGAAGAAATGACACGGTCCGTGACCATGGTTGTTCTTGAGTATTAGGCATATAAAATATAAATAAACAGCGATGTAATCTGTAAAATTGGATAATTATAATAAAATTTCATGGATTTTCGCGTAAATTTTTAAAAAACAATACACGACTTGGTTTACATATTTTAAAAATCTTGTAATGCTGTGCTCATACTCGTTTGTTCAACGGGCGCGAACACGCACACAGTGCACGCGCTCGCTGCATAATGGGCGGTGTGGCGAGCCATTTATTTCATGGTGCGTTACCATAAAATAAATTTAGACGACAGTCCTTACACACCACACTAACTTTTTAATCGTGTTTGTAAACAAGATAAGATATCCGGTTGAATAAATAAGCTTGTTTATTTATTTATACTTTGAACATAATAAATAGTAGTATTTTAGTACGTTGTAACCTTCAAAAGGAGCCCTTTTTGTCATGGCTGAAGAAAGTTTCCTATCATTAATTAGGGACGCTGCCAATAAAACGCTACCAACAAATGATTACGTAATGATATTTGGCAATGTATTGAAACAATTTTGGTTTGTGGCATTGTGTAAATTAAATTATTTTTAATTGAATTAAATAGAAATTGTTTTAGTCCGGGAGCTAGCAACGGAGTTTCATGATTAATTAGCTAGCTCCATTGCGTAATAAAAATGCGTGTCATTGTCGTTGCTTATAAATATTTGTTTGTCCTAAATAATGTGCTAAACAAATAAAATATTTAAAGAAGGCCCAAGTTCTTACGTATTAAGATGCAAACATTAAAGATAAGGTAAAATAAATAAATATAGAAAAACTATTAATACATCTAGTATTTAATGCGATTCCTAAAAATAAGTAGTACTTCAAGATGTCTTCAACATATAACGTCAAGCACATATCTATTATTATTTTAATACTGAGTATATCAGTAAAGGGAAATAATGTTACCGACGCCTTCTCTGAGGCTGGTATTGTACCTAATATTATACCAATAGCACCATCAAATGAAGCCGAGGTTAGTTAATTTTTCTTCCTTGTAGACTGAATTTCACAAATTAATTGCACCGTAATCAAGCCGCTTTATATTTTAATGTCTACGGAATTTTTTACGAATTTACTTTAACGAATTCATGAGAATCCTTCATTCCTGAAGGAGGGATGACTAGACCCCCTCAAGTCCTATTCTTGTTCCCACCGTTACAATTTCTTTGTATCCAAGATTGACAGCGGCAACCACCTAATCAGTAATCACCCTTTGATACAATAGCAGAATTTGTTAATTATAGTGTCGTATTTGTTAATGTACCTACCTCCCTACATACCTTGGCTGACATACCGGTGGGAGGGAAGCGCTGTGCCGCGCTCCCGGCTGCATGGGTACCACCATCTTGATTACTTTTCCCGTGAAACAGCTTTGCTGTGTTTCGGAGAGAAGGGCAAGACAGGCAGTGTAATTACTGGCACCGAGACTTAACATCTTATGTCTCAGGATAGGCAACACATAAATGAGTTGCCTGGGCTCGTTCCAGGTAAACTGGTTTATGTTCATGGGCGACGTCGACCACTTAACATCAGGTGGTACGTTTGCCAGTTTGCCTATCCAACTAACATAAAAAAAAAAAAAAAAAAAAACAACATTTTCGTATTTGTTGATGTAAGTACAAGTAACAATAATGACGTTGTAAATGGAAATATTGTACATTAGTGGAAGAACAAGTTGATTATAAGTTGTAGGCACAAAATTTAAGGAAACGCGATTTTTTATTACTTTTCAGCTTTTTAATTTTTTAAATCGGTTTTAATTTTTGTTTAAAATTTATTTGTTTAAACTTTAGCCCGTCGCTCAGTTGAAAAATATTTTAAACTTTAAAGTTCTGAGCAAATACTTAACTGTTATAAATATATAAATAGGCGAGTAATTTATAAAATATTTTTTTCTTAAAATGATGTAGATACAGAATTTGTTATAATGTGTAATAAAATTTGCAAATGGTAGGTTATAGTTTTAAAATTTTTAATGTTTAGTGAATTAGTGAAATATTAAGCGAGTAAATTATTACTGCGTCATCTTAATCATCATGAAGTCCCTTGTACCCCTGTAGCCCCTCCCAATGTAGCCCCTCCCAATGAACATCAGCCCATGTTCATTATAATATATTGTAATTTCTAGCGACATTAACATACCATCAGGTGATCTGATTGCTTGTTTGTCTAATCTATACTCCTACACTAATATTATAAAGAGTAGTAGAAAGTATTACGTCTTCTGTGGCATTGATGATAGAACAATCTTCTGTAATATTGTAGAGCATATCAATATCTCTAAAAATACTTCGCCAGACCATATAATGTCCAACTATTGTAAATATATTGTCACCATAATTCCTTTTTTACATCTTGAAAGTTGATAGAAATGCGGATCAAAATCAGAACATGTTATACATACCTTTGTATTAATTTAACTACAAAATTATCCAAAGAAATAATTTTGTATTAAAGACTTTACCGTATTAAATATTTGTATAAAATATAATACTGCCAAAGGATTCCGCACTATATTATAGTTCTATACATTTAAGAATGTATATTATAATAGGACGACTTCAGTTAGCGACAGACAATTATACAGACAGACAGAAAATTTACTAATAGATGTCGTCAACGTGTCTTGCGCCACAAAATAATAAATGTCTCACGCGATGTTGAAGCTGTGAATTTAATATCATAGTGTTAAATTGATTCGTACACCACAACGCATGTTGCCCGTTGCTCGACGATAATATTATATGTTATATATTCTCATTATAATACTAGCTGTTTCCCGCAGCTTCGCCCGCGTCAACTAAGATTTACAGCCGTACGCGGATTAATGATCATTATTTTTATAGCCTAAGTTACTCTTTATAACATTAGCTATCTGCCAGTGAAAGTCCCATCAAAATCGGCCCAACCGTTTCAGAGATTAGCCGGAACAAACAGACATATCGATAGACAGACAGACGGACGGACAGCCAGACAAATTAAAAAAAAAAAGTTATTTTGGTATATGCACCGTGTATACTGTATACATATCAATTCAATAAAAACGGTTATTTTAATATTACAAACAGACATTCCAATTTTATTTTTCTGTATAGATATAACGTTAATTATTATATAATATAACTCTGTTATAATTTATAAATCTAGCACGTTTCGTTGCTTTCGACTTTTAATAGTACAAAGTCCAAATTGAAAAATCTAGGTGGCCTCGACTGTACGCTATGAATAGTATAAGACCCAGTATGCTACCCTGTGGTACGCCAAATGAAACAGGTTTAGATTCACTTATAGTGTTACCAATAAGTTCTACACGACAAGTAATAGTGACGTGTAGAAGTGACGTGGCATGTAGTTAGAGAACCAATCCAGCGCAGTGCCACGTAAACACTTCCACCTTTCTTAGCAATATGGGAATCGAAACCGTGTCAAAGGTCTTCACCAGATCCAAAAGGACCTCAAAACAACATCCAACTTCATCCACATGAGATACGATTGTATCAGTCAGATGCATTACCGCGTGCACTGTGGATTTACCCTGGTGTCTGCCAAATTGAAGATCTTTTAAGAGTCGATTACCCTCAAGGAAGTAGACAAACCGCTTGCTTCGCTTCGCTTGAGTAATTTAAAGCAATCTCCATGAAGAGATATGAGTCGATAGTTACGTTACATTTCCCCTGGGTCTTCTCTGCATTTCTGGGTCCTCCCTTATGAATGAGCACGATTGTAGCCGTCTTCCAATGCAGTGGAAACAATCCCGACTCCATACTCAAGTTAAAGATTACAGCCAAAGGATCAGATATGATATCAACAAATAGCCTTTTTTACTATTACTTACCCCGCACGAACATTGGTTTACTCAAGTCTTACCATATGACGACGTTTTGAAATCTCAATAGGATCCGTCGGGGTGAAGTAGGTATAACGAGCCCGAGATTATATTGCACTTGGCGGGATTAATTTTTCCAGCCAGTATCTCCTGGGTAACTTGTAGCTTATTCAATATCGATTCAGCAAGTTTGGACCCCACAGTCGAGAAATATGTGTTACATTAATTTAGGGATTCAAGAACAGTGGGTTTAATGTTAAGAAGGTCATCTGCTGATTTGGCTGCAGACACACTGTGAGTAATACTTTGGATATTGCCCCAAAGTTTAGACGGATTCATATATTATTATTGGCTAATTCTTCTCGGTCGCGATCTTCCTGAAAAGGATTCTATGGAAGTTCATGTAATGAGTGTAAACCAGTTTTTTTCATTTCGTTCATAGTGTCTTTACGCGGATCCAAATGCAGTTTATCGCATCTGTGTGTAGCGCATCTCAAAACCTGGGGGTCATCCTCGGCCGCAAATATTTTTGTACTGGCTAAGTTTTACTATCTAGAGTTGTTAGATATAGCAGTAGAGACCTTTGGAAAGAAAAATATCTCCACAGCATCTTAAAGGAAACGGTTGAATAAAACGAAAGACGAGTCGCGGTCAGAAAGAGAGCCTTCAAGTTGTTTTATTGTTGAAGGTTCATTTACCCAGCATTCACTGAATATAATCACGTTATATAGCTAATACCCAATTGTTTTTGCAAGAACGGAAATTTGTCAAAGTTTTTTAGTACTTAACTATATAAATTAAGGCTCAAGATTTTCAGTGACAAACTTGAAATTATATTAGAGTATTTTTTGGTATAATATGAGATTGTATGGCATTCAATCTTGTATGAGGGTAACCATTCCAGTTTTGTTGATTAAAATTGAAGCAAGAACAATTCCGTGCGGGCTTACTTTCATCTTTATCTGTCGCTAAGGCCTGGGATAGCTTAATGAGGTCCTCTTCGTTGTGAATTCGTGTAATGCGTCTCTTTTCCTAACAAATATTGCTGTCGGGGAGCATTTTGCCACTACGAAATAAAGGACGGTTTGCAGGAATGAGACGTTCGTTAACGTAAATGGTTCTCTCTGGGGCCCTGCCCGGACCCTGCCCGACTATATTGTTGCTTTTTAGGTTACTGCTTCAGAAACTCATCTCGATAGACAGGACGGGTAAACTACCAGGGGAGGCTGCAATTGCTTGTTGCCAACCTCCCTGCGCTTAGGCCCAACTCGAGAAGCATATACAATATCTGAAACTTGCAAGATGTCGACAAAAGATGGTAGGGATTTCAATTTTGGGCCTCCTCGACACCCGTAATCTCAACATCGTTTCTCAAGAGCATGTGGGCTTGATTATTTATCTGTTGTTCTAGATCGAAAACTATGACTTTTAACTAAATATTTTCTGTATGTAAAGACTCCAATGATTTAATTCTCGCGTCGAAATTAGAGATTTTTTGGCAAATTTTTTCAAGTCAACTTTTAAGAGAATCCCACATTTCAGATGCACTTTGTCGTAACTGGTCGATTTCTAAGGAAACTGTTTGAGCTTCAATGGGGATTGGTGATTTTGGAACAACTGATGGAGAAGGTGTGGAGTCGAATGGGCTGGCGGATTTTGCGGCACTGATTATGCTGGCAGTAACATGTTCAGCGGTTGTGGAGCTGGTAGCAGCGATGGTGGGGAGCGGAGCACCGGCAGCGTTCGAGGCCTGGGCGTGGTTAACTTTTCTTCTTTAAGCGAGTAAGAAGTGCATTGTCACCACCCTTCCTAGATTTGACAGCACAGTCTATACAAATCCATGAATTAACTTAAAATAACGGACCCAAATTGTGAGGCGTTCAGCTTTCGCGCGGGCTGCATGAAAGGTTTGAATACATGGCTTAGACGTGCATGTTATCGCCGCTTCATCCCGCCAAATTTTCTGTTGACATCAAGCGTAGATCATTTTTTCATTGACAATTTACCATGAAATATTCAAACAAACGACAAGTAAGCGACAACAGCCGTCAGGTAACGAGTATCGTGGTACGGAGCGGAGGCTATTCAAACCGGTTGGCGATAAGCAACTGGGACTCGTTATAAATATAATCGACGAAAACTAGCTACACAATGATAAATACTAAAATCTAATTTAAACTGGTTTTACAATTAAAAACATTAAAAGAAGCGGAGCGGCCTATTTTGCCTATTATTTCGTTGGCCGCGCGCGGTAGGGTAAAATAAGTAGTACTTCAAGATGTCTTCAATATCAAACATTAAGCTCATACCTATTATTCTTTTAATACTGAGTATAACAGTTAAGGGAAATAATGTTACCGAGGCCTTTTCTGAGGCTGGTATTGTGCCTGATATAATACCAAAAGCACCATCAAATGAAGCCGAGGTTAGTAAATTTAATATATTGTGTAGCTTTGATTTATATATTTTTAGTAGCTAAATATGGCCCAGTTTCGGAATAGAAATATCACTCGTAAGGCATGAAAGCAATTTTGTTCCACATTTTTAAATTTAATCTATGCTACTTCTCGGTTTTGCTGTAGTAGCCGAACGGAAGATGTTTTTATAGAATATGAAAATTGTAATAAAAAATAATTTATAAAAATGTCTTCATCACACGTCTCGCTGAATTATTAAGCTCCGCGAGATAAAAAGTGAAAAACATTTGTAAATATCCCGTTTTAAATAATTTTAGTAATGAAAATAACTTGGTTAACTTAATAATTATGTTCTATCTTAATATTACAAATATATATAGATATTTATAATAAGTAGTGGCCAAATTATGGTTTGAATACCCCTCCACAATGGTTCAAGCCTTGTCGTGGCAGTGGGGCTTAGTAGCCTAAGGTGAATCAAGCAAATTGAGCCGAGGGAGCTGCCCTTTGTATCCCTCATATAAGAAGAGGGGACAAAAGAGCAGAGGGACAAGGGACGAGGATGGGAACCTGATCCCATTGTACTGTCCCGACGTTGGGAGGGGTTGTTCTGTGGTGCGGGACAACACCTCTGTGGAGCTGGTGTCGGTCCCCTGAGGGGCTGACTAGCCGTCGAGGTGCCCTGTTTGCTCATTAGTACCGGGGCACTTCACCAAAGGCGGCATTGGTGGCACTCGCTGGGTTTGACCTGCGTCCACTTACTAGCTCACAGGCGCAGCGAGTCCAACATACCCGCCTGGGGAGACCCACTCCCCCGCGGGATGCCTCAGAGCATTTCCCGGCGTTAAAGAAAAAAAAAGGCAATCCCAATATTTAATCAAGAGAACAAAATTAAATTTCTTAGAACTCTCCTGCTGTCCGTTGAGGTAATTACGAACTAGACAATAAAGCAACAAAAAAACTTAAATAAATGTTTTGTTGCGTTTTTACTTATTTTGGTATTTACTTAATTCTTATTGTTCTCGTTATTGTTAGTGGGTGTGACACTAATTACATACGGTACCCCAAAGAAGATCGCTGACGCGGCAGCACGTGTATGGACAACGTGCCGGCTTCGAGGAACCGTTCTGCTGTTCCAGCATTTTACCTAGCTTTGTAATTTTATTGTAATAATAAATTAAATCATTCTATTCTGATCTAGCATCGATCACGGATATAATCTTGTAATTAGATTATAAGTTAGTTAATAAAGTATTAAGATAATTTTTGGTTTTTTTTTAAGAATTCTGGCTGCCGAATTCGTATTTGGCGCAGTCGGTAGGATAGCTTCGGGGCTACCGCGATCGCGTAATTTGGAAGATATCCGAAGAATCTAGAATCGACTCCGCGCGCGGTCATTCTAGCCATCGCTTTTAAGCGTTCACCGAGCTATCCGAACATCACGAGGGAGCGGCCGGGAGACACTCAAAAATAAGTGGAGCTTAAAGAAAACCAGGGAAGTCGACGATTTATGTGAGTATATTGAATTTTTTTTCCATCAGAGTTGCTTTCTCCTCGTCACAATTTTCCGTCCTATGAAAAATAGTCCTGTCACCACCAGGCTTAAAATACGTAGGGATAGTTTAGTAGACTTGAATCGTCAATTATTAAGTGAAGGCTCGAATCGCCCGCCTGTAGATTTAAATAATTTAGATTTATTAGATATACATTTAAATATTTTTTCTGAGAGCTCGAATTGCCCTCAAAGTTTAGATAATAGTTCGAATTTAAATTTTAGTAACTTAGATATAAAATGGATCCCGATACGGTATACAAGGCTCTCCGCCCAGTTCCTGAATTCGATGGGAACCCACATATCCTTCCTAGATTTATTAGAATATGTGATCAAATAGTAATTCAATGTGTGAAAGACGAGCCAGGCTACGAGTTATCGAATTTATGTGTAATTAATGGCATCTTAAATAAAATTACGGGTTCTGCAGCTCGTACAATAAATTCAAACGGCATTCCTGAAAATTGGATAGGGATTAGGAATACTTTAATTAACAATTTTTCTGACCAGAGAGACGAGACCGCACTTTATAACGACTTAACTTTAGCGACACAATCTAATGAAACACCGCAGGAATTTTATGACAAATGCCAAAACCTTTTTAGCACTATAATGTCCTATGTATCGTTGCATGAGACATTAGAGACAACCGTGGAAGCTAAAAGAATTTTGTATCGTAAATTAACCTTACAAGCATTTGTAAGAGGTCTAAAAGATCCTCTCGGGTCGCGTATAAGGTGTATGAGGCCTGATACTATAGAGAAGGCTTTGGAATTTGTCCAAGACGAACTTAATGTCATGTATTTGCAGCAGCGAAATAATTTAGCAACAGATCCGAGAAAACCATCATCATCATCAACACCACACAACTCACACCAACAATTTACACTACCCAAATTTCCTCCTATGAATAATAACTTTAATCCTCCTAAATTTTTACCTGGACCTAGCTGGCAAAGACCTAATTTTAATCCTCAATTTAATCATCATCAGCGTATGCCTATGCAACCAACGCGTACTCAGCAAATGTTCAGAGCACCGTTGCCTAATTATAATAGTGGTTTTAGGATACCTAACAGGAATCCTCCACATAATAATTCGGGCCCTAAGCCTATGAGTGGCGTGAGTCATTTCGTAACAAAACCGTTACCGCCTAGAATTCATGGTCATGATTGGCAAAAATTTGGCAATCCTCCTCCGTCTAATTATTTTAAAACTAAAGAACTCAATTTTAATGAATTTCATGATTATAATGATTATGAATACGGTAATGATGACAATTATTATGCTGACTATAATTACTGTAATACAGACTATGACTATAATGACTACTATGGACAATACGTGAATTATGAATATGGTAATAATCAGTATTGTGAACAACAGGACTTACCACCAATAGAAGATAGCCCGCACTATGACAGTAGTTTGCCTAGTACTAGTAAAGCTATTCAATCCAGACAATCTAATAGTAGGCAAAATCAGGATTTTCACCCGAGCCACGGGAAATCCGCACCAGAATAGAATTAAATCTACAGTCAAAAAAAGAATAACCCTATGTTAAAATTAATAATCCACCTTTAAAATTTCTCATTGATACAGGGGCAAATCAATCATTCATAAGTCCTGAAGCAGTAGATAAATATTTCAGTAATATTCCAAAAATGTATGATCCTTTTGAAGTAACTAATTCTAGAGTAACAAGCATTCATGAACATTCAATATTAATTCCTAATTTTTCTGAATTCAATGATAATAAAAATATAAAACTATTTATCTATAAATTTCATATTCACTTCGATGGTTTAATAGGGTTAGATTTGTTAGAAAACTGTAGAATTGATCTTAAAGACAATATATTAATAACTGAAAGTGCAAAGATTCCATTATTCCGTTATCAATGTAGAAGGCGAAATACAGATCAATTAATACTAGCAAAATCATCTCGTTTAGTTAGCATACCGATTCATCAAGACGATGGTGACGTATTTATACCGGAACAGTTTATATCTAATTGCATTATTCATGAATGTATTACTACTGTGACTGACCAGACTTGTTGTAGTAGAAGTTAAAAATATGACAGACGAAGACACTGTAATTTCATTTGACAGACCTATACAACTTCACTTATTTAACTTTGAAAGTTCTCATACTGAACCCGACTCAGACAGAGCAAAACAGGTTTTAGATAAACTTAGAACTAATCATTTAAATAGTGAAGAACGAGCAAATTTAGAGACACTTTGTAAGCGTTACGCCGACATATTTTATATTGAAGGCGAACCATTAACTTTCACTAACAAAATTAAACACAGCATTAGAACTCATGACGAGAACCCCGTTTACACTAAAAGTTACCGATATCCTTTTGTACACCGTCAGGAAGATAGAGAACAAATTTCAAAAATGCTCGAACAATGAATAATACGACCTTCTGACTCTGCTTGGAGCTCACCCATTTGGGTAGTCCCAAAGAAAGCTGACGCTTCGGGTAGACAAAAATGGCGACTTGTAGTGGACTTTAGGAAACTGAATGACAAGACAATTGACGACAAATACCCCATTCCCAACATTACTGACGTGTTAGACAAATTAGGTAGATGTCAGTACTTTACGACCCTTGACCTGGCATCTGGGTTTTATCAGGTTGGGATGAACCCCGAGGACATTCCAAAGACCGCATTTAATGTAGAACATGGTCATTTTGAGTTCCTACGAATGCCAATGGGACTCAAGAACTCTCCATCCACGTTTCAGCGTGTAATGGATAACATCCTTAGAGGCCTGCAGAACGAGATATGCCTAGTGTATCTCGATGATATTATAGTATTTAGTACATCCCTGCAAGAACACATGATTAATCTCGAAAAAGTATTTAGCAGATTGAGAGAGTCAAATTTTAAAATCCAGATGGATAAATCTGAATTTTTGCAACTTGAGACCGCCTATCTTGGTCATATCATTAGTAACGAAGGTATTAAACCAAATCCAGAGAAAATTAAAGCTATAGAAAAATATCCGATACCAAAAACAACTAAAGAAATCAAACAATTTTTAGGACTATTAGGCTATTATAGAAAATTCATACCTGATTTCGCTCGAATCACTAAACCATTGACAAAGTGCCTTAAAAAGACTAACAAAATTACTATAGACTCGGAATATGTCAAATGTTTCGAACATTGTAAAACCTTACTGACTAATGACCCCATTTTACAATATCCTGACTTTACCAAAGACTTCATATTGACGACAGACGCCTCCAACGTAGCAATAGGTGCAGTACTTTCCCAAGGTACAGTAGGATCCGACAAACCAGTTTGCTATGCTTCTAGAACATTAAGTGACAGCGAGTTAAATTATAGCACCATCGAGAAAGAACTTTTGGCGATAGTATGGGCAACTAAGTATTTTCGACCCTATTTGTTTGGTCGAAAATTCAAAATTATAACTGACCATAAACCACTTCAGTGGATTATGAACCTGAAAGAACCGAACTCGAGACTGACATGCTGGCGACTGAAACTGAGTGAATTTGACTATACCGTAATTTATAAAAAAGGCAAATATAATACTAACGCTGACGCCTTATCCCGGGTACAGATAAATAATGAAGAAATAGAATCTCTTCTTAAAGAATGTGGTATAGACGTATCAGTACAACCTGAACCTTCAGGATTTACTACCTTAACCGCACACACATCAGCTGAAAACCCCATCCTTGAAATACCCATTACAGACGAACCTTTGAATAAATTCCATAGACAAATTTGTTTTACAATAGTAGGTGACATTAAAAGAAGGCCGACAGTGACTAAACCCTTTGATACACACACACGGACCCACATACAGTTATCAGAATCTTCTTTAGAACAGGATATCATAAATGCAGTTAAAGAATATATCAATCCTAAAATAAAGACCGCAATTAAAATAACACCACCATTAGGTATGTACACTGTAATTCCTATCTTGCAAAAGAATTTTAGATCTAATTCTATGCATTTAGTTTTAACGAAAACCGAATTAGAAGATGTTAAAGAGTATTTAAGACAGCAGGAAATAATTAAACACTATCATGAAGGCAAAACCAACCATAGAGGCATCAATGAATGCTATCTAGCCTTGTCACGTCGTTATTACTGGCCTAAAATGAGAGAAGAAATTACTAAATATATAAATGAATGTACAATTTGCGGACAGACTAAATATGACAGAAACCCAATAAGACCACAGTTTAGCATAGTACCACCTGCAACTAAGCCTTTTGAGATAGTTCACATGGATCTGTTCACAGCGCAAGCTGAAAAATATCTTACCTTTGTAGATTCCTTCTCCAAGTACGGCCAAGCATATCATTTACGAGACGGTACCGCTATAAGCATTATCCAAGGACTATTAAATTTCAGTACTCACCATGGACTACCTATGACTATAGTGACAGACAACGGGACTGAGTTTACTAATCAACTTTTTGCAGAATTTGTTAGACTACATAAAATTAATCATCACAGGACACTAGCTCACTCTCTTAACGATAATGGAATTATTGAAAGATTCCATTCCACCCTACTAGAACACCTTCGTATTCTTCGCTGAAAAATAAAGATGAACCCACAATAAATCAAATGCCTTATGCAATCTTAGCTTATAATAGTTCAGTACACAGTTTCACCAAATGTAGACCGCATGATATTATTAGAGGACATTTTGATCCTAGGGATCCACTAGACATTAACCTGACCGAACACCTAATGCAACAGTACATTTTGACACACCGAGACCAAATGAAAACAGTTTATGAAATTATCAATGAATCGACAACACGTGACCGTACAAATTTAATGAGCAATAGGAATAAAAATCGGGAACCAGAAAAAGTATACACTCCAGACCAGCAAGTTTTTATTAAAAATCCCATGGCTAACTCACGACAATGTTTTAGCTGACCTACCTATTCACATATACACATCAAAGAAAAAAGGGCCTGTTGCTAAATGTCGTCTGAAACGAGTACCAAAAACGTCGAAATTGTTACAGGTACCGACTAATACTAATAGTGACAACGACAATGACGCAAGCAGCAGACATAAAACTTGAGACTCTCGACAATGGACCTGGACTTCTACCTTTTAAACTTGGTCAAGCTAAGCTAATATCACATTACCATACTTTTATACAGTATTTAGAACTTTCTGAATTAGAAAATCGTATCAATTCCATAAATGAACAATTAAATTATTTTAGAACTAAACTTGACAACACTACCTTGCCTATATACGAAATTCAAATTGATTATCTGTATACTAGATTGGTAAAAATAAATTCTTAACTAAAAACGTTAGAACCTTCTAGATTAAAAAGAGGACTTATTAATGGACTAAGACTAAGGGTATTACAGGTAATTTGGATTATGCAGACGCTGAAAGATTTAATAAAGCCATAGTACTATTAGAAGCAAATGAAAATAAATTAGTTTCTGAATTAAATGATCACATAAGTATTAATAAAAATTGGATGAGTCAATTTATTATTAGTTATTCACAAGTTATTAGTAATTTAGCAGAAAACCAGATTAAAATTAACGATACATTGAAATTAGTTATAGATAAGTATTATCTTATTGAAGCTAAGTTCGCAAAATTTGCCCAATTATTAGCTATTATTACTGAAAACACGGATGATGTATATTTAGAGTTAATTAGAATAGAGAACATTTTAGGATTTATACGTGCAGCGAGCACGCACCATAGTATGATAAGCATAGATAACTTAGCACATATGATTAGTAGGCTTAAAGAAATATATAGTAATAATGAAATATTAGATATTGATTTAAGAGAATATTATAATCTCATTAAAAGGTAGTTATTTTATAGGTAAGAGAATTGTAATAATTTTTAGAGTTCCTATTATATGTAAAGAGAGTTTTGACTTCTTTAGGCTTTCCGTTGTTCCTAATAAATTCCAACAGACCTTTATACCTATACATCCCTTCATAGCAACCAATGGGAATTTTTTCATGTACTTGCAAACCGAATGCCCAAAGATTGGCGAATACCTTCTCTGTGAAGAAAGCTCAAATTTTTACCAGCCACGGGAACAGTCAGATTGCATCTTTAGTATCATTATTAATCAATCTCTAGACAAGTCATGCCGCCCTACTGAAGTCTCGATTAATAGACAAGCCATGGAAGGAATAGATGATAGGCACTATACTATCTTCTTCCCAAAGCCTACAAAAGTTGATTTCCATTGCGAACGGCAGGAATATGTATCCCTATCTGGCAGCTACTTAGCGAAAATTCCCCATGGATGTTCTTTACGAACAGACACCTTTAAGATAACTAATATTGAAGATGAAGTCAAAGGACAGCCGCTGAAAATCACCGAGATTCGAAGTAATTTCACTGAAGCTGAAAATAACGACATTCCACATATTACTTTTAACTCTTTAAATCTCAATAATCTGCATCATCTGGAAAATAGAATTCTACTACAGAAAGAAGTTAATCTTGCCCATCTTGATTCTTCACTGTACCACACAACGTTGCCTCTCTATGCGCTTGTGTTTGGTATAGTTACAATTCTCCTCGTCCTTTCTCTTCGACGATACCTGCGGAAGAACCCTGCCACGCCAGAAGAGGAACCAAAAAACAGCCATATCTACGCTTCCCCTGATGACCCCGGAAATAATGGAATACCAGCAACATTTTCCCTCAAAGTGCTCAAATAGTTGCTGTTCTGAGGGTGGAGGAATTACATACGGTACCCCAAAGAAGATCGCTGACGCGGCGGCACGTGTATGGACAACGTGCCGGTTTCAAGGAACCGTTCTGCTGTTCCAGCATTTTACCTAGCTTTGTAATTTTATTGTAATAATAAATTAAATCATTCTATTCTGATCTAGCATCGATCACGGATATAATCTTGTAATTAGATTATAAGTTAGTTAATAAAGTATTAAGATAATTTTTGGTTTTTTTTAAGACTTCTGGCTGCCGAATTCGTATTTCACTACATAGATATAATTGTATGGAAAACAAACTAAACTGCTAAACCAAAGAGGTAGGAATATATAAACCAACCAAAGTTGAATGATTTCGACCATTTAGGTAGTCTGTCGTTAAATGGAGTGACGTTACATGGAGTTTACTTTGTAACCACAATATGTAAACTCCATGTAACGTCATAGTAGATGAAAACTAAATTCCAAAATCCTTTCGTTTCAATTAAATCATTACTGGTGCGTGAACGAAGTCGCGGGCACAGCTAGTTTGAATAAGTACCTAACTAATATTTTTTATTGTATTGCGGTATATTAATATTTTTACATTTCCGGCATTGCGTATATATATTCTTCATAGGACTGTCCTTTTATTAAAATTATAATAAACCACGATAAATTCCATAAAATTGTTTGATTATAATATGTGAAATTTATGTAGGTGCGTATGTAAGTACATGAAAAAAGTACGTGCGTACAAAGTACACAATATGTCAGAAGTGGAACTTATTTGGAAAACTAATATTTAAATATTGTTTATATATTTTATACTAATCTAAAGCATTCAATTTCTGAGACTTGCGATGCGATGTTGTCTCTATCTCACTCTCTCTCTCTCGATCTTTCTCACTCGCTTGCTCCCTGCTCTCACTCCATGGCTATGTGCTTCAGGCTACGTTCGCCCTTCCTCACTCTCTCAATCGGTCTCAATCACTCTCTCCCTCTTCTTGGACAAAAAGTTGCACATTTTCGTGACGTTCCATTCGAAACATGTTTCCTTCACTTACAAGAGCTATAGGTACGGTTTTTATGAATAATATTTAAATATATTTATTCACAGGTATTGTTTCAAGTCAATTCGACTATCGTTGAAGTAAACCTAGGCAATGTGTTAACTGCTACACAGGCGAAGAATCAACCGAACGTGACATGGTTCGCAAACGAGAATTCCTTCTACTGTGTCATGATGACAGGTTTAGATTTATTTTATTAGCGGATATGTTTATTTTACGACACATGGACTTAGGGGGTGTTTCCACTGACGCGGAGATGGGTAGAGTGGAGAAAAACGGACCGTGAAGTGGAAAATCACACTGTTTCCGCTGATGCGGTGTGTAGTGATTGACCACCGGTCCTACTTGCGTCCAACTTGATCCGGCTACTGCAAGGAGATCGGTATAGTCCCAAAGACTTAAAACTTAGAATTAATTATAACCTTTAAATATTTTTATTCATCTTTATTATTTTTTGGAGTCACACAATTTTATTTATGGCCAAAACAACTTATCTTTGTAATAATGTAGGTCTTACCGATTTTTCCCTAAACGTTCTCAGTTTCGGAGATAGAAATCTTATAATAAGTAGATATTATCCTACTAATTAATTAATAATGACAGCCGGCTGGTCGGGTGGTCAGGCTTCTTGACAATTACGCTGAGGTCGCGGGTTTGAATTCCACCAGGTAGCTAAAGATAATTTGTATGATGTATATTATGTATTTATATTTTCTTAAAATTATTTCCGTTCATATTTGATATTACCCGTAACACAAGTACTTATGAACTTACCACGGGGCTAGGTTAACGTGGCGTGATTGTTGAATAATATTTATTTAGGTATTCATTAAAATATTATAAACGCGAAAGTTTGTATGGATGTTTGTTATTCTTACACGCAAAAACGACTGAATGGATTTTAATGAAACTTTACAATAATATAGCTTATACAATGACATCAGAATAACACATAGGCTGTAATTTATCCCCGTACTCCCACGGAAATGGGAAGGACGCGGGTAAAACCGCGGGGCCGTAAAAAAGAAGACTAGCAGAGTCTTCTTTTTTACGTTTTTAAAACAATTTTATTTACGTTTGACTTTTACAGGGACCAATCCAATACCTTCTCGAACTAAACAGTTCCTACATTGGCTTCTGGTAAATGTACCTGGAGAGGATTTAGCATCTGGTGAAAATATTTCAAAATACATCGGCCCGATACCTTTGCCGAAGTTTCGGTATATTATCTTCATATTCGAACAACCTGGAAAGGAAAACTTCGACGCTTTGATCGACAAATACAAGTAAGTTCTATTATTATCTTTACACACGAATGTAAATTAGTCGATCGATTGTCGGTGTACTAACCTTATTAGAATCAAAAATTTATGAAACTATTTTTATTTCGTAGGTGATAAATTTTATGATAATACTTATATAAATGAAGCTGAGATTAAAATCAATCCTACTATTATCCTACTATTCTACTAATATTATATGCGCGAAAGTTTGGCACCGGTTATTAAATATAAAAAAGTGAAATTCGGGTAAACTTTAGAAAACTATATACTAAGACTAGAATACTAGATTAATCTATTAATCGAAGACATGCATCACATTGAAATGCTTAATTTTGTATTCTTTTTCCAGTAATATCCTGGCTCGATTGAATTTCTCGGTCGAAGATTTTGCAAACCAATTCAACTTCGGGACTCCAGTTGCTGGCAATTTTTTCTTTTCTGAAACCACCTTGTCAGATATTGGTACCGATTTAGGAAATCTGATTAATTTGACATTGATGACTATTTGATTAATTTGACATTGATGATTTTGCAAAATTTTGTCTTTTCTGGGTGGGTATAAGTCGGTACTTTTCTGAAGTTATATTTTATTCCCCAGTCATAATATTAGCTTTGCACCTAAATTGATACAATCCTACCTATAAATTCTAAAGTATGTACAGATATAATAATCCCACAAAAAACAGTTTCACTGTAAAATGTCGCGCCAAGTACACGTCTATAGTATATAGTAATAAAAAAATAAACTAATCTTTACAAAAAATATGAAATAAAAAAACCAAGTACACAAAACCTCTCGGATTAAAAGAAACACTTATTAAAAACTGTGAAAATTGAAAAAACAATTGGTGTAGTATATTTACAAAAAAATGAAAAATTTGCAATCTACAAAAAAATATAAATTAAAAAAAAGTAATCATTGTGATTTTCAATAATTGCAAAATTTTTGTGGCAAATTTTACAATTGAAAACAATTTTTTAAACGTACTTGGCGCGCGTCATTGAGTACCCCAAATTTTTTCATGGCTAATCTAGAGCTAGGGTAATATTATTCTGTGATCTACAGCCAGGAAATTGGTATGGAAAAGGAGTATAAAAACAACAATTGTTGCAACCCTTCTACGCCATGTAGTTGGCCTCACTAATGATTATTTTGATGTCTTCAATCAAATCTATTAGAATTAAAATTCAAGCTCGTACTCATTTCTTTATATATTTCTTATTCCTATTACATTTATACTCATATGAATATGACGCTTTCTTGCCTTTTAATTGAATCAAGAAATAAGGAAATGATTTTATTACTAGTAAGGTAAAGTACCCAGTAACTGCTCAGAACCACCTTTCCACTCTTTTTATTTGTATATTATCTGCATTTTTGAATATATATATATACAAATGCAGAGAGTGGGTAGGTATTGGTTCCTGAGCAGCTACTGGTAAAGTACCCAGGTACTTTACCTTAGATAATGTTTATTAAATTGTTTTTGAAAATTATAACATTAATGAATGCTTGAGGAACACAAACTTCTCGAACTGATAGTTGACATTAATAATTTATCTTAGTGATATTGTGAAGCCATTTACAATACATCGAAAATGACGCGCGCCAAGTACGTATAAAAAATTGTTTTCAATTGTAAAATTTGCCACAAAAATATTGCAATTATTGAAAATCACAATGATTACTTTTTTTTAATTTATATTTTTTTGTAGATTGCAAATTTTTCTTTTTTTTGTAAATATACTACCTACACCAATTGTTTTTTTCAATTTTCACAGTTTTTAATGAGTGTTTCTTTTAATCCGAGAGGTTTTGTGTACTTGGTTTTTTTATTTCATATTTTTTGTAAAGATTAGTTTATTTTTTTATTTTTGCTATACGTGTATATAGTTAGACGTGTACTTGGCGCGACATTTTACAGTGAAACTGGTTTTTGTGGGTTATTTTTTTTTTGTAAAGCATATAATATTAATTAACATAATTACATTTCAAATATTTTAATATTTTAAATATTTATACTTCTTGAGTAATTCATTTCAAATACTTTAAAATTTTAAACTTAAAATTCTTAAGTAATTCATCAAAATTTTTGTTCTTAAATTTTCTCAAATAATTTAATAATAAAAGAGGTTAGTACTATTACAATACTTTTACTTTAAATGACGCTTGTGACTGACCAGTGACCAATGCCACATCGTCATACTTTTTTTAATGTTATTTTGATTTTCAAAATTAACATAGAGCATGCGTTCCTGTTATTCCTCCTGTTTAAATATTTAGAGTGTAAAAGGGAAAGTTAGATACCAGATGGCGCAACATGCAACTTGACCGGCTGTTCAAATCAATAATTAAATTAAAGTAAATTATTATATTTGCTTATTAGTAAATCATGTAATAATAAGCTCAAATATGTAATTAAAAAAATTAATATTTTTTGTTCTTGTCCGATATATGATTCATTATTATTTGCCCTGAATTTATTAAGTTATAGTTGCACACTGCCATGCCTTCAGAATAAAAAAAAATTCAAAACTTTAGATGTATTACTTTCTTTATTGTTTTCTTAAGAATAATTCAAATCCAACTCCATACGAAGAAAGTCATAAATTTACTTGATACCAATATACTTATTATTATGTTTATTGTCCTATAAGGCCTTTAAATATTCTCCTTTCCAGAAGCTAAAAAAATGTAAAACAGTAAGGAAATAACTTCAAATGAAAATAATTAAAATTAAGAAATACTACACACATAATGTCTCGCAATTTTTGTTTACAACCAGCTCTTTTCCGCTTAAAGTTTTTTTTATTGCACGGTCTGTTACAATGGGAAAACAAATTGTATTGACAATAATAAAAGTATGACAAGTCAGAAATTTGAAGTAAAATTACTTACATAATATCATAATCAATACTGAAATTAACTTGTCTGTCTCTATTTGATTATTGGAACAAATATAAGTCATCAACATATAATGCTATAACAATTTTTACATCATTATTCATTTTTGTAAAAACACATGGCTCTATACGGCTCCTTTTGAAACCTAACTCACATAAACATTGCTCCACTCTCTAATACTATACTAATACTAATACTATACTAATAATAGATCATGATCTAGATGACTGCTTTAAACCATACATTACTTTGTTTAACAATCTTATTCTTATTTGAATCACAATTAATAACTAGTTGAACCTTATAAATGTCCTCTTTAAGAAAACCATTTAAGAATGCTGTTTTAACATCTAAATGAGTGGCATCTAAATTTAACTGAACAGATAGTGCGAACAATAATTTCACAGTAGAATGTCTGACATCTGGTGAGAAAATCTATTCATAATCAATACCAGGCCTCTGTGTAACCTTGTGCCCTTAGCCACTAAACATGCTCTGTAACATACACTATTATCACTATTTAATTTCCTTTTATATACCCACTTGCACTGTACTAAAGTTTAATCAAAAGGTAATTCACTCACAGGAACCCATACATCATTTTCTTCAAAAGCTTGCATGCAGCTTTTCCTCTTTTGCCTCAATCCACTTGTCTCTTTCTGGGCTCTCCAGAGCTTCATGGACACAGACTGGATCATTAGTAACATTTGGACTCAACATTGTACATAGATTTGGAAATCTATAACGCTCTGGCAGCTTTTTTATTCACTTAATTTGGGTCCCCCTTTACTAAAAGTAAATGGTACTGGTTCCTCATTTTCTTCTTCAGATTGCTGTATGTGTATGATATTCCCGTAACTGCTCCATCTTTCATTTTATTCTGGTCATTTATATTCAAATGGCCAATCTCCTATGACACTCTTCACTAATTACTGTTGAAGTAGGAGTAAAAAAACATTGTTTATGTTCCATGACCAACTTATAAACACCATCTTCTTGGTTTGCTACAGCCACCAATCTGTTTTTTCTATTGTAAACTTAACAGCATTTCTCCTTTAACCCCACATTGTTTCCATTCTTGATAAGTTGACTAATATTATACTAATATATAGTATAAAAATGTAATACCAATTTAATTGGTAGGAGATGAAGTCAAGAAACAAACTCCAGCGGTATTTATTATGCGGTTATGTCTAATTTTTAGAGTTTTGACCGAATAAAATCGGTTGAAACTAAATAAAAAAATACATTAAAATCACATTAAAGCACCACAATTACATAGATAGAGATAGTACATCTCACTTTGTTAAATAATTTTGTTATTTCTCGAAAAATAATTATACTGTATTGTCATTTTTGTTTCCAATTGGCATTTTCTGTTGGAACCGGCTAAGACCTGAGGCCATGCTGCCATATCTGTTGTGTTAACAAAAATATCTTGTCTGTGCTTTGGAGAAACGGCGGAAAATGCCAAAAAGCGCGGCTCTGCCCCTCTAGCACCCATCAATCAACTATCACTTCCCATTCTATTCACCCAGAACAGTTCACCATAATATTCGCCAACGAATCACATTATATATTACACAGATTAAGTTTTAAAAACAAACACTAGAGAAAACCATCAGAACAGTCCTACAATAGAAAACCACTCCAGAACAGTTCTCCACAATATTCGCCAACCAATCACAATATATACAGTTATTAAAACAAACACTAGTAAATCACTCAGAATGAACAAAACACAAAATAACAATTAATTAACGGGAAACTGGGAAGAAACGAAGAAGATTGAGCTCTTAACATACGACGTTTATCAAATAAAAAATACGACAGAAAAAATATATTATACGAAAGACGTTTATCAAATATAAAATATGACAGAAAAAATAAATAAAAATAAGCTATAGAGAATACAAGAAAAAAAACGAAATACTTAATTTTTAATACAACACCGTATATTGATAACGATAGGCAGCATGGCCTCTAGCCTTTGCCTGTTCCGATAGGATAAAACTAAAAAACAAGCAACCAACTTCGATGTCAAAACTCAAAATTCTCACTGTAACGTCATATAAAATATTTTCTCTGAACCTCTTTAATCGCAAAACGGCGCAAGCAATAATTTTCATGTTTGAAATGTATTAAATAATTGCTGAGACCCAATATTTTTTTGTAATATGTGTAAAATTCGTAAAAAGAAACTTATTAAAAATAGTGTGAAGTCTTAGTGTTTTGGCAATAATAACAAAATAAAGCCCCAAAATTTTTTTTTTTTGTTTTGGAGGTTATGTTTACATATGTCTCGAGAATATATACACAGTGCCTCACGCCAAACTACTTGGATGTGTTCTTGGCGCTAGACACTAACGTGTCTCCTGATATGTTTTTCGCTCTTTTATGCAAAAACTTCTGAATGTATTTTAATGAAACTACAATAACATAGCTTTTACATCTGAATAACATATAATAATAAAATATAATAATAAATAAAAAAATAAAAAAGCCTTTTATTTCTTACAGATTCTAACGAAAAAAGTAAAAGTTAGTTTAGATTAAGTTAATATACAATACATCTTAATAATTTGTGGAGAATTACCTCTCAGGTAGGTCCTACCTACCTTACGGTAGACGGTTGGGTGAGGAGAGAGGTGGCATGCGGTGTTCCACAGGGCTCGGTACTTGGGCCGCTCCTGTGGAACATCGGTTACGACTGGGTGCTCCGCGGTGTGAATCTGACAGGCGTTGGCGTTACCTGTTACGCCGACGATACTGTTGTCACTGCACGCGGAGGTTCCTTTTTGGAGGTCCACATACGTGCGGTAGCCGGTGTTGCGCAGGTGGTTGCGAGGATCCGACGTCTCGGGCTCGAAGTGGTCCTGGAGAAGTGCAAAGCTATATGCTTCCACGGGCCACGTCGGGCCCCTCCAGCCGGATCCTACCTGATAGTAGAGGGAACTTCCATCGCTGTCCAGTCGACCATGAGGTACCTGGGCCTCGTCCTTGACAATCGGTGGAACTTCCAGGAACATTTCCGGCGCCTAGCGCCGAAGTTGCTTGGAGCTGCGCGGGCGCTGAGCCGCCTTCTCCCTAACATGGGAGGGCCGAGCGCTGGCTGCCGCCGCCTATATGCGGGTGTCTTGCAGTCCATGGGGCTGTACGGCGCGCCGATTTGGGCGGCTGCCCACGGTGTCAGCCGTCCGATCAATCCTGGAGGAGTGGGTTGGCCGGCGGCATGGCGCTATTACCTTTCATCTTGAGCAGATCCTGACGGGGCACGGATGCTTCGGGAGTTATCTGTGCAAGGTGGCAGGCTCAGAGGAATCGCCAGGGTGTCATCACTGTAGCAGTGAAGAGGACACTGCTGATCACACCCTGGCGGAGTGCCCTGCGTGGGCGCCAGAAAGGGCGGACGTCGTGGCCGAGGTCGGCGCCGACCTTTCACTCCCTGCGGTCATCCGCGCGATGACCGGCAATGAGAGTGCATGGGAGGCAGTCCTCTCCTTCTGCGAAGTCGTGATGCCGCAGAAGGAGGAGGCGGAGCGGGTGAGGGAGCGCACTGGCGCCCCTTCTCGCAGGAGAGCGACAGGCGGCGACAGGCGGTCGCACCGTGGCGCCGTGAGGGACCTGTGCGTGGCCGATCGGGGGACCTGCCACGCGCGCGTAAGGTTATAAGGCACCCTTTGGTGTTCGGGGTGCCTTAAGTGGAGTAGGAGGATGGAACGCCATCCCCTGCCTTCAGAGGAGAGTGCTTCCAGGCACACCGTCGCCGGTGCGGACCATGCCATAGTTCCCGCACCGGGCCAGCACGATTAGAAGAACACCGCTGGGGTTTAATGGGTAGAGCCTGCGCCCAATTTACCATATTTTCGGGCGCAGAGAGTCCCACATAACCCCCGGGCTCCCCCGGGCCTGGAGGTATGCATAAGAGCATTCCCCAGCGGGAACAAAAAAAAAACATCTTAATAATTATGTTAGTAATAAGATATGTTTTCTAAATTTAATTGCTATTTTTTATTTTACATTAATGTTTAGTTAATTCTATATCATTATTCTATTATTATATTCCTCAGTCTGTAAGAACCCCTCTGTAGGTGACCCAGTGAAAATACTTTGCGCATTCACCCGGGGATGGGGCGTCCCCGGGGATATGTGGGACTCCCGGCGCTTTCCCCCCCCACCCCCAGCGCCGGTATACCGCACTAAAACCACTGCGAGTTGCCTTCAGCCGCTTGAAGGGGTGTGTCCCAGATCTTTCTAATGTCCATGTGGTCACCATTTTCGTCCATCTCTGGGCCTGTAGACAAAGTGACATCGCTTTGTAGCTGAATTTCGTTATCGTCTTTGAGATAACGATAATAATTTTTAACCGACTTCAAAAAGGAGGAGGTTATCAATTCGTCGGAATCTTTTTTTTTTTTTATGTATGTTACCTGATTACTCGAAGATGGCTAGACCGATTTGAAAAATTCTTTTTTTGTTCTAAAGGGTATACTTCCCAAATGGTTCCATGATCTGATGATGGCATCCCAGAGAAATCTAGGGGAACTTCCGAAAATCGTAGGGGCGACTAGTGCGTTTGATATTTTTTTTATTAAGTGTTTTGAAGGACTACAATTAAATGAAGGTCTGGAGTCGATCTGATGCTGGAGCCAAAAGACAATCGAGGGAACTCCTCAACGATTTACATCAGTAACCTTGTGTTTGGACTTGATTAATTTGTGATGATGAGAACTTTACACCTAGATGAGTTATGACTATCATTAGGGGTCTGATGATGAAGACAAAGGTCAGTTAAGGGAACTCCTCAACAGTTTACAGTAGCTACCTTGTGTTTGGACTTAATTAATTTAAATTGAAGAGAACTTTGTACCCATATGGGTTATAAGCACCATTACAGGTGTGATGATGGAGACCATACACAGTCGAGGGGAATCCTCGACGATTTACAGCTTTTATTGGGCTTACTTCATACGGTAAATAATATTATGCTAAAATCATGTAATTTTATTACTTGTCGTTGTTAAATGAACAAAAAACAACTGTACCTTGGAAGCGCATTATAGTTTTTCAAGGTCATCATAATATCCATTCTATATCGATATATTGGTGATGTTCTATACCTATATATAATGGAATTATTTAACGAATAGCAGCAAATCTGCCGTGATTGCTTTCAATTACATGTATATAAAGTTTTACACAATTCCATTTCGGTTTTTTCATTTGTTATGTAATGAATTAAACCCTTTCTACGTTCATCTCATTAATACAAGCGCTATTTAATCTGAGCAACGCGTTTAATAGTTCTACCCATATTTCAGACAAATAAAATCAGTTATCAAATTTTGAAATCACTAAAAATTAAGAAATAAAAAAAATTTAAACAAAAATTAAAACCGACTTCAAATAAAAAAAAAAACTAAAAAGTAATAAAATAATTTCCTTAATTATTGTGCCTACAATTTATAATCAACTTGTTCTTCTATTAATATACAGTCTTTGCGTTTACCACGTCATTATTGTTACTTTTGAAGCCGGTGTCCTATTTGCTGATGTACCTACCTCCTAACCTACCTTTCTTTTATTTTTTTCGGAGTAATCTATGCTAATGGCCCGAAGGCCCTAATGCTTCATCGGATTAGTGTGAGCCCATTCGGCTCACTTTTGATTTATAAAGTGGGGGGTTGCCCCCCGCCTACCGTGCGGGCAGCGACCACACGGCCTCCTGGCGTCGGTTGTGGCCTAACCTACCTACCATGACTGACACCGACTCCAAAAGTAACAATAATGACGTGGTAAACGCAAAGATTGTATATTAGTAGAAGAACAAGTTGATTATAAATTGTAGGCACAAAAATTAAGGAAATTATTTTATTACTTTTTAGTTTTCTTTTTTTTTTTAATTTGAAGTCGGTTTTAATTTTTGTTAATTTTTTTTTTATCTAGCCAATGATCAATCAAAGAACGTGACAGTGCAACGAAAACAACTGTGAAGTGTCTACAAAGTTCGACAAGAAGTGTCAAATCGGACCAAAAAATTAAAATTAATATCTATGTAAATAGACCTCATACACACTATAACTCATAAAAATTGTGAAAATGTTGCCCTCCATGGCCCACGCCACTTGGGATAACGATAACGAGTGACATAATTGACGACGGCTTATGTGAATCCCATACATTTTATTATTTTCGAACTTCGTTATCGTTTTTTTAATGTTACCTTGTCTAAGGCCTCTGGTCTTGTAGACGCGCAACATGTCCGGCCCACTTCCATTATAATGACTGAGCGTGTGTTAGTCCATCATTTGCCTTGGTTATTTTTCTAATTTTGTTGTGCCTTATTTTCTGCATCTTTCTAATATTCAACATACTGCGTTCTATTCCTCGCTGGCATGTAATTATTTCATTCTTTGTTTTTTTGTTGAACTTCCACGTTTGGCACGCATACGTTAGGCACGGTATGATGCACGAGTTTAGAACCTTAGTTTTGATTTTGGTCGGCATGCTGCTTTTGAATATGTCTTTCAGTGCCCAATATTTGTTCTATGTTAGCTGCACCCTGCGCTCTAATTCTTGATCGTTACTACTTTGGTGTAAGCTAATTTGTTTATCCAGGTATACGTATATTTTGTCTGTGTATTTTAGATGTTCGCTGCCAACGTACAGAGTTCTGTTTTTGCTGTTAGTCATCAGCATTGTTTTGGACAAGTTTATTTCCAAACCTACTAGTTTACTGGCATCGTTGAGCGATTCTATCAAGTATTGAATTTCCTGACCTGTTTCAGATAAGAGAACCAAGTCGTCTGCAAACCTAAGGTGGCTTCGGTAGGCATCCTTAATCTTAATACCCCGACTTTTCCAATTGAGTTGACTAATGATTGACTCCAGTGTTGCTGTAAACAGCAATGGTGAAAGAGGGTAGCCCTGTCTTACTCCTCTTTTTATCGGAAACCAAGGCCCAGCTGTCTCAAGTTTAACTCTACTCTTGCTGTGAAATGGGAAGTACGCGGGTGAAACCGCAGAGCGCTTCTAGTAATCTATACTAATATTATAAAGCTGAAGAGTTTGTTTGTTTGAACGCGCTAATATCAGGAACTACAGGTCCGATTTGAAAATTCTTTCAGTGTTAGATAGCCCATTTATCGAGGAAGGATAAGCTATATTATAACATCATACTGTGACTAATAGGAGTTTAGTAACGTGGGTGAAGCTGCAGGCCACAGCTAGTAATATATATTTTCGTATTAATAATGACAACGCAATCAAAATATGTAAATATATGAAAATCGAGAGGCATTAAAAATTTGTTAAATAATTCATACCGTTCAAATTATCGGTGGCTGATGATCTCTAGGGTATGATGAGTAATTAAAAATGTATTTTTAATCTGAATTTTAAAAGCCCGTGTGCTGGTATATAATATAATACCGGTAATTTACGAAAAGTAATGTAGACTTAGGAAAATTACCGGTACCAGGGATGCGCTTATGATGTGCGCCCATTTTTGATAGTTCTTGCTTATATCTGTGAAACAGCTGTGCCGTGAAAGAAAAACGGAAGAAGCATTGAAAGTGGAAAGGAAAAAAGTGCAAAGAAACAGGCACTATATCTTATGTATCAGGACAGGCAATAAATGAGTTTGGACAGTTCCTGGTGGACTCGTTTATGTTTATGGGTGACTTTGATCATTTACTTCGTCAACTATTTTCCTATCCAAATCACAACAATGTCCTCGAATTCGATTACGTCTCTTATGAAGTAGCTGCCATAAATTTAGGTTTGCATACATCTATACATTGTAAAGCTGAAGAGTTTGTTTGTTTGAACGCGCTAATCTCAGGAACTACTGGTCCGATTTGAAAAATTCTTTCAGTGTTAGATAGCCCATTTATCGAGGAAGGCTATAGGTTGTATAACATCACGCTGTGACTAATAGGGTTGAGTAACGCATGCGAAGCTGTAGGCTAGTCGTTCCTATTGTTGTAAATTTTCTGAAAATTCTCATCAAATGGCCCCCATATATCCCACACAATGCCAGTCCTTAAATTCCCCATAATTTGGCAAATTATCCGCAAAATACGCAATCAGTGTTCAAAGTTAAGACGCAAGCTGGTTTTATAATTGAAAACTTTGTTTCTGTTGGTCTTATTTCGTATACTTATAATATACTTACAAATATAATTTTACGCATATTATAAGTAATGTAAATAAGGTTTTACTTTGTAAAGCTTTTCAATACGCTTTAAGGAAAACAAAATTTGTTTTTTTTTAATTAAGGTCTTTCCTTTAAAGGTGATGGAATCAAATAAACTCATTGTTGATTATAATTAAATCATATTTTTTGAACTGCTTGCTGTAGCCACCGTAATAAAATTCTAAAAGGCTAAGAGCTCTGTGAATTCAACTGTGAAGACCTGATTCAGCTTTATAGTTGGTTAAAGGGATCGTCTAAAGCTAAGTGGAAATAGTCGATCCACTTCGCATTTTAACAAATTTGTATCATAAAAGTTATCATTATGAAATTGAAAAACGAAACAGTTTTTCCTCTCACGAATCACGTAAAGATAGGTGTCGTTAATGGCGATGCTTAACACGTTTTTTTTATATACATAATATTTTTTATAAATCACTGTTTTCAACTTTTATTTCTTCATCTATTAGAAAAAAAAATACAGAATTTAACACGCAAAAAAATATAAACTTAGTTTAAATAAAACTATAATAATATAATATTATTATATTGTATAATATACGTTTTTCAAACAAAACAGGTCACAATAAAATAAACATACAAATGTATTTGTATTAGGACAAATAAATACTGCATACAAAGCGAGTGTATTCAATATTAGTATGATATTGAAACTAAATGAACATTCTCCAATACAATGTGCTTCAATATAACAACTGTATTTTGTTTGTTATGAGAGAACTATGCAAATATTATCTGCAAAAGAAAATTAAATTTAGTCTGCAAAAATGTTGCAACAAGTAAAAAGTTGTGGAAGAAACCATAAATGACTGGATTGTGCACGAGCGGTTCCGGGTTCGAATCCCCAAAAAGTACATAATTTGGGTAATGAATAGAGAAAATATACTGGGTTGTGTATGTGTGTCTGTATTTATTTTATTCCCTTTTCCTTATAAACTTTAACGAGATTAATACAGTGTGAATATTTATTTAATGTTTTATTGAATTAATGTGTAAGAAGTTTTCGTAGTCTATAGCCTACATGTGGCCTGTAAAAGCGATCGTTTGTTCAAAATAAAAGTGAAGAAAAATCAACTAATTGAGTACATCCCATTCCTGTTATAAAATTTTATATTTTAGGTACACAGTGTTAAGGTACAGTTTGAGTATGCCCCATCCAATAAAAGAACTGCTCAAGAAAATTATGAATCGATTTTTATGACTAGCCTACTTCATATACAATTTTATACGCAAAAGTTTGTCTCGTAACAGTCGGTGCCAAGCACTACTTTTGTAAATATTTCTATGGGCATGTTGCTGTATAATTTTGGTTTTTTACAGCCTGTAGCCTGTAGTTTTACGAAAAAATATAGATTAGCCTCATTATTATCAACTTTATAATATAATACATAATAATATCAACCTTATATTATGTGCCACTGCTGGGCACGGGTCTCCTCCTCGAAATCAGGCGAGGAGAGTTTTGGAGCATAGTTCACCGATGCGCTGGCCCAATGTGGGTTGGTGAACGTCACACACCTTCAAAAACTTTTAAATCTCATCAGGCATGCAGGTTTACTCACGATGTGTCCGGTGAGCAAGCGATGGTCTGATGTTCAGGTGCACGTAAAAATTTAGATAATCCCATTTCTAGGCATCACATCTAGGTCAGAATCGAACCCGGACCTTTCGACTCTCACTCAAGAGGCCGAGGCCATACCCACTAGGCCATCGTCGCTCACGCCGGTTCTTCGCGTCGGGGAAAGTCAGTCTTCGTCAAGCTGATCTAATTTACCGGTAGGAGGGAAGCGCTGTGCCGCGCTCCCGGCTGCATGGGTACCACCATCTTGCTTATTTCTCCCGTGAAATAGCTTTGCTGTGTTTCGGAGAGAAGGGCAAGACAGGCAGTGTAATTACTGGCACCGAGACTTAACATCTTATGTCTCAGGATAGGCAACACATAAATAAGTTGCCTGGGCTCGTTCCAGGTAAACTAGTTTATGTTCATGGGCGACGTCGACCACTTTCCATCAGGTGGCACGTTTGCCAGTTTGCCTATCCAACTAACATAAAAAATAAAAAAAAATGCAGTCAGTATATACATTAACTTTATATCATGTTAAATGAGTCAAGGGACACAAGTGGTAGTACCCAAGTGATGACTAACATCAATCGACAGGACCTTAACGGTGCAGAAATGGCCACTTTCTTCTCAGACTCTCAAGAACGCAATATAAATTTGTAAGAGTAGTGTCAAGCCGCTTTGCAGCCGAATTGGGCCGGCACGACCGGGGTGGTACCTTTCGCTCACATAACACCGGCGTCAAGTGATAGTTGCGATGTCACGTTTCGTGCGGCTTGTGAGTTTCCGGTGGCCCATTGGGGGATAGGGAAATGGAGGGCAATGCATTCTACAATTGCTCTTTTACAGTTAAGTCATTAAATATGTGGAATGCTTTGCTAGACAGTATTAGGAAGGCTAAAACTATTGACACTTTTAAGAAGTTTATTAGGTTTAAAGAATTTTATTCTCAAAAAGACAGAGTCACTTACATGAGAACATTTGATAATATCATGTATAAATATAAGTATATTTATATAATATAATTAAGGACTTTTACTTTATTATAAATATAATAAAGATAAATATGTATTTAGATTGTAGGATCCTCTTTGTTTTAATTTCTATTTTGTTTTGCTTTTGAATGACCTACTCAACTATTATTTGAAATTCTCCTCTACCCTAAGGTTGTCTGGAAGAAATCGCTTCCTTAGCGATAAGACCGCCTTTGAGCATAATATTATTTTGTAAGTTTTTATTTAAGATGTAATTGTTGTTTTTATGCACAATAAAGTATATTTCTACTTCTTCTTGTCTCCTTGTAATATAAAAAAAATGTTCACACCTGGAGGATGAAAGGATAGTTTCTTCATTGCACCCGCTACTATTTTGCGTTGCCAACTTCTTGGAATTAGTAGGCTTTCTTTAAGATGCCTAGGTGGTATTGGGTTGTAATGTTTCAATAAACGCCCTGACTCCTTTCCCCACTTGCACTTAACTAGGATCAGTCACTTTTCATATCGTTAACATTAATAATTGTCTTACTTGTTTTATAGATTTTTTTTTTGTGGTCACGCGTGCTGTCTCTGCAAAAAGTCATGATGTTGATGATATTAAATTGCAAACTATACACGGCTTTGAAGGTAATTTCTAAATCCTGTCACGTATTACCAAGTTTCAAACGCAAGATAAATATATTACATCATTCACAGCAATTAAGACTTGGCCTCTGTGTAAACCGTTCTAATTATACTCACATTGTCCTTTGTAGCAAAGCCTCTCAAACTCTTTTAAAATTACATACATAAATACTCGCTGTGGTGCATTTTTTAATTACTCTAGCTAAGCTTGGTTACGCAGGTTTATCATTGCCAGGCCCTGCTGCGGAGTATGCAGCGGGTCATAGCGGTGAGGGTGATCAGGGGTTATCGTACGGTCTCCTGGGTGGCAGCCACTGCCCTAGCTGGAGATCCACCGTGGGAGCTCGTGGCGTTGCTGCTCGCTGAGGTGCACCTTTTCTGCTCACAGAGGAGGTTGCTCTTCCGCGAGACACCGACGTGGGAGGAGGTCTCGCGTGTGCGGAGGCTAGGGCAAGAGTGGTTGCTGCAAAGGTGGGGGGAAATCTTGGCGCAGTCGCCGTACGGCCTACGTACGGCCGAAGCACTGCGTCCGGTCCTGGTGGCGTGGATGCGTCGCCGGAAGAAACCCCTCACATTCCGCCTGACGCAGGTGCTCACCGGACACGGTTGTGGTGCGTACCTGTGTCAGGTGGCCAGGAGGGAGCCGACGCCAGCCTGCCACGAGTGTGGCGCTGTGGAGGACACGGCCCAGCACACCCTAGAGGTGTGCGCTAGATGGGCCGGACAGCGTCATGATCTTGTGTCAGTGCTTGGAGGGGACCTTTCGCTCTCGAGTGTGGTGCGCTGCATGCTCGAGAGCGATGAGGCCTGGCAGGCGGCGGTCACCTTCTGCGAAATCATCATTTCGCAGAAGGAGGCCGCGGAGCGGGACAGAGAGGATGACGCCGCATCCATCTCGCTCCGTCGACGTAGGACGGGTGTGCGGAGGAGGCGCTATGCGCACCTTCTGCCTCCCATCTAACGGGACTCGGGGTAAGGTTGGGTACCTGCCCCGGTAGAGAAGTTCCGGCGTCGGCGGGGGTGCTCTAGGTTGTCGGAGTGCCCCCATAATAGGAGGAAGCCCGGTTAGCCCTTTTGAGGGAACCGGCCGGTCGTGGGGGGTGTCCCGTGTTAGTCAGATCCGGGACACTCCCCTTCAAGCGGCTGAAGGCAACTCGCAGTGGTTTTAGTGCGGTATACCGGCGCTGGGTGAGCGTCGGGAGTCCCACATATCCCCGGGGACAACCCATCCCCGGGTGAATGCGCAAAGCATTTCCACTGCGTCAAAAAAAAAAAAAAAAAGGTTTATCATTGCCATAATCAATCAACCTTTGTAACTGCTCAATAAAGCCCACTTTCAAACGCCTTTGCAGCTCAGGAATGTATTGGGAAAGTAAATACAAGTAGTCTCTTTTTTTTCATTTTTCTTTAACACCGGGAAATGCTCTGAGGCATCCCGCGGAGGAGTGGGTATTCCGAGGCGGGTATGTGGAACTCGCTGCGCCCGAAAGATGGTAAGTCGGACGCAGCTCTACCATAATAAAACCCGGCGGGTGCTAGCAATGCTGCCTTCGGTGAGGTGCCCAGAACAGATCCTGTTGAGCAGCGCCCTGCTGCTTGACCTTGACGGCTAGTCAATCCCTCAATAGACCGATGCCACCTCCACAAGGGTCCCGCACTACAAAAGGGTTGTTCTCTAACATCGGGATAGTGCAATGGGGTGACGTTCCCATCCCGCCTCCGCGCAGAGGTACCTCTTGTCGCCCCCGCTCTTTTGTCCCCTCTTCTTATAAGGTGTTGGGTTCATCCGACTATCATTAAAAATCTTCTTTAGGTTATAATAAAATAATTTTACGGATTTTATTATATTATATTATTATTATATATTATTTAGGTTGCTAGCCAGACTTAAACCCAGATCTCTCACCATCACTACAACCAGCCCCCACTTCCAGGCTCAGGATGGTCAGTGATCAATGCCACCACCTGGCTTCACCAGGACTGGTCCTGAAAATTTAATATGCGTTTCTACCCTGAGATGTAAAGAAAATCTCGGTGTCAGTAATAACACCGCCTATCCTGCCCTACTTTACGAAAAATAGCAAAGTGATTTTGCGAAAGAAATGAGCAGAAGGGTAGCGTACTTTACTAAAAATAGCAAAGCGGTTTTACGAAAGAAATAAGAAGAATGGTAGCGTACTTTACTAAAAATAGCAAAGCAATATTACGAAATAAATGAGCAGAAGGGTACCGTACTTTACTAAAAATAGCAAAGCGGTTTTACGAAAGAAATAAGCAGAATGGTAGCGTACTTTACTAAAAATAGCAAAGCGATTTTACGAAATAAATGAGCAGAAGGGTAGCGTACTTTACTAAAAATAGCAAAGCGGTTTTACGAAAGAAATAAGCAGAATGGTAGCGTACTTTACTAAAAATAGCAAAGCGATTTTACGAAAGAAATAATCAGAATGGTAGCGTACTTTACTAATAGCAAAGAAAATTTACTAAAGAAATAAGCAGAATGATAGCGTACTTTACTAAAAATAGCAAAGCTATTTTACGAAAGAAGTAAGCAGAAGGGTAGCGTACTTTACTAAGAATAGTAAAGCGGTTTTACGAAAGAAATAAGCAGAATGGCATATACGGGAGCTCAATCACCACTATTGAACATGGCATATGTCCCTCAAAGAAAGGCAAGACGACCGATCTTTTGCTACTAACACGGTCCGATCACTGCACGGATGTCGCCTACCTGGTTAACGATCGACCAACACTTTGTCTACCTAAACGCCACCTCTCCATTCTTGAACATTATTGACCCATCGGCCATCCGTTCCATACAGCGCTTACCGCAACTTTAACTAAAACACAAAACTATTTTCTTTTCCGTTTAAAACACTTGACGCTTTATCAAGATTTATCAAGATACCAAGAGTTGCAAGCAGTATTGAATTTGATAGTACCATTGGGTCCGGCATAACTGGAATTTTTGCAATAGGATATTCTTGCAACTCCTATGTGTAGAAATGCAGAGCACGAACATGAATTCTTTGAAATAAAATATATTCGTACGAGATAACTGAAGCTTAGCTGGATATTGTGTTATTTCACAATCCCGGATCCCGCCAAGGGCAGATAATTCGTATTATTAATATTTTAAGACCTACTATTATTACTAGAGCAACGTTATTGTCAAAATTAAAAAAAAAAAACATTCAACCCGACTGCAAAAAACATTTGAATTCGGTGCCAAAAATCCGCCATTTTTTTATATACTCAGTGTCACTCTCATAGTAAATAGGAATCTAATGACACCTCTCAAGCTAAAATCCATCGAGCCGTTCAGGCCGTTGAGCGTGCCAAACAATTATACATACAAACTATCAAAAAACATAACCCTCCTTTTGGCGCAGTCGGTTAATAAAGGAACAGTCCACATTCTACAATATTGTTTGAATTTCTTCCTTTTTATTTTTCATAAAGGAAACATTTCGAATGTAAACAAGAGACGCTGCATAATAGAAACTTACGTGAGCAAAGAGCTATAAAAATAATTACCTTACATTTGTTACTTCAAGTAGTACAAGTACGGTATTATAATAAAACTACTTTTTGCTGATAATGCATTGCTTATAAACATAAAGTAAGATGCCATGCTGCTTTGTCAGCACGGCCGGGGTGGTACCTCTCGATCACATAACACCGTCAAGTGATAGCTATGCTGTCGCGTTTCGTGCGGTTTGTGAGTTTCCGGTGGCCCATTGGGGGATAAGGAAAAGGAGGGCAATGCATCTGCATGTGCGGATGTTTATGGGCGTCGCTAGTCTCCAAAAGACTTCGACTGCTTGTTTGACCTCCTAAGCTATAAAAAAAAACATAAACCTTCTCGACGTTTCAAACTCAATCCAAAGCTTTGCTTTGACATAAACCAAACAAATGAGGACTGTGATATTAGTGTTCAATATAAGAACATTCGGGAAACATTTAGAAACGCGACAAAATTAAAAGTATGTACATGCATGACGTGTGCACAGAGAAAATACAATTTTAATATAAAACATTCAACCAACAAAATTCGGCCACAAATAAAACATTAATAAAGCGATTTCTTACAAGTAGTCTTAGGGTTAAAACATTGTTAATAAAAAGTATTGAGTACATATTATGTAGCGTAAAAAACATTATAGAAGTACATGGACATATAAAGAGAAACTTACGTGAGCAAAGAGCTATAAAAATAATTACCTTACATTTGTTACTTCAAGTAGTACAAGTATGGTATTATAATAAAACTACAGCATCTTAACAAGAGACCATCGCCTGCTCATTGGTGAAGAAAACATCTTGAGGAAACCTGTATACCTGATTAGATTAAAGGTCTTTGAAGGTGTGTGAAGAACCAACACGCGCAGCGCATCGATGAACCTAGGAGGAGACCCGTGCCCAGCAGTGGGACATAATATTATAAGGGTTGATATTACATTAAGGGTTATTATTACAAATCAAACATAGGTATAATATCATTATTTATTTATTTATTTTTAACCACTTCAATTTGGCCCCCTGTTAAGTTCTCGAAGAACTTGTGTTACGGGTACACACAACGGAAATATATTTAATACTTGTATACTATAAACATAATATTTAAGATTTTTATTAAATAATACGCATATTTAATACACATCCATGACCCAGGAACACAGAAAACTTTTTTGTTCCCTGGCGGGATTCGAACCCACAACCTCCGGCTTGAGCACCAACGCGCTAACCATTGAGACAAAGGTCGTCGATCATATTATCTACATTTTGCTTTTTACATACATAAGTAGGTAATAAAATATCAGTTCAGAAGAATAGGAAGTTATTATAATATAAATAATTATATACAATGCATAAAAAGACCTTTATGAGGTATTTAAAAAATCACTTATGTATCTTATACATATAATAATAATAATAAAAAAAATATACACTAAAACATATTAAAAATTCATGGCTTTATATGCATTTCTTCGTGCATATTATACTTGAAATATGCAATTATAAATGTTATACGGGAAAGTTGAGTGAAATGCATGCAGCATTTATTTATATGCGAAGCGTGTTTGAGGTTAGTGAATAAGGCAGCTTTAAGAAGTGCAATTTAAGTAAATGAATGTTTTATTTAACACCAAGGAACCATCAAAAGCGACGCTACCTTTAACCGGTATATAGGGCTGTCAGAACACAGAAATTAGCTATATATTTTATAACGCTAAAAATACCAATGTGTGTTAACATCTTAAATCAATAATATGTAGGTATTATTTTTCAATATAAACGCAAATTTCACTCGTTATAATAAAACAACTCTTTACGGATTTTATCGCGGTTTATAAAAAAATTACATTCCTGACGTTTAGGAAGCCTACTTTACATGTTTCATAATGTACATAATACTTTTTATATATTACAAGAAATCTTAATAAACCGCGATAAAATCCGTAAAAGTTGTTTCATTATGATTTAAAAATACATTTTTGACAACCCTATGTTAAGTTTGAATTATGTACTATAATGTATACTTAGAAAATTCATCCTTGCATTTTCACCGATACTTACCTTCTTATAGTCACAGGATATGCAATGAATGAGTTGTCTGGGCGACCTCAAGTGGACTCGATTTCGTTCACGGATGACTTTCCTTTAGGTGGGAAGTTTCAGTTTGCCTATCCAATTAATTTAAAACAATAAACGTATATAAAAAATTAGAAAATAATAATCTACTTCAATAACTAGAACCGACTAGTGAGTTTTATATAAAAATTATGTCAAGGAAAGGACAAAAGATAAAAATATAATTTTATCTCAAAGGCATAAGGTGTCCCGTAATCCATTGGTTCTCGTTTTACTCATTAGCAACTTCAAGGGTCTTAATGTAGAAACTAGATAGTGTATGGATCCTTTAACGTCCTATCTAGGTCATACCAATATAATTTTGAATGGCATATTAATGATGAAACAGTAAATCGCTAATTATATTATAAAATATAGTTTCTTGTTAGCAGACGTCGTTTAGGTACAGAGCCTGTCCCCACCATGGTTCAGGCCATGTCGTGGCGGTGGAGCTCAGTAGCGAGCCCAGCACCTTGGGTGAAGCGAATTGAGCCGAGGGGGCTCTTTGTAGCCCTCTTAAAAGAATAGGGAACAAAAGAGCAATGGGCAAGGGGCGAGGATGGGAACCTCACCCCATTGTACTGTCCCGACGTTGGGAGGGGTTGTTCTGTGGTGCGGGACAACCCCTCTGTGGAGGTGGCGTCGGTCCCTTGCGGGACTGACTAGCCGTCGAGATGCCCTGTTTGTTTTCTAGATCCGGGGCACCTCACCAAAGGCGGCATTGGTGGCACTCGCCGGGTTTTAGTGGGTAGAGCTGCGTCCATTTACCAGCTGTCGGGCTCATCGAGTCCCACTCCCCCGCGGGATGCCTCAGAGCATTTCCCGGCGTTATGTAAAAAAAAAAAAAAAAAGGGACAGAGCCTGTCCTCACCATGGTTCAGGCCTTGTCGTGGCGGTGGAGCTCAGTAGCCTACGGTGAGCCCAGCACCTTGGGTGAAGCGAATTGAGCCGAGGGGGCTCTTTGTACCCCTCTTAAAAGAATAGGGAACAAAAGAGTCGGTATCTTGGGGGACTGACTAGCCGTCGAGGTGCCTTGTTTGCTCATTAGATCCGGGGCACCTCACCAAAGTCGGCATTAGTGGCACGCAGCTCTATAATACCCACTAAAACCCGGCGGTTTTAGTGGGTATTATAGAGCTGCGTCCACTTACCAGCTTTCGGGCGTAGCGATTCCCATATACCGGCCTGCGGAGACCTACACCCCCGCGGGATGCCTGAGAGCATTTTCCGGCGTTAAAGAAAAAAAAAGCTAGTATAGATATGTAAAAGTAGTGCCATGCTGCTTTGCAGCCGAATTGGGCCGGCACGACCGGGGTGGTACCTCACGCTCATAACACCGGTGTCAAGTGATATCTATGCACAGTGCAAACATTTAAAATTGGTTCAATAGTTTAGTTTGACACGGACAGACAACGTGACAGATATCTATATTGGTAAAATAAAGCCGAAAAATTTATTTATTTGAACGAGCCAGTTTTCCAGATATTATATAGAACTAGCAGCGCCCCGCGGTTTCACCCGCGTACTTCCCATTCCCGTGGGAGTACAGGGATAAATTATAGCCTATATGTTATTCTGATGTAGAAGCTGTGTTATTGTAAAGTTTTATTAAAATCCATTCAATAGTTTTTGCGTGAAAGAGTAACACACACATATTTCTTCTTACAAACTTTTGCGTATATAATATTAGTAGGATTTCCCGTCAGGTTTGGAAAATTTATTTTTGCTTTTCATAGCCTAATATATATATATAAAGCTTAATATATTTATTAAGAAACGTTATTTTATTAGGAAATATTCAAGGCTATTTATTTTGAAACATTACAGGCTATTTATTTAGGCGAGGTTTATACATAGTGGTTTATAAGATTACCTCTTCATACTAATTTACATTAAAATATCTTTATAATTTTAATGAATAAAATGTAAAATATAATTTTAAAAATATTATATATAGCGAGATTGCCCACTTTGGGTAGATTCCTGGTGTTGGACCTCATTTGTTTCTAAAATTATTTAAATTGGGATATTTAACATGTTTTTCACTCTTTTTTATTATTATTATTCGTAGAGGATGCATCTTGATCCATGTGTCGAAATGATACTTATTGATTAATATTCGTAGAGTATGTAGGTACTATCTTGATACTTAGTGTCGATATGTACTTAACGATTATTATTATTCGTAGAGGATACATCTTGATTCATGTGTCGAAATGATACTTATTGATTAATATTCGTAGAGTATGTAGGTACTATCTTGATCCTTAGTGTCGATATGTACTTAACGATTATTATTATTCGTAGAGGATGCATCTTGATCCATGTGTCGAAATGATACTTAACGATTAATATTCGTAGAGTATGTAGGTACTATCTTGATCCTTAGTGTCGATATGTACTTAACGATTATTATTATTCGCAGAGGATGCATCTTGATCCATGTGTCGAAATGATACTTATTGATTAATATTCGTAGAGTATGTAGGTACTATCTTGATACTTAGTGTCGATATGTACTTAACGATTATTATTATTCGTAGAGGATGCATCTTGATTCCATGTGTCGAAATGATACTTATTGATTAATATTCGTAGAGTATGTAGGTACTATCTTGATAATTAGTGTCGATATGTACTTAACGATTATTATTATTCGTAGAGGATGCATCTTGATCCATGTGTCGAAATGATACTTATTGATTAATATTCGTAGAGTATGTAGGTACTATCTTGATACTTAGTGTCGATATGTACTTAACGAGTATTATTATTCGTAGAGGATACATCTTGATTCCATGTGTCGAAATGATACTTATTGATTAATATTCGTAGAGTATGTAGGTACTATCTTGATCCTTAGTGTCGATATGTACTTAACGATTATTATTATTCGTAGAGGATACATCTTGATCCATGTGTCGAAATGATACTTATTGATTAATATTCGTAGAGTATGTAGGTACTATCTTGATACTTAGTGTCGATATGTACTTAACGATTATTATTATTCGTAGAGGATACATCTTGATTCATGTGTCGAAATGATACTTATTGATTAATATTCGTAGAGTATGTAGGTACTATCTTGATACTTAGTGTCGATATGTACTTAACGATTATTATTATTCGTAGAGGATGCATCTTGATCCATGTGTCGAAATGATACTTATTGATTAATATTCGTAGAGTAGGTATGTAGGTACTATCTTGATACTTAGTGTCGATATGTACTTAACGATTATTATTATTCGTAGAGGATAAATCTTGATTCATGTGTCGAAATGATACTTATTGATTAATATTCGTAGAGTATGTAGGTACTATCTTGATCCTTAGTGTCGATATGTACTTAACGATTATTATTATTCGCAGAGGATGCATCTTGATCCATGTGTCGAAATGATACTTAACGATTAATATTCGTAGAGTATGTAGGTACTATCTTGATCCTTAGTGTCGATATGTACTTAACGATTATTATTATTCGCAGAGGATGCATCTTGATCCATGTGTCGAAATGATACTTAACGATTAATATTCGTAGAGTATGTAGGTACTATCTTGATCCTTAGTGTCAATATGTACTCGTCGATTGTTATTGTGATCTTTAGTGTGGTGAGGGATTGCATGGCCGTGAATGCGAGTGTACGCATATGCAGTATGGGAAGAGCGGGAGGTGATCTGTGCATGCATATGCATAATATGTGAGTTCACGCATATACATGTCACATAGTCTACATACTTGTAGTAGATAACATATGTGTAGAGAACATATATAAAACCCGTCTTGCCCCGCATGTGGGGTAAGATGGGGAATGATAGATGGGGCATGATGGGGTTAAGGGGCAAGATATGATTCTCATTTAACTGCACAGAAGATGCATAATATGTAGTACTTCTTCTAAGTCTTCGTCATCCACCCCTGCACATGCAGTATGAAAAGAACTGATGCAAGAAGATATTCATCAATCGATTGAACTTGTTTTGTTTTAAGTGTGTAACGTCCGGATTTAGGTCCTCTCTTATCATTAGATTCTGTACGAGGGGCTGACTTTCTTGAGAAAAGGTTTTCAGAACTTGGCGGGGATAGTATTTCAGGTGCAGCATTACCTAATGGGGTGCCCCATTATGCCCCATACGATTTACACCATCTTGCCCCACTAATTGTGTTTAAATAAAATAAAATTTATATAATAAACGGTCAGGATTAATGCGATTCTGAATACGCCTATCAACTGTAAGGAAAACGTAAAACAAAGGAAAAAATGATCATCAGCTCAAAACTATTCCTTACTTGTTTATGAAATTGTTAAGAAACACAAAATATTACATCAATTATGCACTTTAATAAAATTTTGATTGTAAACAAAAAACGCACGCACTTTCGCCGAATGTCATGGCCGCAATGAGTATAATATTGTTCGAAAGCGGCTTCTGATTAGCTAAAGCCCCACCTTGCCCAAGTGTTTAGTTTTTGGTATTTTCGCATGTCCCATCTTACCTCGCTACCCCATCATGCCCCTAGTTCCCCCAACAAGTATTCAACTATTTTTATTCATCTCTCTTATACACTTGAAACGTTACATTGGCGCCCAACGTATATTTTGATCTCTCTTAAATACACTAATTGGTGCCCAATGCGAGAACTATTATACCTACTTTCAAAAATAAAGTTTAATATCGTTCTGGATCCGTTAGTAAAGGCAACCGTAATTTGCATGTGGCAGGTTTTTTTGACATGCATGACATGACATGCATGTATTATAATGATATTAAAGATTTAATCTTAGGTAGTTTACCTTCTAATTTCTAGTTGAAATTTTCTTGTTTGCAAGAATAAATTATACAGGGAAAATATTGCAATAAAAGATATGGGTTTATGTTTGTATGTCACGGCATGGCTAGAATTTAGATTGGCCATATTTAAATTTTTAAGCAAAACACAGACTAAACGGGTAAAATCAACGGGTGATATTATTCGATTTGTTCCATTAATTTTATTATTTAACACATACTAATTAGTTGTCGTGGCCAGTGGTGCTTGACTGAGAGAACTTCCCAAGGGGTAAGCGGACAGTCGATTCACCTGGTAGTGAGTGATCACTTACACCCATAGACACATACTGCATTTTTTTTAGTCACCCATGAACATATTAAACAATAACAATAACTAGCCTAGCCACCTCATTCATGTGTAGGCAAGATAATATGAAATCCTGAGACATGAGATGCCAGTTATTACACTGTCTGTCTTGTCTTTCTCTACGAAATACAGCAAAGCTGTTTCACGGACGAAACAAGCAGGACTGTGCCGCGAACCCTTTGGTACCACCACCAAAGGGATCGCGGCACAGCGCAACCCCCCTCCCCTCCCCCAACGGTAAGAAACCTTTTGAGCGCGTTGCGGAAAAATCGTATCACGATCGGCATGAGACGCCTATTACAATAATCTGGTTCCCACGTCACTAAATATAGTATCAAAGTTCTTGTAAGCTTACCCTTGATATAAGACCAATTTGATCATACTTTACTATCACCATCATCCCCTATCCGTCCACTGCTGAACATAGGCCTCCCTCAAAGAACGCCAAGACGACCGATACCTCGCCACTCGCATCCAACACTATTCTTAGTCTTCCTATCGTCCCTACCTACTATAATAATACTAATTTCACAAAAAGGTAATCATGTTTGTGTGTTTGTATGTTAATCTTCAAAACTCCATCTTCATTTAAAAAAATATCATGATTAATATAATTGGAAATATAATGCGCGTAGGGAAAAGGCCGGTTATTCCCTTACAAAATAAAATATTAAACTATAAAACCTTCGCACGCGTTATTCAGGTTAACCGTGTAATTAGCTAGCGTGTACTTTTAACAAAATTATTCGAAAATATTAATATTTTCGCTCGTAATAATTTCCTTTGCCCTATGTACATTTTACAGGTAGTAAAGCGTAGTTCATTTAGGATAAAATACCGCAATATGGGATAAAAAATTATAGCTCCATGGCACGATATTGCTCTAGGGCTGGCATTATTTTGTAACATCTAAAGTGGCCTCCACTTTAAATGTTACAAAATTTAGGTAGACGAAGTGTTGGTCCGCCATTAACCAGGTGGCAACACGATCTCCGTGCGGTGGCCGGTCCGTGTTGGATGCCAGTGGCAAGGGATCGGCTGTTTTACGTTCATTGAAGGAGGCCTATGTTCAGCAGTGGACGGATAGAGGCTCATGATGATGATGATGATGAAATGTTTTTTTTTATAATATTTTATGGCCTGGTTAATGGTGAAATCTATATTTGTTAATATACGTAAAATTTTCTTTGCCCCGATTCTAACATATATCTAGCAGCCCCATTATAGTTCATGCCTTGTCATGGCGGTGGGGCTCAGTAGCCTAATGTGAACCCAGCACCTTGGGCCAAGCCAATTGAACCTGGGGAGCTGTTCTTTGTACGCATCTTATTATAAAAGGAGACAAAAGAGCAGGGGGAATAATGGGGCGAGGACGGGAACCTCAACTATTGCACTATCGAGGTGCCCTGTTTCTCAACAAATCCAAGGCACTTACGTGGCACTCGCCGGGTTTTAATGGGTAGAGCTGCGTCCACCTTGCCATCTTTCGGGCACAGCGAGTCCCACATACCCGCCTGGGGAGTCCACCCCCCCTCACGATGGCTTAGAGCATTTCCCGGCGTGAAAGAAGAAATTATATCTAGAAGTTTGTATGTCAATCACATCTCGCAAGTTTGAGATCCTTAGGGGAAACCTATGTCTAACAATGGACAACTATTGGCCGAGTCCATGACAACGACAAAGTCGATAAAATACCAAGTTTAGATTTTTTATTTTATAATGTTTCGATCGGAGACTGAAAAAAATGTTTGTTGTTATATATTTAAAAACAAATGTCAAGTACAAATGTATCGTTCACGTAAGCGTGTTTCCGGCAGATATCTAGATAATGATGTACATGGAATGAGTCTGCGTGGCTAAAATCAGAAACAGTTCTACTGTATTCGGGGTAGAATATGCATAATAGGTAGTAAATAGGCATTAAAAGCATAGACGCTCGGATAAGATGCCTGGATAGCCCGGGTTTGGCTTTTTGATTGCGGATCAGTGACTGGCACCGATATATTCCACGAACATTTAGGCTACAAAGTTTTTAGCAAATGTGGTCAGGGCTACATCATATTATACTGGATGTATTTGAGTTCATGGGTAACGTTGACCATTTGAAGTCACGGGCCTTGCCTAAAAATATAATAAAATAAAACACAAAAATAACTTTGAAAATCGGTCCGGTATTGACCGAGAAATCGGTGTATATGCATTAAACAAATACCGATTGAATTGATAATTGTTGAAGTCGGTTAAAAACAACCAAAAAACAGTTATGCCATCCCTATTTCTGCTGTTAAAATGCTATCCAGGAATGATTAGTCTCATTTTACACACCACTTACATTTTTATAGCAAAATGTTGGATTTGTACATTTTATTTTAGAGTTCATGCCATGAATGTAAAGTACCAGCAGGTATAAGGAGTGTCTAATATATCGGACCACTCATGAGGGATGAGGGGCTTAAGTTGGGTAAATGACTACTTGAGTCGTTAAAACATTTTTTTAAATATCTCAACAAAAGGTGATTTTTCCGTTGAGTGATTATTGTATGGGAATTTTTTTTTCTGAGGGGAGAGGTTTTATAGCTACTTTTAAGCAAAATAAGGGCGGTTACGTACATATCGATATATCAACGACAGGTCCTCGTTAATATTTTAATAAAATTGCATTATTTTGCTGTAGGTACCAGCTATTTACGCAACGCAGACATAGCGTGGTGGGGTTGTGAGGCGGGCGAGGCGCTTCTTTGTAAGGGACGCGCGCGCCGACCACTTAGTGAGACATCGACATGTTTTTATCGAATTTATAAGAAAATTTGATAAAAAAATGAAGTACCTAATTATATTACATAATTATAACAATAACCAAGTACCTACTCTCAGTTTCGTTAGTATTTTACCAGCCAGCCCATATTATATTATATTCATTTTTATTTATCAATATTTACCTGTGATGTAAGCAAAAAAAATTGTTTATCTACTATATTTAGCATCGTATTACATTAATCTCATAATAGCTCACATTTTTATTAGTATTTAATTTTTCAGCTTCTCAACGTGGTTTATTATTAATTAGTAAGTATTTTCGTGTAATTTCTCTTGCGTGAACTGCCTCCATTCGAGTTCAAATTATGCATATTTAATGTTTATATTAATTATACACCACGCGATGAAAACCGGAACCTTTTATGCGATTATTATAAGCGTTAACTTAATTTGGTGTAAGGATGTTATTATTATTATCGTTTTGATGAATAGGTTTGAGGTTGTTTTTCATTTCAGTTAGGAAACTGGCTGACAATATTATTTAACTTGATGTCATCCTTACTAATGTGAAAGCGTGGATGTTTGTTACGCTTTCACGCGAAAACTACTTAACCGATATCATTAAACTTTGTACACATATTCTTGGAGGTATTAGTAGTAACATAGGATACTTTTTATAAAAAAAAACTAAAATCTTATCCTGCGCAGACGAAGTCGCGGGCACCAGCTAGTAATATATAAAATAGATAAAAACACACAGAGATTATTAAAACAAGTCTCTATATAACCGGACCGCGTTTTCTATTCTGATGCAAGAAAACTCTGTTCTTTATAGAATACAAAGCTGCAAAAAAAGCATTTTACAAAAAATTAAAACCGACTTCAAAAATACTAAACTAAAAAGTAATAAAATAACAGTTTCTTTAATGTTTGTGCTTACAACAACAGTCGGTATCAGCCAAGGTAGGTAGGTAGGTAATGTACAGCAACAAATACGACACCGACTCCAAAAGTAACTATAATGACGTGGTAAACGCAAAGTTTGTACATTAGTAGAAGATTAAGTTGATTATATGTTGTAAGCACAAACATTAAAGAAACTGTTATTTTATTACTTTTTAGTTTAGTATTTGTGAAGTCGGTTTTAATTTTTTGTAAAATGCTTTTATTTCTTAATTTTTAGTGATTCCGAAATTCGTCGTCTTGGCGTTCATTGAAGGAGGCATGTTCAGCAGTGGATGGATAAAGGATGATGATGATGATGATGATGATGATGATGATGATGATGGTGATGGTGATGATGATGATGATTACGATGACCGTGACATACTATGGTGTGCTACCAAAGCATCCTATACAATTGTTACATTGACACGTAATAAAAAAATCATATCATCAAGGTAAACAAAACCAACCAAATAGGCATTATTGGGAATAACTAAAAAACGGCTTGTCAGATCTTAATAAAATTAATATGGGACCAAATTGGAAACACCAGCTTTCAAACAAAAAAATAACCATCGAAATCCATTCACAAACGGCGGAGATATCGTGTCACATTCACATACATACAAAAAAAAAAAAAAAAAAAAAAAAAACATACAGACGAATTGAGAACCTCCTTTTTTTTTTGAAGTCGGTTAATAAATGACGAGGATATTCAAGTATCCTATAGGGATGCAATTATGCTGCGTGTCCGTGTTTTTGAATAGTATCTATAATGACGGAGTATCCCACAAAACTTTAAAAGTTTTTCTGGAAGAATATTTAACACCTCGTTTACAATGTATCCATTACCATTGTTGTATTAAATTGTGAAAAACAATAAATAATAGCACCATCTTACTTATTTTTCGCAAAACAGCTTTGTTGCGTATTAGAAAAAGAGCAAGGCAGGCAGTGTTTATTATTTTATATTAGTGTGTATTACTTGCAAGACCTTATGTTTATAAATATACTAGAGAATAAAGAAAGGTGAAATAAGTTTACATGTAGTTAATATAATCATAATAATGAAATGAAATTAAATATACTTCATTGCATACATAAACAAGAACACAAGCAATCAATTAACACTAACATTTAACATATTTTATGTACTCAAAAGGCGGCCTTATTACTTCATTAGCGATTTCTTCCAGGCAACCTTTGTGGATGTGAAAGAATACTTACTACATAACAGGGTAGGACAGCAAAAGAAACAGAAAATTATAATTTAAATAAAAAAAAAAAATATTATTGTACTGTTCAGGTGAAGCAAGTACAGCTTGAAAATGATATAGACCTCGGGGAAATAAACATTCCACACTAATATTATTACTAATTTTAGTTTTCAAACATGATTTGCTAGTTTGTTTAGGTTATTAAAATAGAGGTTTTCATTTTAATGAACGTAACTGTATGTTTATTTTAAAACTGGCTGTTCCCTACCGTTTTACTTGATTATAAAACTTGAAATTCTCGCAATTAATTATTTTTAACACGAATTACCTTCCTCGAAGAAATTTAATACGAATTACCTTCCTCGAAAAAATTGAAAAAAAAATATTTTCAGGTAGATTCTGTCACTGGTTCCGGAGATTAAGAGATCAAATGAACTCGTCAGCATTATTTTATTAGTAGGCATAATTATATAATGATTAGTTATGTGAGCCATTTAAACTCCGAAACTGGTCAGTGATCTGTCACTGACGCAATAGCAATATACCAGAGGTCTATATGTACGTCCCACCAGCCAATCATCTATCAGTCATCAATCGGCCAATCAGAGCGCAGGACCGGAGCAGTATCGCAGCACAAATTTGGTGGAATTAGTTTTCATGCAAGGTTGTATTATGCTCGATGTCTTCGACTTTTTTGAAACTAAATCAAACTCATTCAATATCAAACTTGGTTTTCCCCGTGACCAATAGAGAACACCATTCTCTGACAGAAAATGGGCTTCTCTTGGCGTCTGATGAATGACTATAAGAAAAGTCTTATAGTCATTACAATCTTAATTGCAATCTCACTTTAACTGGACAATATTTCCTACTCCTCCTGAATTCTTCTGACGAAATCCGTTACGGATCCCAAGGCATTTTCATCGCGTCCCGTATCTAAAAGCCATTTACTCCTGAGCCTCGTGGCAAGGGGTCATCGTCACCCACAAACATGCTCATCCGGGAGAGGCTCGGGAAACTTATCCAAGCGTTGCCAGAACTGTTCTTATTTCACACACAGCAAAGGTGTTTTACTAAAAGTAAGCAGGAAAGTGGCAGATGTCTGCTCAGCATAGTGAATAAAACTAGTGGGCTAATCCCGTAGATTATGATGATGATTATAATGACGTATTACGTTGAACATTCCATAAAAGCAATAAAATGATCACTCAGGAGACATATTACAAATTATCTATTCGGAACGGTCCAAAATAAGTAAGTTAAATTCAATTCAAATATTATGTGAATTATATTATCTAAGACATTGTTGGCTGTTATTGCGTTTCAAAATGGCAAAATTGCCGTTTTAACGCTGGCCATTTTTATTGCTACAGTAAATCACAAAATGTTCGTATAAATTCATTGTTGTTTGTCCTTACTTGGTTATGACTGTTGTAAGATATACTTATTTCATTTTCAATATAATCGTGAGTCTTCAAATATTGTTAGATAGTTGTTTGAATACTAATAAAGTATGTGATCACTAATTCTATTAACTTTTAATTACTGGTTATTATAATTTACTTTTACGCCGGGAAATACTCTGAGGCATCCCGCTGGGGAGTGGGTCTCCCCAGACGGGTATGTGCCCCCACCATTAGGATCTGAGCCTTGCCGTGGCGGTGGGGCTTAAGCCTGGGGTGCAATCCAGCACCTTGGGTGACCAATCAGATCCCGGGCGGCAATTGGTGTTAGCAACTGCCGGCCAAGCCGCTCCCCGGTACATAGGGCCGGGGGTGGTGGTCGCCATCCCACGTCAGGATGGGGACCGCGACGAAGAAAACCTCTATAAAAAACCACCCTAATCCCAAGATAAGCTAGTGCGCGTCGAGGGGATGAATGGCTGGAGGGTTTCCAGTCGTTAGCGCACAACGTTTTGAGAAGATTACGGGTTTCGCTCGACCCTAATGAGCAGACTAAAAAAAATGAACACAAGCAGCATAGAAAATAGTCCCCGGGCGGGTCTCCGAAAGGGGGAATCCCGCACCACGCCGGAATCGACGGAGGTCTGCCCCACGTATTACGGGGGGGGGCACAACCTGCTTCGAGGGTTCGGTTCTTCCGAACTCTTCCGACAAAGCGGGAAATAGGCCGGCCGCCTACAACTGGCCAATACGTTGGACTGGCTAAGGTCAAAAGAGACCTGTCAGCGGCAGAGCAGGAAGCGATGGAGTCAGAGGCGGAGCGCAGTGTTGCGGCATCCGCGCGAATCTTGCGCCCATCCCGCTTCTCGGAGACATCGGAGTCTTTGGGGTCAACCATCAACAAGGCTCTTGAGACCATCACAGGGGTCCGCAACAGGTCCGAATACCTGAAGGGCTCCATGATGAGAGAATTAAAGGACGCAACTGCGACAATCCAGGACGCAACGGTGGCGCTCCTGGACCGCACATCCTCAGTCGAGACACGGGCACTGGAGGCGGTCAATAAAAGGCTGTCGACAGAGGTGGCTGAGCTACGCCAGGAACTTGCAACGCTTCGGAGTAAGCTTGCCCCCTCCCACCAGCAGCCGGCTGTGGCCGTGGCGCTACCGACACCAAATCTGGAGGAGATTGTCCAGAGGGCGATGCGGGAGGCGGTGGGACGGCTTAACACAAGGCTTGAGGGTCTGGAGTCAAGGCTCCTGCCTGAGCCACGGCTTCGCCTGCCTCTCGCAGCGGACAGACGGGCGGCAGCGGCGGTGGCAATGCCAGCACCGGCTACGAATACGTCCAGAAAAGCGCAGAAAATGGGGGTGCCCGCGGCATCGACGACGCTGATGCCGCCGGCAAACCCGGGATCTTTGGCTGCCCCTGAAAAGAAGACGAAGAAGGCGGCGGCCAAGACTGATCCGTGAAAAGAAGTGGCACAGGGAGCTAATGGTGACGGGTGGACGACCGTCACCAAGAAGAAAAGCCAAAAAGCTGCGCCACCGCTAAAGAAGAAGAAGGGCCCTCCTAAACTGCGCACCCCCAACAGTTCGGTTGTGGTGCTGCAGTTGCAGCCGACGGCGGCTGAACGTGGGGTGACCTATACCAATGTATTGGGGAAGGCGAAATCCGAAATACGCCTCTCTGAACTTGGCATAGAGCCGTTCCGCTGCCGAAAGGCAGCAACCGAAGCCCGCCTTTTAGTGTTGCCCGGTGCGGCCAGCGGAGAAAAGGCCGACTTTTTGGCACAAAAAATACGGGAGGTGATCGGGGACGACATCGTGAGGGTCTCCAGACCTACGAGATGTGTGAGCGCTCGCATCTCGGGTCTTGATGACTCGGTGTTGAAAGACGAGGTCGTCGCTGCGGTCGCAAGGGCGGGCGTTTGTCCTCCCGAACAAGTACGGTCGGGGGAAATTGGCTGTAGCCCCTCCGGTCTTGGTGCGGTAATCGTTTGCTGCCCTTGTCAAGCAGCGAAGACGATCATTGCGAAGGGCAGGCTGCTAGTGGGATGGGTGTCGGCGCAATTTAGACTTCTCGACGCCCGCCCACTGAGGTGCTTCCGCTGCCAAGAGCAGGGTCACATGGCGGCCGTCTGCTCCTCCGCAGTGGACCGAAGCGGCCTTTGCTTCCCCTGCGGGAAAGCGGGGCATATGGCCAGGGACTGCACTGCAGCATTCCCCAAGTGTGCGCTCTGCTCCGAAAGGGGGCTACCCGCTGCCCACAAATTGGGTGGCGGAGCGTGCGTCACCCCGCGCCGTAGCCGGGCGGGACGCAAACAGACAGGGGAAAAGGTTAGTGAGGGCCCTAGTCCCCCCTCGCAGCCCATCATCTCGACTACGAACAGCTTCGCGGTCTTGGGCGGATGGCACGCCACACCCAAGTGCTACAGGGGAACCTCAACCACTGCGCCAAAGCCCAAGACTTGTTCTTCCAGGCTCTGGCGGAGTGGTCAGTGCAGGTGGCCGTAGTCTGGCCGAGCCTTACCGCGTCCCCAACTCTCCAAGTTGGGTCGGGGACGAGGCTGGCGTGGTGGCCATCGCCAGCCTGAACGGCTCGCCTCCGTTCGGGGCTGTGGAAAGAGGGCGTGGGTACGTGGCTGCAGAGATTGGCCGCGTACTAGTAATCGGCGTGTACTTCTCGCCCAACCGGAGCCTCGCCGACTTTGAACAGTTTCTGGCTCGGGTTGGCTCTGTGGTTGGTCGGCTTCGCCTTGATCACGTCCTCATCGCCGGGGACCTCAACGCCAAATCTGAAGCGTGGGTTGCTGGCGCACCGACGCGCGTGGCACAGAGCTAGAAGACTGGTTAGTCGAGGCCGGTCTAGAGGTTCTCAACGTTGGGTCGAGGCACACGTGCGTGAGGCGGCGGGGTGGCAGCATCGTCGATGTGACATTCGCCGATGCCGCTCTCGCTCGCCACGTGCAAGGCTGGGAGGTGTTGGATTGCGAGACGCTGTCGGACCACCGGTACATCCAGTTCCGGTATAGCGACGCCACCTCCTCCCAAAGCCGTCGCTCGGATGCGGAGTGCGGCCCACGTTGGGCCTTAAGGAGGATGGACAGAGAGGCCCTCCTCGAGGCAGCCCTGGTGCAGGCCTGGTGCATGGACGGTAGCCCGGCCTCGATCGAGGTGAACGGAGAGAAGGACCGCATAGTTGCTGCGATGTCGCAGGTATGCGACGCGGCCATGCCTAGGATCGGTCGGCGGCTCCCGCGACGCAGAAGGGTGTACTGGTGGTCGGAGGAGCTCACCGAGCTGCGCAGGAGTTATGTTGCCACGAGACGCCAGTATACCCGGAGTCGCAGGCGAAGGCGCCGTGACGAGGCGGAAGAGGGGCGGCTCTATGACATCTACAGAGTCGCCGCCGGGGAGCTGAGGACGGCCATAGGCCGAGCCAAGGAGGCTGCCCACGAGGAGATGCTGGAGTCTCTGGACCGAGACCCGTGGGGGAGGCCGTAGAGGATGGTCCGCAACAAACTGCGCCCCTGTGCCCCTCCCCTGACGGAGAGTCTCCAGCCTGACCTTGTGGCCCGGATAGTTCCAGCCCTGTCCCCCGCCTATGGCTCCATCAGGCCGTGAGCCGCTGGGTGACGAGGCTCCGGAGGTGTCGGAGATGGAGCTGGACGCGGCGTTAGCGCGCATGAGGGCGCGCAGTACCGCCCCGGGTCCGGATGGTGTTCCCGGGCGGGCCTTGGTTCTGGCCCTTGGCCCACTCCGGACACAGGTGAAGCACCTTTTTAGTGCTTTTCTAGCACAGGGTCAGTTTCCCACGGCGTGGAAGAAAGGGAAGCTGACCCTTATCCGGAAGGAGGGACGACCGGTCGACTCACCTTCCACCTAGCGCAGATCCTGACGGGGCACGGCTGCTTCGGAAGGTATCTGTGAAAGGTGGCAGGAGCGGAGGACTCGCCAGGGTGTCATCACTGCAACAGCAGTGAAGACACTGCTGACCACACCCTGGCGGAGTGCCCAGCTTGCGCGGAGGCAAGGGCGCCCCTCATCGCTGAGGTTGGCGCGGACCTGTCGCTCCCTGCGGTCATCCGAGCGATGACCGTCAGTGCGAGCGCATGGCAGGCGATCCTCTCCTTCTGCGAGGACGTGATCTCGCAGAAGGAGGAGGCGGAGCGGGAGAGGGAGCGCACTGGCGTCTCCTCCCGCAGGAGAGCACGGCGGCGACAGGTGGTCGCACTGCCGTGAGGGACCTGTGCGTGGCTGATCGGGGATCTGCCGCGCGCGCGTAATGTCCGGGCTATAAGGCGCCCTTATGTGTTCAGGGTGCCTTAAGCGGAGAAGGGGGGGACGCTACACCCCTCCCCCCACTTTCAGAGAAGAGTGCCGGATGGCACAACGTTGTGGCCGGTGCGGATGTCCACAGCTCTCGCGCCGGGTCACCCAGACGATGAGGAGAACACCGCTGGGGTTTAGTGGGTAGAGTCTGCGTCCACCTTACCATCTTATCGGGCGCAGAGAGTCCCACATAACCGCCGGGCCCCCCCGGACCCGGTAGTATGCCTAAACGCATTCCCCAGCGAGACCAAAAAAAAAAAAAAAACGGGTATGTGCGACTCGCTACGCCCGAAAGTTGGTAAGGTTGACGCAGCTCTACCCACTAAAACCCGGTGAGTGCCACGAATGCCGCCTTTGGTGAGGTGCCCCGGATCTGTTGAGAAAACAGGGCACCTCGACGGCTAGTCATTCCTTCAAGAAACCGACGCCACCTCCACAGAGAGGTTGTCCCGCACCACAGAACAACCCCTCCCAACTTCGGGCTCAGGATGGGAACCGCATGCCATTGTACAATGGGGTGAGGTTCCCATCCTCGCCCCTTGTCTCTTGTATCCTATTCTTATAAAAGGGGTACAAAAAGCAGCTTCCACGACTCAATTTGCTTCGCCCAAAGAATTTGGGTTCACCTTTGGCTACTGAGCCCCACCGCCACGAGAAGGCTTTAACCATGGTGGGGAATAGACAAAGAACTTAGTGTTATGCAGTTAAAACAATTTTAATCAGAATAAGTGTGTACAAAATAAATAACGTTCAACTTTTTCAATCAACACTCGTTTCATCTCCATAATTACCAAAAGACTTTAGTACTATTATTTATTATGTGCCAAAAGCGACAAACCGCTCTCAGTCCATTCATCACCGAGGTCCTATTACTTTGTGGATATCCTCAATTCGAAATAAAACAATACACCAAAGTAAAATTGTTGTTATTTTGTATAGATCAAAGTCAGAATTGAATTGTTCAAAAATAGTACAACGGAAATGAATTTTATGTTACTTTTAAGCAATGGACATTAAGGTGAGTTTTAAATTTATTCGCGAAAGTAATGAAGGATTATAGTTTTAAGACTTATCTTTTAAATTGGGTACCTACTCTGGGCAAATTTCCCCCCGGAACCTGTTCGATGCGAGTCTAGCTCGCGTACTGCGGGTTTTCTTTTGTAATGTAACAACAAATTAACAGTTTTCAGACCTAGCTTCCATCCCAATCTCATAATTCTATGTTGATGCGAAGTAGCCTAATAGATTTTAATTTGACAGACGAACGGACAATAGATATACAGACTACTTTTCCTTTAAACCAATAGTTTCCTACTATCCCAGAACTTAGGTAAAATACTGCATTGGATAAAGTATCAATGGTAATCAATGGTATCATAATATTGTATCTGATAGCTTCAGTAAAATTGACACTGTTTGTAATTTCTTTAAGTACTTCGTAGAAACTTGGATAATGCAAAATAACCTTTGTATCGGTGCATCAAGTTCTTTGACCCATTTAAATCTTCGCTACTATAATATAATAAACTAAGAATTGCTAGGCTGTCAGTTATTGTAATAGCTAAGTAAAGTAGTAGGTGTGTATTTTGAGAATTTTCCCTTGCATCAAAAATATAAACGGCCATTAACGTAAAATTGAATAAAGATAAGTCTAAAATTGTTTTGACGGAAAAAATATGGGAGCCATAATAATGTCATGAATAGTAACGAGATGTAAATACATGAAGCAGCTTTTCTTGTGTATGTAAGAAATGTTGTTACGCGTAAGAAAAAATATTTGTTTTAAGCCAATTGATTAGCCAACGTCGGGGTAGTATAATGGGGTGAGGTTTCCGTCTTTGCCCCTTGCTCTTTTTATAAGAGGTCCCCTTCTTCTTGTAAGAGGGGTACAATTCGCTTCGCCCAAGGTGCTGGGCTCACTCTAGGCTACTGAGTCCCACCGCCACGACAAGGCCTGAACCAAGGTGGGGATCGTTTGCCCTCCTATTCTATAAAAAATATAACTTTATAAAGTTATATAAAAGTTTATACTTTGGTTGCCAAGATCAATTTCAAAATGACTAAAAATCGACTTGTTAGAAACTGTAATGTAAATTCAATCTTTGGCAAGTTTGTTTTTACAGCAAACAGGGAATCTGTGCCATAAATTGAATTGGCGTAGTATTGGTAAATGTGGATCATTGCTCCACCTATGCTCAAGGTTAAAGAGGCAAATAGTCAAAGAGGCAAATAGTCTATCTTCTTTTCTCTTCTCTTCCCTCTCGCCCTTCCATTCCCTTCCCTTCCCTAAATTTTGAAACAGTAATGACAAGAATTTAGGGCTAATTGTAAAATATGTTTATTTTGTGAAAACTTTTTTATTTTATCAGTTGACTAAGAAAATGAATTCACGAAAACTTTTTGCTGCGGATCAACATAATTTGGGGAAGATTTTTAAATCTTTCAAATAAATATAATTCTCCTAAGTGTGTGACCAGCCCATTGCCACTTCAACGAGCTTAATCTTCGTGTCTTAGCGTTCATTGAGGGAGACCTACCTTCAGCAGTGGACGGATAAGGGGGATAATTAAATTCTTCTAAATACGATAATACATTATATTTTGATTTTTACATAATATTATGTGTAATTACATGTCGGCGTGCAAAGGTCCTATTATAGCTACTACAATTTTGTTTATTTCTTCCAAAAAAACAGCTTTGTTGTGTTTCGGAAACAAGGGCAGGAAAGGCAGTCAAGCAAGTCCTGCAAGGGCAGGCAGAGTATGTGTAACATAAAAAAGGGACATTCCCCTGTCCATGGAAACAATGTTGGAATAAAGCTTTCGAACATTAATAAATATTTACATAATTTATTAGGTTCTGCACGAACACAGGAATAAATTGCCTGGTCTAGTTTATGCTCACTTATCACATAATATCAGGCGGTCATCTGCTCATTTGTCTGTCCATGTATCATAAAAATATTTGAAGATATCAGTGTATTTTGTATATAAATGTATTTTATTATGACATAACATCAACCTAGGGAACCAATATAAAAATAAAATCCGAACATTCATATATTTATTACATAGTTTTATTAGATTATGTGTGTAATGAATAAAGTGTAGATGAACAAGTATTAATATATATTCGGAAACGTTTGACGTTAATTTATTCCAACTATCTCGGGTATTACGTTTACAAATGAATAATTAAGGTTGACACAGGTACTCACCGGGCATGGTTGCTTTGGTGAGTACCTGTGCCGGACGGCCCACAGGGGCCGTTGACAGTCACGATTATGGCGTGACAGTGGACTTGGCCCAGCACACCCTCGAGGTGTGCCCGTGATAGGTGGCGCTGCTTCACAGTCTGATATCACTCATTGGAGGGAACTTGTCTCTGCCGAGTGTCATCACCGCGATGCGCGGTGACGACGATACCTGGACGGCGATGGTCTCCTTCTGCGAGGCAGTAATGTCCCAGAAGGAGACTGACGAGCGGATGAGATAGGAGGTCGCCGACGAGGTCTCCCCCCGCGGGCGACGAACGGCGGTGCTACTTAATGCGCTTCCAGCATGTTCCAGTGCAATCTAACCGAAGATCCTGGCTGCATCATCATAGGAGAATTACCTACATCACTCGTGTTGTATTTACTCTCTCACAATTTCTCAATTAATTGCCTAATATTAAGCGTATGATATAGAATGAGAGCCTAATAAAATTATTTTTAAAAATCAATACTGAAAATTAAAAACAAAATATATACGCTTTATTAGCAAACCCAACAAAGAATTAATAAAAAACAAACACTTCTAGATATTTCTAGATGACATATTTATAACTACGAATACAATATATACGAATATAATAAATAAATAATAAATATTAAAAGCTCGCCGCAAGAATGTCTGATTAAAACAATTGATTCTTCTCCATTACAATATATTTGGACACAGTAGTAACGCCCTTCACAAAGTAAACTAGTAGAAATACTTCTAAGTGCGCTATTGGCGCCTTTTTAAACTACATTGATACAGTCAATAGACAACTAAAATTATTATAAATATAGTCATAGCATTATAAATAACTACTGTAAATACATTATTAATTATAGCATTATTATTATTATATTAATTATGTACATTAAGATTTATTAGTGCTATACTTTAATTATTATTCAACATTATCAATAAACAATACATATCCGTTTAGCGCCACCTGAGGTTTATTATTATAAAAGATGTATTTAGATAGGTAACCAGCGTCACATTCGGCTGGTGTTGCCAGTGGTTTGTAACATATAATACCCAATATCTTTGGACACTTTTACACCACGTCAATCTGGTCCCGTGGTAAGTTCTCGAAGAACTTGTGTTAGGGATACCAGACAACGGAAATATATGTATTTAATAATTTTATGCCATGCATGTACTTAATTTTTTTAATATACAATACATAATATATTTCAACACAGAAATTTGTTTTGTTCCCTGGCGGGATTCGAACCCGCTACCTCCGGCTTATGTGCCACAGCGCTAACCATTGAGCCACAGAGTCCGTCGTCGTCAATATCGAGCATCTCAAGTCTTTTTAACACACTTTTATTGGCTTCACCCTTTCACCTGTAACTTCCATGAAACTTTTTAACATTATTGTTTAAAATCTCAAATAAATTCCCAATGTGATTGGAAACATAAATTAGTGTTAATTTAAATTATCTCGTACTTACAGAAGACTACGAGACCATCCCCACCATGGTTCAAGCCTTGTCGAGTTGGTGGGGCTCAGTAGCCTAAGGTGACCTAACACCTTGGGCGAAGCAAATTGAACCGAGGGAGCTGTTCTTTGTACCCCTCTTACAAGAAGGGGAGACAAAAGAGCAGGGGGACAAGGGGCGAGGATGGGAACCTCACTCCAATGTACTGTCCCGACTTTGGGAGGGGATGTTCTGTGGTGCGGGACAACCCCTCTGTGGAGGTGGCGTCGGTCCCTTGCGGGACTGACTAGCCGTCGAGGTGCCCTGTTTGTTTACTAGATCCGGGGCACCTCACCAAAGGCGGCATTGGCGGCACTCACCGGGTTTTAGTGGGTAGAGCTGCGTCGACCTTACCTCCATTCGGGCGCAGCTCTACCAACATCCCCGCCTGGGGAGACCCACTCTCCCACGGGATGCCTCAGAGAATTTCCCGAGGTAAAATAAAAAAAATACTACGAGATCATTACATAACATGATCATGAATATTTCTTAAAATCTCAAATCAAAGTAAAATCACAGCGATAACGTAAATTACCGACCAACTACCGGAACGTATTAAAGTAAAGCAGTAAATAAAAGGTGACATTATCAGAGTTGATCGCCAGCCCCGTCATAACTACTCAAAATTACACCTTTGTGAAGGTTACCAAATATATAATATATAGTTACTAGCCTAGTTGTAAAATATTCATCGTAGGCATTTTTTATATTTTTGTCACGATGCGGTTGTGAGCTATTTATTTGCTATTGGACCCGACTGACGTTGACTGACGACGACGAAAAATAAAACCATTCTTGATTCAACTTGAACACACACAAAAATTTTATCAAAATCAGCCATTTAGGAGGAGTTCAGTGGCATACAAACGTACATAAGAATTATGTAATAAAGATGTAAATTCGTACATACGTTTACCACCTTTTCTTTTCCTATCGTGCAGATAATCGCAAACGGATATTTAAAATCATATTTATGCCATACTCAAAATAACCTGTCACAGATTTTCTAAGGATTAAGTTAAGCCGATTGCTAAATACATTTATTTCGTGAAAAAGTTCCCTAAGTACACAAATCTTTATTTGCTTAAGCGCGACTTATTCCTCGACTTTCCCGTTTAAGTATGAAAAGTAACATTAGATTTTTATTAAATTTTCATATTTCAATACAATTCAAGCCTTTTTTTTCTTTAACGCCGGAAAATGCTCTGAGGCATCCCGCGGGGGAGTGGGTCTCCCCACGCAGGTGGGACTTGCTGTGCCCGAAAGCTGGTAAGTGGACGCAGCTCTAACCACTAAAACCCGGCGAGTGCCACCAATGCTGCCTTTGGTGAGGTGCCCCAGATCTAATGAGTAAACAGGGTACCTCGACGACTATTAATTCCCCCAAGGGACCGACGCCACAGAAAAATCCCTCCCAACGTCAGGACAGTACAATGGGGTGAGGTTCCCGTCCTCGCCCCTTGCCCCCTGCTCTTTTGTCCCCTCTTCCTATAAGGAGGTGTACAAAGAGCCCCTTCGGCTCAATTAGCTTCGCCCAAGGTGCTGCATGGACTCACCCTAGGCTACTGAGCCCCACTACCACGTCAAGACCTGAACCATGGTGGGGAGGAAGTGCTAACTGTATCTTTAATCTGTGATATAATATTCTTGGATTTTGATTTTATAATATTAATAATGGGATCCCAAGCAGGTGGTAAGAGCCAGCTATCTTCTCTATCGAAATTAGGATGTTTTTTAATTTCAATAGCCTCGCGGATCATCCTTGGTTGGAATCGGTGTTCTTTTGCGAGGACTAGTGGTTTATCAAATCTGATATAATGGTGAGCTTTATCCAGACTATTTTCACAGATGGCAGACTTGCAATTGGCTTGTAAAAATCTAAATAAACCCAGATAAAATCCGTAAAATTGTTTCATTATAACTATACCGGCCTTTATAGGTAATTATGATCATCAACCCTCATCTCTGACCATTATTGATGCAATTTCATGATTTAACGCTTGGCTTCAACAGGTATTCAACTTTATTATTCAAGGCGCTATCTTTTAGAATGCGATTTCGTTTTATTACGTATGCTGTCACAACATCGACTCAATGTTACTGCTAAAAAAAAAAATTGCTAAAATAAACACAAAAAATTATTAAATAACATTTTGACAAAACCATGACATAAAACCATAATCATTTAACGTTAGAAATTTGGAGCGAACAGAGCAGGAACAGAGTAATAAAAAAATCATTTTAAATGCAAACCAAAATAAACTTGGGAGTTGCTTAGGGGTTGCTCTTTTGTCAGATGTTATATAGATTTTAAAAAGCAAACTTCCAAGTGTTTATAATACATAAACCAGAAACTAGGTCGGCCGATTGCTCCCTTACAAAGGTCTAACTTTCATAAAACCAGTGATTCTATTTCGCTTAATTGGGCCGGACCCAGTTTTAGTAATTACTCCGAGTTATTTAAGTTTTTTTACCTTGAATTCCGAGAGTATATGTATTGGAATGTTGAATTAACGATGGCTGAAATAATTTTGACAGATTTTGTATCAATGGTTTTATTCACGAAAACTATTATTGTATACAAAAACATAATAAATAAAAGCATAAATTATTAATTATATTCAGATTGCTGACCTTATTATTTTTTTCCTATTTAATGAATTTTCAAGGAGGACTTAATAATTCTGGGTACAATATTAAGAGGGTTTCCTTTTTCTTTAATGCCCTGACATGCTTTGATAGACTTGTTTACGGTCTGTTCGTAAATACCTACGGGACTTACCCTCGGTGAGGCTTTTATAGACTTTTAAGGAATACAGATATATTGAACCGGACGAACGTTGTATTGAATTTTGTCTTGTTTATTCGCTATGGGATAGTTTTATGGTGTAATGGATAGGTTATTTTGCAAATGTATTTTGTTCATCAAAGTTTTTAGGTATTTATTCAAAATCTTGATTCACATGTAATTGTATTCTAATGTTTAAGCAAATTGCATTCATTTTTACGTAACAACTTTTACAGATTTTATCAAGACCATGATTGTAAAGTAGGTACTCGAAACGTCAGCTATATTAAACTTAGTAAATCGCAACAAAGTACGTAAAAATGTTTCATTATAATAACATTTTTATAACAAATACTTGAGTTATCTCTTCAAGTTGATCCATAGGAGGACTAGATGAGCAACATGATCGCGATATTTGCACAACAATTGTCCTTATTTCCTGAGTCTTTCCTTGTTATTTGGGAAAACAAGGACATGCGGTGTGAGTTAGGAAAGTTAGCTAAGGTTAATAGCATTATTGCATTTTTTCATTCATTCAGCCAGTAAGTTCACTGCCGGACGTAGGCGTCCCTCAAGGATCTCGCCAACGCCCGGGCCTGCGCAGCCTGCATCCAGCACGTCCCTGCGATCTTACCATGTCGTTTAGTTAATATTTTTTTTTATTAATTTTAATTAGTACCAGGTTAACTCTTTTATTTTCATGATCTTTGATACATTCAGCTGTTACTATTAACAGAAACTTTACGACTACCACGACTAATTGTTTCACTGAGTTTGGCTATCATTCTATAAGATTCTATCCATATAATTGTTTTTTTTTTTAATGAAATCAATCGTTTGAGTCTTTGTGCCTACTACTATTGTTTTATTATTTTTCCGAATTGCGAATTCCATTCATTATAATGAAACAGGTTTTTACAAAAGTTATTCATCCTTTGACCATGGTTCCTGTAATGTATCCGAAAGGCATATAAAATTTTAATAAGACGCGATGAAATCCAGAAACTATTGATTCATTATTCATTTCATACTATTGGTTCTTTGATGAATTTATTCATTATATAAGTACTAATAGCAGTAGCGGGCTGACACACGTTAAACTTGCTGACCAGAACGTTGTTAGGCCACGTTTCGCAAAGCATCTGCAGTAAAGTTTCGTCTCTAAGCCCGAATATTGCAACGTGAGACTATGGCTAAGTTAAATATTCCTCTCAACTTAATATTAGTTAAACAACTTAAAGCAACGTTACAATTTAAAGCTTAAGCTAATTTTAAAGCGCAATGTTTATACGACAGGCAAAAACTTTTAATTGTTTCTTTTTTATTTATTTCATAAATTATAAACCTAAGAATTTAATAAAATTTATGAAATATAAAACGTATTGTTTTCTAATGTTTACGCGAATTTCACTCACTTTAATGGTCACGGGAGGACTGAGGTGTCAACGTCCTATCATTACAAAGTTATTCGAAACTACCCTATGATACATCAATATTTTGGTCAGTCCTATCTACGCAGAAAGTGCTAACTGTATCTTTAATCTGTGACATATTATGCTTGGATTTTGATTTGTAAATTTTAATAATGGGATCCCAAGCAGGTGGTAAAAGCCAGCCATCTTCTCTATTGAAATTAGGATGTTTTTTAATTTCAATAGCCTCACGGATCATCCTTGGTTGGAATCTGTGTTCTTTTGCGAGGACTTGTGGTTTATCAAATCTGATATAATGGCGAGCTTTGTCAAGACTATGTTCACAGATGGCAGATTTGGTGTAGCGACGGTGTTTTAAATCAGCTATATGTTCTTTTACGCGAGTTTTAATGGATCTTTTAGTTTGGCCTATATAGGAGAGACCATAGTCACAATCAAGCTTGTATACTCCTGCATCTTGTAAGGGTATATGACACTTGACAGATGTAATGATAGGACGTATGACACCTCAGTCCTCCCGTGACCATGGTTGCTGTAAAGTATCCGAAACGTCGGGCTTGTAAAAATCTTAATAAACCGCGATAAAATCCGTAAAAATTGTTTTATTATAAAAATATAAAACGACTAAATTGCTACAAGTATATCTCCACTTTTTTCGTCCACTGTCGGATTTAGGCCTTTGCAATGTACGCCAACACAGCCAATCCCCGCCACGTGTCCACTGTCGTCGTTCGTTATTTGGTCGTCGACCCTTCTTCATCCCACTCTAAAGTTAAAAATATTCTTATGGTCATTACATGTACCGAAAGAAAATCATAGACTCGATTATAATAGAAATGACGTCTATTTAGGTATTTCGTTTCAATTTTATTTGGTATCAAGACGACCCAACGAACGTGTGACTGCCAAGGGAAATCCTTTACAAACTATTTTCAAATATCTTCCAAGCAATCAAAACGATACAATACATTTTCAAACTTCAATACATTGTATGTGCCGAATGGTAGCTTAAAAATATTGTAAACCTGAAGAAAATTATATGAGCTTTGTGGTTTCAGACTTTTTTATGTACCATTTTTTTATTATCTATAAAATTTTGAACCAGTATGCAGCTAGCATGAAGCAATAACCCATTTATTTTACCCTCTTTTTCTCTAACGCCGGGAAATGCTCTGAGGCATCCCGCGGGGGAGTGGGTCTCCCCAGGCGGGTATGTCGAATTCGCTGCGCCCGAAAGCTGGTAAGTAGACCCACTAAAACCCGGCGAGTGCCACCAATGCCACTTTTGGTGAGGTACTTCGGATCTAATGAGCAAACAAGGCACCTCGACTCACCGCAACGACAAGGCTTGAACCATGGTAGAGACATGTATGTGTACCTCCTTTTATTATATTTCTCTCAAATTCTCTCGTACTTAGTACGTACATTTACTTTTACTAGTTGTATTATAGGTGTACCGCTAATAAATTGAAAGTAATGTTGAATAAAGCTATAATAAGAAGAAGAACTTTGTTGTTCACGCCAGGCGTTAAAAGTAATTATAGAAAAAATACATATATAATAAGAGTATGTCAACTATTTAATGAGATTACATGTAATTATGACATTGATTTATTCAACAGCAGTGCATATAAATTGAAAAAACTATTTAATGATATTTTTTTCTGTGATGTTTGTTTGATGTAACTATTACATATATAGGTACCTATTAGTGGAAACTTGTAATTGTCCGTCTTCAACATTTTTATAATATGTACTTTAACTACCTAGACGTAAGTTTTCCTACAATTGTAAAAATAAAAAAAGCCATGAACATGAACCTAATAATAAAATTATAAATGGTATAAAATAAAATAAAAATTTGCAATGAAAAATAAATTAATATTCTCGTTCAGAGTGATATCGCTTCGCCCGGTCCTTGAGCGGTGGATGCGCCGTAAGCGCAAACTCCTCACCTTCCGTCTGACACAGGTGCTCACAGGGCATGGTTGCTTTGGTGAGTACCTGTGCCGGACGGCCCGCAGGGAGCCGTTGACAGTGTGTCACGATTGTGGCGCGGCGGTGGACTCAGCCCAGCACACACTCGAGGTGTGCCCGAGATGGGCGGCGTTGCGTCACAGTCTGACATCAGTCATCGGAGCGGACTTGTCTCTGCCGAGCGTCATCTCCGCGATACTCGGTGACGACGAGTCCTGGACGGAGATGGTCTCCTTCTGCGAGGCAGTAATGTCCCAGAAGGAGGTCGATGAGCGGGTGAGAGAGGAGGCCGCCGACGAGGCCTCCTCCCGCGGGCGACGAACAGGGGTGCGTAGGAGGCGCTATTTAATGCGCCTCCAGTAACGCCCCTGTGTTCGTGTCAGGCTCAGGATGGGAACCTGGGTCTGTATGGCACGACGTCGTGGGGACTGCTTAGTAGCGGCCGGGCAGTCCCCCCCTACGAGGAGTAATCTGGCCTTCGCCGGGGCCAGCCTGTCGCTGAGGTGATCCTGTCCGTTGCCTGCATATCCGGGACCCTCAAAAAGCGGCTGAAGGCGCTCGCAGTGGTTTTAGTTAGGGTGGGCACTCCCAGGTGCGAGTCCCACATTGGGTCAGGATCTACCCGAAGATCCTGGCTGCATCCATAAGGATTTCCCTAAGAAAAAAAAAAAAAAAAGAGTAATATCGCTTGAGGCAATGTACACGAATATACTGGTGAACAAATATCAAGTAATTAACTTCAGCAATTTAAGCTCTGGATTGATCGATCAGTTTTGACAAACATGTTAATTTAACCACAAATTTAGCCGACTGGTAATGGGAGCAGGTACAATCTACGAAGATAGTGGATTGACTTCCATCGAAGGAAGATAAATTCATTTAATTGTGGCATAAGAATAGGGATTAAGAAGTTTTTACTTCTAATAGTACGGTAACTTCTATTAGTTAAATAGGCCTGCGTCCAGCTGAAAAAAAATGGTTCATGACTGATGATAACTTTCATTGTATGTATTTTTCAATTAAATCATGATGTAACAATAAATGACCAAACGATTAAAACTCGACAACACGAGTATTATCAACACCACGCACGAGTGGTCCTTATTGTATCAGATCTACTCATCCATGTATTGTCTACCTTCAGATAAAAATATAGTATTCCAGTAACCTCATGTTCCGAATTAAACATATTAATATAATCATAATCAATTTCATTAGATTCAGATAGAGATCAAAGAGATTATTAAAATAAGCTATTTCGTGATGTCTTTTCAGAAAGTGCAAAGAACATCCCTCGCATCGGTAAAATCATAAGCTTTGCGTTTATTTATATAATAACGCCGGGAAATACTCCGAGGAGTGGGTCTCCCCACATGAGTATGTGGGACTCGCTGCGTCCGAAAGGTGGTAAGTGGACGCAGCTCTACCCACTAAAACCCAGCGAGTGCCACCAATGTCACCTTTGGTGAGGTGCCCCGGATATAATGAGCAAACAAGGCATCTCGACGGTTAGACAGTCCCCCAAGGGAGCGACGCTACCTCCGCAGAGGGGTTGTACCGCACCACAGAACAACCCCTCCCAACGTCGGGACAGTACAATGGGGTGAGGTTCCCTTCTTTGCCCCTTGCCCCCTGCTCCTTTGTCCCCTTGTCTTTATAAGATGGGTACAAAGAGCCCCCTTGGCTCAATCAGCCCAGCACCTTGGGTGACCAAGGTGCTGGGCTCACCCTAGGCTACTGACCTACCTACCCACCGCCACGTCAAGGCCTGAACCTAGCTACCTACCTACCTACTTACCTAAAATAGCCTAACCTATCCTGACAAAAGCTCTTAGCTAAAATAGGTAAGATACGTATAAGCGTAACAATCTGTTCTATTAGGCTTTTAAAGCGAAACAAACTTGCCGTCAAGTAAATAACGCTCAAGCCAAATGACACAGAATTACTCTAGGACCTCACAAGGCCAACGCTGAAAGTCTAATTATAATATCAAAGTTTAAGCTTAATTCAATGTTACAACACTTTTTAAGCACTTTTACTTTCGAATTCCATGAAATTGTTTTTTCATTATAATATAGTGTTAAAAAACTTTTTTGAACAACAAATCGGTAAAATAATATATAGAAATTAAAACCGAATTAAGACATAATTATGAAGAAACGAATTTATATTAAAAACATATACTTCCCTATTTGATTAAAATTATACATATCTACATAAGATTTATCAAGAACAGAGAAAATGTGTATTATTATAAAGAAAAGGTAACGAGTTTGTCTCGACGTACTAATTTCCTGAATTGCATTTACATTACATTAAATCTGACCGATTTAAAACATTGTTTTAGCATTTGATAGACTAATAATCGAAGATTTTAATTATAGGCTAGTTTTCTTTTCAATTTTCCAGTATATTATTCAAATGAAGAAGTAATAAATAACACCCAAATTATAATATACTATATAAAATATAGTCATCAAAATAATAATTCAAAAAACCTTTTATTTCGTAAGCTATATATAATAAAGTAGACATAAATAGTTTAATTTATGCCGTCCATTTTAAAGTTTTCCTTGAAAACGTATCTATATATTATCGTATCGTAAGTATCTATAGCGTCATGCCGCGCCGGCCCAATTTAGCTGCAAAGCAGCATGGCTCTACCTCTTACAACTACAACGTATCACTCATACAACACATGCATATTATAAAGGGATACTCAGGTGTAACGTTGTTACCGATAGATGGGCACACATTTACTATTCGTCCCGTAAGGCCCTTCATTAATTCTTGCAAGCTTTGGTCTGCCAACATGTTTAAAATTCAAATATGCACACACTTTAAGGCAAATAGACTAAAAAGAGGTACCATATCCGATGAGAGGCAGAAATTTTTAATACTTTCGGCGTATTTACTATAGGTATACATGCCTGAGTATACATGCCTAGGTATACATTATTCGCTATACATGTCTGGGTACATACATGCCTGGTTATACATGCCTAGGTAAACATGCCAAGGTATTTTACATTCTTGAGTAATTATACCTAGGTATACATTCTTGGGTATACATGCCTGGGTATATTTTTTTAGGTATACATGCCTGGGTATACATGCCTAGGTATACATTCTTGGGTATACATGCCTGGGTATACATGCCTAGGTATAAATTCTTGGGTATACATGCCTGGGTATATTTTTTTAGTTAGACATGCCTGGGTATACATACATGCCTGGGTGTACATACATGCCTACGCGGCATTTATGATATGCTGATTTTATGCTGTCCTAGTTCAAAATCTGGTTAAATATAGAGATTAAAAATTTATGATTGATTTAAACATATATTGATCCAAAGACTATAACTACAAAATACAATCTTGGACCCTACTAGGACCACATTTGTCTGTTTTTTCGTTAGCTTAGCAGCTACTTGTCATCTGGTGGACGTGGGCAACATTTTCCATGAGATGACAACAAAATAAAAGAGCTTACCTGACTCCCTACAAGTTATTCACGCATTGCTTATCCTGAGACTTAAGACGGAAGGTCTCGGTTCCAGCAACTGACAGACTGTCTATCTGTCTATACCGACCTTCTTTCCGAAAGGCACAGCTGTTTCACTGAAGAATGAAGCAGATAATATTTTACTAATTTGTAGGATATATAACTATAGCTGATGCCGGCGACTTCGTCTGCGAAGGATAATATTTTACTTCTTTTTTTCATAAAAAAGTATCATATGTTACTTTTAATACCTCCAAGAGTATGTGCACAAAGTTTCATGATGATAGGTCAAGTAGTTTTCGCGTGAAAGCGTAACAAACAAACTTACTTTCTCATTTATAATATAAGTAGGAATAAATTAACAAATAAACGTATTATACGAATTTATAAAATATTTTCTTAATTAATTAATTATTAATTAGTGTAGAAACTCTAATTTATAATTTTCTTAATTTTAAACTAAGAAAATATTACGCGATGTAAAATTTTAGTACACAAAATTTGGGTTAACGAAATCCTAAGAGAGCTTTAGAAGTGGTAGGTCGGGTTTTTGACACAGTTTACTCAAACATATTTTATTGAGCTTAAGTCCTACAGGCATTATCGCGAAATTTATATGGACTTTGTGTTACTTCTAGGAAAAAACAAATAAATATTTATTTTAATATGTATCTTATAAAATAATGGTAAAAAAGGATTGAAATGTATAGGTAAAAAATAATGTGAGTATAGGTAAAAAATAATTCACCAAACACATTTATTCGGTACACATCTTAGACATTCATAGACGGGGAGTTTATGAAAAGGTCTCAATATAATCCGAAGCCGAAGAGCCTGTATGAATGTGCAAATGTAAGGAAATTAAACGAAATATGGATGTCATAGTGTAGCCGGTGTACCCACCATGGTTCAAGTCTTGTCGTGGCGGTGGGGCTCAGTAGCCTAAGGTGAACCCACCTTGGGCGAAGCAAATGGAGCTGAGGGAGCTGCTCTTTGTACCCCTCTTATAAGAGGAGGGGACAAAAGAGCAGGGGGGGGCAAAGGGCGAGGATGGGAACCTTACCCCATAATTGTACTGACCCGACGTTGGGAGGGGTTGTTCTGTGGTGCGGGACAACCTCTCTGTGGCTATACTTAATATACACTAGTATATTACTTCACTATGTAGATATTAGTTGACTTATAAATACAAACCCACATTCAAACAACAATTATTATTTCAACCATGATAATCACTAAGTTATACATAACTCATAGATGATATACATGTATATTAATGATACTATGCAGATATTTGTAGACATAAAAATTTCTCCGTGGTGCATTGCAGCTGGGCTTCCCCTGGCTGCTGTCTTTTCTTGACTCTTGTAAGTCATTGAAATCTTGTACTGTCTCCCGCTTTAACCTGGGAGGGAAACTGGAAATTTTGCTACTCCTCCTGAATTCTTCTGATTAAATTCGTTGCGGGTCCCAAGGCAGTTTTAACGTATCCCTCGGGCTCCCTGAGATCGTATCAGGCTGTCGTGTCACCCATGAACATAAACTAGTATACCTGGAACGAGCCCAGGCTACTCATTTATGTGTTGCCTATCCTGATACATAGATGTTAAGTCTCGGTGCCAGTAATTACACTGCCTATCTTGCCCTTCTCTCCGAAACACAGCAAAGCTGTTTCATGGGAGAAACAAGCAAGATGGTGGTACCCATGCAGCCGGGAGCGCGGCACAGCGCTTCCCTCACACCGGTAAATTATAGCATATAATATGTTATTCTGATGTATAAGCTATGTTATTGTAAAGTTTCATTGAAAACTATTTTGTTGTTTTTGTGTGAAAGAGTAAAAAACATACATCCATACATTCTTAAAATTCGCGTTTTCAATTTGTATGATATTATAACACGTAAGAACTATCCAGTAACTCATCTGCCAGTTTGCCTACTCAAAAAAGTAAATGGCGCCAATAGCGAACATTAAAAGAAAAGTTCTGTTTCAGAGCCTCAGAGAGATCCGTTTTTACTTTTATATAATGTTTATCGAGTTTGTTACCCTATGGTGCTCCGTAAACTTGCTTTGGTGTCAGTCAAAAATTGTGTAAAAGATGACATTTAATAAGCAACTTAGTACATTTAATAAATTATTTTAATTGAAAATACACAAACGTCCACAAGATTTACATTTATCTAAGATATTTCAGGGCTATGTCTGTCATCATAAATCCCTGCAGCGATTAATAAGGCTTAAACTTAAGGTAACCCGTGGATACAGGGTCAATACATCAATATCTATTTAGATCTTTGATAAAATAGAGAATCTTGCTTTACAAAGCAGATAAGTGTTTAAGATATGAATTGAACAAACAGACTGTGCCGAGATTAATTTATACCTAATAAATTACGACGATAGAAATATATTTAATTATTAATCAATTAATTGGTAGAAATAAGTAGGATAGTGGTACCCACGCAGACGGAACGTGGATCTGATCTGATCTGATCGGTCCATATAAAATCATCTTTAAAAATGCGTTACATTACATTTTAATTACTTTATAATAAAGTAATAATAATAATAATAAATTTATAATAAAAGTTACATTTTAATATAATAAATGCAGAAATACTTTCAATATTCCTCTGTCTATTGATTTATTGTAGTTTTATAATAGCGAGATATTTCCCAGAGGGTAAAAATGTTATTCATTCCTGTCTATTCTCTTAGTAATATGAAATATTTATGTTACATTTGTTCCGTGTGAGAGTTAATTCTACGAATATTATAAACGCGAAATTTTTTAAGAATGGATGTATGGATGTTTATTTGTTGCTCTTTTACGCAAAAACTACTGAATGAATTTTAATTAAACTATCAGAAAGACATATAGGCTATCATGTATACCTGTGCTCTCACAGGAATAGGAAGCACGCGGGTAAAACCGCGGGCGCTGCTAGTTGTTTTATAAAACTAGTTGGAATGTACTTTTTGTAAGGAATTACATTTCTTTCCATCTAGTTCCTATAAAATAATAATCGGTGGGTTCCAACTTCCATGGTTTTACTAAATTAGGTTGAGAAAGGCATAAGCGCTACTAAGGGAAAAAGTTTTAATAGCATACTCTGTTTGTAAGAGGTAGTGCCATGCTGCATTGCAGCCGAACTGGGCCAGCACGACCAAGGTGCCTCTTGCTCACATAACACCGGCGCCAAGTGACAGATATGCTGTTGCGGTTTGTGAGGGCGCGGCCCATTGGGGGATAAGGAGAAGGAGGGCAATGCATCTGCATAGCATCTGGTTGTGCGGATGTGGATAGGCGTCAGTACCATAAGGCTCCAACAGCTCGTTTGCCTCCCTTATGACATAAAAAAATCGGTTGTCTGTAAAGTAAGCTTGTAGTGGACGTGTCGGGCCCAGGATGGGAACCTGGGTCTGTATGGCACGACGTCGTGGGGACTGCTTAGTAGCGGCCGGGCAGTCCCCCCCTACGAGGAGTAGTCTGGCCTTCGCCGGGGCCAGCCTGTCACTGAGGTGATCCTGTCTGTTGCCTGCATATCCGGGACCCTCAAATAGCGGCTGAAGTCGCAGTGGTTTTAGTTAGGGTGGGCACTCCCAGGTGCGAGTCCCACATTGGGTAAGGATCTACCCGAAGATCCTGGCTGCATCCATAAGGATTTCCCTGCGAAAAAAAAAAAAAAAGCTTGTAGTGGACAATATAACGATTTATATATTGATTTAGAACTTTGGGTAAGAAAGCCTCTGAACACATCTAAATTAAATCAATTTAGCATAATCATAGGATTATTTCATTAGCAAATAGATGCAAACATCCATTATGCAGATATTTATTATTCATTTGCATCAGAACTCGCAGTGATCATAATATTCCGAAATCAGAAATTGACTTCTACCGCAACAGATTAGCATGTCTGATTAATTAAAATGTTTGTTACAACAGTTTCATTGTAGTACTCGATACTAAGATTCTTCCTTTGTCACATTGATTGTGAGTTTTTTTTTCTTTTTTTTCTGTAACGCTGGGAAATGCTCTGAGGCATCCCAAGCGGGTTTGTGGGACTTGCTGCGCCCGAAAGATTGTAAGTGGACACAGATCTACCCACTAAAACCCGGCGAGAGCCACCAATGCTGCCTTTGGTGAGGTGCTCCGGATCTAATAAACAAACAGGGCACCTCGACGGCTAGTCAGTCCCGCAAGGGACCGACGCCACCTCCACAGAGAGGTTGTCCCGCACCACAGAAAAACCCCTCCCAACGTCGGGACAGTACAATGGGGTGAGGTTCCCCTCCTCGCCCCTTTCCCCCTACTCTTTTGTCCCCTCTTCTTATAAGAGGGGTACAAAGAGCTCGGTTCAATTTGCTTCGCCCAAGGTGCTGGGCACACCCTAGGCTACTGAGCCCCACCGCCACGTCAAGGCCTGAATCATGGTGGGGTTGATTATGAGTACCTTATACCTACTTTACCTTTACTTTCTTCAGCTCTACAGCCCTTAATTCTTGGCCTCTTCTACGATGTACTGCGATTCGCTGGGCTTTTCTTCCTATCCTACGCTTAATAATGAATGATTTATCTTATTCCAACGTATTATATTAAGTGGTTGGGTTGTCGACGATAATTTTTTTTGTGAAGTCATCAAAAACAACAATGAAAATAGCGATGTTATTTTCAATCCAAGAATAATAACGAAAAATTTGGAAAATAAGGTACAACCTATGAAGGGTACAAATTAGTTAAATATAACGATTAATATATTATAAGGAATAAACCGTAAAATTAAGTTGAAATAAACACACTTGCAGGCGACAGACATTTGTTTTTTCTTTCTTTAACGCCGGGAAATGCCCTGAGGCATCCCGCGGTGGAGTGGGTCTCCCCAGGCGGGTATGTGGCACTCGCTGCGCCCGACAGCTGGTAAGTGGACGCAGCTCTACCCACTAAAACCCGGCGAGTGCCAGCAATGCCGCCTTTGGTGAGGTGCCCCGGATCTAGTAAACAAACAGGGCACCTCGACGGCTAGTCAGTCCCGCAAGGGACCGACGCCACCTACACAGAGGGGTTGTCACACACCACAGAACAACCTCTCCCAAGGTCGGGACAGTACAATGGGGTGAGGTTCCCATCCTCGCCCTTACCCCCTGCTCTTTTGTCCCCTCTTCTTATAAGAGGGGTACAAAGAGCCCCCTCGGCCCTATTAGCTTAGCCCAAGGTGCAGCGGCTCACCCTAGGTTACTGAGTCCCACCGCCCCGACAAGGCCTGAACCATGGTGGGAAACAGACATTTAGCTCAACCACGATATTTTTTTTTTTTGTAAAGCTCTCGTTTTATACAGTTCAAATATAAAAAATGACCGTAAAAAAGGACAATCTACTTTTTGAATATAATTCATCCATGCGTGTGTCACTGACCTCCTAAGCGAGTGGACCGATTTTGATGAATTGTTTTAATGTGTGTTCAAGTTGAAGGATCAGTTCAGTTTTCCATTAAATAAAGTCGGATTACAATAATATTCACTGATTTATTTCACAATACGATTTGTTCACATTGAAATTTACTCTCAGACTGCCATTACAAAGTGATTATTCTTACATCTCGCCTCTTATTTTAATCTACCCTACAAACATCATTCACAAACAGTTTTAAAACATTGATAGAAATAATCGATACTAACAATAAATATTCTAGTTTTGACATTGATATTATTACTCGATTCTAATAATTAATACTCTTACTCGATTACATATAACAATATTAATACTCGATTCTAACAGTTATGTTAATACTCGATGATAACAATATGAATACTCGATTCTAATATTTAATACTCGATTCTAACAGCTCGGCCATCCTTATCAGGGTGTGCCCTCACACAAATTAAGTTCATCTTAAGATAATTTCAAATTACATAAAAGAAATAAGAAAGAGAAAAAAAAAATATACAATCGATAAAATAATACACTTATTATATAATGCATTGTCTGTCATGATCTGCGGACATCTGTGCGATATCATTCACAGTCTGCACTGCCCGCTCATGACCAATGCCAAGAAATCGTAATCTCGGTCTTTTCAAGTGTGATCTGCAATCATCTGTGTAAGACACTGATTGCTCACAATCTATAAGTTATCATCATAATCATCATTTGGTTATGATCTGCAGGCATCTGTGTATTAACACTGACTGCTCATAACTACTAATCATACATGCATAAATAATCTATTTCGTACGATCTAGTTGACTTAATAACTTTGGTGGACTAAATATATAATCATAATATTATTATGTGTAATGTCATGATCTGCGATCATCTGCGTTTTCTCTTAACGCTGATCGCTCATGATATTGAACAAGATTTTATCCATGTATGCTCAGTAAAATCACTTATCGTGTATAGTCTGTCACAATATGCGCCATCTGTGCTTCAATCAATCATCAACACTGACGCTTGCAACCTATACTCTCTTTATATTACCAATATTATCTTACAAATCAATTTCACATTCTATTGCATGTTTAATATTTAAAATTACAAATCATTATGTCATATTCATATTACATACTCAAAATGTATATACTCTAGAAATTTAATATTCATCTCACATTCACTTATCATTTTCATCATAACTATCATGAACATCGCTGTCGTTTTCGCTTTCGATCCACTTAAAATTTAACCACGGGTGTATTTTATCAATTGAAACAATATTCTCATATCTTTTATTACCTCTTCTCGTTAGAGGTGTATCTTCAACTAAGAATCTGTCGTTAGGCAATATTTTAACTATTCGATAAGGGCCGTGATATTTTGCCATAAGCTTTTTAGATTTACCGATCCTGTATCTATCAAACGTCACTCGTTCTATCCTAACAAGGTCGCCTTTATTATATTTAGTTGGCAATTTCCTATGTTTATCAAACCGTTCTTTTGTAGTTTTCTGTTCATTTTCAATTTTAGTAGCAGTTTTATTTCTTAAATCCGTTAGTTGATCTCCAGTAATTCGGTTCACTGTTGTATTTATCACGTCACTTAATATGTTTTCTGAAGTACAAGTTATTTTATAGCCAAATAGTAATTCAGAAGGACTTTTTCCCGTAGTTTTATTAACTGACGTATTTAAACCTAATTGCACTTCGCTTACGTATTCGTCCCAACTATTGTCGCTTTTATCATGGCATTTCGTACTCCAAGCCTCAGAAATTGTCCTGTTAAATCTTTTTACTTGCCCATTCGCTCGCGGAGTAGCCACTGCGTTTAAAGTATGTTTAATTCCATTATTTTTCGTAAAAGTTTTGAATTTTGAACTAGTAAAACATGTACCTCTGTCAGTAATTAAGCGGGAAGGTACTCCGAAATAACTAACATGTTCTTTAAACACCCGAATAGCTGTTGTGGTTTTAGTATCTCTTACAGGGGTTATATTAATAAATTTTGTAAATGCGTCAATGATTATTAATAAATACATGTTGCCTCTTCGCGATCGAACAAATGGCCCTAAGTGATCCCCGTGTAATGTGTGAAATGGGACATCTGGTTTTGGAATAGGATGCAATAATCCCTCTTTAGGCCCACCAGGTGTCTTGTGAAATGCACATTCTAGACAAGCAGATACATATTTTTTTTTGTGAAACGTCGCATTTTTGGAAACCAAAATGAGCTTTTTAATCTATTTAATGTTTTATCAAATTCAAAATGACCTACATCATCGTGATTCATCCTCAACAACTGCCATCTAACCGCTTTAGGGACCACCCAACGTAACTCACCATCAACCAGCCTGTACACATGGTTGTTCTTTAATTGATAATTTTTATGTATATCTATAATCTTTAATGTATTCTTATCTGATAAAATCTCCCTTATATTTTTAATCTCATCGTCATCACTTTGAACAGTCGCTATCCAGTCTTGAAGATTTAAAATAAGTATATCAAGTACATGTGACTCATTTTCGATAGCGGGTTCACCAACAGGAGCTCGACTGAGTGCATCGACGTGTGTAATTTTACCACCAGATCGATATTCTATCTCACAGTCATACTCCTGCAACTGGACCCACCAACGGCCTATTCTAGGAACTAAATCCCTCTTAGTCATTGTCGTTCGTAATGCATTGCAATCAGTAATTATTTTAAACTTTAAACCTGATAAATAAACTCGAAATCTACTAAGGGACGCAACTACGGCCAATGTTTCCAAATCAAACGAATGCAATTTTTGTTCTACGACTGTAGTATGCTACAGGTCTCATAAGTCCATCAGAATGACGTTGCATAAGGATACCTGCAATGCCGTACTTAGATGCGTCCGTATGCAACTCCGTTTCTAATTTCGCATCATATAACGCAAGTACAGGTCTATAAACTACCGGTTTCGTACCGTTTAGTTCTATTTCCATTTTATCGACATTCGTATCACCTAAATCCATCATGTTGTGTGAAAAGCAGTCGCAAAATCTGTGAAGCAATTCCTTTAGTTTCTTGATCTCACTATCAGATAAATCTTTATCATAATTCAATAAATTAATCGTTTCGAAATCAGTGAAATCTACTAAATTAACATCAATACTACCATCAAAATACAACGCACGCGTCATTAATAATCCCTTTTCCAATTTAATGGCGTTGTTTGATAAATTTTGTATTAGTAACGCACCTACGCCGTTAATGATACTATACTCTCCCGGCATTAAATAATATTCATTACCAGCAAGGCCACGTAGTGAACCCCTAACATATACCGTGCCATTACTTCTATAAGTATCACTGCTTATTGCAATTAATAATGTTTCACGTGGTGGAATCACTACGTCGTTAGAGAGTGTAAGACGCAGCTTTGACGATAAATCACGGCTAAATATTAACGCATCATTAGTCTTTGTTATATTTATGCCCGGTTTCTCTGTGAAACTATGACCAACTAAAATCGCATACTTCACTACACTATCCTCAACAATATAGGCTTCAATTGTTTCTACAATATTTTGTATTTCAATTTTAACCATAGCTTTCCCTAAAGGTAAAATAACATTGTTGCCTATACCTCGCATCGTCGGTAACGGTCCCGTTGTCCATTTAATGCCTAATCTTTTAGCCTCACTGTATTTAATTAATGTGCACTGACTACCTAGATCTACATATCCTCGAGAAATCTGATCATTTAATTTTATATTAATTAAATATTTATCATTATTTGTATTACCTATGGAATTTAATGTCATAACCAATTTTTCCTTCTCTGTATCCGATTTTGATTTCTGATCATTTGAAAGTTTTGGACAATTAGTACTTAAATGACCTAACTTATTACATATATTACATTTCAAAATTTTCTTTGTGCATTTAAGGCTGTAATGACCGGTTTCGTTACAATTAAAACAAATTACCGGCTTGATAAATTCATTTGTTCTTGTCGGTTTAATATTTGTTTGATTTGTATTTAGGTTTAAATTTAATCTTTTATCAGAACCTACTCTATTTCTATAATCTGTTTCTCGTGACTGTTTAATCGATTGAAAATAATTTAATACTTGTTCAGGTTCCTCACATTTCGAGGCCTTCGCTCCTAGTCTTAAGCTTCGATCTTCTACACCGTATAATATACAATCTACTGCTCTTTTACCCCTTATTTCGCATCGATTTAGTAAATTAATTTTCTCAAAATAATATAATTCTAATGAATCATTATTTTTCGCCCTTTTAGATAACATTTCCGTCAACAATTCCGCGTAATCATCATTGGATGGAAAAGATTCGATGAGTTTTATTTTCCACTCGGACCACGAAAACGACATTGATGGCAGGGTCTGATACCATGTCCTAGCGACACCACTAAGTTTCGGTAGTGCATAATGAATTATCTGATCTTCACCCCATTTGTAAAGTCGAGCACATTCTTCGACTTTACTAAGCCACATGTTTATGGTCTGACCTTTGCTCATGGGATCAAACTCTGGTATAACATTGCCTAACATAGGAAATTTATTTCCTTCTGAACGATTATCGATTACAGACTTAATCAATCGGTTTAACAATAATTCGGTATTATCACCGTTAAAATTGGAACGACTCACGTGTTCTGCTTCAGGTGTGGCTCTCAGTCTGCGATGACCGATTGAATGGCGACTCGATCGCGATCGACTTCCCAATCCGGCGTGACCTCTCGATCCGGAGTGACTCCTTGACCCATGACAGCGTCTCGACCGGCGGCGACGACTCGACTCGGGGCTTTGACTCCGATAGGACGTTCTAGCATCTTCTTCGATCGACATATTTTGAGAAACGATACTAGGGCTTTTTGTTCTTTTTCGTTTTCGCCCTCGTTTAAGGACGTCTGAAGTTTCAGAATTAATATCACGACCTTTTTTTTTATTATGTGATATATCGTATCTCTTGCGATGCCGGTCTCGTTTTTCTTTATGGTATAAATTTTCACTTTCATTGTCCATAATGATGACTTAATTTTCTTAGGTCAGAATGTGCTTGGCGCGGAAATAACGTGTGGGTTGGTTTTATCCCACTTCTGAACTGAAGGATCAGTTCAGTTTTCCATTAAATAAAGTCGGATTACAATAATATTCACTGATTTATTTCACAATACGATTTGTTCACATTGAAATTTACTCTCAGACTGCCATTACAAAGTGATTATTCTTACATCTCGCCTCTTATTTTAATCTACCCTACAAACATCATTCACAAACAGTTTTAAAACATTGATAGAAATAATCGATACTAACAATAAATATTCTAGTTTTGACATTGATATTATTACTCGATTCTAATAATTAATACTCTTACTCGATTACATATAACAATATTAATACTCGATTCTAACAGTTATGTTAATACTCGATGATAACAATATGAATACTCGATTCTAATATTTAATACTCGATTCTAACAAAGTGGATTCAAAAATGGTTTGGAATCACAATTCGACCCACTAATGTTTTGTACAATACTTCGTCCGACGGGGCCGCTAGTAAATATATTAATTTTTTTAGGGCATAAGGAGGTAACCGAGCAGTCGGATCCTTATGGTGACAGGTGACTACCGACGCCGATAGACATCCGCACAATCAAAGATTATGCAGATGTGTTGCCCTCTCTTATCCCTCCATATACCCCAATGGACCAACGGAAACTCATAAATAGCATGAAACGCGACTGCATAGCGGTCACTTGACGGCGGTGTTATGTGAGCGAGAGGTTCCACCCCGGTCGTGCCGGCCCAATTCGGATGCAAAGCACCATTGCACTACCTATTGCAAAATGTAAAATTAAGTTCATTGAAACGCAGGCAACAGACATCTTACTAACCTGCAATAAACGAAAAAAAATGTATCACACAAGGACTAAAATAAAGTCTAAATAAAGTAATTTAAAGGCTCCTTAGTGTGACCTTCTATCCATATCCTCATTAATATAGTTAACATTTCGCCGGTCCGTTTGGACAACCGCCCATTAATTAATCTATCCCTTACAATAAGTCTATGTCAGCCACCGATAAATGCCTATCTGTTTTTGATTAAATTTGAAACGATAGAAGAAGCATTTCATAATGTGATACCCGTTCTTTCGTGTCGATTTAAAAAAAATACCAGAAGCGCGAATCAGGCTCGCGCGCTGAGGATTTGGATTTTTTTTAATGCTATAACTGGCTATATGACTAAAATTCGCGGCCTTCATAGACGTTCACTCGTTTTAGGGCTTAGAAAGCCTTATATGATCACTCTGTTATTCATTTGTCTGTGTAACTGTATGTCAGTCTGTCACTCTGTCAGCCTATCAAATCAAAACCTTTTTTTTCTTTAACACCGGGAAATACTCCGAGGCATCCCGCGGGAGAGTAGGTCTCCCCAAGCGGGTATGTGGGACTCGCTGCGCCCGAAAGCTGGTAAGTGGATGCAGCTCTACTCACTAAAACCCGGCGAGTGCCACCAATGCCGTCTTTGGTGAGGTGCCCTGGATCTAATGAGCAAACAGGACACCTCGATGGCTAGTCAGTCCCTCAGGGGACCGAAGCCACCTACAAAGCTCCACCGCCACGTCAAGGCCTGAACCATGGTGGGGCCCCTTGCCCGCTGCTCTTTTGTCCCCTCTTCTTATAAGAGTGGTACAAAGAGCCCCCTCGGCTCAATTAGCTTGGCCCAAGGTGCTAGGCTCACCCTAGGCTACTGAGCCCCACTGCCACGTCAAGGCTTGAACCGTGGTGGGGATCTAATCAAAACCTATAGGACCCAGTCATTTTGCAGTGATCGTTTTCGGTTCTATTATGTACTTAAAATATCTTTACAGAACACTCTAGTTTCGGCAAGCATGTAAAAAAAAAGTTCAATATTCTACGTACCAAATTAATACTTATATCGCTTTAAACTTTTACTGGGATTTGAATCCACATCCTCGCGTATAGAATCACTACTCCAGGCGATTTTATAATTATGGTTTTAAAATAAAATAGCAGCTGTATTATTTTGCTTGTTACAGTTCTTAAGAACTACGTAACAAGATTTTTTTAAAGGTGAACGAGTTTTTTTATATATTTTACCGACTGTTTACTTTCTTTTAAGGTATATAACCTTATACTGGCGGGAGGGATGTGCTGTGCTGCACTCCCAGCAGCATGGGCACCACCATCTTGCTTGTTTCTCCCGTCAATCAGCTTTGCTGTGTTTCGAAGAGGAGGGTAAGATAGGCAGTATAATTACTGGCACCGAGACTTAATATCTTATGTCTCGGGATAGGCAACACATAAATGAGTTATCTGGGCTCGTTCCAGGTAAACTAGTTTATGTTCATGGGCGACTTCGATCACTCACCATCAAGTGGCACGTTTTTACAGAAATCACTTAATTTTTTCCGGTGCCGAGGTGCCTCCAATGCCGTCTTTGGTGGGGTGCCCCAGATCTGTTGAGTAACAGGGCACCTCGATTGCTAGTCAACCCCCCAAGGGACCGACGCCAGCTCCGGTGGTCCCGCACCACAGAACAACCCCCCTAACCTCGGTACAGTGCAATGGGACGAGGTTCCTATCCTCGCCCCTTGCCCCCTGCTCTTTTGTCCCCTCTTCTTATAAGAGGGGTACAAAGATCTCCCTCGGCCCAATTCGCTTCGCCCAAGGTGCAGCGGCTCACCCTAGGTGACTGAGCCCCACTGCCACTACGAGGCCTGAACCATAAAAAAACCTTTGTCTGCTTAGATGATAATAATCGTCTATGTAATTGTGCAGTAATATGCAGTTCTGATAATACACAAGATATTTAATAGAAAAGAAACAAAAACTTGCAATCTTTTACTCTTATAATATAATTATTGTAATTATTAAACAATTATTTAAAAAAAAGAATATTCTACTAACAATAATTTACCACATACATTTTATACGTCAATAATTTGCTTAATGAAATTGCCAGAGTTGCGCATTTAGACGGATTTACTTCGAGTGCAGCAGATCTCCTGATTGGATTATCCAAAGCTAGTTTACATTGTTCGTAATGGTACCGAAAATGCATATTCTGGAATAATTTCAAGCTTACAGATAAGATAGATTGCAAACTCAGAAAGAACTAGAATCAGGTGTGGGTTAGACTCCAACCTTTTACTGAAACAACTTACTTCTACTTTGACTTAACAACCATCGCACCACGGTAATCTTGTCAGTTCCAGAAAAGTATCAGGTGAGCTAGAATTCTGTTCTAAGAATGAAAATTTAAATTCAAATATGCAGTGTTATAATATGTATAAAACCAGCTACCTCGCAGGGAGAGATAGCTACCCTACCATGGTTCAAGCCTTGCCTAGGCGGTGGGGCTCAGTAGCCTAAGGTAAACCCGGACCTTGGGCGAAGCCAATGGAACCAAGGGAGCTGCTCTTTGTACCCCTCTTTATATAAGAAAAGGGGACAAAAGATCTGGGGAGATAAGGGGCGAAGATGGGAACCTCACCCCATTGCACTGTCCCGATGTTAGGAGGGGTTGTTCTGTGGTGCGGGACCACCCGGAGCTGGCGTCGATCCCTTGTGGGATTGACTAGCCATCGAGGTGCCCTGTTACCTACTCAATAGATCTGGGGCACCTCACCAAAGACGGCATTGGTGGCACCTCGGCACTGGAAAAACTTAAGGGATTTCTGTAAAAAAAGTGACATCCATTGTAGATCCATTGTAGGGACATACAGAATAGGCACAGGCACGACCGGGGTGGAACCTGACCTTATGACATAAATAAAATCTTAAATTTATTTTCTAGTATCCGCAAAACCAAGTATATATGAACTTAGTGCGTAAGAACGTGTGTTACGGAAGAGGAATTATATTATTGTGCACTTGAGAGTTGAAGTTATTTAAAAACATTTTTGTAAAGAAATAAAATATAAAACCATAATCGCTAATAAGCAATAGCAAACAACAAAATGTTTACAATAAAATAGGGCAAACATATGAAAACTTTTCTCGCTTGCTGTTTATAACTCATTCTAAGCATCGTGTACGAGCGCTCTTGAGATCTGCACGGGAATACGCTGACGCCGTGTCCCAAGACATAAGAGTGGTGTTTTATTACTGCAGATAATTCAACAGTTAAAACATACACTGCAAACAAACAAGCAAAGCTCATTATTATGATGTAATTTATTTTATTGTACTGTAATGTAATATTTTAAATTTTTTTTTCGCCCTTCTCTCAATTTTAATTACTTGCATGAGGTCTGTCGTCTACAATTAAAATAACACATAAAATTAGGTATTAGTGTTAATGAATTATGTATAATATTTCTTTTAGTGTGTATTTTGATGACACATTACAAACGTATTAATTAAAATTTATAATGTAACATTTTTTACGGATTTTGAATAAGTTTTTTTCATGCTCTACGTTTCGGATACTTTACAGCAACGCTTACTTTAAGGCAAAGCTCGTCAGCATATCTGATTAAAAATCATAAGTTTTTAACACTGATTCCATCAAAGGCTATTGAAATAAAATCAAACTTATATTTATGATTTCTGGCTATTACTCCCGACTTGGGATCCAATTAAAACTGTTTTACAATAAAAAAACAAGCATATTTCACTGCTTCAAGACTCTGTAAGCTTTGTCTGCGTTGTTCGGACCAATTAAAAGTATTGATAAATCTTGGGAACATAGAACCACTTTGTAATATTAGGACGTCTGACACACCTGTTCTCCCGTGACTATGTAAGTATCCTACTTTTTGACGCTCGATAAAAAGGAGTGAATATTTTTACCATCCATATTTTATCATTTTTATTAAGAGGGTAAAAATTAATACATACTCGAGGGGAGTCCCCCCTCCCGTATGCGATGGCTGAAAGCATTTCCCGGCGCAAAAGAAAAAAATAGGAAGGAGGAAAGCAGGATTGTGGTACCCAAGCAGACGGGAGCGCGGCACAGTGCACTCCAAACTCGAAGATGGTGAAGGAAAGACACCGTGAACATATTGTATACCCGTGTGATAACATTTGCCTAAGAAATGTTTGGCTTAAAATATTTTAAATGACCTAAACTATCACCTACTTTGTGGGGACGATAATATATAACAAACCGCTTAAGCTTATGAATAAAATCTAGTGTTGCTATATTATGTACAACTAGGTCACGTGCGTGCTGTGTAAATCGCAGACGCTCTCATGTTACTGTCAGTTGTGTCAAATGAAATAATAAGTTGTGGACTGAGTTTTATAAATATTTGTATGAAAGAATGTCAAATAGGGTTCTATTCTTAGGTTTGCAACTGTGATTTCTCTGTAATAGTCCAGCAGCCACCGCCTGTTTTGTTCAGTTATATAACAGGCTGAATCTTCGTGAGTTGGTTTGGTTCGACGAGATGCCCAAGTTTTTCCTCTGTCCAAATTCTCAAAAGGTGGTATGTAATGAACTGCGCATATGTGAAACATGTCGATTTGGTAGAGTATCGAACTTGTCTGATTAATCTGTTATTAATCACTGAAAAAAATAGGCGGTGGCTGTTGGACCATAAGCGAGATTTATACAAATTCTTTCAACTTGTTGTATTATAGTGAATGGAAAAATAACTACTTGTACAATAAATTTTACCTGTGAAATTTTTAGCTTTCAACTTGATTTATTAACGTGAATAAAAAAATAGCTACAATAAATTGTAACTGGAGGTACTTTTTGAAGCATTTTAACCGACTTGAAAAAGGAGGAGGTTCTCAATTCGTCGGAATTTTATTTTTAAGTATACCTTTAGCGCGTTTATCTTTCAGACATCGCGATCCAATCAATCCGACAATAGCGACCAAATCAGACAGACCTCTTGTGTGAAACATGCGCTTGAGTTATTTTGTTTATTTCTTCTGTATAGTGTTTTGGTATATTTTTTACTATCTGCTTATTGCGTTTAAGGAAAGGTAGTTTTTTTTTCATCTAGGCATTTCACGGGGGAGTGGGTCTCCCAAGCTATATGAGACTCGCTGCGTTCGAAAGGTGGTAAGGTGGACGCAGCTCTACCCACTAAACCCGGCGAGTTTTTTGACGTGACAACGTCTTATAATTCGATGGAGCTGGCTGCAAGAACGAAAAAACATGACGCATCGGCGTTACTTCGCTCTGAGGCGTTCCATTTTCTTATAACGTTGTCACGTTCAACTATACGAGCTACTAACGAGCAGTCGGAGCCTCATCACGCAGGCCACGCAGATTTGTCGCCCTCCTTTTCCTCATCAATGGGCCATCGGAAAGTCACAAACTGCACAAAACGCAACAGCATAGCTGACACTTGACGCCGGTGCTATGTGAGCGAGAGGTACCACCCTGGTCGTGCCGGCCCAGTTCAGCTGCAATGCAGCATGGCACTACCTCTTACAAGAGTGCTACCAATGTTGCCTTTGGTGAGGTACCCCGGATCTGTTGAGCAAAACGGGCAAAAACGGCCAGTTAGTCCCTCAAGGGACCGACGCTACCTCCACAGAGGGGTTGTCTAGTACCACAAAACAACATCTCCCATCGTCAGGACAAACCAAGGGCGGAGGTTCCCATCTTCGTCCCTTGTCCCCCTGCTCTTTTGTCTTGTTCTCTTCTTGCTTGTCTGGCTCAATTTGCTTCGGCCAAGGTGCTGGGCTCACTGTAGACTACTGAGCCCCACCGCCACGACAAGGCTTGAACCATGGTGGGGCAGGAAAGGTAGCTCATTTATTTAATAATAGGCTGAATTTTATCAAAATCCAATAAGCAGCGTAGTCTGTAAAGGTATTTACAGAGTTACTTTCGTATTTGAAATATTAGGGTGCTTCAATGAAGAGAATTAAACCGAGTGCGTCCCATGCTGCACAATATGTACCTACATAGGTTAATTAAATCATGTCTTGCTGACACGCGATTGATTTCTCTCGTGAAACAGCTTTGCTGTGTTTCGGAGAGAAGGGCAAGACAGGCAGTGTAATTACTGGCACCGAGACTTAACATCTTATGTCTCAGGATAGGCAACACGTAAATAAGTTGCCTGGGTTACTAGTTAAAGTTACTAGTTTATGTTCATGGGCGACGTCGACCACTTACCATCAGGTTTGCCAGTTTTCCTATCCAACTAACATAAAAAAAAACTAAATTTTTGTACCTTTTTTTGAAAAGAAAAAAAAAACTGACGGAAGGTTAGGTTATAAGGTTCAAGAGTGAAGGCCACGTTTAGTTCGACAAAGTGTTGGTCGGCCATTAACCAGGTGGAAAGACGATCTGCGTGCGGTGGCCGGTCCGTATTGAATGAGAGTGGCAAAGGATCGGCCGTCTTGGCGTTCATTGGGGAAGGCCAATGTTCAGCAATGGACGGATAGAGGCTGATGATGATGATGACGATGATGATGACAAATCTTAAACACGACATTCATTAACTGTTCAGCTATATGTAGTATTTAATATTATATCTTATCTTATATCTTTAAATGAGCAATTCTTGTATATATATATATAATTGGAATCTCGGAATCGGCTCCAACGATTTTCATGGAATTTTGTATATAAAGGGTTTCGGGGGCGATAAATCGATCTAGCTAGGAATCATTTTTAGAAAATGTCATTTTATTTTAAAAAAAAAAATACCGAGCAAAGCTCGGTCATCCGGGTACTGTATACAAAAAGAGGTATTTTATATTATGCTAACTCAGTTTTTTCTGAAACTTAGTAAAATCATGGACCGAACAGAGACATTACAAAGGGTTATCGATCGATCCTTCTCCGAAGTCCTTTTGCCGAAGACTCTCAAAGGACATGATTAGTACTTTGCTAGAGTTCATTACTTTCGGTCGAACAAGATCCGCACAATCAGTGTTGTCACTCTGCTCTAATTTAGAAATTTCTTACCAGCCGTGGCGATATAACTAACTTTTATTAAGGCTGGTAAGAAATTCTGCTACATAATGATCACGTACCTCTTTATCGATTTATATGTGTGCTGTGTTAGTGATATGAGAGCGAATTTCAATTATAGTCTATAGTTCTACCATTTCTCATACTTAATCTGTATTTAGGATGACAGTTGATTGAACGTAACCACAAGTGCGTAGGCTATGTATAAAGTAAAAAGACAGTACCTAACATATTTTCAGCTTTGAATCCTGTTAAGGTCTTGCGTATGATTGAATTGCTTGAGGTTCCGGTCTCTCTAGGATTTTATCTATAAAACCCTAAAGAGATTAGAAACTCCCACTGTGTAAGAAGCAATAGGTTTTATATAAATTAAAAACATTAGTTATAATAATAATTAAATTTTCTTCTTCTTCCAGTGCCTCTTCAATCCTGACCGTTGGCCGTTGGCAAGGTTGGCCGTTAGCTTCCTGTATTCATCACTATCAGCAGCCAGCCGGAACAGCTGTTCGACAGAGGCAATACCGGTCCACTCCCGGATATTCCGGAGCCATGACTTCTTTCTTCGCCCAGCACGTCTCTTTCCGTCCACTTTGTCCATCATTATCAACTGTAGCAACATGTATCTATCGTTCCTGAGCACGTAACCGAGATATTCTATCTTGCGCTTTTTTATAGAAGGCAACATTTTCCGGGACATATGAACGCGCTGAAGCACGGTTTCGTTTCTGACCCTCTGCATCCAACTAATGCGTAACATGCGATGGTAGCACCACATCTCGAATGTCTGTAGGCGTCTTGTAGTGTCCTCTGTCAGGGTCCACGTTTCGCAACTATACATGACGATAGGCCAGATATAGCACATGAGTAGCCTTTTTTTTTTTTTTTTTTTTTTCGCAGGGAAATCCTTATGGATGCAGCCAGGATCTTTGGGTAGATCCTGACCCAATGTGGGACTCGCACCTGGGAGTGCCCACCCTAACTAAAACCACTACGAGCGCCGTCAGCCGCTTCTTTAGGTTCCCGGATATGCAGGCAACAAACATGATCACCTCAGCGACAGGCTGGCCCCGGCGAAGAAGACCAGACTACTTCTCATAATGGAGGACTGCCCGGCCGCTACTAAGCAGTCCCGACGACGTCGTGCCATACAGACCCAGGTTCCCATCCTGAGCCCGACACGAACACAGGGGCGTTACTGGAGGCGCATTAAATAACGCCTCCTACGCACCCCCGTTCGTCGCCCGCGGGAGGAGGCCTCGTCGGCGGCCTCCTCTCTCACTCGGTCGTCGGCCTCCTTCTGGGACATTACTGTCTCGCAGAAGGAGACCATCGCCGTCCAGGACTCATCGTCACCGAGCTCATCTTGATCAGATTCCCATGCTTCATTTACCCAAGCCCCCAAATACTTGAACTGTCGTACCCGCTCTAGTTGTTTCCCATCTACAGATACTCAAATCCGGGTTTCTTGAGACTACCATGAACTTGGTCTTGCTTAGTCTTAAAAAAAAATTAGAATTAGAATTGGGCCTTATATAAATAAATCTTCGTGCTCAAATTAATAATAAAAAAGCTTAAAACTAAACTCATTTATCTTTTAGACTTATGTGTTTTTATCAACAAATCCGCCGTATCTCGACAAAATCAATTATTCGACTATCTTCTGTTGGCACAGTATGATTGGCACTGGATCCATTTCCATCGGTATCAAGCTCATCGCAACTTGGCACATTAATCTTCACAAGTCGATTCAAATTCATCTTTGTTTTAACAACTTTCAGCAATAAATTCGGATGGTGGAAATCGAACTTATGCAAAATGAAGTAACTTTATCGTGCATATTAAGATTTATAAAGATTAAGTATTTTTTATAACTTTAGCATTTACTTGATGATCAGAGCCTTTCATTACTTAAATCAAGCGCATAATGTTTACTTAACTTTTTTTTATGTTATTTGGATAGGCAAACTGGCAAACGTGCCACCTGATGTAAATGGTCGACGTCACCCATGAACATATTAAACTAGTTTACCTGGAACGAGCCCAGGCAACTCATCTATGTGTTGCCTATCCTAAGACATAAGATGTGAAGTCTCGGTGCCAGTAATTACACTGCCTGTCTTGCCCTTCTCTTCGAATCTTCTGATAGACCCAGATCAATATGTGATTCGTTGTAGTTCATTGAAATTTTAAGATAAGATACGATACTTTATTTGCATTAACTTGTGATAAATTTACAAAAATATTAAATATAATATTTCTTTCTATTGACGTGGTGTAAAAAGATTGAGCATTCAAGCTATTACAACGGTGACCATACGACAGCATGTTATACTAAAGTCAGTGTGCAAATTACTATTATAGCGTGACATATATATAATATAGCAAAATTGTAACTGAAACTATATAAAACAAATTATAATGTCGAAATATCAATAAATTAATTAGCATATTAATATAGGATCTTTAGTTTTATTGTCTAAATTTTCTTAAAAAACGTGTGTTGAGGATAATGTAAAATTTTCTATTACCTGATTTTTTTATAACCTCTTGTTTATCCTTTTAACTTATTTATTAATGTATTAAATAGTTTAAAATTTACTATTAAAAAAACCAATAACTTTAAAATCCGGGTCTGACAGACCCACCAGACATGCCAAGGGTTAAGTGGTATCCTAATTTAAAACTCTACTACATTTTTACTTATATATAAAATAAAATAGGTACAGTGTGTAAATAATTAGGTTTTAAGACTTTTGGGCATAAGGTTAAAGCTTACTAAAATAGCTATAACGACTTTAACATCGTATCCTCAAGCCTGAGATAATATCAACGTAATATTACTTGGATGTACGTGAAATTGGATGTAGTAAGCTATTCTTGATGATGCCCTGAGGCGTACTAAAGGTAATATATTTAAGCCGAAGCCATCAAACATTAGTATACAAGTTAAAGTTACAGACTAGAGTGATGATAATATAAAGTTTACATTTGATTGGAAACGTATGTTATGAAAATAGTAGTAGTGAGTGGGTCTCCCAGGCCGGTATGTGGGATACGCTGCGCCCGAAAGGTGGTAAGGTGGACGCAGCTCTACCAACTAAAACCCGGCGAGTGCCACCAATGCTGCCTTTGGTGAGGAGCCTCGTATCTGTTGAGCAAACAGGGTACCTCGACGGCTAGTCAGAGAGGTTGTTCCGCACCACAGAACTACCTTTCGTAATGTCGGGACAGTACGATCAGGTGAAGTTCCCATCCTCGCCCCTTGCCCCCTGCTCTTTTGTCCCCTCTACTTATAAGAGGGGTGCAAAGAGCACCTGCCTCGGCTCAATTTGCTTTGCCCAAGGTGCTGGACTTGCCTTAGGCTACTGAGCCCCACCGCCAAGACAGGACTTGAACCATGGTGGGGATACTTTGATGAACCCAACACAGTAACAAAAGAGCTGATTGAAACAGCTGAACTTGTCTAAGGAGCACCATTACAAAACCTTCTTTCAGTTTCTAGTTGGAGATCGTTCGATCGTATTTCCTCACATGGCCTCCACTTCAGAGCTCTATTAACCCAGCCGCTAGTTCCATGATACGTACGTTGTATATCATAACTTAATCGTCTTTTGACTGTCATTGCTTATGCTGATAACTTTGAAACTGTATGTTTGAAAATTCTATTCTAAATGAAGCTAAGGATATTCTATTTAAAATACAATTGCTTCACGGCTAGTGCCAAGATGGTAGAATAAGGCATAGACCACAAGAAGCGCTGCGGTTACTAAGTTACGTTCCTTGCACGTGAATAAGCAGTTACTTGGATGTTTATGTTCATTGTTAAACAAAAGAGGTCCACAATTGTGAATTAAAAACTATTTTAAAAAGATTAACCCACAAGAACAAATGAAAAGTTTTTTGTAAATTTTTGACTTGTCCACGCCACATGTACAAAATATTATACTAAATTTTTTCCGATTTTTGATAATGAATTTTTTAAAAGTGTAGGTGGGAAGTATCCGAACCGAAAAATTTAAAAAATTAAAACGACAAAACCAGTAAAAATAAGTAGTAGGCACGCTTCGAAACTTAATTATTCAACTATACAAAATAGTAGACTAAATTTTATACCTAGTACTAACTTAAACATAATATATTAATTATGTACTTATACGAGTATAAAAATGACAAAAATATTGTTTACTAGCTTTTGCCCGCAGCTTCGCCCGCGTTATTTTATATGAACGGACGTATCCGGACCGATGATGATAATTTATAATATATTGTACAACTAGCTGTTGCCCGCAGCTTCGCCCGCGTTATTTTATATGAACGGACGTATCCGGACCGATGATGATAATTTATAATATATTGTACAACTAGCTGTTGCCCGCAGCTTCGCCCGCGTTATTTTATATGAACGGACGTATCCGGACCGATGATGATAATTTATAATATATTGTACAACTAGCTGTTGCCCGCAGCTTCGCCCGCGTTATTTTATATGAACGGACGTATCCGGACCGATGATGATAATTTATTTATTGTACAACTAGCTGTTGCCCGCAGCTTCGCCCGCGTTATTTTATATGAACGGACGTATCCGGACCGATGATGATAATTTATAATATATTGTACAACTAGCTGTTGCCCGCAGCTTCGCCCGCGTTATTTTATATGAACGGACGTATCCGGACCGATGATGATAATTTATAATATATTGTACAACTAGCTGTTGCCCGCAGCTTCGCCCGCGTTATTTTATATGAACGGACGTATCCGGACCGATGATGATAATTTATAATATATTGTACAACTAGCTGTTGCCCGCAGCTTCGCCCGCGTTATTTTATATGAACGGACGTATCCGGACCGATGATGATAATTTATAATATATTGTACAACTAGCTGTTGCCCGCAGCTTCGCCCGCGTTATTTTATATGAACGGACGTATCCGGACCGATGATGATAATTTATAATATATTGTACAACTAGCTGTTGCCCGCAGCTTCGCCCGCGTTATTTTATATGAACGGACGTATCCGGACCGATGATGATAATTTTTCTACTTTTTTGTTATTTCTCTAAACGGAATAAGGCTGCGTTTTTAAAGGAAGCTCTCAAGCGGCTAAAATTTTTCCGACTTTCACAATAACTAGTTATCAATTTATATCTACAGTCTTTATAAAAATATACTATAACCTGCCTTAGGAATTACTCTATCTCATGTTTAAAACAGCATAAAAATCAATTTAGTTGGTTAGTAGTTTTTGAGTTAATCGCGTACAGACAGACGGACGCGAGGAAGGACTTTGTTTTCTATTATGTAATGATGATAAGGATTAATACCGTTTTTTATGTAAATAGCTTTTACGTTACCACTTTATAATTGCCAATTTTTTAAAGTATTCAATTGTATATATTTGATATAGGATATATTGGGAATTAAAATGGGCGCATATAAGTAGTAGGTATGTTATCTTTGACAAATAGACATAATATGCTATCGAAGACTTTTCTGTAGGCATATTTAGAATAGCTGGTGCCCACGAATTCGTCTGCGCAGAATTGCATTTTGAACAATTCACACAAAATCTCTATATATAAAAGGCACAGGTCATTGACTGATGTATCAACGCCCAGGCCTAAACCCTTATTCTTCTTATGTCATAGGCATCCACTAAGTTAAATAGTAAGAGTTTTTTAATTCAGTATTTTCTATAATTCAACCCCTAAAAGGGGAAAATGAAAGTTTTAAATAAACGCCAAAATTTATTGACTAAATAATCAACGTACAGGCCAAACCATTAAGGCAAGAAAATTGAAATCTCGCACACGTAAATTTCTCTTATGACGTAGGCATAGGTATCCACTTGGGACTCGTCCTCGACAGGCGATGGGACTTCAAGGAGCACTTCCGGCGCCTCATCCCGAGGTTGCTCGGAACTGCTCGAGCATTGGGTCGTCTTCTCCCAAACGTGGGTGGGCCTAGTGCTGGCTGCCGTCGCCTGTACACAGGCGTCCTGCGGTCAATGGCGTTGTACGGCGCACCGATCTAGGCGCGTGCCCTGAAGGCGGAGAACGTGGCCCTGTTGCGACGTCCGCAACGGGTCATGGCCGTCAGGGCCGTCCGTGCGTACCGTACGACCTCGTACGAGGCTGCGTGCGTACTGGCGGGTACTGCGCCATGGGACCTGCACGCTGGGGCCCTAGCGCGTGAGTGGAGAAGACGACGGGAAGAGGAAGAGGAGGTCTCTGACGAGGAAGAGACTTGGCGGAGCCGCCTGAGGAGGCGGGTGCTCAGCCAGTGAGTCAGAGAGCCGAGCGCGGGACACCGCACGGTGTTGGCCGTCGGTCCAATCCTGGAGCAGTGGGTTGACCGGCGGCACGGCACAATATCCTTCCACCTTGCGCAGATCCTGACGGGGCATGGATGCTTCGGAAGGTATCTGTGGAAGGTGGCAGGGGCGGAGGACTCACCAGGGTGTCATCACTGTGACAGCAGTGAGGACACTGCTGACCCACACCCTGGCGGAGTGCCCAGCTTGGGCAGAGGCAAGGGCGCCCCTCATCACTGAGGTTGGCGCGGACCTGTCGCTCCCAGCGGTCATCCGAGCGATGACCGTCAGTGAGAGCACATGGCAGGTGGTCCTCTCCTTCTGCGAGGACGTGATGTCGCAGAAGGAGCAGGCGGAGCGGGAGAGAGAGCGCACTGGCGCCTCTTCCCGCAGGAAAGCACGGCGGCGACAGGCGGTCGCAACGCCGTGAGGGACCTGTGCGCGGCAGATCGGGGGATCCGCTGCGCGCGCGTAAGGTCCGAGCTATAAGGAACCCTTGTGTGTTCAGTGTGCCTTAAGCGGAGAAGGAGGAGGGGATGCTACTCCCCGCCTCCAGAGAAGAGTGCTGTATGGCACACCGTTGTGACCCGATACGGTCGTCCACAGCTCTCGCGCCGGGTCACCCATACGAAGAGGAGAACACCGCTGGGGTTTAGTGGGTAGAGTCTGCGTCCACCTTACCATTATCTCGGGCGCAGAGAGTCCCACATAACCTCCGGGCCCCCCCGGACCCGGTGGTATGCCTAAACGCATTCCCCAGCGAAACCAAAAAAAAAAAAAAAAGGCATAGGTATCCACTAAGGAAGGATTTATCCAAATTCTTCCCCAAAGGTGAAATAGGAGATAAAAGTTTGTATGACACTTTTAATAATATATTTTGTATGAAATTTCGTATGAATTGAGTTAACCCTTAAGGCTAGAAACTTAAAATTTCGCCTCTTATGACATAGATATCCACTAAGAAAGAAATTTTCAAAATTCAAAGGGGATATAAGTTTATATGGGACTTTATATGTTCCGTTTAAAGATTCACAGATACTTTTTTTTATTTAACCTCGAGCTTTTTAAGTATTTTGTTTTGTGTTTGCACGTTTATACTTAGTCTTAGGTTTAGGTTTAAGGCTTAGGTTTTTCTCAAACGTATTTTTTTTAATTAATTGAAGTTTGAATATAATTAAATTACAACTTAGCTGTTGTTGTTGGCGTTCATATTATATTCATAAGAGTTCCCACAGACTGACTGACACAGAGACTAATAATAAGGCTGCTGATGGTGATCAGTTGTTGGATTCATTTATTTATTGAGCATAATTTAATCATCTTTTCCTGGCCTATTATTAAAATAAACTATTTTTTGTTTAGATTTTTTTTTGTTTTTACTTATTTAGTCGTGGAGTTCATTTATTAATCTTTGGGATAGGTATATTATTATATTTATTTTTCATAAATGTATTATTAAGTAAGGTTTTCATTCACAGGCAGGTAGTAATTTACCTAAAAGATATAATATAATGTCTCACGGGATTAATTCCAATATAGCTAAGGCTGCTAGAATCCAAGAATCTGAGAAGCAGACTTAATTCGGTCAGGTTTTGGATGCTGAACCAATATAATGAAGGGCGTTAATATAAATTTCTTAAAAATACTCTATCCGTCACATAGGACCAGCGAAAAGACTTGATCTATTTCTTAATCTACATAAAGCGAGCTTAATATTTTAGCTTCTCTTGAGTACTAAGAGAGTTTCGACATTTATAATAACAAATAATAATAAACTTTATTCATCCTCACATACAACATCGTTATACAGAAAACGTATACATATAGAAAACAAAAAATGCAACATTACCACCATTATCTAGGCATTGTGTACAAATTAATCTTCAACCAACACTTGACCAATATTAGAATTTTAAAATAAATCTCTAAGCAGAAATAAAGGCTAAAGGCAACCTTTGAAACTTTCTTTCCAATATATTATAACAAAATAAATTAAGACTGGACCACGAACGAAACGACAACCCCTACACAACAACTTTTTTTTCCCCATCGCGATTTTAAATACTGTCAACGCCATCTACTTTATTTAATACGAATTTATTTAACATGTAAGAATTGAAATCGATATAATATTATTTTGACTTATAATATACTGTCATAGTAAACATACCATAATATTATTACTTATTAGCGCCATCTAGTTGAATAGTATGCTAGACACTGTTTTTGTAATGTTTTACTTTCCCGCGGGAATTAGGCACTTTTATGGGAATACATTGTTTGAATACAACGGCAACATAAGGTATTAGCAAATTAAGTTCATAAGTTGTTGTATACAAAGCTGTTTTATTATCTAATTACAGTTTTTTAACTATCCCACGGGAAGTATTTAATTTACCGGGATAAAAAGTATCCTATATGTTGACCAGGGGTATAAGCTACCACCATACAAAATTTTATTTAAATCGGTCCAGTCGTTTCCCAGATTAGCCATTACAAACAGACAGACAAACAGAGAAACAAAAAAATCGAAAAAAATCCAAATTAGTCCTATTTCATTTCTTACATCCCCCTGACTCGGTTTTTAGCATTTTTTTTCATTGTACATAAATTAGACCTCTACAGTTTTATTATATGTATAGAAGATATAATATGAAAAACTTCCCCTTATAAAAGTTACTACTGAAAAAAAATTATATACAATTTGAAATCAAGGGGCAACAACAAGCTATAAGACCGACTTTACTACCTAACTATTTACCAAGACCTTGCGGTTGACTAAATATGTCTAGATAAACAAAATTTATAAACCTTAAAGATTTTTACCAGGAAAGCCGGCCTCCTTTTTTCATATCACAGGGAAATCTTTTATCGGTGTAGCCAGGATCTTCTGGTAGATCCTGATCCTAAGTGGGAGTGACACGTGAGAGTGTCCTACCATAAACCAAAATCACTGCGAGCGCATTCAGCCGCTTTAGAGGGTTGTAGATCTGCAGGGAACAGGATCACCTCAGGGACAGACTGGCTCCGGCGAAGGCCAGAATACTGACTGCCCGTCCGCTAATAAGCAGTCCCCGCGACGTCGTACCACATTGGACCCAGGTAGGGAAGTTGTCCCTAATGCAACATTATTTTATATACAAGTAATCAAAATTAGTGATGTGGATTTTCACAATAAAGCAGTTTTTTTTTCCTAAATGTTTACTAGAGAGAACTGATACCCTTTAAGGAATATGTATCTTTGCTTAGACCCATAAGTCAAATAGCGAGGGTGATATGGATTTTCAGGCATCAAGGTTGTTTAGATACATTTGTTTGGACATGACATAGCCATGGTGAAATTGCAACGGTCGTGAGTTTTTAAAACATAATCTATTTTTCTTCTTTTCACTTAGTTTCATTGTATACTCGTATTATTTTTATTATTGATGCAATTAAATTACGTATCTTTAATTATCTACATTTTGTAGCATCTATCCAGTAAACTACCTATTCAAGTATTTCGAATCGAACTGTGACCCCATCGTTGTGCCAAAGCCGTGACTATTGCGTCCTATAAATTCATTTCGCAAAAAAGAATTTATACAAGTTTAAGTTATTTTGAACTAGCTCCAGCGGCACTACTGAAAGTTGAAGCCTCAAACTTTCGCGCCCTTTTCAGACTGAAGCGTCCCAAACCCAAAACTTTGGGCATATATTACCCAAACGATATTAAAAGTACGTAAAATAAACTAATAGCATTTTATCAGCCTAGCGTATATTATGAGAAACGTTATCAAAACTACTGCCTAGTTTGTTAGACACACGTCACGGAACCCCACCCTCCTTCGATCTACATCCGTAATGTGAGAAGCCCTGGGATCTCCGTAGGAACTTCACTAGTGCTCACCCAAGGGCATCGAGCATATAACCGGATAGAGTAGTAATAAGAGTTATAGAATTCAAAAACTGGTCAGTGATTTGTCACTGAAATAATATCAATTCAACCAACCAGTGGTCTATGTGTACGTCCCATTGGCCAATCATCCATCAATGATGCCCGTGAACTTAGCAGATTATTATCCATCAGATCACAAATAAATTGAAATTCTGTTCGCATGAAGCATAGTTCTATAGTTCCTGATACTTTTTACAAATAGTTCTGGCGCTGTTACCTCAAAAAATGGCACTTAAAAATCAAAAAACTAATGTACTAACTTCACGCATCTGGCAGATCGTTTAGTAAAATATCATTATTCAATTATCATTTTTGATGTAACAGTGCCAGAACCATTTGTAAAAAGTATCAGGAACTATTATAGAACTATGCTTCATGCGAGAAGAACTCTAATTTTTTTTTATTTTATTGGGGGCAAAGTGATTTGCCAGATGCTTGAAGTTAGCAGATCATTTTGTTGATTTCAAGTTTCATGTTTTGATATAACAGCACAAGAACTATTTGTAAAAAGTATCAGGAACTATAGAATATGACGCAGCTGTACCCACTAAAACCCGGCGAGAGCCACCAGTGCTGCCTTTAGTGAGGTGCCCCAGATTTAAAATTTGAATTTATATAGTGTGGAAATAGTTGTTAATTGTTTTCTATTTGTCAAATAAATAAACTCTTAGATCGTGCCAGATCGAAGTCATTATCATATCGTTTAAATATGACGTATATAATTTAGATCTGATACTGGCTAAGCCCACCGCTTCTTCCCACCACTACTACTCTTGTGTAGCAGATTCGATAGTGGTAACCACCATATTATAACCCTTTGATACGATCTGAGGGAGCCCAAAGGTCATGTTAAAGCCGCCTTGGACCCCACAACTTTAACGAAAAGAACTCAGGAAGAACACGAAATACTTTGTTATTACCACCCCAATTTAAGTGGGAATCCACAAAATTGCAACGACTTACGCCAAGAAGTACAAGATTTCAATGACTTAAATAAGCGTTGTTAGTTTGTAGCTCAACGGAATATTTAAGGGAGTTGTATAATTTATAGGTTGCAGGAATGCACTTTATGCGGTTCGCCCGCCTGCTTGGATACCATTATTTTAATGATTAATTTTGCTTATTTTTTCTACTATACTTATTTTTACTACAATAATCATAACTGCAACCGAAAGAATGGCTTCTGCTAACTGACACCTCCCAACTTGTATTCCTATGTTGGCAGTACAAGTAGTTAGCTTAGATCTTTTATTTTTGTTCCATGGGGTGAATTAATTTACGCATATCATCAGTCTATTTTGTGAAACTCGGTATACGCCTCTACCAAAATAAGAACGTCCACGGGTGCTTTCAACTATATGTAATAAGCAGTATGTTTGTGTATGCTTGCGTTTCGCGAAGTAGCACCCGGTTTCTGAAACGTTTGTCAAAGTATATGTCAACTAACATGGCTGATCCTAATATGACTGTCAAATCAATTTGGGTTGCTGAAACGTCATTCAGAGCAAAATTAACTAATCTATGATTAGTTTGATTAGACATTCAGTTTGTTTTCAAATATAGACAGAGAATCCTATTCTCAGTCTACGAGCCACACTGATAAAAATCATTCATCATCATCATCATCGTCAGTTCATTTTTAACTGTCAAAAATGTCAGTTTGTTCGTGAATGTACGTTTCCTACAGGAGCAACAATAATCACACGAGATTATAAGCGGTGTTAAGGTAGCGTAGCACTAATACGCCGTTCAAGTTTAATTTTAAACAAACAACACATTAACACGTGCTATCTTTGGATGGAGCATACGGTGTTTCGTACCGACGTGCTCAAAACTATATACAACGTGTTGTCCGCAGCTTGGCCTACGTTTATTTTCAGATTCTTTTTCGATTTATAGTATCTTTATCGATAATGGTTTTTTGACGACCGTGAACTGATGACCTCCGTGGCTCAATGGTTAGCGCGTCAGCGCTCAAGCCGGAGGTTGCGGGTTCGAATTCGAACACAAATTTTTCTGTGTTCCTGGGTCATGGATGTGTATTAAATATGTGTATTATATAATAAAAAAATATATAATGTATAGTATAAAAGTATTAAATATATTTCCGTTGTCTGGTACCCGTTACACAAGTTCTTGCAGAACTTACCACGTGACCAGATTGACGTGGTGTGAAAGCGTCCGTAGTTATTATTATTATGGTTCTAATACATGCATGAGTGTGACGTCATCATTATTGACCTTATTATTCCTTTTAGTTCTAGACAAAGTCGTCAATATACAACTAAGATGACTATCTTCATCTAACTATAGCTATAATTAAATAATAATAGCTATACATATTAACATGCATGATACCTAATACCAGAAATTCCTATAAATTATCACTCTTATTCACTTCGTTTTTGAACCTTTTTTTTTCCTTTGACGCCGGGAAATGCTCTGAGGCCTCCCGCGGGGGAGTGGGTCTCCCCACGCGAGTATGTGGGACTCGCTGCGTCCGAAAGCTGGTAAGTGGACGCAGTTCTACCCACTAAAACCCGGCGAGTGCCACCAATGCCGCCTTTGGTGAGGTGTCTCCGGATCTAGTAAACAAACAGGTCACCTCGACGGCTAGTCAGTTCTGCAAGGGACCGACGCCATCTCCACAGAGAGGTTGTCCCGCACCACAGAACAACCCCTCCCAACGTCGGGACAGTACAATGGGGTGAGGTTCCCATCCTCGCCCCTTGCCCCTGCTCTTTTGTCCCCTCTTCTTATAAGAGCCCCCTCGGCCCAATTCGCTTCACCCAAGGTGCAGCGGCTCACCCTAGGTTACTGAGCCTCACCGCCACGACAAGGCTTGAACCTTGGTGGGGTGATGACTATCTTCATCGAACTATAACTATAATTAAATAATAATAGCTATACATATTAACATGCGTGATACCTAATACCAGGAATTCCTATTTATCACTCTTATTCACTTCGTTTTTGAACCTGCTATTAATACGTTAAATTTTAAAAACCCATTTCCAATTATAAAAGCACCATCAACACGTTTCGTTACACAAACGTGATTTAACAAACTATACCAAAACTATTATAACTTAATTTCGCATCTAGTTAAAGCTCGAACAAAATTTAAATTTATTATAACTTTGACGGGGCGAAAGAGCAGTCTGCTATCCAATTAATAAGTTTGACAGATACTATCATACAAGCTTAGCAGTTTTACAGTACACCTGTATGGATCCCGCTAACAATGCTACGGAACCAAGACGATATTGTTTGAGCTTTGTATTAAGTTTTATGTAGGGATGCCTGTGCCGCGATGCACGCATCCTGCCATCTGCTTATTTTTCCTGTTGAATAGCCTTCCTGTATTTTTCAGAGAAGGGAACAGGTGTCATTACTGGCACAGAGACATATTGTGTCAAGATAGACAACACGTGAATGATTTGCCTACTCCCGGGTAATCTCGTTTATGTTCATGAGTGACGTTGACCACGTCATCCGGTGGCTCGTCTACCAACTAGGTTACAATCCAATATAGAGAAAAATCTAGGCTATTGTACCTAGACTAATTCTAGAACAAGAACAACACAAAGACAAGTCCGGGTGTAGTAGGGATGTAGAACAGCAAGGGTGTATTTTTAGTGTCGAGACAGATATAACAGAGTTAATTAAGTATGAGACACTATTATAGGTGGCAAATATAATATATTTTACGACCTCTGTGGCTCAGTGGTAAGCGCGTTGGCGCTCAAGCCGGAGGTTGCGGGTTCGAATCCCGCCAGGGAACAAAAATATTTTCTGTGTTCCTGGGTCATGGATGTGTATTAAATATGTGTATTATATAATAAAAATCTTAAATATATGTATAATATAAAAGTATTAAATATATTTCCGTTGTCTGGTACCCGTAACACAAGTTCTTCGAGAACTTACCTCGGGACCAGATTTACGTGGTGTGAAAGCATCCATATATTATGTTGGCTGGTTGGCGGAATTGACCACTGGTTGATTCATCCACCAGTTTGCCTATACCTAAACAAATCTTATTTAGACCAAATTTCGTATTGATTTATCATAGAATATATATCTATTGTTGTTTATACAAATCCATTTCTTGATTCCGGTTAGTTTACGTGTCATGGAACAAAATATTCCGAATTCTGATATTTATTGCTTGGAATATTCATTATTCAGCTATAATTTTATTAATTATCTTTAACGAGCGTTCTCGCTCCGATACGGAAATTGTCTGCATATTCGAATATAATCTAAACTTTAAAATATATGATATACGTAATAGGCACTAAGCATAAACATCGCAAATATTAGGTTTGACCAGACCTTGCGCCTACAGACTACTACTTTTTCCAGAATTTGGATAACTAAAAAAAATTCAATACCCGAGACGCAATACAGAATGCCTTTGAATAATTTGTTGCCTCCCGTCCAGCTGATTTCTTTAAGAAGGGCATCAATAAACTGCCACTGCGTTGGAAAAGATGCATTGATTGCATCGGTGATTACTTCGATTAATAAAAATAAAAAATACATTTAAAAAAATGGTTTAAATTTTTTCATACAAAACGGCAATTTCATAAGTAATATGTTAAAAAATTAATATAGAAAAAAATAATAAAATCGAATAACCTACGATTTATAAAACCTATACGGGATACCTACTATCCCGAATTCCTATATTATTATCGAATACAAAGTATAAAAAATACTCGAGTTTCATGATTCTTTAGAGTTTATTTTTCCATTACTAGTTTTAATCGAATTTTACTAAATTGAAACACGAGTTACGATAAATAACTCGCTATGAGTTTTATTCGACTGTTTAATTTAAAATCAGCATTATGATTCAAACTCACCTTACGCTATATTCTCGTTTGATTTTCATTTGCATTTTCATTGAATTTTTCCGTGAGTTGCTTTTTTATTTTTTCAGAAACATATTTTATCCTTGCGTAGGGAGGGATAAGAAGTGCCGTATGCTAGATGTGTCGAGCACACCATCCTGCTTAATTATTCTGTCAAACAGCTTAGCTGTGTTTCGTAAAGAAAGGCAGGACAGTCAGTGTAATTACTGGCATCGAGACTTACAATCTTATGTCTCAAGATATGCATCACATGAATTAGTTGCCTTTTTTTACGCCGGGAAATGCACTGAGGCATCCCGCGGGGAGTGGGTCTCTCCAGACGGGTATGTGGGACTCGCTGCACCGGAAAGTTGGTAAGCCGGACGCAGCTCTACCCACTAAAACTTGGCGCGTGCCACCAATGCGAATGCCGCCTTTGGTGAGGTGCCCCGTATCAGTTGCGCAAACAGGGCACCGGTTAGTCCCGTGAGGGACTGACGCCACCACCAAAGTTGGTTGCCCACATCACAGAACAACCCATCCAAACGTTGGGACAGTACAATGGGGTGAGGTTCCCATCCTCGCCCATTGTCCCCCTGCTCTTTTGTCCCCTCCTCTTATAAGAGGGGTAAAAAGAGCCCCCTCGGCTCAATTAGCTTTTCCCAAGGTGCTGGGCACCCCTTAGGCTACTGAGCCCCACCGCCCCGACAAGGCTTCAACCATGGTGGGGAGGCGCATCGCTCCCTAAGGTAAACATTTGCGTTAAACCAGCGTGCATTTGATGATAGTTACAAATTAAACAACTTTCATCGTTTACTAAATAGAAGTTTAATGATATGTACAACGCCTTAATCTAGCTTAAATACTTAACTCTCGATCGAGACACTTTCCAAAGTGAAGACTTATTAAAAACGGTTAATTTGCACAACAACATACAGACCTCTAAGTATTAACACTTTTTGTGGCAAATAGGATTAAAAACTTTTAGTATTGGCTCTGACGATACGTAGGCAAATTTAATGGGATTTTAACATGCTCATATAAGTCATGAAATAGGGGGTCGTCATTTCCAGTACGAAAACACCTCTTAAAAATTATTAGCTACAAGCAAACTCTCATGAAACGTTAAGGCCACCAGCAAAGTCAGAATCGAAAAAAAACGCTTTTCAAATATGATTTACTTCAAGCTATTTCTATAACCAAATTAATAATAATAATCATCATCAGCCTTTATCTGTCCACTGTTGAACATAGGAGTTCAATGAACGATAAGACGACCGATCCGTTGCCACTCGCATACAACACGGACCGGCTAATGCACGGAGATCGTCTAATTAATAATAAAAATATATATTTTCAGAAATCCTCACCGCACAAAATGATTATTGGAGTATATACAAGAAATATCAACTCTACGAACCTATTCAGATATCACGAGCAAAGCCTAGGGACTTAGAAGATATAAGCGACTGTACTTGCCCACGAGTCTACTGGCCTGCTTGTGGTACCGATGGCATAACCTACGTCAACGCTTGCATATTGAATTGCTTGAAGAAGAGATTGAAGAGGCCAGGCCCTTGTCTGGATTATAGAAGAAATGAACATACAGATGTTTCCACAACTTTTAATAAGTATTTTTTAGATTAATTTAGAATTTGATGAAAGATATGTAAATACGTATGCGTACCTCATAATAAAAGATGAAATATATACCTACATACATATTAAGCAGTGCATACATATGTATTTTATAATGTAAAAAATATATTAAAGCGTCATTTCCTTTATGTGGACTGTAATTATTTTGAATAAAGACCTGAGTTTAAGATGTTAAAGAAATATTTTAAGGTAACTTTCGCTGGCTTCAAAATATTTTACATTGATAACTAACAAAATATTTTGAAATTAACAATTGAACATTAGTTATTGTATTAGACTGAAATGATAATATTTTCATTTCAGTCTAACGCTCGCTGGATATAAGCGTATTCTTCCGATAAACGCCAAGATAACCCATTTCCGATACTCTCATATACGCCGGAACCATAAGGATATAAGAACCATAACCACTCCAGCAATATAAAAATTTTGTTAAAATCCAACATCGGGCTTACAACGGGAATAGAGCAGTAATTTTATATATTTTGTATGAAAACAAATTCCATCAAATTTATGCTGTAACGCTGCGCCGGTTCTGCGCTCTGATTGGCCGACCGATAGCCATTGATAGATGATTGGCCGATGGGACGTACATACAGATCACTGGTTGGTTGAATTGCTATTACATCACTGACAAATCATTGACGGTTTCGGAATTTTATGGCACACATTACTAATCTATCCGGTTATAATATGCTCGATTGATTCCAAAGATTCATAATTTTTATTTAAAAAAAAATGTGTTCTAAACTTAAACTAAATTTATTATTTCATTATATTTGTTTAGTCAAAATAGGAACAAAATATAATGATAAAAATAAAGATTTTAAAACGTCAATACCAGATCACCCCTCAGTATTCACATTTAGATAAAAATATGAGAATTTTGCGTCGATGTTATCGACAGCCACAATAGCTGTGGAAGCTGACATTTCTGATAGCCTGAACGATTAATAAAGAGTACAAAACCTTTTATTTTAAACAGGCTGAACCGGCAAACGTTGTTCTGCCCTTACCTAAAATTTTGCGACATTTTTTATACAAACCTTGTCCTGACAGTATCCAACACTCCCCACCACGGTTCAGGCCTTGACGTGACGGTGGGGCTCAGTTGCCTAGTCGAGTAAGCCCAGCACCTTGCGCGAAGCTAATTGAGCCGAGGGGGCTCTATGTACCCCGCTTATAAGAAGAGGGGACAAAAGAGCAGGGAGCAAGGGGCGAGGATAGGAACCTCACCACATTGTACTGTCCCGACGTTGGGAGGGGTTGTTCTGTGGTGCGGGACAATCCCTCTGTGGAGGTGGCGTCGGTTTCTTGCGGGACTGACTAGCCGTCGAAGTGCCCCGTTTGTTTACTAGATCCGCGGCACCTCACCAAAGGCGGTATTGGTGGCACTCGCCGGGATTTAGTGGGTAGAGCTGTGTCCACTTACCAGTTGTCGGTCGCAGCGAGTCCCACATATCCGCGTGGGGAGACTCACTCCCCCGAGGGATGCCTCGGAGCATTTCTCGGCGTTAATGAAAAAAAAAAGTATCCAACACAACAAAAAAAAATGTAATTGTTGCAGTGGTTCTGAAGTGATGTGTATACATGATGATGTGATTCACTTTTATTTGTTGCTTATACTGATGATGTACATGGGCTGAAACTTGGAATGCATTCAACTAACTGAGTTTAACTGTCAGCAATATCTGAACTGAAAATTACTTAATAATGTATATATAGCCTTTCAGTTATTGCGCAGTTTTTGCGTCAAATAAGAAACAGGTAATGGTCGACGAGGGATCGAAACGTTAAGTCATTGAAGTCTGAAAGATATTTGATTCAGACTCTCGCAAGTCTCTTGGCATTGTTTTCAAAGCAGAAGAGCAAGCGGCTCGTGACATGTTTTTATGCATACGCGGTATTGGAAGGGGAGGATGGCACAAGAGGGATAGAATACGAAAATTCCGTGTCCGCTGGTTTTGCAAACCTCAACAAACGATTGGCTTGGCTTGCGTAGGTTTGCAAGTGCTTGTAGCCGATCCGGAAAGTGTCGGTATTTTACGCACAAATCAAAGGGAACTTGCCGCAAGTGCTTGCGACGCGTCCACGTGTTTGTGTGCAGGCCGCAGTCACTCTCATTTCCATCTTCATGTTTCACAGATGTATTTATGTTATAAAAAATTGTAACTGGTTATCCTATACTTCCTGGAATGTTACCAAGGAGTGCGTGTATCTATGAATAAAATTAAAATGCAATCATCAAAATGTATTAGTTATTATATTATATTATATTCAGTAATGAGTAATAATAATGTGGTCGGATATAGGCTGATGATCATGAAGATGATGATTTTATTTAATTAATATATTATATTTATGAATTTAATTATTTAAAAAACTATGCATATTATAATATGTTAGGGCCGATACAACAACTTCGATATCCGTCATGCTCGCTTCTTTAAAACAAACTAACGCACTCGCAATCAAGACAAACGTTTGTAGAGATTTGGAGTTGGCGGCAAGCGTGCGGACGTGGCATAAGAGGCTCTAGTGCCATCCCATTTACGTACAGAATCACAACGTGGGTATTTTACGATAATTTCATGTAGGATATAGTATCCAGATCAGGCGCGTCTACATGTTTTCCTGGTTCAAAGATTCTGTTTATCTTATAAACTTAATGGAAAATATACTGATAAATTGTCTTTAACTTCCTGCACTTGTTCAAAAAATCTCTGTGACCCAAATATCACACTTCTTAATGCATGAAACGAGCTTAAACAGAAAAATCTTTGCACTTCGCAAAAACTGTTATCACGTATTTCGTTCACAAAATCCCAACATATATAATTCTAGGTTACAAATGCGTTCCCCACCATGGTTCAGGCCTTGTCGTGGCGGTGGGGCTCAGTAACCTAGGGTGAGCGGTGCACCTTGGGCGAAGCTAATTGGGCCGAGGGGGCTCTTTGTACCTGTGGAGGTGGCGTCGGTCCCTTGCGGGACTGACTAGCCGACGAGGAGCCCTGTTTGTTTTAGTGCCACCAAAGGATGCATTGGTGGCACTCGCCGGGTTTTAGTGGGTAGAGCTGCGTCCATTTACCAGCTGTCGGGCGCAGCGAGTCCCACATACCCGCATGGGGAGACCCACTCCCCCGCGGGATGCCTCAGAGCATTTCCCGGCGTTAAAGAAAAAAAAAAGGTTACAAATGGGTTGCGAAATCTTTTAAATATGTGAAGACCCTATACTATTTTTGCAAAAAAGGGTCCATGAAGAGGCTTAGTAAGGTTTTTTCGAGAACATCCAATTCCGAATTTGAATGACAATATAATGTTAGCGTCGATTGGCAGCCTAATGGAGTGTGACCTCGTAGAACTCGAATCCGATTTCCGAGAGCTATTCACTTGACCTCACCTTTAAAAGGGTGTTTTGGCGTTTATTTTCGTACTCAAACAAAATATGATCTGTAATAATTTTCGTAGACCACACTCAACGTTTTTGAAAGTGAATGAATACTCTGAGCATTTTATCAAATTATTGTATTGCCATCGGTCCTCTATAAATCTACAAAGTTTGAACGAAATATAACCGTTAGAGATGGGTGAAAATCATGCCAAAGAAGTCAGTTATAAACAAACAAACATACAGGTGAAGCTAATATAAAGCGTGTAAAAACTGTAATATATTATATAAAATATGTTACATATAAATTCATAGTTATTTCGTTTGAACTTCGTGCGCGTGAAACTAGGCGGCTCATGATAGGCGGTAAGGTCTGACGTCACACCGAACTCTCTGGTGTCGAGGGACGAGGGGCGAGAGGTGTCGGTGGCCGGCTCCTGACCGTCCGTTGTCCTATACGCTCCTGGCCAGCAAACCGTGTACTCCCAAATTAGTTAATTTATAGTTGGGACCTCGGCGTGGCTGTCGATGAGGAAAGATCAAAGCTGACCGTGCCACTTGGATCTGGCGATCTCTCTTGAAGATCTGGCGGGGACCCCACTAACCTGGCCCACTGCCCTGGCCCACCTCACTACCCCACTGTTCCAGACCACTGTTCCAGACCACTTTTTTCGGATGCACTATTCCGGACATAACTTTTCCTGAGCCTGGCATCGAGTCTCGGAAGCGCTGTTCCTCGGCATCAACCCGGAATCACTACGCTAAGTGACCCTTTTTAATAGTTAGTCTTGTTCCCACAGATGCCAGAATATATAATAAATTTCGAACCCACTACCCCGTCTATTTTTATTTTGTTTCTCTCTTATATATATACACATTGGTGCCCAATGCTTCAAAACATTCTTTGAAGCAATATTAAAAAAGTCCTTATTTACATTCTTGACATCACGTTTTTTATGTATAGATTATATTTTTGTCATTGGTCTTTAATAATATGGAAAAGTTTAAAATTAATCCGACCCTTTGAAGTGAGTGAAAATCACGTTCAAAGATTCCATTGCGTACGTACATGTATAGATGAAAGTAATAAAAGCGTGTTAATTAAAAAGCGTGGTACATAGGCTGCACTAAAAGTATCGGGAATGGAATATTTCCACAGTTCCTGTCATATTCAAATCTTATTAATTGAAAACTCCTTGGTTTTAAAAATCGAATACCATTTATTTATTTAAAAAAAAGATTCTCGACCTTGTCACAAGGTCTTGTCAAACTTGTTTAGTCGTTGAGAAAATGGAATTGACTCGAGAAAATTCTAGAGCGATAATTTATTATGACTTTCGAAGTGGTTTAACACAAAAACAGTGTGTTAACATCCGAATGGAATGGTTGCTTCAATGATTAGTTCCATCTTATGGAAAAATGTGTCAAATTTCGCGGAGAATACTTCGAAAAGCAATAAATACATTTTTAAATAGTAATGTTGTGTCACTTCCTTGATTCCCAAAATTTTCAGTGCCGCCCTCGTATATAAATAATATTATAGCTTTTACGTTTTTATTTGAAAGAATCAATAAATAAAATACACTTCTGTACAGTCTTTTTTTTGCTAGGAAAGCTTTATTGAATATTATTGTCAATCGATGTTCCTATTACTTCCGATTTTTGTACAATTGGTTATATTAATGTATTATAATTATATTAATATACCCATTTCTATGCATCACAGAGGGGTCGGGATTAAACCCTCTCGGTTCTCATTCAAGAGGCCGAGCCTGTCCACTAGGCCATCGTTACTCACAAACAAAATTGGTTACAAAATACAATATTAAAGATGATCTAATTCTCTAAGCCTGTTATATATTATATTACATTATTGTTTTTTCGCGTTGTTAAAGGTGAGATACAGCCGGTTTTCTAATTGCAAAACAAAAAGGGTGTTCAAAATCATTAAAAAATGTAGACTAAAATATTTTATTAGTTTTGCCATGGAATAAATTAGAAAGTTCGTCTTTTTTTATTATAAAATATTATGAACGTGAATTTAAGAGTTCTTGAAATTAGTCCTAGTTGTGGCGAGTTTAAGAAAATAGACTTTTAACAACAACGGAAATTATACATAAAAAATATTTTGAATATTTTTTTATATAATTATATTTATTTTAAACATGATATTCGACACAAAAATGCTATATGTATTCGTGTTTATTTTTGGAAGTGACATAATTATTATTCTGCCATACGAACCTTTTCTTAAGTTTCTGTATTGTCAAAAACACTAATAGTAAGCCACTAATACTTTTCAAATTTAGAAATAATTAAAATTACTCACTAAAATCGCTCCTTCATGTTCAATAAAATTATAATACTGGTTTTACATTACAAGCTTAATGGGCTCTTATAGTTTAATTGCTGATAAAATTTCATTAATTAACAAACTATTCTGTATAATGTGTCGGAGGATTTCAATTTTTAAAGCGTTTTCTATTTGTAAGTAAAATTAAGATTGTTTATAACAATAATTTTAGGAAACCTGTAGAAATAAAAGAAATTATTTAAGATAAACCTGATGAAGTCCGAGTCGTTTATTTTGTAATATAACTTGGCTTATAGACAGTGAGACATTTCATGATATTTCAGTGGGAATTGTACCTTAAAGGGTTTTATTCGACAGAATGACAGACTAGTCTCATGATAGCGAAAGCATTAATGTCATGAAATATCACTCAAAGATAGGTACAACAAATTATCTCAAATATTCTTAAAAAAAGACGGAGTAAATGAAACTTTGTATGCTTATAAGGACGACAAAAATATAAAAAATAAACTAAAAAAGATATTGTTTTTACGTGATTTTTATTAGTTTTTTTTGTTGCAAGAATGACACCGTTAAGTGTTGTCTATTGAATGTAGACCGATGAAAAACGTGTTAATATTTGTTCCGAAATCATACACGCTTTTAATGACTCCTGTATATAAAGACAATAATTAATTAAAGTGTTTGTTCCAATATTTTGGTAAGGGTTATCAGGATAGCACATCTAAGGAAGATATATTAAAGGCGCGCAAGTTACAGCTTGGCAAAAAAGAGTATGGAAAAAATGAGGGCGCCACTTTCACTTAGGTTCCATCATAATATGGAAAATCAGTAAGATAATTTAATCAAATCGTTAAAAATAAATGTGAAACACTAAGCTTTACTCAAAATCTAGTATTTGTCGGCCAAGTATTGTTAACATCATAGGTTTCCATGTAGTAAAATATTTAGTTCCACCTGTCACCACGTCATACACTTTTTTGCCAAGTTGTACCTATCACTTTACCTTCTCCATCTTTTTTTTTTTAGCCTCTCATTCTAAATAAGATGAGTAGCATAAATTAATTTAAAAAAGGATACTAAAAAGTGAAGTAAATGCCGATGAAATATTTTTAACTATGAATATAAAGCACCTCACGCTTTTTTACAATAAATACCTAATATCAATTTTTTTGTTAATCCATTAAGTTCGTGCATTAAAAATTATTTAGCATGCTTTTCTAACAATAATAATTATTATTATTTTGACGTTTAACGATATATTTTTAGAGTTCGGATTGAATATAAAATAATATCCTATACTATTAATGGAAAGCAACAGGCTCATAATAATATTTTTTCATAATATTATAATCGATATTAGTTTAAATAAGTCTTATAACCATTTTTCCAGCATTTTTGATGGCTACCGTCAATGGTTGGGGCGAGGAATTCAATTTCTTCTTCAACCCGTTCTCCATGGACGTGCCATCGTTGGATAATATACCATTGTCGCCAAACTGTGAGGATTGTCCGAGAATCTACATCCCAGTGTGCGGAGATGACAACAGGACATACATAAATGAGTGCAAGTTGTATTGCTACAACCGTAAAAAGAAATTGCCAGTAAAGATGGTTAGGACTGGCCCTTGTTTCGTGTTCCCTGATTGGTAATTTTGAATATATTATATTTTCAGATGCAAAAAAATTATCTGTTTCTTTAAATTTTTTATCTATTTTTTTTGGCGTTTCACGGCCTGTCTGACTTTTTCAGTGGTAAGGTAACGTTACTAACGTTACCTGACCACTGACTGTGACCAATGAAGACACTGACCAATGAAGAATTGTCAACTTTATTAAAATCAAGAAAATTATATTTTTGGGTCCATTATATACACATAAAATAAGGAGACTGCGCTAATTCGAAAGAAAAAATAAAGTAAAAGAACCATCCAAGTTAATCCAAGTCAAAATATAACCACCTATTTTTTTTTAATCTGAAAAACCCTTAGAGTATACATAATATTATATAGAGCGCGTGTCACTAAGTATGAACTGTAAGAGCAGGTATGAACATAGACAAAACCATTGTCTTGGAAACGTTCAATCAGTTTCAAAATAACACGCGCTTTTTATCATAAATTATTTGTTTTTATGATAAAATAGTGAAATATGAAGTGCTAATTTGTAAGAATGATTCCTGGAAGCAAAATAAAAGAAAACAATTATATTTCTGTCTTGGCGTTTATTGAGGGGTGCTTATGTTTAGCAGTGGAAGATGATGATAATAGTAATAATAATATCTGTGGACGCTTTACTATAGATAAATATCTATATAACGCATCTGCTTACGATCGGTACAATGAAGCGGCGTGACAGTAGCGCATTATGTATACTCTAAGGAAAAACCATTCTCATGTTCTCTCACGTCAGCAAGTGATACAGACGGACAAACATAGGTACATTAATTCCGTTAAGCGTTGGCGTATTATATGTTACGTACAAAACGAAAGTTTATTCTAATGAGTAAGCTTACCTAGTTAGTTTTATCATCATCATCATCATCAACCTCTATCCGTCCACTGCTGAACATAGGCCTCCCTCAATGAACGCCAAGACGGCCGATCCCTTGCTACCCGCATCCAACATGGACCGGCCACCGCACGGAGATCGTATTGTTAGCTTAGTATAAATAAATAAATAGGTCAAAATGTATAAAAAAATGTTCAAGTAAATGGAAGGTACTTTGATATTTTTTTATTAGTTCTTATGAACATATTTTTTGTATTATTTCTCTATATTTTACGTCATTCTTGCAAATGTTATATTATTTTTATACCTTAAATGAACATGTTTTTGTTCAATACAATCAAAATCATAATACCACAGAAAGAGAAACAGTTTTTAATTAAGCATGTAACGACATTACTATCAGTAATGGAAAAAATCAAAACATTATTCTTCGAAGATTTCTGAATCCATCACTAGATTAATTTTTTTACAATCGAATAATTTGAATTCATTACCGCGATGAGACATTTAGACTTGGACAAGATAATCACATTTGGTAAGTGGATTGAAAATCCTACTTTCGATACAACTACCATTTTAATCGAAGAAAATTCCTTCGTCAAACACCTAGTTTGTGTGAGTGAGTTTTTACATGTGGTAAGGACTTTTCCCTAATATTTTCTGTATTTAAAAAAAAAATTGCCTTTATTAAAAAATATGTACACGTAATGCATAATGTACTATACATTATGCATCACGTGTACATAAATTATGTTTTAATCATATGTTTTTATGCAACGGAATCTTTAAGCATGATCTTCGCCTACTTTCTTTTTTACTTTTTTAATTAAATTCAAACTTTTCACTTATCAAGGTGCGATAACATTATATTTTACAAAATAAAAAAATCTGAAACCTGAGTCGAATTAATTAAATATCATATTTATTTATATTTATAGAAAACCGTGTTTTTATTTAATTATATTGATTCCAATTATATCTTTACGGAGCAAATTCTTTTCTCTTTAGCCTATAAAAGTTATTGAATAAAAATAAAGATAAATATCGCATAAATTCAGAGAGAGATGGTGACCCAATTTAAAGTTTTCTAAATAAAAACATTGAAAAACTAGAGCTGCATTTGAGATCATTATCAGGAGTTTTAAAAAGTTTTGGATTGGATTTAAAGTCATGAATTGACATTGCAGGCTGAAAAACGTTTTGAGAATAATCTGATCGTTATAAATTTAGGAACATTACTCTTTATGTGTGTGAAAGTGAAATATTTTCATGGTAGGACTAAAAATCTAGTAATACTAAATGTATGTAGCTAGACTAGAGAGAGAGAGAGAGAGAGAGAGAGAGAGAGAGAGTATTTGGAATTTACGTACGACTCAATAAATTTTTAAAATAGAATAAATACAATATGATTTCTTACCCATGCATTGTCTTATTTTTTAGATCTCTATAAGCTCTTTTAGGTCTAGGTTTCTTTCAGTAACGCCCCAGTGTTCGTGTTGGGCTTCAAGATGGGAACCTGGGCCCAGTATGGCACGACGTCGTGGGGACTGCTTAGTAGCGGTCCCCCCTTACGAGTAGTGGTCTGGCCTTCACCGGGGCCAGCCTGTCGGTGAAGCGATCCTGTTGCCTGCAGATACGGAATCCTCAAAAAGAAGGCGCTCGCAATGCTTTTAGTTTACAGGTAGGGCACTCCCAGTTGCAAGTCCCACCCAGGACCCTATGGTCCTGACCCTATCTTCTATGACCCCTGATATAGATCCTGATCTACCCAAGATCCTGGGTACATGCGTAAAAAGCATTTCCCTGCTGCAGTAAAAAAATAATTTCCAGTAGCCTGACCTCCAGACAGCTGCCAGTATTTTAATGTTATCTACGACAAACTGCTACTCTATGAATTTAGCTAGAGAAAAGCTGAAGACTAGAATATTTGAAAGGTTCATCTAATATGAATCGTATCTTTGGACAATATCTTATTTTGTAGATATATTAAGGAGTTCGGTATATGTGCTATATATTACGCGCTCGTGACACACATTCGAAAACAGTCTCAATTTGAAGCGTACATGTTCTCGTTGATGTTATATTAGTTGTCTATGGAATGCACAAGTTTTTGTGCATATAAATTTAAACGTTTTTTTAGTGAACATAATGATTACAAAAAAAATATATTTTTAAGTCCGATTTCTAAACGAATATACGTGTACCTATGTAATTTTTTTATTTTACGCCGTGAAATGCTGAGGCATCCTCCGGGGCTGTGGGTCTCCCCAGGTGGGATGTGGGACTCACTGCGCCCGAAAGCTGGTAAGTGGACGCAGCTCTACCCACTAAAAAACGGCGAGTGCCACCAATGCCGCCTTGAATAGAATATAATAATTATTTATTTGCCTTGGGTGAGGTGCCCCGGATCTAATGAGCAAATAGGACACCTCGACGGCTAGTCAGTCTCCCAAGGGACCGACGCCACCTCCACAGAGGGGTTGTCCCGCACCACAGAAAAACCCCTCCCAACGTCAGAACAATGGGGTAGGGTTCATATTATCACAGAGCTGCTTTGCTGTGTTCCAGAAAAAGGCGTGACAAGTAGGCTTACACCGAGATCTATAACTTGCGTCTCGGTAAAAGTAACCATTTTATTTGTTACCGCAGGGAATTAATTCATTTCCCATGTATCAGGTTACCCCGGGTAGGTTCCCGGACCCTATGTGGAATTAGCATTTGGGATTACATTAACCAACCTAAAATACCTGCGGGCGCCTGTAGCCGCTTTTGAGGGCCCTGGTTTTGCGGGCAACAGAATCACCTCAGCGACAGGCTGGCCCCGGCAAAGGTCAGACTGCTCTACGTCAGTAGGAATGACCAGCCGCCACTAACCAGTCCCCCCGATGTCGTGCCCAGCCGACACGAGCACAGGAGCGTTGTTTAAAGGGCATTAAGTAGCGCTTCCTACGCTCCCCCGTTCGTCGGCCTGCTTCTGGGACATTACTTCCTCGCAGAAGGAGACCATTGCCGTCCAGGACTCGTCATGCTGAGCATCACGGTGACAATGTTCAGCAGAGACAAGTCCCCTCCGATGACCTCGGTATAAGTTACATGAGCTTGTTTTGGGTAAACTTATTTAAGTTCATGGGTCTTCTTAACCGGACTCAGCTGTAATCTCCACTGTACCTGTCCTGCTTTAATGGAAAGGGAAACTGGAAAACAGTTTCTACTCCTCCCGAATTCTTGTGATTAAATTAGTTGCTTGCCAAGCTTGCCAAAGCAGTTTTAACTTTTAACCAATATATATATATATTAGGGTTCTCAGGCTCTCCACCATGGTTCAGGCCTTGACGTGGCGGTGGGGCTCAGTAGCCTAGGGTGAGCCCAGCACCTTGGGCGAAGCTAATTGAGCCGAGGGGGTTCTTTGTACCCCTCTTATAAGAAGAGGGGACAAAAGAGAGGGAGACCCACTCCCCCGCGGGATTTCTCAGAGCGTTTCCCGGCGTTAAAGAAAAAAAAGGGTTCTCAGGCTTCTCAGGGTTATTTCATGGTTTTCGCTGTTTATCCTGGCTACATGGGATGTGGTGGTTCAAACCCATAAAAAAGGCTCGTCTGTTGACCTATTCAGGTAACATAAAAATTTACAAAAATTCTCCTTCCAATTGAGAACTGAAAATATAATTCGATGGCAAGTAATTTTATACAGATGTTCAGTTGTTTACGTTAGTTGCCCAGGTATTCTGGCAGACGGGGAATCGGATTGTAAGTGGTCGACGTCGCCTATGAACCTAGTTTACTTGGAACTAGCCTAGTCAACTCATTTATGTGTTGCCTATCTTGAGACATAAGATGTCATGACATGAATAAGTCTCGGTGCCAGTAATTATACTGCCTGTCTTGTCTCTCTCCGAAATACAGAAAAGCAGTTTCACAAAAGAAAGAAGCAAGATGGCGGTACACATGCAGACAGAAGCGTGGCACAGCGCATCCCTACCGCCGTTAAAATTCAAAAGCTGAAGTCGAAATTAGACAGACAGTTAACAAAAAGAAACATTACAAGTTTTAATATTGTTTTATTATTGTTTATTGATAAAAAAATAAAATTACTTATATATTTTTAAAACATTTTTACTTCGTACAAATAATTGATAGCGTTCTCACGTTCTCACTCATTAATGTCACTTCTCATTCGTTGCTTCTCTTTATATTTTTTTTTCAAATATAAAATTAACGATATATCCATAATATACTAACTAGTTTTTAAAACTCACGCTTAAAATAATTATACTCACAGTAATAAATCTCATGATCGTTTCAGCTTTCATCATGACAACCACTACAATTTTGTGTTCTGAAAACCCGATATTAAGCCAAAAGGAAGCCCAGACAGTGCAGGATTGGTTCATGGAGAGGATAGTTGACACGTTGCCTCTTCTAGAGACGATCACCAATTGCGACTGCCCACGGATCTACATACCTGTGTGTGCCAGCGACAACCAGACGTACTCCAATTTATGTTGGATGAATTGTATGAATACGAAACGCACAAAACAGGCTGTTCCGGTACATTATGGCCATTGCACACAATTTATTATGCCGTTTGATTATTAATATTATTAAAATCTGTCAATGTCCGGAAACTCACAACAGTTCAATTTTAAGGTACAGTTCCTACATCGCACATTAGTGCGTGGTGGGTGGAGTGTGTATGTATCAACATGCCACCCACCGAACCGATACGTCTGAGAGACCTTCAAGAATAGCAAACTTATATTTGAAAGGCCGGCAACGCACCTGCTAATACGCTGGTGTAGTAGGGGATCACTTATCACCAGCTGGCCTAGCATAAAAAATAATATAACAGTCAATAGGTATTAATATACCTAAATACCGGGTGTATTTTGAACGCTTGCAAAAACGAAGAGGTATGATGACGAAGAGGTGTTGACATAGCCTGACATGATACAAGTAAAAAAAACGCGTTTTTTTTTTGCTTGCCTTTTTTTTTTGTATAATCCGGTTCAGTAAACATAATGTTATAGAAATTTGATGATAATGCTTTTAAATAATCTTTAAAAAAACGGCAATGTAATTGGTTTATGGTTCACGCCGGCCAGCGGACTGCATCAGCTGACAGAGTTCGCTGTTCGAGTTGTATTCAAACAGCGGGTTTATTTTTTTATTTTTTATTTAAACATTGCGGGTTTGCAAAATACATAAGTCTTAAAATTTTCTTAAAAAAACGTTTCTGAGATAAATGGTTATATGAATTATATAGTATATACATAGTATATTATTAGGCTTAAATCTTTGCAAGCGTTCAAAATACAGCCGGTATGTATGTATATTAAAATACATGTATTTTATAAGAGGTAGTGCCATGCTGCTTTGCAGCCGAATTGAGCCGGCACGAACGGGTTGATACCTCTCGCTCACATAACACCGGCGTCAAGTCAGCTATGCTGTCGCGTTTATTGCGGCTTGTGAGTTTCCGGTGGCCCATGAGGGAGGGGGGGATATGTAAAAGGATTTCAACGCATCTGCATAACTTTTGGTTGTGTGGATGTATATGAGCGTCGGTAGTCTTCACAAGGCTCCGTCTGCTCGGTTATCTCCTTGTGACGTAAAAAAAATAAAAAATAATATATTTTATATTGATGGCTGGAATGTGTGAATACGAACAGTAAGAAATGACATAGGATAGACATGGGTGGTAAGAAACTGCGCCGCCGACCCCAAATAATAGCAGAAATAAAAAAATTAAATAGGATATGAGAACATTTTAGTCGTCTGACTGTTTTCTTTTTTCTACACTTCAACGTAAGTATAAAGATCAAAATTCAATCCCTGAGAAAGTATGTACATCTAAAATTAACATAGACAAATAAATCTTTCATGACAGAGACATGCACCTACAATAAAACTCTCTTTCCCACAGAGCAAGATATGATAATTTGTTTATTTATTACAATTTCGTTAAACACAAATATGAAAATATATATTGCACAACTAGTTACTGATAATCACAGCATGCATTTTTATGCATGCAAACACGGGATGAACAAGAAAAAAATGTGTTCTGAATTTCTCACAAGTTTACAAATATATAAATAGCAATTTACTTGTTTACATTTTCAGTTATAGACTTCTTAAAACTATACATACATGTATATTTAATCGTGGAAGACGTTACATACACTGGAAAACGTATCGATACAAAAAGTGTACGTTGACATTCTAAAATATTTTATGTCATCCAGGTACTGGTTATTATATTATATAACTTGTCCATGGAACACAAACTTGTCCAAGTCAAACAAAACGCAATAACAAAACGGCTGCACAGATTTTGGTAAATCATTTCTAAAGCCACTGGTAGAAAACCTGCTTTCAAATAAAAAAACCGCATTCAAATCTAACCTGATACAGAGTCACAGACAGACCCACTCAGCGATCAAACTTATAACACCCGTCTTTTTTGCGTCGTTAAAAATTAATGCCACTTCATAAAACAATTGTATTATTTTTAATGCTAATGAAATCTTTCAACCAACATGATTGGCATCGGTAAATAAAATTAAATGCTCAGTTTTATTCTTCTTTGTTCAAATCTTTTAGTAATATTTATTGGCGTGTGTGTGTGTGTGTGTGTGTGTTAGTGCAAAATGTGTGAATGCTTGTGTATATCATCATCATCGTCATTCAGCCTTTATCCGTCCACTGCTGAACATAGACCAGATCCCTTGCCACTCGCATCCATCTCGGACCTACAACCGCACGGAGATCGTCTTCCCACCTCGTTAGTTACCAACACTTCGTCTACCTAAACGCGGCCTCTACTCTTGAACCTTATTGGCCCATCAGCCATTAATTCTCCTGAGTCCTGAATATATTGTGACCAACCCACTGTCACGAGCTTCACCACGTGATATCGGTAACGTTAATTCTCTGGCGGCGGTCTTCGTTTCGAATCCTATATGCCAAAGAAGCACCCAGCATAGCACGGTTCCATAGCACGTTGAGCTATGGCAAACTTTTAGACCAGTCGTAAATTTAAAAGTTACGTTTCGGCCCCATAGGTCGTCAGGGCGAGAATGCATTGATTTTCGTTTTCAACCTTGCGGTCTTTTTTTCTTTTACACTACTTGTATGTATGCAGGGGTTAAAAGTGGCACGCACATTTTTTATTGTTAACGGCAATTTCATTTATTTTTTAAAACAACTTTTCATGAACTTTGTCACGGTTTATCAGGATTTTCATACTTCAATATTTCGGTCACAAGCTGCTGTAAGATAAAGATGAAAAGTTGTTTTATTATGAAACTTTTTACAGTTAAGCTGGGCATTTTAATGATTTCAATACAAGGAATGCTGACACAAGAAAACTTGAAGGGTCAAATCGAGCGCATTCTTCCGTCACTGAACCAAACAATGCCCTGCGACAAGTGTCCCAACGTCTATTTTCCTGTGTGCACGACCACCAATGAGACATTTATAAATGTATGTCAAATGCTCTGTGTCAAACGCAGACTTCGTGTGAAGAGGCGTGGTATCTGCATTGATTTTAAATAAAATACTATTAATAGTCGTTGTTTTCTTTATATCAAGTTTTTCCATACTTTGTGATGAAATGATTCACGAGGCCACTGCTAGAGTGGAGTCGATCTGGGGGGGGCGGGTCCAACAGGCTTCAATGACTCCCGTATTTTTTTTTGCCAAGACAAAGTCAAAGATTTGATAGAAGAAGATACTTATAATATCCTTTTGCGTCTTTCTTTCTTGCCATTGAGTTGGTTTTGCTGGTTTGTCTCTGTGGGCTCGCCTTGGAGCCTGTGTTAGATTCAATTGATGATAAAATAAGGTATTTTTAATCCTCCATATAAAAAGGGGCGTAAGGCACCGGGTGTACTTATTTGAAAACAGTTTTTCTAGCGATAGTTTTTATCAATAATAATTCTCATTAATGATATCACTGAAATTTTTTAGACAACCAATAATTAATTATTTTTTTCCCTTACCAATGTCAAAAGCGATATCTCAATTTTTTCGCTACCCGGTTTGCTTGTTCCTAACTTTAGTTAATGAATTAAATATAAACAACTATAGAAATTAACTCTCCTGCTCCTTGCTTCGTGTTCCTCAGTGCTGAGGGTCATACCCACCTTTTGTATCAATGTTATGGTCTTTCTCAATCTGTTTCTATCTCAAACTACCTCTAAAAGATTCTAATTCAAAAACTTAATACGTTCGTAAGTTGACGCAGTCCCACATTTAATTATACCCGAACATGAGCGCTTCAGAATAATAAAGCTAAGGATTACGCTCCACGAATTACGAGACACAAGATTACAGATACATATTAAAATTTATATTGTATGTATCCCGAGGGTTGGATAAGAATTTTCATACCCAAGCCGCGTTGAGATATCGTGTAATCTAAATTGATTCTATACATTCAAAGAAACGTTTCTAAGGATATTGAGTGGTTTTAACCGCTGGACGGGATTTCTAGTGCGTGTGTTTTTATGAATTTATTTTGGTTATTTATTCTATTCAATTCTGTTTTTGTGTTAATTGAATACGCAATGGACGCACCTTCTGATGGTAAGTGGTCGCCACTTATGAACAAAAATGAATTCATCTGAGACTAACTCAGGTGAATAATTTACCCCACCATGATTCAAGCCTAGTCGTGGCGGTGGGGCTCAGTAGTCTAAGGTGAACCTAGCAACTTGGGCAAAGCAAATTGAGCTGAGGCAGCTGTTCTTTGTAGCCTTCTAATAAGAAGAGGGGACAAAAGAGCAGGAGGACAAGGGGCGAGTATGGGAACCTCACCCCATTGTACTGTCCTGACGTTGGAAGGGTGTTCTGTAGTGCGGGACAACCACTCTTGTGAAGGTGGTGTCGGTCCCTTGAGGGACTGACTAGCCGTCGAGGTGCCCTGTTTGCTCAACAGATCCGGAGCACCTCACCAAATGTCTCATTGGTGGCACTCGCCGGGTTTTAGTGGGTAGAGCTGCGTCCATTTACCAGCTTTCGGGCGCAGCGAGTCCCACATACCCGCCTGGGGAGACACAGGGGTCCCCCGCGGGATGCCTCAGAGCATTTCCCGGTGTAAAAGAATAAAAAGGAATAATTTAGACGTTGCCATAAGGCTTAAGATTCCTGGCCCTTTCCAAAAGACAGCGAAGCATTCTCACGGATGAACTAAGCGGGACGGTGGTACACATCCAAGTGGGCGCGCGGCATGGAGTATCCTTCGCAGAAAGCGTATCGGTGAGACCATGTAATTACTGGAACCAAGGTCTTGTGTCAGCAATAGATGACGTATTAGACCAAATGTGAGGGCATGTTTAAGGGTCACTCGGGTAGTGTCTGCCCGTTTACCTATACTGATAACATGTTTAGGCTGTATACAGTGTACTAACGTCTGGTAATGGTACTCAAACATACGTACGGCAGATGTTTTGTCTTTTATGTGTTTGTCATCACTATTCCGTGAACCATCTTGTATCTACAGCTGCATGAGTACGCATATAATGCATGCATAAAGTACCTCACCCCACTTATACACAGTCTGGCCATAAATACTGTTACAATTAAAAATAAACAAAATATTACATTTGAATTTGGAACCTGTCATTATTTTATTGTTGTTCATTGTGTTTTCTCAATTTCACGCCAATACATTGTAAAATATTTTGTGATATTAAAATGGCGTGGGGTGATAAATAGAACCGAATCGCTGTGATTCGGTTCTATTTTGTGATCGTGTGATGTTATTTGTGAAATTGTATTACACAAAGTAGGTAAGGAGCAATTTTTAAAACAGATTATTACGATCAAAGCAGTAAATCCGAATACAAAGGATTTTATCTCGGGAGATGAAGATAGCTCCTAGAACCATGTCGCGTATTTTAAAAGATGACTTAGGACTGAAAGACGCGTCGAAGCTTTAGACTATCGACGTCCATACACATCTGCAGATTATGCAGACGTGTTGCCCTCCTTTTACCTATCCCCCCAATGGGCTACCGGAAACTCACAAACCGCACGAAATGCGACGGCATATTTGTCACTTGACGCCGGTGTTATGTAAGCGATAGGCTGCTTAGCAGCATGGCACTACCTCTTACTTTACTTACATTTACATACACGAATGCATATTACAATGCAATAACAAGTTTACCGGTGGGAGGGAAGCGCTGTGCCGCGCTCCCGGCTGCATGTGTACCACCATCTTGCTTATTTCTCCCGTAAAACAGCTTTGCTGTGTTTCGGAGAGAAGGGCAAGACAGGCAGTGTAATTACTGGCACCGAGACTTAAGATCTTATGTCTCAGGATAGGCAACACATAAATGAGTTGCCTGGGCTCGTTCCAGGTATACTATTTTATGTTCATGGGCGACGTCGACCACTTAACATCAGGTGGTACGTTTGCCAGTTTGCCTATCCAATTAACATTAAAAAAAAAGTTTTATATGCCATTCTGCCAATTCAAAGACTTTATTAAAACAAAGGCCTCAAAAATCTGAAATATTAAAGCCTCATTTATATTAATTAATAACCATTTTGCAATGTTGTTTCCATCGTATATTTTTTAATAAGAAGACTTTTAGCCACATTGAAAGAGATTACGATGATACTACTATTATAAAATGTATGCGACAATATTTGTAAGCCAAAAATGAACATACAAATCCTATCTGATAAACCAATATGGCGCTTCCGAGTGTGTTTGAATCCCCTTAACGGCAAAGCAGATTGAGAAGTGAATATAAAATGTGTGCGGAATTTGCAATGAGTAAAAAATTCAAACCGTTGAACATCGAAGACTTATTTCTAAACAGAAATCTGTTTGTAGGTGCTATGAAACGCGTCTTTCTGCGAAGTACCTGCCACTATTCTTAAAAGCCAACCATCCGTAAAGCGGCTTTACTGCGTTTCGAAGAAGAATCATGCAGTGTAATTACTAACACCGAGACTTATCATCTTACGTCTCAGGATAGACAGCGTATGAATTAGTCCTTTTTTTCTTTTCCACCGGGAAATGTTCTTAGGTATCCCGAGGGAGTGGAGGGACTCCACTGGTGGGTATGTGGGACTCGCTCACCCGAAATATGATAAGGTGGACCCAGCTCTACGCACTAAAACCCAGCGAGTGCTACCAATGCCGCATTTGGTGAGGTACTCCGGATCTGCTTTGCAACAGAGCACCTCGACGGCTACTCAGTCTCCCAACCAATAACCAGGACCGACGCCACCTCCATAGAGGAGTTATCCCGCACCACAGAACCCCCCCAAAGTCAGGACAGTGCAATGGGGTGCAGAGGTTCCCATCCTCGTCCCTACTCCTTTGTCACCTCTTTTTATAAGAGAGGTACAAAGAACAGCTTTATCGGCTCAATTTGCTTCGCCCAAGGTACTGGTTTCACCTTAGGCTACTGAGCCCCATCGCTGCGACAAGGCTTGAACCATGGTGGGGATGAATTAGTTGCCTGGGTTAATACTCCCATAATAAGAAGTAGTTTATGTTCATGGGTGACCATTAACCATCAAGTGATTGATACTTTTGTCTTTTTGTCTATCTAACTAACATAAAAAAGAATTGAAAAAAAAATACTGCTCGAATTGATAACCTCCTCTTTTTTCTTGAAATCGGTTAAAAAAGCAGTGCCATCTAGGGACGCCCGAAATCTCAGCTCAGCTGCGATGCTCTCGACTTATATAATAGGTCGCGTAACGGTACTAAATCTGACGCTTAGCACGGATAGCGTGGCCGCGCAGCGTAAGTCCGAACGTCCATATACAAACTTCGCTTCAATATGTCAATGTCGTGTAAACGGCATCCTACCCCATGCAACATCGCCTCCTATCACGTCTAAAACTATCCTATCTCACAAGTTATATCAAAATACACAGTATATTCTAATTCTGTAGTTACGGAGTTCATCGCAGACAAACGGTTTGGTTTATGTTTTACTGTTGAAGATGAACCTTGGTGACATTTTGACATGAACGCAACCGGTAGAAGGGTTGCGCTGTGCCGCGCCCCGTCTGTTTGTTACCATCCTGCTTGTTTCTCCCGTGAAACTTCCCTTAGAGCTGCGATTCGGAGAAAAGGGCACAAACTAATCATCTTACGTCTCAGGTTATTCATTAGTTTTTTGGGCTAGTTCTAGGTGAACGTTAATGATCACGGGCGACGCTGACCATCACAATGTGCCCGTTTACCTATACTATACTGACGTCGCAAAGCCACATAGGAAAAACTATATATATGTCACGAGAGGACTAGGCTGTCAAAAATCCGAAACGTAGGGCATATAAAAAACATAATTGACTAGGATTAAATCCATTTTTGACGTGAAAACGTCTAATAAATCGATGAACGCCGGATGCATGCATCAAAATGTCCCGTACTCTAACTGTCTCGTTGCGCTCGTTGTCTCGTTACGCTCATTATCCCGTTACGCTCATTGTCCACTTACGCTAATTGTCCCGTTGCGCTCATTGTCCCATTACGCTCATTGTCTCGTTACGCTCACTATACGCTTGCGTTTTGTTATGACTTTTCACGTTAAACTATCATCCGTAAACCAACTTTACAGACAACCAATTTTTTATATACCATAAGAGGGCAAACGAGCAGTCAAAGCCTTTTGGCGGCTATCGATGCCCATAAACATCCGCACAGCCAGAGATTATGCAGATCCATTGCCCTCCTTTTCCCTAAAATGGGCCACCAAAAACTCACAAACCGCACGAAACGCGACAGCATAGCTGTCACTTGACGCTGGCGTTATGTGAGCGAGAGGTACCACCCCGGTCGTGCCGGCCAGTTCGGCCGCAAAGCAGCATGGCATTACCTCTTAATAATATTAAGGTTGTTATTATTAGTATTATTTTTTAAGTTAAAACTTATGTACGTGCTTCTTATTCGAAGCCATAAATTATTAATTTTAATAAATAAAGGTCGAACATTGCCCCCCTGGGGCCTCTAGTAAGAATTCTATTATATTTTCAGTTGTGGATATATTTTAATCTATGATGGTGTGCAGTACTTCATAGTAACTGCACTTATATATTTTATAAATACCAGCAATCTTCTAAAGCATTATATTTTAATATTTTTAGTAAACGAAAGATAGAACCTTTGAGCATAATATTTACTATATAACTGTTTTTACGCTTGAAATCCGTTTCTCTTCATAGTGAAGACAAGCCCGAATAGTTTCAACCTTTGAAAGCCTCTATGAATATTCCAAAAGAATTTTCACCTAATTTATAAATTTTAATTTCACTTTATGTCGGACTTCAAAGCTGTTTTAATGTGAACTATTTAATGCATTTAAAGACTGAATGGGATTCATAAAGCGCGCTACAAATCCCAGTGTACTTTTTAGTTACATTTAGCCTTCTTTAACCTCCAACGCAAAAAGGGTTTATGACTTTGAAGTATCTGTGCGTCTGTCTTTTTTAGCTTGTAATCTGAAGAATCTTTTTAATATTTTATTTGTATGACAGATGGCTTAAACGGAATCAAAAAAGTACAATTGCACATGTTTGATCTCAAGGCTTAAATGTATAAATTTATCACTGGGAGAGACTCGAACCAGCGACCAATACATTAGTCAGCCAACCACTACACCAGCTGGCCAAATCCTTACTAATATGTGCTAATATTATAAATGCAAAAGTAACTCTATAAGTCTGTCTGTCTGTTCTCCACGCCTAAACAACTTAACCGATTTAGATACACTTTGGTTTAAAGATAGTTTGAGACTAGAGAAAGAATAAAGGCTAGTTTTTATCACAGAAATCCCACGGGAACGGGAACTATCTGGGTAAAACCCTGGTACATTCCGAAAATATAAGCCATCTGGGAGCCTACATTGAAAACCCTGCCTTAATTCCTTTAAAGATAAAACAAAAAATAAAGTAAAATAATGATTATCATCAGTACGGATACGTCCGTAAATATAAACTAAGGCGGGTGAAGCTGCGGGTAACAGCTAGTACAACATAAATGTCATATTGAAGAGTCAACATCGCTTAGATATGTTATTAATTCGATCATGCAGACATTAATTGTGTCGTTTATTTTGCCATTTAATGGCAACACTCTTTTTAATACTATTTATTACGTTAATGATATATATATTTTTAATTCGTCTTTAAAATTTAATCTTAGTTAGAGATAGTAGGGAATAGTAAGAAGTAGTGCCATGCTGCTTTGCATCTGAATTGGGCCGGCATGACCCGGGTGGTACCTCTCGCTCACATAAAACTGGCATCAAGTGATAGCTATACTGTCACGTTTTGTGCGGTTTGAGAGTTTCCGGTGGCCCATTGGGAGGGATAGGGAAAAGGAGGGGAACGCATCTGCATACGTTTTTACCATTACGTAGTCACCGTAAGGATCCAACTGCTCGGTTGCCTCCTTATGACATAAAAAAAAATCTTTCCAGACTACCGTATAATCAGGTATCTTTATTTTATATTCATAACTAGCAGCCCTGAAGGCATCGTCTTGTACAAAACATTTTGTAGTGGACCGAATAGTGAATCTAAGTCATTCTTCAATCTACTTGAACACGCATTCATCAAAATCAATCCAGTCGTTTAGGAGGAGTTGAATTTCAAACTCAACTTGAGATCCGACTATCTAAATCGGTAATAGGTTCTATTCCACCGTAAACCATAAAAACCATCCTAAAATAATTACGTAACTACTATACAAAAACTCATGACAAGAGTTTTTGTAGGAACCTACCGTAACACCTAAAAGTCGTTTAGGGAATCTATGATGTCATTTTATCGTCAGTCTCTATCAGTCCACTGCTGAACATAGGCCTTTTTTTTTTGACGCAGTGGAAATGCTTTGCGCATTCACCCGGGGATGTGGCGTCCCCGGGGATATGTGGGACTCCCGGCGCTCCCCCCCCCCCAGCGCCGGTATACCGCACTAAAACCACTGCGAGTTGCCTTCAGCCGCTTGAAGGGGAGTGTCCCGGATCTTTCTAACACAGAACACTCCCCGCGACCGGCCGGTTCCCTCAAAAGGGCTAACCGGTCTTCTTCCTAGTATGGGGGAGCTCCGACAACCTGGAGCACCCCCGCCGACGCCGGAACTTTTCTACCGGGGCAGGTACCCAACCTTACCCCGAGTCCCGTTAGGCAAAAGGCAGGAGGTGCACGTAGCGCCTCCTCCGCACTCCTGTCCTACGTCGACGGAGCGGGACGGACGTGGCGTCGTCCTCTCTGTCCCGCTCCGCGGCCGAAAGCGTTATTTCGCAGAAGGTGTTAATTCGCCGCCTGCCAGGCCTCATCACTCTCGAGCATGCAGCGCACCATACTCAAGAGCGAAAGGTCTCCTCCAAGCACAGCCACGAGATTTTGACGCTGTGCGGCCCATCTATCGCACACCTCTAGGGTGTGCTGGGCCAAGTCCTCCACAGCACCGCACTCGTGGCAGGCTGGCGTCGGCTCCCTCCTGGCAACCCGACACAGGTACGCACCGAAACATCCGTGTCCGGTAAGCACCTGTGTCAAGCGGAAGGTGAGGGGTTTCTTCCGGCGACGCATCCACGCTGCCAGGACCGGACGCAGTGCCTCGGCCGTACGTTGGCCGTACGGCGACTGCGCCAGGACCTCCCCCCACCTTCGCAACAGCCACTGTTGCCCCAACCTCCGCACATGTGAGAGCTCCTCCCAGCTAGGCGACTCACCGAATTCTGATCTCCTCTGCGAAACAAGGAGGCGCAACTCGGTGAGCACCAACTCCACGAGCTCCCACGGCGGATCTCCAGCCAGGGCAGTGGCTGCCACCCGGGAGACCGTACGGTAACCCCTGATTACCCTCACCGCTATGACCCGCTGCATTGCTGAACATAGGCCTACCTCAATCAACGCCAAGACGGGCAACACTGACCGGCCACCACATGGAGATCGTCTTCCCACCTGGTCAATGGTCGATAACACTTCGTCTACCTATGCGTGGCCTCCACTCTTGAACTAAGGCCCATCAACCTTATTGAAGACGAAAGTCTTCAATCAATGCGTCCTCCCCGTGATGACCTACGGGGCTGGAACGTGGCCTCTTTTACGACTGGTCCGTAAGTTTGCCGTAGCTCAACGTGCTAGACAGCATTTTAGGGATGTTAGTATTTAATTCATTGAAAAATCTGTGCTTAAAATTTGGTAGTATATATCCATGAGATAAACATTACAAAGCCAAATTTGTGGGCTATATAGTGTACCTTTTTTTTCTAATATATATATAAATTTAACGCCGGGAAATGCTCTGAGGCATCCCGAGGGGGGGTGGGTCTCCCTCACGCGGGTATTTGGGCCTCGCTGCGCCCGAAAGCTGGTAAGTGGACGCAGCTCTACTCAAAAAAAACCCGGCGAGAGTCACCAATGCCGCCTTTGGTAAGGTGCCCCGGATATTAGATTCGGAGCAAACAGGGCACCTCGGCGGCTAATCAGCCCCTCAGGGGACCGACGCTACCTCCACAGAGGGGTTGTCCCGCACCACAGAATAACCCCTTCCAAAGTCGGGACAGTACAATGGGGTGAGGTTCCCGTCCTCGCCCCTTGCCCTTGCTCTTTTTCCCCCCTTCTTATAAGAGGGGTACAAAGAGCCCCCTCGGCTCAAATAGCTTCGCCCAAGGTGCTGGGCACACCTTAGGCTACTGAGCCCCACCGCCACGTCAAGGCCTGAACCATGGTGGGTCATATTATAGTGTACCCTAGTTAAGCCCATTTCATGGCTCCAATATCTTCCAGTGAAACTCTCTCGTATACCTCTGTAATATATTTCTCTACATCACTATACTACTAGTTCAATATTCACCAACTCGAAACTGATTACATAAATAAATAATTTTCGACTTTGATATTTCCAAGATGGCCGTATGTGTAGCATGCGGTGACTGTTCTGGAAGTTTCTTGGTTGTAAAGACGAAAACTATGTTAATTATATGAAAAGGTTAGGGCGCTTGTAGGGTTGGTGAGTGTATTTAGGATCTATAAATTTCGTTGTAACCCTTAAGTATACTGTAATGAAAGGTTTAACTCGTAACGATTGTTGATTTACTGCTATGTTAATTTTATAGGCCAAAATAATTGAAATCATCAACTAATGTGTTAAATATTTCATCCATATCAGTTGAAAGATTTACGATACATGACATCAATATAATATACGAGACAGTCTCGTGAACAAGACATTCGTAGGTAATGTCTAAATATCGGTCTCCGCGAAATAAAGTGAAAAACATGGTAAATATCCCGTTTTAAATAATTTTAGTTATGAAAATATCCATGTTACCGGTGGGATGGAAGCGCCGTGCCGCGCTCCCGGCTGCATGGGTACCACCATCTAGCTTGTTTCTCCCGAGAAACAGCTTTGCTGTGTTTCGGAGAGAAGGGCAAGACAGGCAGTGTAATTACTGGCACCGAGACTTAACATCTTATGTCTCCGGATAGGCAACACATAAATGAGATGCCTGGGCTCGTTCCAGGTAAACTGGTTTATGTTCATGGGCGACGTCGACCACTTACCATCAGGTGGCACGTTTGTCAGTTTGCCTATCCAACTAACATAAAAAAAAACCGAGAAAGAGCAGAGTCATATATATTGAAAGGCAACGCACTTGCTAAAGATGTAGCAGCTGTACATGGATGTCAGATATCACTTACCACCAGGTGAAACGACTGTCCGTTTGCCCCCTTTCTATAAACAAAACCTGAACATGATCTGCCCGCCATAGTTTCCGCAAACTTACTTTTTCTGTGATATTATTTCAAGTTAGCGGTTTCCAGATTTTCTCCTTCGTAAAAAGTAAAAAGCCTTCTGCTTTTCATTCATTACTAATTCAATGTTAATTTTTTATCAATGACAAATAGGCGGATGGACAACGGAGTAAGTGATAAATGTTTCATTTTGTTACTTTATCACAAGAAACGAAAACCTACAAATGATGAATATCATCCTTCTTTTAGTTACAAAATAAGTATAATAAGAAATGAAACAATATGAAACACTTAGTTTAATATGAAAATGGTATACATTTCCCCTGATGTACCACCGTCAGGTTACCGGCGTTACACTCCATCTGGCATACGTTGTAGTAAGATTTATTGTCTGAAGCGCACACTGGATCATATATTTTGGAACAAACACATTTTTTATTAAGAGGATCGCCAGTTGTGGCTTCCCTGCAAAATAAATTCACTATTCACTATACACCATATTATCTTACTGTTTTCTAATCTACAATTGATTCTCAGAGTCAAAGACACAGACAATAATTTTAACAATATAAATAACTTTATGATTAATTGAAATCAAACGTTCATTTTCCAAAGAGCATCTATGATACTTGTAAAATAGAAGTTAGTTGATTTTTTTATTTGTCGTATTTCTTGTACTTAAGTAAAAAAAATGTGAAAAAACTAGTCAGGATAAGCAGTTTCTTTCAAAGAACATTGCCTCGTAGGGTCGAACTTATGATATCACATTTTGAGGCAACTCAACAAAGACCGAGTCAATGAAGTTTCGCAAGCACGATTTGAGTATGAAACTCTAAAAAGTATTCTAAGAATGACCCCAAGGAAAATGACATGAATAAATTAACCATCATCATGATGACCATCATCATCATCATCATCCATTTTTCATCTACTGCTGGACTGCAGCCTCCTTTCAATTAAAGCCAAGACGGCCAAATTACAATGAATAGTAAAATCAACATACATCTTGTGGTCCCGTATCCAACTTCGAGCAATAAGGTCTCTATTATCTATTGCATGAAAATCTGGAGGATTTTCTTTCTTTGGCTTAAATCCTCTGCCATTACATCCTATTGGTCCAATGAAAAAAAACATCGTAGCAACTGCGATTAGATAATTTTAATATTTAATACTTTTCCGGCATGAAGTCATAAACCTATATCTTCTCTCTACTTATCAAATCCGTAGGGTAGGTAAAACTTATGTATCAATTCTAAGAGATAAAAACTACATCGAAGTCAAAATATTTATCCATTTAAAGTGACTTTATCTCCCCAGTCCTGATTTTAGAATACGAAGATTTTTAACCGTATCCATTTTTGTGTCAGATAGGCAAACAGGCAGACGAGAAATCTGATGATAAGTGGTCAACGTCGCCTATGAACACAAATGAGTTCACCTGAGCTCACCTGACAACTCACTCATGTATTGTCTACCCAGAAACGTAAATACTTGTGTTTTCCTTTTTTTTTCAAAATGCTCAAAGTTTTTTCACAGAAGAAATATTACGTAGGATATGTGCCACGCTTTTGATTGTTAAACAATAATTCTAATACATGCGCCAGAGGGTACTGAGCATCCTGAGCGTGGTGAAGCTCGCCATACGCGCGCGAGCTTATAACTAAAGGACGTAAACGACGAAATGTTTTTTTTTTTTGGTATTTTATTGCGTTAAAAACGAATATTGGAGAAATTCCTCCTATTATTTTATAGAACATATTCTATAGACTCAACTACAAAGAAAATTAAGAGGCTTAAACCAGTACCGTTTGCCCAAAAGATGTGAATCTATTTTTTTCTGTTACTAAAGTTACCTACCTAATATATTGAAAACTATCAAAATAAGGTTTTCATCATGAACTATTAGGTCACCAACTTATATTTTCATTTGTTTTGGAATTAGTGAAATAAATTGAAATTATCGACGCCAAAATTTCCAATGCATCCTCCCGGTCCCGATAAAACCACATACAACGCACAAACGGTATCACCTTTCTCCAGAAGTTAATAATTCAATTTACGACATCTGAATTTTTAAACACAAAAGGTTTAATCAGAAAAAAGAGACACATTGTACACTTACACATGTAAAATTTCATTTCCAATTATGAAAATATAAAATAATAATCAATTGATGTAGACATTTCCTTTGTAATTGATTGAAGCTGTGTGATGAAAATTGGTTTGTTAAATAAATGTCGTAAAAATTAATTGGGTTTTGTATTAATTTTTCACTCTTCACATGACTTTAACCGACACGGTCTTGAAGATGTTAATCGCTGAAATCTGAAACCGGTGACCATGGTCGCCGCAAAGTATCCGAAACGCCGGGATTGTAGAAATATAAATAAACCGTAATAAAATATTTGTAATTTAGTAATTGAGCCATACGCGCCCAACAGTGGCACTTTTAAAGCTAGGGTTAAACGGCCCTTGTTTAAGCCCTATTACAGGATAGGCTAGCTACGGATTTGGATTCCTGTGCGGCTGATTGCGTCACGCGCTGAGCCGTTCCTAAAGTGTGGCATGTACTGGCCCGTCGAAACCACCGGTCCAAAATGTTACAGTTGGGATCCCACGGCCTGCTTTCTCACATGCCAGATCTTGGCTGTCTAGATAGACAGACCGTGATGGATCGAGCGGGCGACACCAGGTCCCATGGCCTGGTCATATCAGTTCTGTAACAAAACAGCCCGTAGTACCCCAGCTTAACGCTCATGCTTTATTTTTATTAAGTAAATCCTTGCTACCAGTAGTTTTGGAAATCCTTAAATCCGGTAATAATCCTTGTAGTAGTTGTACTCTTTATGTATATGTATAAATGCTTATTTGGCTCGCCAACGCACCACCACGTCCACTCGGGCCGTCTGTCTGACACTGACTGACTCTACCAAAGAGTATAAATATTAAATTGGTCTCTACTCTGCCCGCCCCGTGACGTATGCGCTCGAGACAAACGTCATAATACAAGGTTTGTATAACTACATACACTACAATCCTTAAATCTGTATAACAGCTAATATGAAAGAAAATATTAAGTGGATAAAATTTATTTGGACGCAGCCAGGTCTTTGAATGGAGTACTGTACATTTATCTCAATCCATTGAGTCGGGAACATCTCTTGAAGCTTGATCGATCAGCGAATGAAGGAGCGATTTATAATAAAAACGGAACAGACATTTGAAAGCGAGGGATACACACGAGCGCCAAATATTTCCACCAAATATTTTTGATGTGAGAAATCTGTTGCGCGCCTTGGTAGAGTAAAACCGACTCAAATGTCGAGACGGCAAACTAATGACGCTATTATGTCTAGATGCCCCACGATCCATTGCACTTATACCATAATATGATTCTTTATGTAATTTCATAGGTCGTTTCCATTTTTTTTACGTAGGCAAGCGGGCAAGTGAGTCCGCTAATAGTGAGCATCGATCAGTGCTCGCGTGTTTCACATCGGCCGGGCGTCCGTCCCGAGACGGCCAATTTTTATATTTTTATATTGTCATTTTACCCAACTACAGAAAAGCGAAAGTTTCATTGTGTTTATGTAGGTATATTTTAACTTAGCACCTAAACACCTAAAATGAGGTGTTTTTTGGCTGACGTAAGCTACATTCCAAATAACTCCAATTTTTTTTTCGTAATTATAAATTACTTTGTAAACTTTTACTTGTAACTTCAATACAGACATTTTTGTTATTTCTTAAGATTAACAACGCCATTGTATAAAATTTCCTGTGACGTTGTTTGACGATGGTTAATTCTAAAATTACAGAATAAACAACCAAATTTCGTACTACGTATTTTACAGGAATTATTCAGTTTAGCTCAACTTGGGAAATATGATAGTTTTGGACACGATAGCTTGTTGTGGCTACCTGCAGATATAATACTTTAAATGTTGTTATGTAAAAATAACGTTATGAGATGTTTTTCACTTGAATGGATGACGGTTTGGTGTTAAGTGGCACTACATCAAAGTGGCTCCACTTTACGCGGTTGGCGGTAAGATCGCGGTTTTGAATTCCGCCAAGAGCAGATATTTTTATAAGGATATAAATATCCGTACATACGGGGTCATAGATACATTCTTTTTATCTAGTATCCACAACAATACTTGTAACTTATTATGAGACTAGGAAAAGGTATGGATAAAGATATTTAAAAATGCTACTTATTATTTTACACGTAAAAGTATGGTTAGAGGTATTTTTTAACAATCCATCATTTATTTATGACAGATAAGCCGAGTTTTATCGACGTGACAACGTCTTATAATTCGATGGAGCCGGCTGCAAGAACGAAAAAACATGACGTGTGCGGCGTTACCTCGCTCTGAGGCGTTCCGTTTTCTTATGACGTTGTCACGTTCAGCTATCGTCCGTAAACCGACTTTACAGACAACCGATTTTTTCGTGATAGGATCATTCTCAGTTCTCACTACTATAAGACAAGTGCATCGCACTGCCATATCAATACGAATTTAAAAATATAGATGGGGGAAAAGGCAATCTAAAAATATATTTATACGCAAATGTCAAATTGAACAATCAGAGCCAAAGCTAGGTCGCTGAGATGCAGCGAAACAGCAAAACAAATTACCCTACAAAGCGTTTTAACGAACATGAAACATTTACTCTACGATACATTTGGGCATGGGTTTCCTCGGAATGACGGAAAGGTGAGACACCTAATTCAAAATTCGTTTGGCATTCTAATTGATGGACATCACATATCAAAATTTTAATCTTGTCACGCCAAGATTGCGACGTTTGCCCCACTAATTTACAAATACAATGAAAATAAAAATGTCGGCTCATAATAAAAGTATTTCTTTTTCATAACAATGTGTCTCAAGATAAAGTACTTCAAGAAATATGGGGGCGCCAGGCGTTGATGCAAACGATATTTTTCACAGCAATAATTTTATATAAAAGATTGATTACGCCTTTAGAAAATATTCATGTGCCTGTATGTTGGTGACGTTCCATTAGTGATAGCGTTGTTTAGTTAATATTTGCTCTTTCCCACCATGGTTTAAGCCTTGTCGTGGCGGTGGGGTCAGTAGCCTAGGGTGTGTCCAGCACCTCTTATAAGAAGGGACAAAATAGCAGGGGGACAAGGGGCGAGGATGGGAACGTCACCTTATTGTTCTGTCCCGACGTTGGGTGGGGTTGTTCTGTAGTGCGGGGTTTATCTGAATCGAGATCACCAAGTGGTATAAAATTTATACCAAATATACATAAAAAATCATAAAAATCGATCGAGCTGTTTCGAGAAACGTGACCACAAGATTTTTATATCAGCTACTTAAAGATTGATAGTTGTTGTCGCTCACATCAGCCTATAGCGGTAGCAGTTTAAATTATTGTAAGGTCATCTATTTAATAATAGATTTATTTTATTTTTCTAAAGGAATTTAGGCGCTATAGTTTTTTTTTAAATCTATGGATGCTTTTACACCGCGTCAACTTGGTTCCATGGTAAGTTCTCAAAGAACTTGTGTTACGGGTACCATACAACGGAAATATATTTAATACTTGTATACGTTAGATATATTTAAGATTTTTATTATATAATACACATATTTAATACACACCCATGACCCAGGAATACAAAAAACTTTTTGTTCCCTGGCGGGATTCGAACCCGCTACCTCCGGCTTGAGCGCCAACGCGCTAATGAGCTACAGAGATCGTCTTTTTATATTATTATTTTCATAGGTATCTATACAGATAAATAAAATTGGTGTGTCTGTTTCTAATATTAAAATAACCGTTTTTTACTAAATGCATATGGATGTAAACACGATTCATAATATACCAAAATAACATTTTTACAATTTTTGTCTGTCTGTCTGTCTGTTTGTTCCGGCTAATCTCAAAAACGGCTGGGCCGATTTTGACGGGACTTTCACTGTCAGATATTTGATGTTATAGGGTATATATTGTATATAGTAACTTAGACTACAAAAATAATCATCATCACTCCAGATACGGCTGTAAATCGAAGTTAACGCGGGCGAAGCTGCGGGCAACAGTAACGTATAAAAATCAAGCCTATCAGATTTTTATTTTTCATCTCTATGCCGCATTCAATACGATAGAGAGTTTTTTGAAGATACGAAAAGTTTTCAAACTCATTACTCAAAAGTATTTCAATATACATTTGTATACGTGGTTGTTAGGGTTCCGTAGCCAAATGGCAAAAACGGAACCCTTATAGATTCGTCATATCTGTCTGTCTATCTGTCTGTCTGTCTGTCTGTCCATCCGTAAGTCACAGCCACTTTTTTCCGAAACTATAAGATCTATACCGTTGATACTTGGTAAGTAGATATATTCTGTGAACCGCATTAAGATTTTTATTTTGTATAAAATAGTAGAAAAAAAACAATAAATTTTGGGGGTCCTCATACTTAGAACTGAATCTCAATTTTATTTTTCATCATACCCATACGTGTAGGGTATCTATAGGTCTTAAAAAATGATATTGAGGTTTCTAATACCATTTTATTCTAAACTGAATAGTTTGCCCTAGAGACACTTCCAAAGTGATAAAATGGTACCCTCCCTGTAACTTCTAGAATAAGAGAATGATAAAGCTAAAAAAATATATTATGATGTACATTACCATGTATACTTCCACCGAAAATTTGTTTGAACGAGATCTAGTAAGTAGATTTTTTTTAATACGCCATAAATCGTAAACCGCAATTAACCTTTCGTTCAATCAACTCAAATATATATAAAAAAAACATTTAATTTCATAAACATAAACCATACTTTTAGTGTCTAATATTGTATATTATGTAATGATACGGAACCCTTCATGCGCAAGTCCTACTAGCACTTGGCCGGTTTTTTTATTTTTATTTTAAACTAGCTGTCAGCCGCAGCGTCGCCCACCGAGTTTCTTCAGTATCTTAGTATGCTATTTTTAGTATATTCCTAGTTGCCAGTTACATCAAAATAAATAGAATAAAAACCTTTTTGTTGATGGAATACATAATATTATAATACATGTGTCAACTATCATGGTGATCCAGTGGTGATCGGTCAAGTGTGTCAGAATTTATTGAATAATATATAGGTACTTATAAAATACTACGACAGTATATTATAACACTTTTACTAAGGTTAAGAACCCCTTCTCCTACAACTCGCATTTGCAACAAATTTGGCCAACGTGGCTCGATGCGCAGAATCCAGCAACTTGGGCGAAACCAATTGAACCATAAGAATAGGGGACAAAAAGTAGGGGGGACAAAGGGTGAGAAAGAAATCCTCACCCCATTGCACTGTCCCAACATTGGGAGGGGATGTTCTGTGGGACAGGATAACCCCTCTGTGGAAGTGACGTTAGTACCTTAAGGGATTGACTAGCTGTCGAGGTGCCCTGTTGCTCAATAGATCCAGGGCACCTTACCAAAGGCAGCGTTAGTGGGCACTCGCGGGGGTATAGTGGGTATTCGGCACAGATATGTGCCGCGAGTACATCATCGGACTCCACCCAGGGCATAAAGGCGTTTCCCCGTGCTAAGAAAAAAAATGGGCCTCTTTGACTGATTTCTAGAATGACAGATCCACACCACATCGGCCGATGTGGTGTGAAGATCCTACAGTGGCGACCGCCTACAGAAAAACGTAGCACGGGAATTCCCCGTACCAAAAGGACTGACGATATGGTAAAGGTCTCCGAAAGACGCTGGATGCGGGCAATACAGGTCAGGTTGGAGATCCTTGGGGGAGGCCTACGTTCAACAGTGGATGTCTATTGGGTAAGACAACGATATAACCACAGACCACAGAAATATAGCCAGTGGATATAACGATATTGTACACCATCGTCACATACAATTGCACATAGCCATAACATTGGAATAGCGTACCCAATTATTCCAACGTTCCAATATAAAATAATTATATACACAACGAGCGGAACTCGGTTCCAAAGCTAGTATTAACTTGCCAAAAGTAATTATAAAATACGTTTAAACCGACAACATAACATCAAATTAGGCTATCGTAGTGGAGGTAATTACCCTTTTACTTGAGCTGGCATTATTAATGATGATTAACAAACCGTGTACCGGACATGTTACAAAAATACCCGACGTACAGTTCGGACAGCTTTTGACAATGAGTAATGAAAAGCGAACGCAAAATACGTAACGTTAGCGAACATATTGTTTCGTGATGATAATCGTTATTGTTGCTAGTATCATCTTCAACTTGATCATTTTCTAATTTCATCATATCCTTTCTTATAATATAAATATTAGCGCGTGGTGACGATCCATGAATAAATACGACGGAGTAGTTTTCAAGGGGTGTTTATTCCACTAGAATTCGAACACGAATGAATCAAACTGCAGACAGCCCGACAGTTTTATAAGCCGATCAAAACAAGTTACAGGAGTGGGTAGGGTATGGTAGGGAGGTAGGGGAGCGTAGTATATCGATCATAGTCGATCAAAATACTTTTTAATCGACTTATATTACAATCGAATAAATTAATCTAGCTAATTAATTATGATTAAGTATTTACAAAATTGATTTGAATAAATTACAATTATTATTTTAATTACTATCATTAGTTCAAACAAACCATTCATCAAACATTCAAAATTCCTTTATAAATCATTTCTATGCTAATGTTTAATTTTATTTAATAAGACGCTATTATAAATCTTAACTTCCTTTCTTTAAAAATGAAACCCAACCAGTCACAGGGATTGCCGATAGAAGTGACAACAAAACAATGAAACTCAAATACATATAATACGGACTGTAATAGATTATGACAACATATACAATTTAAACGGCGCACTAAATGGCCGCATGACATAAATTAGAAGCAATACAATTTGCAAAACACATATTGCATAATCTTATATAAATAAATCAAACTATGTCTCCAGCGTTTCGCGTCCGGTGTCGCGAGTTCAGAGATTTTATCTCATCTAAAAATATGCGTACCGCACTAGAAGTTTACACTTCAAAAATCTGAAAAAAAATAGCTACACGATTGAGACTGCTCAGCCAGGTTTGATGCAGTTTGGTAAAGTGCTTTGTAAAGAATTTGTCACAAAAAATTTGAAAGCGGTAAAATACAGGATAAAAGTTTATATGGAAAAACTTCTTTAACTTTGGCTTCTCAATTAAAGAAACAAAATTTCATTTTGATGCTTTAGGTAAGAAATATAATGTTTTACAATATTTAAAAAAAACTATATATATATAGACTTTCAAATTTATTGAATTTTAAGAAATTGCAACAGCTAGTATATAATATACATGAATAAATAGTTAAGAATTTTCCCCGTGCACTGCGCAAGTGAAATTCCTGGTGTCAATAAGAAACGAAAAAGCAGTCGTCCCGTGGGTTTCACAGGAAAGTCCCGAAAACATTAAAAATATTTCAGTCGCAACATTATTAAAAAGCTTGCAAAAAATATATTAAAAATTATTCATAAAGATACTTTGGGAGTAAAGCGGTGAACTTTATTTTACCGGATACTTAAAAGAAATCCCAGTGTGTTAAAATAACAGTATAAAGTAAGTAAATTTATATTTTTCCTAATTAAATATTTATCTGCATATTCAAGTTTTCCTCAAGTACCTTATTAATAAATCTCCATCTTGTGCTTCAGTAGGTACTTATTCATTTTTATAGGTACACTACGGATAAAACAGTACATTTTACGCTTTGATGTAATTTTTCAGATGATCATCAAAGGTAGAAATGTTTTGTAGAACGAAATTTCATTCGTTACTTTTCTAAGCAGTTTAATTTTATCCAGGTCCTCCCCGCACCTCCGCATTAGTGGATCCCGTCCAGGCTTTCACCGAGAGACCTCCTATCCAGAGTATCTCCTGTGCTGTCGTTTATGTTATATTTAATGCCGCTAGTTTGCAGCATATTGATATGCAGAAGAAACAAGGTAGGAGATAGTACACAGCCTTGCGAAACGCCAGCATTAACAGACTTGAGGTCCGAGCATGCATCATGCCACGTGGTCAGCTCCTTATACAACGGTTGTCCTGCGTACTGCTTTTAAATATTTGTTTTTGCGTTATTAAAAATAAATTTATATATCTATTTATACTTGTGCCTATAATAATATTATTAAGGAGAAATAATTAGCATCAATTGGTTGTACATCTAAGTTAACACAGCAAAGCTGCGAGCAACAGCTAGCGTCTAACATTTAAAAAAAAACAGGATCATCCACAAAATCCCACAAATCAGTATCGCACATACAACTTGACCCGTACAATATATATTTATAGCAGCTCACCTCCCTAATACAGCAGTAATTTAGAGTAAAAGTACAGCTGGCACACCACCAAGATCTAAAACTTGGACAAACAAATCGACAGATTCGAACTTTGTGGCTATTTAGATACGAGATGTTGTTTAAGCCACAGTATCTATCCTTCCCTACGTTTTTATTCTTATCTTTTTCGGGGTTCCGTTCCACATAGCGACAAAATGAAACCCTTATAATAGGATCCCTCCGGTGTCGATCCATCTGTCTATAATATGTCAGTCTGTCAAACTATAACTTCAAAAGTTGACGACCTCTGTGGCTCAATGGTTAGCGCGTTGGCGCTCAAGCCGGGTAATGGGTTCAAATGCCACCAGAGAACAAAATGTTTTCTGTGTTCCTGGGTCGTGGATGTGTATTATAATATAATTAAAATCTTAAATATATGTATAGTATTAAATATATTTCCGTTGTCTGGTACCCGTAACACAAGTTCTTCGAGAACTTTGCACGGGATCAGATTGACGTGGTGTAAAAGCCTCCGTAGTTAAAAAAAACAAACAAAGAACACCATTTGAAACCAGCCTCTTGCTTGTGTTTCTAAACATTTAACCACTTAAGGTCGTTCAAGAAAAAGGCACTCAGTTGCTTATATTTAAATGGCAACACACCTGCTAACCCTTCAGTATAGCGGGAGTCTATGGGTGCAGGTGACAACTTTCCATTACTACAAGTTAAATTGACTATTCTTTATGCGCTCTCCTAAATAAAATTTTATAAAAAGTGGTTTTTTATCTTATATTTTCCGCAAAGAGATGTTCAACTACTACCTTATATTCCTAATTCAAATCAATCTAAGAGATAAAAAGCATTGAATTTCTCAAAGTAAGATTTCCTTAAATCCTTTTTCCGTTTCCTGCATTGCGGATATTTTCGACGTCCCTTTGCTCAATTTATATGAATTAACGGTCACTTGGAGTAACCATACTTCACAGTTTTTCCACGCGTTACGAGTTTAATCGAAACACTAGTTGTGAGTTACGGTTTTACCTGAATAGATACACATTTTATTTCTGAAGCAAAGTGAAGTTCTAATTTCTCAAATTTTATACGAAATCCACGTATCAGTATTAGTGACAGAACGCTTATTCGGGACAAACTGTCTGAAGGAAAGAAAATACTATTATATATTCATGTCATTATTTAAATGGAGATACCTAATATGGAAGAGTGACCATCCATTAATTCATTGCGTAAATATAAAATGGATTACTTGATGAACGTTCCTTTTAATTTCCTGAATAAACGACAGTATTAAAATGCTGGCTATGATTAAATAAAATAAAAAATAAAAACTAAATTCCCTTTTTCATTTGCTTATGATATTATACGATAAAAGATCACATCGATTGATACTAAAAACAATTTGCCTCTCAAGATAGACCACTTACTATCAGATTATTCGTTTACATGTCCAAAGAAAAAACCAATATACAAGGTTTATGATTTTCAGTAGTATTTATATTAATATCGATTTTGTGCGTCACGATTTTCAGTAGTTTGAATTATTTATATTAATATCGATTTTGTGGGTATTGGTAGTTGTAGGTTTGTCTATTGTCAGTTTAGTATAAAAGGACGCCGGTGGTAGTGTTGCGAGGAATTCTACCAGTATATATTGAGAAGGACGTTACTCTGCCGGATTACATTGCGAACAAGGAGACTCGATTGTGTTAATCGGACATCCGTGCTGCGGAATTGTTTCATATTGTAGACTTATCAAGTAAAGTATTTGTAAGTGGAATACCGTATTTTCTTCATACAAGTAAAAAACTTATTTTCTTTTAAAGTTAATCAGTAATATAGAGATAAATTTACACTTGTACCTATTTATTTTTTGTTAACTTTTTTTCCCTCTCCCTCGTTTTATATTTAAATCTGAATACGTTTTATAATTCTAGGTTTTTATGTTTAGAGTTACCTTTGGCACTAGCTGTAAAACAAAGAAAATCGGTTGACAAACTTAGTGCATAATTTTTCTTTGCTTTGGACCTGGAGTTTGAAAAAGTTTGAAAAATCGCAAAAAAAAAACAACAAATAAACAATCTCATATAATTGCATATTTCTTAGAACTGAAGTTTGAATTTTTCGGGATAAACTATTGTGGTTGCTTATCCAAGGTATTTTTTATGTCATCAATCTGTGAAAAAATGTTTTCAAATTTATATTGGAATGAAATTTGAAGGCTTAAAATTAATTAACTTAAGATAAGAAAGAAGAAGATTCACGCTTAACATCATTGCACGTTTCAATATGAAATATAATTCAAACGGAACACAATTTATTAAACCCTATGTAACTTAATGAAGCCTTAGAGAACTCATGAGTCTTGAATCAAGATAAGCCTCACTAATATTATTATAAATGCCAAAGCTTGTAAGCTGTAAGCAATTCATTTATTACTCAAATTATTAAAATCAATTCAGTGGTTTAGTACAAATAGCTGATTTAAAACACCATCGCTACACAGTCTGCCATCTGTGAACATAGTCTTGACAAAGCTCGCCATTATATTAGATTTGATAAACCACAAGTCCTCGCAAAAGAACACCGATTCCAACCAAGGATGATCCGTGAAGCTATTGAAATTAAAAAACATCCTAATTTCAATAGAGAAGATGGCTGGCTCTTACCACCTGCTTGGGATCCCATTATTAAAATTATCAAATCAAAATCCAAGCATAATATGTCACAGATTAAATATAAAGTTAGCAATTTCTGAGTAGAAAAACCAACCAAAATATTGATGTGTCATAGGGTAGTTTCGAATAACTTTGCAACGATAGGACGTATGACACCTCAGTCCTCCCGTGACCATGGTTGCTGTAAAGTATCCGAATCGTCGGGCTTGTAAAAATCTTAATAAACCGCGATAAAATCGGTAAAAAAATGTTTCATTATAATGAGTGAAATTCGCGTAAACCTTAGAAATCAATATGTAGTAGTAATAAATAGTTAATATTGTAACATTTAATTGCTGTACAAACCATAGTAACACACAAAACATGTTGTGAAACGAATTGTGAATTTAAGCCGTCCTCAAATCCACTTTAACACACACAAATATATCATCAAGATCAGTCACATTCAAGTCATGAGTTCAGTCACATTCACACGCACAGAATTCGAATCGCGAATCCGATACGAGTAGACACAAACCCAGACCGCGCAAACAGCGCTAGCACTACGCTACCGCTAGATTGCTTGTCCCCCTTTCGAATATTTCTTAAGTGAGCTATCTGCTCACTTACTGTACCGATTGAGCTTAAAGGCCATCAGGCCGAAAAGTCTAGCGCTTCCGAAAAAAAAACGCACAGAATTATTATATAATAAATATTTTTCATAGTTCCAAATGTCTCAAAAACCTAGTGTAAAACTTAAAAAGTCCCCTCGAGCAAAGTCGCGGGCATCAGCAAATACCAAAACGTTAATAATAATCGGATTCAATTTGCCTGAGCTGGACAGACAAACAGACACGGACAATATTGAGGCTCAGCCAATAAGCTTAATTATCATGTTAACGACACTGTCATTTACTTGTGTAGTATAATATTATGGTTTAATTATCATTAGTTGTTGATCATCATCATTACTGAACCTAAGTCTAACCGTTGGGCACGGGTCTCCTCTCCTCCTCCTCCTCTCCAAGGAGGGGTACTTAAATCGACTAGGATATTGGGCCAACGTTCACTGATGCGTTGACCCAATCTCATCAGGCATCCAGATTTGCTCGCGATGTTTTCCTTCACCGGTGAGAAAGCGATGTTGTTCTTGTCTCCAGAATCAAATCCGGACCTCTCACTCAAGATTCCGAGTCCGTAACCACTGGACCATTGCTGCTTACATATAGTTATTTATACATGATCATAATAATTAATGACAAATATCACTTTTTTTACTCTTATATAATGCTAGCGGACCTGAAAAACTTGTAGTGTCATATAAATCATCAAAGAAATATTTTTAAAAATATTTTATAATAATGTTAAAATTAGTTAAACTTTCGTATGAAAATATGTTTGTATTGCGATAGAAAAAGAGGGGGTGAAAAATATTTTCTTGTTCTAATATACAAAATATATATTTAAAAAATCTGGTTACCGAAGCTCCATCTGGATCTATCAGCATTTTGTGATTTTAGGCTCAGTAAGTGACCCTAAACTTTATAAAAAAAATTGGATCGGGAATATAGTTCGAGGTTGTCAAAGTTTTTGTTTATGTGATAAGGAGGCAACCGAGCAGTCGGAGCCTTTTTAGTGATTACCGACGCCCATAGACGGATATCACAACCAAAAACTATGTGGATGCGTTGCCCTCCTTTTCCCTATCCCCCCCCCCCCCCAATGGGCCATCGGAAACTCACAAACCGAGAGGTACCACTATAGCCGTGAATCGTGCCGGCCCAATTTAGCTGCAAAGCAGCATGACATTATCTCTTACACCAGTAATTAAACGTATATATTTACTACACTAACAATAATCTCTTAACTTTCCCACTTAGAAACTTATTTTAAAAAACATCTTCTCTACATTAAAAAAAATGATATTATACCATATCATTGTGGCGAATTATGTAAAACTATAATAAGAATACATAATTCAATATAAATAAGTTTATTAAGATAATAATAAAAGCAACTGCGGAAAGCTTAAGCAAATACAAGAGATTTTATTAACCTCTCCTTTAGCTTAATCAAAATTTACAGCTGAGTAACGTAGATACTTTATGCCTCGTATCCTCGTAGCCGCGTAGGTCTGTAGCATGTCTAAATGAATAAAATCCGTTACACCGCTACGCATATAAAATATAAACAACTTAACCTGTTGGAAATGAACGGGACCGATTCGACCCTGGCAATAAATTACTCGGCTATTTTTTATTTTATTTAAGACTATAATAATATGAGGCATATACAGAGTTATTAGCAACTTGACGTTTCCCGTTAGGAGGTAATGCGGATGACTATATGCGATAATTTTAACCCATACCAACCCATTTTTTTTTTAATAAGTCAAAAATGCTGCAACTTCAAATATTTATTTAAAAAGTATCAATTTAAATCTATTTTTTTTTCTTCTGATTCATTAAAACGATTAAATACTGGTTATTCAATATTCAAACAACAATAATTATGGGTCCAAATGTAAAACTCGAGACGGAAAACGATATGATTTCAGTATTTTTTTTAAATCTTGCTCTATAGGAACAAAATTTTAAAAGAATTTTAAAATGTCTTAAAAACAAAAAAAAATGTTATGACACTTTCCTGGCAGATTATTCTAAAAGCATAACAGTTTTTGTTCTCCAAAAATGCATAACAACTAGAAACTTATTTCAAAGAAACTGAAAAAAAAAACATAAAGAAGCAGTCGGATATTCGTATTCGAACTAAACTTAAGATCGTTCTTAAAAATTCCATAAAATTAAAAGAATAACCAATTCAAATAAAACAAAAAAAAATTAAAAAAAGAATGCGGAAAAAGAATTCAGTAGCTAACTACTCAAGTAGTTTTATAAGTTATTTTATTCTCTTATTTCTTTATTATTTAAAGAAGATTGAAATATTTAATTTATATCTAAATCTACACATTTTTACAACATTATTATATTATATTATACTTTACAACATACAAAGAGATATAAAGACACATTGAGATAGAAAACAAGGAATTGCATAATATCATATAATTCAAAACTAATTAGTAAATGCTGTGTTTCTATGGTTAGCGCGTTGGCGCTCAAGCCAGAGGTAGCGGGTTCGAATCCTGCCTGGGAATAAAAAGTTTTCTGTATACCAGGAACACAGAAAACTATTTAAGTATGTGTGTATTAAATATGTGTTTTATATAACAATAAAAATCGTTAATGTGTATTCTAAAAGTATTAAATATAAATGTGGGTCGAAGGAGCCTTTCCGAGTGGTTTTCTGTAAAAAATATAATATCGCATTTCTGCAGTGTTAAGTGTTTTTCCGCACGAATTTAACCCACAAACGGCGATCACTTTTTACTGTACAGGTTCCTATATTTTTTGGTTCATTCTTGGATTTGTTTCGTACAAATTTTATAGATTCATATTTTAATAATCGAAAGTTATACTCCTTCAACTTGATAATGCGTTATTGAAAATGACTGCGTTCAATATGATTTGTTAGATTTGTATTGTCTGTACAGATCGTACTTTACGTAATTATTTTAAATTTCATAATTTGATAGAGGAGGTATGCACTGTGCTATGCGTCCATGTGCACCACCACCATCGTTTTTTTTCTTTTACGCCGGGAAATGCTCCGAGGCATCCCGCTGGGAAGTGAGTCTCCCGAGACGAGTATATAGGTCTCGCTGCGCCCGAAAGGTGGTAAGGTAGACGCAGCTCTACCTACTAAAAACTGGCGAGTACCACCAATGCCGCCTTTGGTGAGGTGCCCCTGATCTATTGAGCTAACAGTGCACCTTGACGGCTGGTCAGTCCCTCAAGGGATCGACGTCACCTCACAGAGGGTCCACCTTGTCCCACACCACAGAACAACCCCTCCCAACGTCGGAACAGCGCAATGGGGTGAGGCGCCCCTTGTCCCCGTGCTCTTCTCCCCTATTATTATAAGAGATATCCCCTATTATTATAAGCTACAATGAATCCCTCGGCTCAAACCACCACCATCCTGCTTATTATTCCGTCACACAGCTTTCCTATGTTTCGGTAATAGGGGCAGAAAAGGCACCGTAATTACTAGCACCCAGACTTACATCTCAGGCTGGGCACCGATTTTTTTTTTTTTTTTTTTTTTTTAATTTATTTATTTATTATCATAAGTACACATTATTACATAAGTACACAATATTACGTAAGTTACAAACAAGTGTTACCTGGCTGATTATTTAGGAATCTAGTCTTCTAGCATCTAAACTAGGCCTGGCCTGTATCTTAGATGCCAGTATTACATCCAGTTACCTGTTACACCTTGTACACCACTATTTAACACTCTAGCATCAAAACTTACCAATAAAAGTAACAAATATAAGAACGCAAGTTTAAAACGATATGTTGCTTAAGTAAGTGAGGGTATTTTAATAACATTTTTATTGAACACTAAAACTGTGAACTTAAGATTTGATTGCACCTGGGCTAGTAACGCTGACCACACCATCATGTGGTACTACAATTTTCCTATCTATATTCTTTGGGCTAACGTGAAATGTATTTTAAAATTTTCTCTAGAGTTGACGGATATTATCACTTTAAACACGAGTTAGCTCCGAGCAAACGAGCTTCATCTGTGCCATGAAAAAGTTTTTATTAAACAATTCTCACGCTTCACAGTGATAGCTTAATTTTAGACTCGATCCTTTGTAATTACTAACTTAAATAATAAAAAATTACGAAGCTCGTACATTATAATGGGTATTTATTGGTGACTTTATTCACTTGCCACTACGTTCTTTCAACATAACATTCTATGTAACATAAAATTACATTCTTTATTTTAAAATTAAAAATAAGAAACAAGCATGTTTTACCCGTACAAATGAAAAAAGGATGTCATGTTATGACACTTACACATCTTATTTTTTGGAGGAATGTCTCATAAACGAAAAGTCGAATGGGACAAGTTTGTCTGGTCCATCGAGCCGGATAAAGTAGTAATGTTAGCCCTAAAATTCCAAAACTGGTCCGTGATTTGACAAATGACAAAAAAAGTTTTGGAATTTGTGTGACAAAGTGACACTGACATAATAAAAATTCAACCAACTAGTGATCTGTACGTACGTAACAGTCGGCCAATCAAACCGCAGAGCTGGCGTATCGTCGCAGCACAAAGGCGAAATTTGTTTTTATACAAAGCACATAACATTAACGCTCTATTCTGGTTATAATATGCTCGATGGACTGAGGCCTTAGACAAAGTAACATTAAAAAAACGATAACGAAGTTCGAAAAGAATAAAATGTATGGGATTGACATAGCCGTCGTCAATTATGTCACTCGTTATCGTTATCGCAAGTTGGTAGACAATGTTAAAATTCGTAACAAAATCTTATACTATCAATTGGTTATCGAACACTTATGTCAAGATTATGTTATTTTATTATTGATTCGTTATCCGTGGGCGTGGGCCATGGGGGGCAACATTTTCACAATTTTTATGAGTTATAGTGTGTATGAGGTCTATTTACATAGAAATTAATATTAATTTTTTGGTCCGATTTGACACTTCTGGTCGAACTTTGTTGACACTTGACAGTTGTTGGCGTTGCACTGTCACGATCTTTGATTGATCATTGGCTAGAAAATTATTATCGTTATCTCAAAGACGATAACGAATTTCGGCTACAAAGCGATGTCACTTTGTCTACAGGCCCTGGCCTCTGTACTTTCGTCCTATTTACCCAGAACAACTGAGGTGGTCCCATTTCTCCAAATCTAAATCAAGCTGCATTTTATTAGCATCATATAAAACATTGTAAGGGAAATATCGTGAGGAAACCTGCGTTCCTAATCAGATTTATAGTCATTGAGACTGTGTAGAGTTACCACCAAGCCTAGGCCCATTAAATAAGCCTCTGGCCTAAACACCCTTTCCGCCTATTTTTGAGGAGGTATCCCGTCCTCAGTATTTGGATATATTATAAGGATCGCTTATGATGTGCTGATGAACAAGAAAAACGTAACAAGTGTGCCTCTCTCTCTGACGGTTCCTTACAAAGATGTTTTTTTATTTTATTTTATATAGTAAAAAAATAACGATTTTTTTATATTTAAATATGTTGTTAGACTTATCTTCTTCCCAAAATTCATGATTCTGTATTAATATAGTATAGCTTATGATTTGAAAGAGCGACAGACGGATAACGTTGTGAGGGTCAGACATGCAAACCTAACGATTACAAAAACATTGCAAAAAAAATGTAAAAAAAACACCACAGCGTATTTAACTGATTTTTACAGAAAATGTGCTCAAAAAATGTAACACGGTTTAAGGTTACACATAAATGGTACAAACGCGGGCTGCCAACGAACTTTCAGGATACAATAGGTTTTTGTCCAATTCACAGCTTTTAGGTTAAGCCCATGAATATTAAATTAATGAATAGTAGCTTTTTGTATAGAAAACTGCTGAAAGTTTTGAATATTTTAACAGTTGCCCAAAAGTTTGTTAGTTTAATTAGCTATTAATTATAAAGTTACGGGTAGTATTTTATCTGACAAGATTCGAGCAATAAATTTGGGAATAAATTTCTTTCTCTTTTGTCCACTCTTCCTATAGATGCGGTATAAAGGGCAGCTTCCTCAGTTCAATAGGCTTTGCCAAAGGTGCTGGCTTCACCTTACCTCACCTGCTATAAATTAATTCATTAAATCTAAAAATCATTTATGTTAACATTACTATGCTTAATGAATAAAATAAAAAATTGTAATTATTGTAAATTAGCAATAAAATATAGAATATCATAAATGTAAAGAATAATTATTGTCATTTAATTATAATGTTTAAAATAAATTGCAACAATGTCATTATTAACAATAATAAAAAATATCACAATACATAATTAGTAACAGGAATACAATCCCAACATTTATTCATAATTCCAAAGGTCATTTATTATGCAGCATTAATCGGCCTTCTTGGCATGCATTGAGGGAGGCCTATGTTCAGCAGTGGACGGATAGAGGCTGATAATGATGATGATAACGATGATGATGATAAATTCATTTAAATCATGAAATAATTTTCTTTTGAGCAATGTCGTAAGATTGTTTTTAAATTTGTTGAAAGTTAATTCTTTTTGTTGGCAAAAAATGCCTGTACATATGCATTATTTAGTAGGATAGGCAAAAAGATAAAGTGGTCAAAATCACATACAATATAAACAAGTTGACCTGGAACTAGCCCAGGCAACTTTACGAATCCTGAGACATGAAATAGTAAGTCAAGTTTCTAGTATGTACGCTGGATATAATGCTCTTCTTTCTAACAGTAAATATGAGGCTTCAAAATAAGCAGGATACAGCAAAACTGTTTTATAAAAGCAATAGATAAGCAGAGACTACAGTCTACTGTTTCAAAATAAATATAACAAAATAATATAAGTGTGAATTTTTCAAAGCTAACAACCTCGTTGAATTGGAGCGTACTTAAGATTTGACTTGCTATAAAATATTTATATTTGAAGCTTCGAGAGCTTACTTGAGCCAAAGTATGGGGCTGAACATAATTATATTCAAAAACATGATAACGATATTAATGAAGATTAATAATTAGACTTTCAAAGTTCTAGATACAAGGTTAGAATGGGTATTTTGTAAGGTGCTGTTGTACCACTTGTTTCGTCCTCATAATACCTTTGGCAAGGTACCACTATCCAACTTTTCATTATATTTCATATTCCATAATTTGGAAGAGAAGGACAGGACAGGTAGTGTAAGTACTGACACCGGGACGTTGTTTTATTTTTGTTGTTGTTGATATTACATCTTTTATGCCTTCAGAAGGCAAACAAGCATGCGGAGGATCATTCAGTGACCTCCGACACCCATAAACGTCCGCCAAAGAAGCTATGCAGATGCAGATGTTGTGGGCAACGCTTTTGCGTTGCCCTTCTTTTCCCTATCCCCCAATGGGTCACCGGAATGTCACAAATCGCTCGAAACGCTACAGTATAGCCGTCACTTGTCGCCGGTGTTATCTGAGCGAGAGGTACTACCACCCCGGTCGTGCCAGCACAATTCAGCTGCAAAGCAGCATGGCACTTAAACGTCTCAGGAGAGACAACGGATGAATGAGTTACTTTACTTTTAGAGCTACTTTTTTAACACCGGGAAACGCTCTGAGGCATCCCACCGGGGAGTGGGGACTCCCCACACGGATATGTGGGACTCGCTGCGCCCGAAAGATGGTAAAGTGGACGCAGCTCTCGCTAAAACCCGGCGAGTACTCCACCAATCCTGCCGTTGGTGAAGTGCTCCGGATCTGTTGAGAAACAGGGCACCTCGACGGCTAGCCAGTCCCCAAGGGACCGATGCCACCTCCACAGGGGGGTTGCCCACACTACACGACAACGTCGGGACAGTACAATGGGGTGAGGTTCCCATCCTCGCCCCTTGTACACCCCCCCTTTTTTATCTTTAACGCCGGGAAATGCTCTGAGGAGTACCCTCACTCCCCACGCGGGTATGTGGGTCTCACTGCGCCTGAAAGCTGGTAAATGGACGCAGCTCTACCCACTAAAACCCGGCGAGTGCCACCAATGCCGCCTTTAGTGAGGTGCCCCGTATCTAATAAACAAACAGGGCACCTCGACGGCTAGTCAGTCCCCCAAGGGACTGACGCCACCTCGACTGAGGGGTTGTCCCGCACCACAGAACAACCCCTCCCAACGTCGGGACAGTACAATGGGGTGAGGTTCCCATCCTCGCCCCTTGCCCCCTGCTTTTTTGTCCCCTCTTCTTATAAGAGGGGTACAAAGAGCCCACTCGGCTCAATTAGCTTCGCCCAAGGTGCAGCGGCTCACCCTAGGCTACTGAGCCCCACTGCCACGTCAAGGCCTGAACCATGGTGGGGACCCCTTGTACCCCCTGCTCTTTTGTCCCCTGTTCTTATAAGAGGGGTACAAAGAGCAGCTCCCTCGGCTTAATTTGCTTCGCCCAAAGTGCTTCGTTCACCTTAGGTTACTGAGCCTCACCGCCACTACAAAGCTTGAACCATGGGGGGATGAATGAGTTACCTGGGCTAGCCACAGGTGAACTTGTTGATGTTCTTGGGCGTTGCTGACCACTTTTAAATTTTAATTTGGTAACTTGTCTGCCCGTATGTTTATCGAAGTGACATAAAATGGTGAAGATTAAGAGTGATGGGCATGAAACCTGTCTTTAGTTTTCCTTACTAAAGGATTTAAAAAAACTTTTTTATAACAAGTCTTCAGGTCTTTTCCATTGGTCGCGCCGTTGTCGTCTGTCATAATTAAAGAGGCTTTAAGCATTTATTTTATTTTTGATTTTAGTATTAGGTATTATTTTTGTCATTAAAGTTTTTATATTTATATTGTACTGATATCCAGGGTGATTAATCTGAAACATTTTTTGACGTTACAATGTCTTATAATTCGATGGAGCCGGCTGCAAGAACGAAAAAACATGACTCATGCGTCGTTACCTCACTCTGAGGCGTTCCATTTTCTTATGACGTTGTCAGGTTCAACTATCGTCAGTAAACCGACTTTATTTTTATTTAAACGAGGATTCTTTATGAAACCTGTCTTTAGTTTGCTTCATTAAAAAAATAAAAATACACCTTTATAACAAGTCTTTTTCATTGATCTCTCGTTTGTCATATCCAAAGAGGCTTTGAGCATTTAAGTGAGGATTCCTGTTCCAATAGTTCCCAAGGGAGTCTTCCATCTTACGCATTACATTAAAGTTTTCAGCGTTGAGGTTTATTTTCATTATGTCCTGCGAGTTGTTTGGAAAAAAAACATATTATTGAAAAAAAAAACATTTTTAAAATAAATTAAAACATCAATTTCATATGTAACGTAAGACGAGCTACTAATGAAGATACCGTGTAATTGGACTGCAAATCCCTCGTGAATTGTGAGACAGGATTTTTTTCCATTGTATAGGATTTATTTATTTTATGTAGTGTAGTGTGTTACAGGCAGGATTTATTTAGATATTTTTTAGCCAGAGCGATGCTCCTCTAGTTTTGCTTCATGGGAATGTATAAATGCGATGCGAGTAGTCTGGGTTTGCCCATCTTGGTGTTCATTGAAATAGCCTTAGTTTTGATATGAACGGAAAAAGGTTAATAGTGCCGATGATGGTGATGATGACCGTGTCAACATCACTTGCTTGTTGAAGAAAAACATCGCGAGGAAACCTCTGACTGAGAAGACAGTGAATGTAAAATTGTGTAAAGATTTCTAACCTACATTGAGGCAACACATAGACGGACTTCGGCCTGATCTATCCACCCCTGATTTTCAGGAAACGTATAAAGCACGCTTATTTTATGCTTTAGCTATAGTTATTAGTGTTTTGCCTCACTTATTTCTCGCATGACGGCAGACGTTGTCTTGCTCTTAAACAAAATGGATGCCCTAACCGATGGTTCTTTTTATACAAACTAAACTAAACTAAAAAAGCAATATTTTTGTTTGTTATTGCAGGGAAATGCTTTTTACGCATATAGCCAGACCTTGATTTGTAGATTCTACCCCTATGTGGGACTCGCACCTGGGAGTACCCTACCCTTAAAATATAACCACTGCGAGCGCCTTCAGCCGCTTTTTGAGGTCCCGGATCTGCAGGCAACAGGATCAACTTAATGACAGGATACAAACCTTGGCCTGACGGTAACCAACACAACAAAAAGGTTTAGTAGTTTCTCGGTGCAAAAGTTATTCAGACTTCACTCCACTCTTGAACCTTATTGCCCATCGGCCATCCATATTTATATCCATATATCAATTACGGAATACCTTACAAAAAAATATTAGAAAAAGTCTCAAGACACACAGCATCCACGAAATAATCTTATTTTATATTAATAAACCTAACCTAGCCCGAAGATAATTTCGCCTCGGTGGAACAATGCTGAAGCTTGTATACATAATGTATAAGTTAACTTACTCTGTTGTTTCTAAACTTGACTACGCGTGACAGGGAGCTGGGAAGTTGAAAACTTTATTATTTAATTATATCACTTACATTTCAGTCATCATTTCTATTGAGTTATTCATTTAAATCGCAGTCACGGCTAATCCGAACCGGTAACCTAACCTAACCACTAGGTTAGATATTGACATATTGCTAAGTATTGATTTAGCATACAGATGTGTATAGAAATACATACAGATACATAGAGCCCCGTGTTTAAGTTATAATACATGACGATACACATTATTAAGGATAAAGTTCGTTTAAAAATTAATATCTATACTGATATTATAAAGCTGAAAAGTTTGTTTGTTTGTTTGAACCCGCTAATCTCAGGAACTACTGGTCCGATTTAAAAAATATTTCAGTCTTAGATAGCCCATTTATAGAGGAAGGCTATAGGCTATATAACATCACGCTGTGAATAACAGTAGTTAAGTTGAGTTAGTTAACGCGGGCGAAGCTGCGGGCAACAGCTAGTAATAAAATATAGTAAAAAAAAACTAAAAACACGCTTTAATAGCAAACAGAACTAAAATTTTTAAAATAATTTCAATACAATAATTAAATGGACTGGAATGGGTACAAACTACAAAGCACCACACGCTTTTTTAATATCATTTTTTTCAGTAAGAGGTAGTGCTTTGCAGCCGAATTGGCCCATGAGTGGGAATGTAAAAGGAGGGCCACTTGTGCGGATGTGTATAGGCGTCGGTAGTCGCCTAACTCCGACTGTTTATTTCCCCCCCCCCCCCTGATATAAAAAAGGCGAGGAGGGTGTTGGTCTATAGTTCACTGATGCGCTGTCGCAATGGTGAGATTCAGACACCTTCAAAAACTTTTAATCTCATCAGGCATACTGGTTTCATCACGATTTATTTGTCCCGTTTTTTAAATACTAGCTGTTACCTGCAGCTTTGCCCGCGTTAACTTATATTACGGACGTATCCAGACAGATGATGATCATTATTTTACTTTATTATTATTTTTTGTATCTCTAATGGAAATAAGGTAGCGTTTTCAATGTAAGATTCCAAGTGGCTTAAATTTTTCCAACTCTTTATATTATTTACCAATTTATCCAAATCTTAGAAAATTATATACTATAAGCTAAAACTTGCCTCAGGAATTACTGTATCTTAAGTTGAAAACAGCATGAAAATACGGACAGGTGCGGCGGAGGACTTTGTTTTATATTATGTAATGATGATAAAAAGTAAATACCTGTCCAATGACCGCTTTCTAATTGCTTAATTATAATTAAAATGGATATTGTATGTTATCCTTAGACATAATATGCCATCGCGGACTTTCCTGTAGACCTATTTAAGATACACATTTCCACCATACATTATTTTGTTATATCTCAAAGGATTTAGGCCACATGGTTCCCGTTCCCGTGGGATTTACGGAATAAAAACTATTATATGTCCTTTCTTGAGTCTCAAACTATCTTCGTACCAAATTTCATCCAAATCGGTTTGGTGGTTTAGGCGTGAAGAAGATACAGACAGACAGACAGGCAGAGTTACTTTCGCATTTATAATATTGGTAAGGATATGCAAAACTTATCCTTTCCTGGCGCTATAACGGATATAGATGATCGCTCCCAATTATCTATCATTGGTTTAATAGATATCTTCGCAGGCGACGAACAGGGGTGCGTAGGAGGCGCTACTTAATGTGCCTCCAGTAACGACCCTGTGCTCGTGTCGGGCCGAGGCTGGGGTTAACCTGGGTCCAGATAGGCACGACGTCGTCGGGGACTGCTAAAAGTATCGTGAAAACGAACGGCCGAGCAGTCCCCCCTTTCAAGGAGGAGTCTGGCCTCTCGCCGGAGTCAGCCTGTCGCCGAGGGTCCTGTGTTGCCTGCAAGATCCGGGACCCTCAAAAAAGGCGGCGGAGGGCGCTTGCAGCGGTTTTAGTGGGTAACGACACTGCCAAGTGCGAACCCCACACACGGCTAGGTTTAAAACCAACCCTGGTCCTAGCTATGGTTTGGGCTGCAAATTTCCGCTGCAGACCGAAAAAAATAAATAGATATCTTATCTTTACTAAGCATTTTTTTTTCTAATACTTTATTCTCTTTTAAGATACACTTTTATTCCTTATTCGTAAGCATTTTTTTTGAATATAGTTTTTTATGTCTAATGGCCGTCCTTTTTAACTTCAAATAACTTCTAATATAAGCAAAATAAGATAAAAGGAAAGGGCAATTTTTCTCCCATTTCCCCAAAAGTACCTAGCATCTTTCAAAGTTATTTATTACTCCGGCTTTTTCTGACTTGATTTAAATCCTCGCTAGGGTGATATCTTAATTGTTTAAATGAGATTGTTTAGAATTTTTTAAATAAAAAACTTCCATTCTAATCAAATAAAGAGGTTATTTTATATGTATTTGAGATGATTTTTCAAATAAATTTAATCGTTTCATTTAAAAAAAAAATCGTCAAATAATGCTACGTTGTGACTGAGCAACATCTTTATATTATATATAATTCTTCTGTACTTGTCACTAATTCTTCTGTACGTGTCACTAATTCTTCTGTACGTGTCGCTAATTCTTCTGTACGTGTCACTCAACACCTAAGGAGCTGAACCGATGTTGATGATGTTTTTTATGTTTGTTCAAGTGGATTCGAGAATGGTTTAGATTCACAAAAAAATGTACAGGACAACGTCTGTTAGTGCCACTAGTATGCTATAAAAATTATCATTATCAGCGGATACGGCTATACATCTTCTAACGGGTGTGAAACCGTGGGTAATAGCTAGTACTGCATATATTTAAAATAGGATAGTCAGTCGCTTTGTGGTCATTTGTAAACGTCATAAAAATAAAGTTCAATGCGCCTATCTTGAGACGACATGATATCTGTATCCTGTATATACCCTATATACCCTTCAAAACCCGACATTTCATTTCCAGAACGAGCCTTTACCAACTAGATAATTGCCATTGTTTCATTCATTCATTCATTCAGCCAAAACAAATCCACTGGATGTAGGCCTCCCCTAAGGATCTCCACAACGCTCGGTCCTGCCCCGCGATAACGACAGTTCACGATATCTATGTTCGTATGTAAAATATAAAAGAAAGATAAAAAAGATTGTTCAAAATTGATTTGATGCCACAAAATATCAAAATCAACAAACAAACAATAGTGACACGTAACGTAATAATCAACCAATTCATAATTTACCGCAAGTACCAATTACAAAAATTAAATATAATGACAAAATGTTGACTAACCCAAAAGATTCTCTCTCGAATTTTGTAAGAGAGAGAGAATTTACGCCTGATCCTATGATCAGGTGTAAATGTAACTAATAAAAACTTAAATTCTATTTTTATGGCTCTTTGTGTATCTTCAGATATATTAATTATAATTCGATTTCTAAAAAACACTAATAGTGTAGGCATTGACGGAATATCTACTGAATATAATATTTTTTTCTATGTTAGTTGGATAGGCAAACTGGCAAACGTACCACCTGATGGTATGCCTTAAACGAGCCCATGCAACTCATTTATGTGTTGCCTATCCTGAGACATAAGATGTTAAGTCTCGGTGCCAGTAATTACACTGCCTGTCTTGCCCTTCTCTCCGAAACACAGCAAAGCTGTTTCTCGGGCGCTTCCATCCCACCGGTAACATGGTTATTTTCATCACTAAAATTATTTAAAATGGGATATTTACCGTGTTTTTCTCTTTTATTTCGCGGAGCCCGATATTTCGACATTATCTGCGAATGTCTGGTTCCTGATATGAGACTGGATATTGAAAGTTAAAATAAAAAAAAATGCCAGTCAGCGTTTCGTTTAGATAAACTTGCATCGAACTTCAATAATATAAATTCTTTGCTCATGGCATATCAAGGTCTAGTTGACTGTCATGGCGTCATATTTTGGGTTAATTCAACATTGAATTAACCCAAATTTTAATGAAGAATTGGCATTTAAAGCGCAAAAGAGGTGTATACGATCAATGTTTAAACTACATTATACTGATAGTTGCAAGATTTTTTTTTTCAAAAATATAGCATTCTAACACTTCCGTCACTATAAATTTTGGAAAGCGCTATGTTTAAAAAAAAAATAGTAACTTATTTAGTCGTATTACTGACATAATAACTCGAAATAGAAGAGATAATAATATAATAATATTATGTTTACAAAAAATGTAAAACAACACTAATGAATAAAAGAATATATTGTATGGCTCCGAAGATATTTAAGACTTGGAGAAACTTTAATGCTGACAAATGTAAGAAAAATATAATTAATATTCTATTGTAATGGTGGGGTGTATTATAATGTTACTGACTTTTGATTAAGTTAAATGATAAAAAGAGTTAAACGATAAAATTCCATAAAAATTATATTCTATAATTTGACGTTGTTCTATATTTTGAATTTACGATAAGATAATTTGTGTTAAGTATTCTATAACTTAACTTTTTTCTATATTATTGACTTTCCAACATATTTATAAGCCTAACAGGTAGGCCATAGAGAAACATGTAGAAATCTTAGAGCATATGACTACTATAGAGCATATAACGCACAGATATAACCTCATTTTAATATCAGCCGTTTAATTACAGCTCATAAACTTATTGTACTCTCAAACTCGTATAATTATTAGAATTGCGAAATGGTTGGCTAAGATAAGTGGATTAGACCTCTGAAGCTGTTGAGGTTATGTTTCTACTGAAATAACTAAGATAATGTCCACGAACATTATAGCGCTTACCATTTTAATATGTATGATGTTATTTAAATACTAAAAAATGAGTTTATTTTGGTGTTCAATTAATATTAAAAAAATAAAATAATTTTTTGAATTCCAAAAAAAAAATATACACATATTATGTGAAGTTATAGCGGTTGTTTTATTTCTTTCTTACTTACAAACTCTACATTATATTTTGTCTGTATTTCTTCGTGCGTGAGAAATATTTTTTAGACGTTTTTTTAAGACTTTACCTGCGTAAGGGTTTCTGCAAAAACTTATTTTTATAATTATTACTGATAAAAAATATAAATATAAAATTTCACTAACATGAATAACTCACCAAATACCAAATACCAAGTTAATATTTTATTTTTGGTACGCCCGGGGTAAAGCAGTAAAATCGTTTTACATAGTAATTATCTTTCAGAAGTATTAATGCAGTAACCATCGCTGGCACCCTGCCAACAGTTTTAGGCTTAGCACAAGACACCATAACAGACTGTCTAGAGCGGTTTTGATTATAAGGAAAAAATTGGTTAAAATTGTACTTTCATAACTTTATTGAGTTGATAAAGTCATTCATTCGTCAAGGATATTTAAAGGTTTTTAAGAAATGCAGTTTATACCAAAATATGATTTTTTAATACATAAGGTGGCGAAAAATTCGGCTCATAAAACTCTACCTATGTCCACTAACTTCTATAGCTTTTAAAGCTGAGAGTGCTGTCGCCTACCTTTTTCAGATGAGGTAAAATTATGGAAATTGAAGACTGGATAATATGGAATAGGATTCCCACCGTGGTTCAGACCTTGAGTGGCGGTGGGGCTCAGTAGCCTAGGGTGAGCCCAGCATCTTGGGCGACAAAAGAGCGGGGGGCAAGAGGCGAGGACGGGAACCTCTGCCCATTGTACTGTCCCGTGGAGATGGCGTCGGTCCCATAATCTAATACAGCCTGTATTATAGGTAATTGGATTTAATTGCTTTGTTTTCACTTATATCGGCAGTCCCTGTGACTGGTTGGGTTTTTTATTTTGTTATCGCAGGGAAATGCTTTTTACGCATGTAAACAGGATCTCGAGTTGATCCTGACCCTGAGATGTGGGACAGGATTGCACGGTGAAGGCCAGATTAGACCTCGTAAGGGATTGCCCGACTGCTACTAAGCAGTACCTGCGACGTCGTGTCATACTGGGCTTTCATCTTGATCACAGGGGCATTACTGGAGGAACCTTAACCCTTAATTACTCGCGTGGGGTATATTTTACCCCAAAGCATATTTAATTGCAACACCTAACATACAATTTTTTTACCGTGGCCTTCCTAGTAGCTGCCTAAATAGCTCCCCCCTCCACGATTTAGTCACGTGCGTCACGTTACAACGTGCGATCAAGCCAGGAGATCGCGTCTGGGGTATATATTGCCCCACGCGAGTGTTGGTGTTACTTTTTTTGACAAGTAAGTAGTAAACATTTTTATTTATTTTGTACGTTTTATGCTCTTGTTATTGATTGTTATGCTAATGTTTGGCCTTTTTTTGTTTGGCGATTGTTTTGGGGCCACATAAAATCGGGACTGTGTTTTCTCGCACAGTCACTTAACTGAGTGGTTTCCATTTTAGGAACTGTATTACACTGTTGTGCATTTTATTACAGTTGTTATTATTTTACTATTATTATTTTTTTCTTCAGTGCTTTCATTATTATTAAAATAAAATCATATACTTATATATACTTTTTTTTGTAGGTAAGTATATATTTTTATGTAGGTATTGTGTTCGTTATTTCATACTTTTGTTAACTATAGTAATATAATATGTACCTTAGAATAATTAAATATATATTTTTTTCTTTTCTATCTTATTAAACGTAAGTAGATAATAATTATTATACTATATGTGTGTAACAGTGTAATAATTTACCTAAATAAATGTTCTTCTATTCTATTCTATTCTATTCTATTCTATTCTAATGTTGAGTTATATTTTTAGGTTACAACGTTCGGAATGGCAAACCGAGGCCTCTACTCAACGTAGCTGGCATCAACGCCTTGGTGATATATAGAAGCAATGTTGAGCAAGGCATCTTCAGACGTGAATTCCTGAAGCATCTTGCAGTAGATCTGACAAAGGCTCACCAACAAACTCGAGCGAAAATACCACAGCTACCCAGGACTATACAAAAACGTCTCAAGAGAAGTGCTGATGCTCAGGCTCCTAGCTCCACGTCCAGAGGTGGCCCATCCAATTCGTACAAAAAGTGTCATGTGTCCAAGGTCAAGGTAGAAAAAAATTAGGTTGATGTGTGCCAAATGCAACCAGCACGTCTGTCATAACCATTCCATCATGACATGTAATTAATGCAATGAATAAATTGTTCTCTATTTTATATATTGATCTCATCAAAATGTTGCTAGAAATCTTGATTATGAATACTGTTATCCTCTAGCGAGATGTTGATTTTTCTAAAGGTTTACTTATAAAAATAATATTAAGCAGTAATACAGTCATTCTGGGTAACTTTGGACCTGTGGTATAACATTGGACCACACCTTGAACAAACACTTTTCTTTTTTTTATCTGGTATCAAATCGAGTTTTTTAAAATGTATGTATCCGAATGTGAAGTATAGAATCCATAGACAATAAGGAACGAAATTTAACATGAAATCAATGTCAGGTGTCAAACCAAACACTTGTTTGTTTTCCCACCTTGCAGACGCCGTTGTGTATGGGCTGTGTTCAATTATTGTTAATTTGAGTTTTTTGAGCTAGAAATTGATAAGCTACTGTATTTTTGTATTATATAATTATAGTCTTTTTATTTAAATGTTCTTTTTTGACTGACTCATGCTTAAATGTTCCGTAATTACTAAAATCTTGAAGCCAAAATATCAAGTATTTTGGGGTAACATTAGACCGTGACTTTTGTGCCTAGTAAGGGGAGAGTAATTGTTGATTTTTAAAGTAAAATGTCTTATAATTTCACTGTAAGTCAATTTAATGCTAATAAATTTGATTTTTGTATAAGTTTATAAGAAGTTTATAAGACTGTTTAAGATTCTTGATTCTTACTGTTGAATAAGTATGTGTCTTTATGATTGATCTCAATCTGACTGTTACGTTATACATGTGTAAGCGATAAAACTTATACTGTTTTGATGTCCAAAGAATAAAGTATTTTTAAATTACATTAAGTAATATGTTGATTTCATTAAAATTATAAAAATCACCTCACATCTTTAGCCATTTTCAAAAAACTAAGGGGCCATTTTCCTAAATCTAGCTTTTTAGTATGGATTTTTTAATCTGTGGCAGTAAAGCTGAATTCTAAATGATAACTTGTGGATCGTAGGAGCATTTAACATGGTCCAATCATGCCTAAAATGTACAAAAATGCAATAAAATAGTTTTTTAAGGTGAGAAAAAATAATGATCTAATGTTACCCCAAAATCAATATAACTTTGGACCACTCCTATTTCTGTCTACATCTTCGGATTTACTCATCAATTGTCTATATTTTTTTCTTACAGCTATCCACAACATCAAAAGATCACACAAAACGCAATTACTTTGTAGCACTTTTATACATTTTATTGACTATCTGAAATTTATTGAATAGTGATCCAAAGTTACCCAGAATGACTGTACTTTCTTCTATTCAATTTTTCAAATGGGGTAAAATAAACCCCACGCAAGCGATAGTGTAACTTTTTTGACGCGAGTAATTAAGGGTTAAGTAGTGCCTCCTACGCACCCCCGTACGTTTCCTGCGGGGGAGGCCTCTTCGGCGGCCTCCTTTCTCACCCACTCGTCGGCTTCCTTGAGGGACATTACTGCCTCACAGAAGGAGACTATCGCCATACAGGACTCGTCGTCACCGAGCATCGCGTTGATGACACTCGGCAGAGACAAGTCCCTTCCGATTACTGATGTCAGATCGCCCATCTCGGACACACCTTGAAACCTGCCAATGCAATGCATGAGGAGATTGAAAATCTTAGAGGGGAGTATGAAGTGCCATTCTCCATTTGGCCAAGACAAAGGTAAACTAATGCTCTCGCCTGATTTTGGGGGTGCGGGGACGCTTAGGCTATGCTTATAGCTACAAAGTTGATTTTTCGGATATAAATAACACTCCTGAACTGTCCGTCCATCTGTTGGGTCATGGCTACCAATATCGTTATTTATCATTAAGATCCACTGTTAATTAATTCCTAAAATACCTTGTATTATATTGTGTTTTTTAAATTATTTTTATATTCCAATTTTCATCATCAACAAGTACTCTGCTGTTGGATGTAGGCTTTCTTTGAACTCGTGTCATGTTATCAGCTGATAAGAATAATCGTTTGGCTTAGGTAATCATAGTATTTTGTACCAATTATACTATTTTAATAATGTTTTTGAGACGGCAATAGCTGTGAAATAAAATTCAGTAGAACAATAGATTTGTCAGAATAAAATTTTACGTATTTAATATATTTTTATTTTAACATTTAAAGTAAATACATCACAATTAAATTTACAAACATAAATATAAATAAGCCAAGCCATAAACCAAAAAAGTGCCCACAAATAAAAATGAAATCTATAAAATCGAAGAAGTGAAATATATAGTAAAACTTTGATCACGATATACAAGTCCACAAAATTGAATCCCGCAGTTGCAGCTGCTATTGTTGAACGAGTAATCTCCAACATATACGCAAGAAAGGATTATTGAGATAATATTTCGTCGAAGCTTCTAGAGTTGTAACAAGAACGACAAGAAGATTTCTTACAAAATAATTTGAATTTATTCTAAGGGCGTTTTTATAAATTAAATTGCAACTTTTACAAAATAATTCGTTTTACATACTTATGCAAAGCACTCTGCCAGTTATGATTGTGTTTACAAGGAATCATTATAAAAAAAAAACTCAAACAATCACACGGACTGCCGATATAAGTGAAAACAAAACAATTAAATCCAAATACCTTTAATACAGGCCGTAAAATATTGTGACAACCTATGCAATTTAAACGGCGCACAAAATGGCCGCTTGACATAATTTAGAAGCAACACAATTTGCAAAACAAATATTGCATAATCTTATAATATAGGTAAATAAATCAAACGTCAAACTGTGTTTCCAGCGTTTCGTGTGCGGTGTCGCGAGCTCAGAGATTTTATCTCATCTATAAATATGCGTACCGCGCTAAAAGGATTTTACACTTCAAAAATTGTTAACAAGACTAGATTATGTTACAATTATGTAAACGAGATCGAAGTAAGTCTCGATTTAATGGGATAGTTGAAGTTATTTGAATTTAATACGATAATAATATGCATATTTGTGAAACTTGCCAAATAAACTACTACTACGGAAACTAGCCACAATTATAGGTCTGTCAAATACGAAAAAATCTAAAAGTTTCGGAGATTAAAGCTAAGCAAACAAACGCATATACATTTGTAAGGAATTATAACACGGCACTAGGTTAACGATGTGTGTATTTTTTACATTTTCAAGCTCAACCGTACAAAGCGAACATAAAGTGTAAACGAATATATTTCGAATTGCAAAGGCCATACACTATGGCTTTTAGTGAAATTATTACTGTGTGATAAAAGAATCGTGTGAATAGACCAAGCTTTTTATATTTTGTTAACAAACTACACATAAACAGCATTAAAGCAAACTAACATAATATACACTGACTCGACCATCTACGACCTCTATGGTTCAAATTTAGATAAAGGGGAAAGGGATAAGGACGTAAACCTCATCCCATTGTACTGTCCCGACGCTGGGTGGGGTTGTTCTCTGGTACGGGACAGCCCCTCTGTGGAGGTGGCGTCAGTTCTTCGAGGGATTGACTAGCCGTTGAGGTGCCCTGTTTGCTCATTAGATCCGGGGCACCTCGACAGCTACTCCTGTATAGTCAGGATCGACAGCGGTAACCACTAAATGACCCTTTGATATGATCTCATGCAGCGCATGGTGCACGTTAAAACTGCCTTGGGACCCGCAATGAATTCAATCAGAAGAATTCAGGAGGAGTAGGAAATATTGCCAGTTTCCCTCCCCGGTTAAAGCGGGAGACAGTACGGGATTGCAATGAAGAATACATACCACCAGGTACGTGAGAGCCCAGGGGTTTTGTGGGACTCTCTGCGCCCGAAAATATGGTAAAGTGGGCGCAGACTCTACCCACTAAGCCCCAGCGGTGTTCTCCATTCTGACAGCCATTGCTCGGATTACCACAGGGAGCGACAGGTCCGCAATAACCTCAACCATGAGCGGCGCCCTTTCCTCCGTCCAAGCACCGTACGATGACCCGCTCTCGGATCCTCTAGCTACTTCTTCCACTCGCAGAGCATTCTCCTGGCCTCGTCACCATCCGAGACCTTCAAATACTTATCTCCTACTCTTCTAAGGATTACCATGATCTACATTATTACTCCCCATTCCTGTCCTATGCTGAAAATATATTAGCTCATCATCATTTCAAATATTATTTTCATGCTGAATTATGCATGCATACTTTCCGGCACGAACCGATTCTGAATGTTAACAAAGGTGTAAATGGAAAATTTTAAAAGTTTTCTCAGTTTTTTTATATACCTTTGGCACGAAAAACTATCGGTCTGGCCCTGTTGCCCTACAAACTATCGAATAACACTTCAATTCGTGAACTCTTTTCATATGAAGGCAACTTGTTTCATATGGATGAGTTTCCTTCTAAACCAATGAGCCGTGGGGTGAGGGGGGGAGGACGTGGTATGAAATTGTAATCTTACATTTACTATTTACCATCTGTTTCGAAAATTACATTAGACATACGTCTAATGTTCGTGTAATATTTTTTGAACTTGACTCATACCAATGCCTAGGCTTGCCCGTATCTGCTGATAGGTCACTCTCTTATCTTCCTCTATCATGCGTCGCACAGCACTGATGTTATCTTCAGTAGTCGCTGTTAAAGGACATCCCTCACGCGGATCATCACTGAGATTGCTACGTCCACGCTTAAACTCGTTAAACCAATTGTAAATAGTGGCACGAGATGGGGCTTCATTAAAAAATGCTAATCACAGCCTATCATAGCTTTGTTGTTGAGTAAGCCCACAACGAAAGTCATAATAAATCATTGACCGAAAATTTTCACGCGTTATGTTCATTTTCACGTGTAACAAGAGTTTTAGATTTGCTGCCAATTCACAAAAACAAATGACAAATGAATGCAATATACTACATTAGGTTACCAAAGAGTTCTTAAATTGAAATTCAAAAAAAGTTTTCATGTTCAATGTTTCTAACTGGCCAGTTCTAAACATTTTCAGTGTTACCCACGTAGGATCACTCCATTGTATGTCTGTCGTGTCAAACTAAAACCCATAGGGTACTTCCCATTGACACAGAATCATGAAATTTGGTGAGATGCTAACATAAGTCTGAAAAAATCTGAAAACCGTTAGTTTGTTGATATTTGTAAACAAGCGTGATATTTCACAGCTTCACTGTAGTTTTTGCCGTAAGTATATATAAAACTGGTTAAAATTTCATTCGTTTTTTCTATGCATAAGTTACAAACTCATTCGAACTAGCGTAACTATTTAAATGAGGGGTTTAAGGGTACTTAAAATAACTTTGTGCCTTCCTATGGTTGTTGCAAACTATGCAAAACATCATGGCTATAGAAAGCGATAGAACTCTTAAAAATATAATATTATAAAGAGTGAAAATAGGTTTGTTAAAAAAAACATACAGACGAATTGAGAACCTCCTTTTTTTTAAGTCGGTTAAAAACCTGTGTGGATATGAGGGAATTAGAAGTTTTAAATCTTTCCCGAAAGTTAATATTAGCTCGTTTACGTTGTCGCGTTTGGGGGGTGGTGGTAGGACCCGTGATACGACCAGATAGAAGTAGGGGTTTGAAATAAGATGCTGTAAGGGTACCTTATCTTAAAGCCGAAATTTTTCTTCAGCTGACCCACGTTCCGACAGCGTGTTTGTACGGTAGGGAAGGACACTGGCCTGACTGGTGTCTCCTGGCGAAGATGGCTGGACACGGGGAGATCTCCACCGGTATTCAATGCCAGTAATTCAGCCGGTAATTCAGCCGCTAATACAGCCGGTCGGCTGTTGTGTTCTTCTTAGATTTAGGTAGGTAGCCAAATTTTGTAAATTCCCAGCGGAATTTAAGCCGTGTTAAATTTTCGAGGATTAGCCTCGAGATGGCCGAGGGACCATCGGCGGCGATGTCCCCAAACTCCTGTTGACAAGCCCAGCCGTCAAAAACCACAGAACCTCACCACATCCGATCCATCGTTCAAAAATCAACATCCCGTTTTACAGTTAAATGTCAAACCGACTTTATAATTAGTTAAGTTTTAATTTAGACATTTTGTTATTTTAGTTTAAAGATTGTATTAAATTATTCGATTTAAGATTACTAATTATAACAGGTAAATGGATTTTATTTAAGAGATATATCTATTACAAAACAATTATCGGATTTCATAGCGACATCTATTGAGTAAATTAGAAATATGACGTCAATAGGTCGATAAACAGTCAATCGTTAACGTCGGTCAGGATAGATGGCGCTTATTTATTGGTAGTATTAAGTTTAAATCTTATTTATTAGCTTAAATTTAGGTAACGTGCAAGCGCAACGTTACAACGTTCTAAATCAAAGTTTGATTGGCTCAAGCTACTCTATAATATTTTTTGTTATTTAAAAAAATCTAATTCATATGCCATAATATATTATTATGTACATAATATTTTTAACTTTTTTTTCTTAATCTAAACCCCTGAATTCTATCGAAAATGTAATAAATAACATAAGCTAGTTGCACAGAAATAGTAATAATATGGCTTTGTTACAGTTTATGACTATAATACTATTATTATAAATGTCAGTTTGTTTGTTACGCTTTCACATAGAAACTGCTTTTAAATAAAACCGATCATCATCACTTTGTACACACTCTTTGTCTTCTAAAAAAAAGTTTCTTCTTATACTGCTTTATTACATTTTTTATAATTATCTCAATGCGAGCTAATGTTATATTGGATACAACGTAAATTATAATGATTAGATGATAGTTAATATTGTCATCATAAGTTATAAATCTAGATTTACCAATGATATTATACTCCAATTAATTATTATTAATCCACATAATGCTCAAGAATAGGGCAATCGTTTACTACCGAAAGCCTATAATTTCAATTATGCTTTAATGATTAATCTTTATATGTATATATATATATATATATATATATATATATATATATATTTCTTGTGTGCGTGTGTATGTCACTGAACTCCTCCTAGACGGCTGGACCGATTTTGATGAAATTTTTCGTGTGAGTTCAAGGGGATTCGAGGATGGTTTAGATTCACAAAATAAAATATTTTGTACAGGACAACGTCTGTCGGGGCCACTAGTGTATTTATATAGTTAAACGGCGTCACATCCAGCCGGATAGTAACAATAGTAACTGCTTCTACATGTCAAAAATTAAAAATAAAGAAAAATAAAAACCCGCCATATTGCGGAAAATTTCGGAACTAATTTCTTTACGAACGATATACCTATCGTCCGTAGAGTATGTATTGACTTTAAAACGATACAATGACGACACCACGCACAGCTTATAATATACTTCTGGTCAGGCTATATTAAATATAACAGTGTCTTAAAAATGCTCTATTCATCACCAAGAAATAGCGAACAGATTTCATCTATTTCTTAATCTGCATTAATGCGAGTGAAGCCGTGGGTAAAGCAAGTAATAAAATAATTGAATTTGATGACCAAGTTTTTTTAGTTTGCTTCGCCGATTCTTCTGAGCTCGCTTGCTATATTCAATTTGATATTCAACTACTCATATTGTTTTATGTTTACGCGGATTCTACTCATTATATTGAAACAACTTATAAGAATTTTAAATTTTAGAGCGGTTTATTTCGATTTTACATGGCCTGTATAATTCATAGAATTAAAAACACAAAAAAATTTTTTTTTTTATACAATTAAATTAATTTTATACAAAAAAATGAAAACACATATTAGATTTTTTGTCAAAACACTTCAAATTAACTAAATAAGCCATGTACTTCAACTCTACCAAAAATACTGAATGCCGCTTAATTGGTGATGGAAGGTTATAGCGTTGATTGATGCTGTCGACTGGGATACAAATCTCCATCCACTCAATATACATTAAAAACGTCAAGCCGGGAATTGAATGGGTTAAAAGGCTCCTACGACTCTGCCAAATATCCTCATTTCAATATAAAGTATAATATAAAAACCTTAAAATAATCACCAAAACATTTTTTTTTTCATAAAAATTAACAATTACACGTAAGCTGTAGCTCGTTTGCTATCCAAAAGTAAATGAGCTACGCGATGGTATATTTATGTCTATCGGGGACTAATCCAAGGCAAATAATTCATCCCCACCATGGTTCAGGCCTTGACGTGGCGGTGGGGCTCAGTAGCCTCAGTAGCCGAGGGCGCTCTTTGCACTCCTCTTATAAGAAGAGAGCACATAAGAGCAGGGGGCAAGGGGCGAGGACGGGAACCTCACCCCATTGTACTGTCCCGAAGTTGGGAGGGGTTGTTCTGTGGTGCCGTACAACTCCTCTGTAGAGGTGGCGTCGGTCGCTTGTGGGACTGACTAGTCGTCAAGGTGCCCTGGTTGCTCATTAGATCCGGGGCACCTCACCAAAGGTGGCATTGGTGACACTCGTCGGGTTTTAGTGGGTAGAGTTGCGTTCACTTACCAGCTTTCGGGCGCAGCGAGTCCCACCCGTATGGGGAGACTCACTCCCCCGCGGGATGCCTCAGAGCATTTCCCAGTGTTAAATTAAAAAAAAAAAAACCGAAACAGTAAGTAGAAAGTAGCCATGTTCATTTATAATCTTATACGCTAATGTGTTTAGGTTCCTTTTCATCTATATTAAGCTATATAATATATAGGTCAATGTGGGGCTAAATACCTAAAGGAATCCTATAATCACAATCTACAATTCAGCTTATATTGACGAATGTTATTCACGTGAGATTCCTGCAGGAAATCCAAATAAATCCAATATAAACAACCAGCGGAGACATGTATCCCTCAGGTCAATTGTAAGGTTCCATCACAAGTTTTGCGTTAGGGTGATACGGTTTGATGAACTGCTTGGAACAAATAATTTTCTTATTATCTATATTCTATAGGTACTAATATTATTCAAACTTTCCAGTTCCAAGACGAGCCCACTGAGAAGAACCGTCGAAACAAACTCAGTGGTCTTTATCTTTTGAATCTTATAAAGAGATAATGTTTGTACTTTTTTAATTGTTACTGCCTGGTGACAGACGGACGGATAGCGGAGGCTTAGTAATAGCCCTTTTGGCGCCCTTAGGGAAGGGAACCCTAAAAACGATATATAAAGTTAACGACGAAAATATATTATACAGTTTTCATAGTTGGAGAGCTATGCATAACAACAATGCATAACAACTAAAAACTTATTTTAAAAAACTGAAAGAAAAACCTTTCTGAGAATGACAGGCAATATTAGTGGCGCGTCTGCCAGTTTGCCTATCCAACTGTCATAAAAAGGTAGTTATAGCCCAAACTGATATTATACAGGAAGGAAGTGAAATGTTATATGATACGTCGTAATGAATATTAATTTGCCCAATAAATGTATTAATAATGAGAATATTCTATCATTGCGTCCGCTAATATGCAATTACATGTATAATTTAATTAATTTATTATCAATATAATTTATATGTTAAAAGTACTAGTTGGTGCCCGTTGTCTCGCTCGCGTGGAGTTCGAAAAAATTGCGTGTGTGTTTCCTTGCTATAATGAAATAAAAAACAATCAAATAGTAGTGTTTATCCTTGCCTACTAATATTATAAAACGGAAACATCTTTTAATCACATCTCTGTATATTATATTGAAAGACTTGTTGCGTTCGGCCATTTTTTTGCACACTGTACAAGACGGAATGTCAAACGAGCCGAGTACGCAGTTAACTTGACCGAGTACTTACATAAATGTTGTGCGTTTGACAATAATTACGTCGTTTATAAATTGCAAATGATGTAATTATGAATCACTAATAATAAGACAAATGTAATTCCCGTAGTAACTTGGAATTTTTCAGGATAAAATGTAGCCTATATGTTATTCTGGTATAATAAGCAACAACACTGCCAAGTTTCACCAAAATCAGTTCAGTAGTTTTGTCGTAACTGAGTAACAAACATCCAAACATTCGCATTTATAATGTTAGTAAGATCAGATATTATTATATGTAAGCACAATGTGAAAATGATTCTACACTGGATTTATAGCTTTTTGGTAATTTATCCTACTATTCCAATTCAAATAATTTATTTCAGTTTTTTTCATCCAAATTTGTTATTAAGTTTATTTCTAGTGTTAGTAAACAATTTATAAATATAAATTTATAAAAAGGGAAGCGAGGTGCTGTAGAATGGAGCTGCATTCAATGATTCAACAGTTGGGAGCCCAATCGTCTACCCAGCACGCTCTGGAGACTGTTCGGGCTGACCCGCACGCGCGACCACAACGAGGCACATCCCTGTCTTATGATTGTGTAGAAACAATCTGTATGTGCCTCAGAAAACATAGCAGAAGTTCTACAAAAACGTGGCAGTTCAAACAACCTCCTGAACATGTTATTGTATTGCACTCGTAGAGCGCCGTATACCCGCTGCGTGAAATCGACCCACAGACCACACGCATAGAATGATTGACAATAAGATTTAAAAACTATACTAAAATTCTATTTATGATTCATAATTGGCCCGGGCAGACATTTTAACGTCGGAAGGGGTGAGGAATGATAATTATTCTCCATCAATCAAGCTCTTCTGCTCGTTTGCTTATCCAACTACCATAAGAGAAGATGATATCCCCACATAAAAACGCCTATAAAAAATTACCTATGTAAATTGTAAACTCATTAGGCATATTCATTAAAATATGAAACAATAATACTGTTACACTGCTACAATAATTGATTTCCGATCCAACATATAAAATCTCCTTTAATTGGACAACATGACGGGCTGACACAAATTCGTCATTAAAAACTATTGATTCCGTTAACAGGACCTGGTTTGAAGGATATAAGTGAAGGTAAGCACTTATCAACGTTGTTACCTAAAACCAGGTATTTGTTTTATTTATTTACATATAACATGATGAAGAAGCAAACTATAATAATGTGATAAACTGGAGTTTCATGCATCCAAATATTGAACCTACGAAATCAGAAATGCGGTTATTTGATCACACGTTCCCGAGGGAGTGAACACACTCACTCGTGAGTTAACGTTTAAGCCGAAATTAGTACCAAAATACGTTAACAGAAGTCGGTGGGTAGATACCTGCAACAAGGTTGGACGACGATCTCCGTGCAATGGATCCTAGATAGATGCGAAACATATGAGGAAGTTTTTAAGCAATTATATTAGAGCAAAATTAGTAACTTCAATTTTGGGACTCAATTCTATTCTATATATCTATTCAACCTTTTCTAAATTATGTGTGAGAAAGAGAAAAAGAGAAAGATTATGATGATAAATAAAGCCGAAACGAAGGACGAATAAGATTTTTTTTTTTATGGCATAGTAGGGCAAAGAGCAGTCGAAGCAGTTTGGCGACTACCGACGCCCAAACACATCCCCACAACCAAAGATTATGCAGATGCGTTGCCCTCCTTTTCCCTAACCCCCTAATGGGCCACCGAAAACTCACAAACCGCACGAAACGCGACAGCATAGCTGTCACTTGACGCCGGTGTTATGTGAGCGAGAGGTACCACCCTGGTCGTGCCGGCCCAATTCGGCTGCTAAGCAGCATGGCACTACCTCTTAGCAAACAGTAAAAAAATATATATCAGTAGTCCTTAAACATAATGGTAGTTTAATCCCTCACACGAAAATGTGCATTCACTGCCCAACAGCGCACGTACTGTTTCATCCTTTGAATTTACATATTCAAATGTGTAAGGATCAAAGAGCAACCCGCTTCATGGTAACGTCTATTAAAATTTTAAATACTGTAAACTAGTTTGTTACGTAATGGGAATAAAGAGGTTTTACGGCGCTGGCACGTTTGTTAACGTTGACAAAAATAAAACTTATCTTTTTTTATGTCATCAGGGGGCAAACGAGCAGTCGGAGCCTCACGGCGCCGATGCCCATACACATCCGCACAACCAAATACAAACTATATAGAGAATATGCAATATGTACACAGATGCGCCACCCTCCTTTTCCCTATACCCCTCAATGGGCCACCGGCAACTCACAAACCGCACGAAATGCGACAACATAGCTGTCACTTGACGCCGGTGCTATGTGAGCGAGAGGTCATCCCGGCACGACCGGGGTGATGGTCGTGCCGGCCCAGTTCGGCTGCAATGCAGCATTACAAAATATCTGTGGTATTTACGTTTTAAATACATGATAAATTGATTCGGAATATTTTTAAATGCTGCTTGAATAATAGTATATACATATTATGTAATATAATATTATGTAGAAGGCTGAGTTTTCTGTGGATTTTGTAAAGTAACTAAATTAATAAATTACAATTATTATTAAAATGATTAATACCTAAAACTATTTAAAACATAATATATTAAACAGTTTTATTCACCTTTATTGTGCGAAACCCGATATTTAAAAGGGTGAGATTTTTTTTATGTTAGTTGGATAGGCAAACTGGCAAACGTGGCCACCTGATGGTCGACGCCGCCCATGAACATAAACTAGTTTACCTGGAACGAGCCCAGGCAACTCATCTATGTGTTGCCTATCCTGAGACATAAGTTGTTAAGTCTCGGTGCCAGTAATTACACTGCCTGTCTTGCCCTTCTCTCCGAAACACAGGAAAGCTGTTTCACGGGAGAAACAAGCAAGATGGTAGTACCCATGCAGCCGGGAGCGCGGCACAGCGCTTCCCTCCCACCGGTAAATCTCTTCCATGAGATCCATACCTCTCTTTGTAAATGAGACTTGTGTTATGAATATTTTTTTTGTATTTCAACACTGAAAGAAGCATAATATGTCCAGTGAACAGAAAAAGGTTGATAATGTTGATTTTAACCTTTTTTGCTTTGCTCATGTGGACCGGTCTTTATAATGGGGATCGGCTGTCGTGGTGCTCATTGAAAATCAGATGTACAGTGGACAGAAAATTTGAAAATGTTATCACTTAGTGTTATCTTTGTGTATTTGTTTCATAATGTTATCTTTTAGTTTCCAGTCTTCATGTGGACCTTATTACTGACGAAGCTAGTCACCTAAAAACCTATGTTCTAATGCAGAGTTATTTTTGCTTATGGGAAGCTTACCATTTTGGTGGAATGCCTATTTTCACTAAAATAATAGAAATATAAAATAGCTTTATTTGAACAAGCAAAGCGTCGCAATTTGAGATTTTATGAAAATTGTTCCCGCGCGTTCCTTCGCGATATTAATGCATGTTTTAATACGTTAGTGCAGTAAAAGTCCACATTCTAAATGTAAAATATAATGTACCTACGTCAACAATTTTTATTACCAAATAGAACATTTATTTTACTACGACATGTGGTAAGCTAAAAATAACTTAGTTACTAATACTAATTACCTGATAAGGTTCCTTGTATCTAGCTTATGTATTACTTACATTTTCTATGATAATTGGATAGGAAAAATGGCAGATGTGTGCCACCTGAGTGGTCAACGTCGCCCATGAACATAACCTTGTTCACCTGGTGTTGCGAACCAAATATATCGAGTTGCACCACTCCCCTATCTGCCGGTCATACGGCGCGGCCGAGCGCGGGCGCCTGGGTAGTTGCGCTCGCCCAGTCCGCCGCGAATAGCCTTCTTGCATCGTCGCTCCTTTTGTTGCCGTTATTGACGTGACGAGCGATATTTGTTACGTGATTCTCTTGTTCGCCTATTTGGGGCACAGTCACGTAGATTGATTAATTTGAGTATAATGGACTAATATAAATATTGTGTATTGACTATTGTGGACAATTAAGTGCCTAAATCAAGTTAGTGTGAAAGAATTTTGAGCCGCCATCTTGTTGAGGTTCTTCGCTGCGCATCGTGTCCAACCGAGGCTGTCTCAGATAAGTATAGATAGATCAATTAGCATTAATTATCCGATTGGCCAATTAGGGGTTAGTGTTAATTAGATTTATATTATGAGGCATCGACACACCGGAGAAGGTTCAAGACGTCGCTTAGGTAATTGAACAATTTTATATAGCTCCGTGATATAACGCAGACTGTTCTTCCCCATTTGAATTCCGGATAATTATATATATAGCTTCCACTGCCCTTTCCTGCTAGTCCGGATGCGGGAACGAACACCTGGAATAAGCCTTTTTTTGGTTTCGCTGGGGAATGAGTTTAGGCATACCACCGGCATAGGGTCCGGGGGGGGGTTATGTCTGTCTAACTCTCTGCGCCCGAGAAGATGGTAAAGTGGACGCAGACTCTAAAACTACCCACTAAGCCCCAGCGGTGTTCTCCTTGTCGTCTGGGTGATCCGGCGCGAGAGCTGTGGAGGCTGGGGGTGGCATCCCCTCCTCCTCCTTCTCCGCTTAAGGCACACTGAACACATAAGAGTAGGCACTCTTATGTGTAACAGCTCTGACCATACGCGCGCGCGGTGGATCCCCCGATCGTTCGCGCACAGGTCCCTCACGGCGGTGCGACCGCCTATCGCCACCGTGCACTCCTTCGGGGAGAGGCACCAGTGCGCTCCCTCTCCCGCTCCACCTCCTCCTTCTGCGACATTACGTCCTCGCAGAAGGAGAGGACCACCTGCCATGTGCTCTCACTGACGGTCATCGCTCGGATGACCGCAGTGTCTGCGCCCTTGCCTCCGCCCAAACTGGGCACTCCACCAGGGTATGGTCTGCAGTGTCTTCACTGCTGCTACCGTGATGACACCCTGGCTAGTCTTTCGCCCCTGCCACCTTCCACAGATACCTACCTTCCGAAGCAGCCGTGCCCCGTCAGGATCTGCGCAAGGTGGAAGGTAGCGATGCCGTGCCGCCGGTCAATCCACTGCCTGGCTTGCCCCGCACTAGGCTCCTCCAGCCCCTTCTTCCACTGACGGAACACTCGCCTTCGCAGGTGGCTCCGCCATGGTTCTACTTCTACGGAGGGTTCCTCCTCCTCCTCCTCTCCTTCACGCCTGTGCCAGGGCCTTTGCCACCAGGTCCCACGGCGCTGAGCCCACCAGTACGCACGCAGCCTCGTTTGAGGTCGTAAGGTACGCACGGACGGCCCTGACGGCCGTGACCTGGAATATTATTACTTACGTGTTGCCTATCCTGAGACATTAGATGACAAGTCTCGGTATCAGTAATTACACAGCCTGCCTTGCCCTTTTCTCCGAAACACAGCAAAGCCGGGAGCGTGACACAGCGCATCCCTCCCACGGGTATATATATTATAGGAAGGGGGTAAACGTACGTGAACTCACCTAATGGTAAATGGTAAGTAATCATTAACATCTATGAACATCTTTCACTACAGCTTTGTATTGCCATAAAAAGGCTGGCAGGATATGCAGTATTACTGGCACTGATGATGTCCCAGGACGGGCAAAACATAGACGAGGTGGGGTGCATTAAAGATAGTCTTCTCTGCTCCTTAGCCTTTTCCCAACTATGTTGGGGTCGGCTTCTAGTCTAACCGGATGTAGCTGGAGACCAGTATTTTAAATAGAGCGACTACTTATCAGATATCCACAACCCAGTAACTGGTAACCATTCCCCGTGCTAAGACTGGTTGTCAGACTTTCGGCTTCTGACGACCCGTAACGTCTGTCAAAGATCCACGAATTACAGTCGGGACCAACGGCTTAACGCGCTTTCCGAGGCACGGAGGAGTACCGGTATGTAAAGATGGTCACCCAGCTACGAACTAACCGCGGCAAGCGTAACTTAACCTGGTGGATCAATCCGTGTGGCTGTTATTACTTGCATAAAAAAAACATAGACGAATTGAGAAGACGTTACTCTTATTAACCGACATAAAAGAGGAGGCTTTTATGTCAGTTAATAAGCCTCCTCTTTTATGTCGGTTAATAAGAGTAACTTCTACGTCTTAATTTTCTAAAACTGCTTCAACGGATAGATGATTTTATATGCTTTTTTGTAATTTTTATAGATTTTTTTTTTGTAATTGTATATTTAAACTCAAAAGAAAAATATGCATAATTAAAAAATGTTTTAATACTTTTGCCAAACAAATTCAAGTACAGAGCAAATATTTTTAATACCATAAATAAACAGTTTTACCAGCACAAGCTATTAAAATAGACAATATTTATAAATATATCAAAAAGTGCTTATTTGATTTTCCCATTTCATACCTAGTGTGCGTATTAAGCATTTTTAACTTCAGTCATAGTTGTATCAAAGTGATTATTTTTATCATATCTCGCTTTAAACTTCACGTAGTCCTCTGGCAATACATTTTTGACACCTTGGGCGAAAACTCGGAACATATGCTTTGCTCTATCATCGCATTCTTTGCAACCATCATCTACAATTTCAGTTAAGTTACCTAAAAAGAATAAAACATAAACAATTATGTCTTCATATATACTCTATAATAATATAATGTAAAATAATAACTCAATAGAGGCATATTTGACGAAAAGAAATGTTTTCTATTTCATAGTTAACCTTTTGAACGCCGTTGTCAATTATATGTGACCAACGAAATCTTGCTCTATACGCCAAAGTCATAAATATATGACAAAATACACGTCGCAGTATATCATCAAATAAACCATTTAACCATTACTTTTGAGTGTTTTTATTTATATAATTTGAAAGTAAAAGCTTTCGACAGTATTTGATAGCATATTGTAACTAATATAAATAAACCATCAATATCGAGAGTTTTAAAATTCGATGTTAAAAGCGTATAAAAGTAATGTTTCACACGCCATAGTCTTATATATGTGACTAGACTGTGATAGCTAGTGTTGTGACGTATGATTGTAATATCTATAAAAACTTAAGAAGCTGAATATAACTTTTGGTCCAGAGCTTTGCATAAGCTAAAGTGGATTATGCATTTCTCAATTCGGGTTGTCATCCTGTAAACCTTTATAATGTTTTCCTTCACCAATGTTTTAATAAGTACAATCAACTGGTCTCCTACCAGTTTCCTCCAACTTCTATAACAAAGAAGGAGGTGCAATTTTGGAATAATCCTAACTTCAGCTATCCAAAGGATCTTTTTTCTTAATCTTTATTCATTTTTTAAATGACTTTTTAACTACATTGATACGTCAACATCATCGTACCTTGTATATTATCATTTAATATTTTTTTTTTAAATTAAATTAACATTGTACTGATCTTAATTTATGGGATCATCCTGAGTCTTAAAACTGGTGTAACGTCAATCAGCAATAAAAAATTATTCTATGCGTGTGTAAACTCTTTATTTTTTTTCTTTAACGCCGGGAAATGCTCTGAGGCATCTCGCGGGGGAGTGGGTCTCCCCAGGGGGGTATGTGCTACTCACTGCGCCCGAAAGGTGGTGGACGCAGCTCTAACCACTGAAACCCGGCGAATGACATCAATGCCGCCTTTGGTGAGGTGCCCCAGATCTGTTGAGCAAACAGGGCACCTCGACGACTAGTCAGTCCCTCATGGGACCGACGCCACCTCCACAGAGAGGTTGTCCCGCACCACATAACAACCCCTCCCATCGTCGGGACAGTACAATGGGGTGAAGTTCCCGTCCCTGTCCCCTCTTCCTATAAGAGGGGTACAAAGAGCCCCCTTGGCTCAATTCGCGTCTCCCAAAGTGCTGGGCTCACTCTAGGCTACTGAGCCCCACCGCCACGACAAGGCCTGAATCATGGTGGGTAGTGTTACTCAACTCCTAAACGGTTGGACCAATTTGCTTGCTGTTTTTTTTTGTTTTGTTGGATGAAAATTTTGTATGTGTCTTAGATTTCATTCAATCATTCACAATTTAGTCCACTTCAAAATGTTTAGTTCCGGACAAGGCTATGCGGTCTGCTAGTAGTAATATAATATGAACTGCGTACCTTTATAGGCTGTAGTTTGTGGCGTGCATGGTGCTCGTTCTAGGAAGCAGTCCATATATTGTATCAACGCGGGCTTATTTTTAACCAACTCTTCAACGTTGAGATTTTCGTTGATATCATTGTAAGTGTACGTGTAAGCTGTCACCACATACATGCAGATAGAGAACGTAGACAGCGCAACTTTTAAATGCATGTTAGCTATAAAAATATATAAAGATGACAGAGAGTAATTTGTTTATTTAAAAAAAAATAGGAAAGGGGGCAAATGGACTGTAGGTTTGCCTGATGGTAAGCAAAAGCGACATCCACAGACACCAGAGGGTTATCAGGTGCGTTGCCGGCCTTTCAAATATGAGTATGCACTTTTCTTGAAGGTCCCTAAGTCGTATCGGTTCAGGAACACCGTAAGTGGCAGCTGATTCCATATATTCGTCTTGCGAGGCAGGAAATTTCGTAAAAATCTAGTTGTTGTGGATTTCCGAACATCGAGAAGGTGGGGGTGAACGTCCGTAAAGGCACCAGGTATCGGCATTTAAGGAGTTAGTGGACATTATATAAATTTCGGACATCGCTTGCTCACTAGTGAGGGAAACACCACGAGGTCAAAAAGAGGTGTGAAGTTCAGCACCCTTTTTTTTCTTTAACGCCGGGAAATGCTCTGAGGCATCCCGCGGGGGAGTGGGTCTCCCCCAGTGGGTATGTGGGACTCGCTGCGCCCGAAATCTGATAAGATGCCGCCTATGGTGAGGTGCCCCGGATCTAATGAGCAAACAGGGCATCGACGGCTAGTCAGTCCCTCAGGGGACCGACGCCACCTCCACAGAGGGGTTGTCCCGCACCACAGAACAAACCCTCCCAATGTCGGGACAGTACAATGGGATGAGGTTCCCTGCATCCTCGCCCCTTGCCCCCTGCTCTTTTGTCCCCTATAAGACAGGTATAAAGAGCCCCCTCGGCTCAATTAGCTTCGCCCAAGGTGCTGGGCTCACCTTAGGCTACTGAGCCCCACCGCCACGTCAAGGCCTGAACCATGGTTGGGTTGCGATGCTGCCTATTAAATTGGATACTTTAATAAACATTAAAAACCGTTTAAGAACAACTCGAAAACATACCTCTTTTTTTCTATTTTTTTCTATAGAACTTTACTAAAGAGAGTCTTTACTAAACTTTACTAAAAAATTCGTCGGCTACTTTTATTCAAAGATATAATTATATTTACGATTAATTAATATATAATAAATTTTAATCGTCAATTACCTTAATGTGTTAATTATGAGTAAAAAGTATTATTATACGAAATTAGGATCTTTTTAACAAAGAAAATTACATAAATTAAGTGCTAAATTAAGTCCAAATATCATATTATAAGTATCGGTAAAAAAATGCTAATCAAAACGAAAGTCATGTTTATTTATAAACATGTTTGTTAAGTATCTTAGGAACTAATATTTAAAAAACCTGCTTTAAAACAATAATTCAATAATCAAAATATTATGTTATTTGATTTACATTTAAGAACCGCTTTCCTATATGATTAAATAAAATTGTCTTTTATCATTTCCTCCCATATCCTTTCGTTTCTTCTCCACACCTCTCTTTTTTCCTCCTCCTTTACTTGTCTATCTATATCTCGCCTCTCCGATTTTGAAAATTTTGACATCAGATTAATCAATTGATGAATTTCCTTGCTGAATTTCCAGAACTTTATATATGGTTGCATAACGCACATATACAGAGTGTGTATGACGTTATCAGCTTTCTTTATACTAGGTGTCAGTGATAGTGTTCCTAGAATGTACACAAAATAATTATTTAAAAATTAATATTTTAGGCACAATAATCATTTCCACAAGTTGTACGCACACTATAGATGCACATAGATGTGACTCCCCGCGTCGCGCGTCTTCGTTACGAGTGTAAAAATTGCGGCACTATGCCAGTATTTTACTCTAATAGTGAATTGCTATTGTTGGCGTTACTTGATGGAATATGTACAGCAATAGACAGATAAAGTTTGAAAATTATGATGATGAAGTATCTTTAATTACGATCTCTAATTACGATCATCTCAGTAGAGTGACCATTCCGAGTTGGAAGCGAGTGGCTGATGCGGTTTTGTCGTACCATGATATAAGGTGTATGTATGAATGAATGAATATCAATTTTCGAATTACTCACAATTCCAGTGAAACTCTATCACGGATTTTTTCACTTCTCTCGACAAACCGCGGGTATGTCAATTAAAAATACTCATAAATTATATTACTCTCGCTCGTAACTTAGAATATTATTTGAATAAATAAAATTTATTAAAACAGCAATTAATTGCATCATCAAATTATATTTCGAAATATACAAAATAAAAAGATTCCAGTGTTCAAGAATATGAAATAATTAGAAACATGTAAAAGTTTATTCTCAAAAGAAATCCAGAACGCAACAACAAAAGAGCTGACCTTGAAACGGCTTAAGTCTCAGTGCCAGTAGTGGCGCTGCCTGTCTGCCTGTTGAAAGACTGTTTCACAGAAGAAACAAGCAGGATGTATATAACCATGCAGATGGAAGCGCGACACAAGAGCCAACCTCCCACCGGTAAAAACTGGTGACTAGTTTTCTATTTATAAACGAAGATTCCGGGATAACTAAGTAAGAGATAGCCATGCTGCATTGCAGCCGAACTGGGCCGACACGACCGGGGTGGTACCTCTCATTCACATAACACCGGCGTCAAGTGACAGCTATTCTGTCGCGTTTCGTGCGGTTTGTGGGTTTCCGGTGGCCCTTTGGGGGGGGGGGATAGGGAAAAGGAGGGCGGCCTTGCGTAGCCTTGGTTGTGCGGATGTGTATGAGCAGCGGTGCCGTGAGGTTCCGACTGCTCGTTTGCCCCCTGATGATATTTAGAAAAAAAACTGATCTCCCAAACCAATCTTAACCATCCTCTCGGTCGATTTCGGCCACGGCGACTGCATTCAACTCCGTTATAGTCTTTGATGTGTTCGCGCGTTTCTTATGTGGCCAATTTTTTGGGTAAAAATTTTTTAGCACACGGTTTACGCAATTATATCTAATGGCCGCTGGTGGTCGGAAACCAAACTTACATCTTTTTTGACGGTGTCCGTGAAAATCCCAGGCCAGACATTTTCTGATATTACCTATTACTAATTTCCCAATAAAGTTAATCAATCTTACATCTTCCTTTAGCAGTGTCAGTGAAACACACTAACAAATAAAATGTCTTTTATCCTGAATGATTCAATCTCGCCGAGCTAAAACCACTAAAGCAATTAATCTAGTAAATCCAGTCAATAAGTTTCTTTTACAACGTAAATCTACTAACGGGTATTACAACATTTTGTAATACAATTTAGGGATTTAAGTAAGAAAACGCGTCAGAATTAAAGTGATAATTTGGTCTATACTATATACTGTCGTCGTTAGTCGCCTGCCGTCGTTAGTCGTCGCATTATTGGCCATCTTCGCGTTCATTGAAAGAGAAGGGAAAAGGTTGAAATTGATGATAATGATGATGATAGAACTTATTATCTACAATGACGACCTCTGTGGCTCAGTGGTAAGCGCGTTGGCGCTCAAGCCAGAGGTTGCGGGTTCGAATCCCGCCAGGGAACAAAAAATATTTTCTGTGTTCCTGGGTCATGGATGTGTATTAAATATGTGTATTATATAATAAAAATCTTTAATATATGTATAGTATAAAAGTATTAAATATAATATTTCCGTTGTCTGGTACCCGTAATACAAGTTCTTCGAGAGCTTACCACGGGACCAGATTGACGTGGTGTGAAAGCGTCCATAGATATTAATATATTAATATTAATGATAATAGGTTCTATCATATCACTCATATTGTATTAATCAATCTATGTGTACCTCCTATAACTTTATATTCTGCTATCAACATAGGCATTGTAATTAGCATCGGTATTATTAGTCGGTTGCAAGGAATATTTGGTGTCTGAAGAATACATTACCGGCGACCGGCGAGTACTATGCACTTTTCCTTTGGAACTTTGGAACAATGACGTCATTAAAGTATTTATTAATATCAACGCTAATTCTTAAATAAAATGAAGAATACAAAGTATTATGAATATTTAAAAAGATTGAGTTTGATTCTCCGGTTCTTCTCGGTGGGCTTTTCTTAGAACCGATAGTAGATTCAACAGTCGTTCAAAAATATACTTTGTTGGCATACAAGGTACTTGTAGGTACTATTTTGAATAAAAAAATTGATTATGATTTTTGATATTGAAAGTCATATTATGTTACCAACACATGGCTTTGACTGTGGTCAACGTCTTGAAATAAAGCAGTTCACTATGGTTTAGGTTTAAACAGATCAAAATCTACGCTTAGACAATACCATTTTTTTAATGTTTTTATACAATGAATATTTCAATATTCGATTTTGAATATATCGTAGAAATGGAATAAAACACTAAAATGTAGTGTTTCTACAGAAAACAAGGTTATTTCTGTCAAAATTTAATAACGACATAAAATTATTCAGCCAAACAAATACAATTATTAATAACATTTACACATAAAATGTATTTAAATTTTCTAATTTCACTCAATATTTTTGAACCATTGCCATTGTCTGGTCAAAATGTTTATGAAGGTCGTACTTATCGCGAAATTTCTGGTAATCATCTGGCAAAATTTTTTTGATTCCCGCAATGAAAACTCTAAACATGTGCCTCCCAGTATCGTCGCACTCTCTGCACCCATCGTCAACCGCTTCAAAAAATGTACCTAAAACAAATATATGAATAAGACCTGATCCAAATTTTTGGAAAAATATATAAAATTTCCGGACCGGGTAGTTGTTGTCCTATATAAAACAGTTTGTAGTGAATCAAAGTGCGAATCTAAACCGTTCTCGAATCAACTTGAACACACACAAAACATTTCATCAAAATCAGTTGAGTTCAGTAACATATTATGTACACGAACAGAAGAATTATTAATATAAGGATAGAATACCTCTTTATTTGCATTTCTACAAGAAAGAATGAGAGAAAAGAAGAAGACGGAGAGTTGATTAACTTGATTGAAGTTGTTTAACTATGAAGTAGATAAGACGACGATCACCATTAGTCTAGTCAACAAGTTGAAAATGGTCTAAAATAGAGATACTGCTCTTAAAATTATGTGCGAAAGCTCATTGGATCCGGAATCACGCCTAGAAAAATGTGTTAAAAGCGTGTATTAGCATAACATACATAAAAAATTGCAAAATTTATAAACAATTAAAGATGAAAAAAATTGCATTTTGTTTTCTGCCAATTTTTCATAAATTATTAATATTTAAGATAATTCATAATTTTCAATAAAAAACTTCTTGCTCCTGGAACTCTATCTCCATTATTTATAACTTTAATTTAACGCTGAAAATAGGTCTCCGCGCGACATTTTTAGGTTGCGCGCGTGGCGTCAAAAGCGAGTACGACACATTAATTAATTTATTTAAGGTATTGAACATTTTTTTTTTAATTTGAAAAAAATATGGTGTAATCTAAACTCTATAAATAATTCTTTCTCGTTGGAAATTTTACTTAAAGTTAATTTTTCAACAAGTTAAACGATTGTTAACTAACAAAATTTTCTCGAACTTCCGTCTCAATTGTAAATAAAAAATAATGTTTAAATAATTCTCGCAAAAAAATTTCGCCTTCGTAGAGCCTTTCTTATATAAATAATTAATAAGATCATGCCATAAAATTAAAAAAAATCGAATACTTTGTTTATAATATTTTGTTGTACTTGAAGAAAAACTGAAAAATTCAAGTAATGTCTTCCAGTACACTGAAGACATTACTTGAATTTTTCAGTTTTTATGGAGATAGAGTTCCAGGAGCTAGAAGTTTTTTATTGGATGTTTTCTCCTCTTTTAGAATCTCTTTTTGAAATTTATTAAATATTAAAAATTTATGAAATATTCGCAGAAAACACAATGCCATTTTTCTCATCTTTAATTGTTTATAAATTTTTTAATTTTTTATGTGCTAATACACGCTTTTAGCACATTTTTCTAGACGTCATTCCGGATCCAATGAGCTTTCGCACATAATTTTAAGAGCAGTATCTCTATTTTAGACCATTTTCAACTTGTTGGCTAGACTACTACCTACTACTACTAGAACCAACAATCATACCATGTTACGGTTGTTAGCAACAGAAATAAATTTAAGAAAATATAAGTGTCTACACATCTATGACCCTGTGCAGACATCTACATTCATGATACAAATTATCTACTTGGTGGGATTCGAACCCGCAACCGCTGCGTTGTGTCAAGTAGCCTGACAACTTGACCAGCCAGCCGTCATTGAGTGATCTATGTATGTCCACAAGTGTACGGAAAGAGGTTGACAGCGATAATTTGGGTCAAAGTCTATTGACTTATTATATTTGGCAATTTTACACTCAATTATGTTATATTATGTAATAACCGCAAAATAAGTTTATCATCCATGTTCAATCTAGCGGTTTAAGTGTGGGTGGTTTCCGCAACAAACTAATTGAGGATCACGAAACCGCACGTCTTGAATGTCAAATTGGACAACAAGTGAACGAAGAGAAGACCAAGTCTCTGGTGTATTTGGTTAGGTTAATGGGCGAAACTGACGACTAGTTTGGCTTGTCTGCCAGTTTGCATTTCTTGACTGACATGAAAAAAAAACCACGTCGGATGCCAGGTCTCAAAGTTATACTGATTTGACAGTATACATTATAGCAAAAATAAACTGTTTGGTAGTAAAAGCACTCACGAACATTTTATCTCTGATTCCTAAACAACCATTTAATTGACTAAGGTTTATAATAGTACAAGCACCGCCCTGTGGTTTACACGCGTACTTTGGAAGGAATGGAAACGATTAACAATGTTATTCTGATGTGTAAGCTATATAATATTATTGTAAAGTGTTATGAAAATCCATTCAGTAGTTTTTGCGTGAAAGAGTAACAAATATATACATCCATACATCCATACATTCTTACAAACTTTCGCGTTTACAATATTATTTGGATTCTAAAAAGTACACACTCTTGTACGCTGCAGCTTGTGGAGTGCACGGTGCTCTGTCGAGGAAACAATCCATATACTGTTAAGGCGGTTTTGTTTTTCAACAAGTCTTCAACGACCAGAGTCTCGTCGATATTTGTGTAGGCTGCGGCAATTGCACAGACGGACATCAACGTGACCAATCCAAAAAGCTTGTCCATATCTGTTGATAAAGAAATATTTAAAAAAAAATGGCCGTCAGGTGTGAAACACTCCTGCCTAGCCTTTTCCCAACTATGTCGGGGTCAGTTTCCAGTCTAATGGATGCAGCTGGATACCAGTATTTAAATTGGAGTGACTCCCTGCCTGACCTCCACTACCCAGTAGCTGGGTAATACGATACCTGATACGTGGTAAGACCCGTAACCACTGTCAAAGATGACAATAATGACAGTCGGGACCAACCGCCGGCGACGGCTACCCGGCGCCGGGTATCAGGTAGCGAAATGTAAGCAAATTACGCCAGTACGCGTGAAAACTGCCATAGACGCCCATACACTTCACTACCGGATACCCGGCGCCAACTTCCCGGCAATTGGCTCGTGTAAAAAGGCACTAAGGGTATACTTTTTTTTATGTCATAAGCAGGCAACAGAGCAGTCGGAGCCTTATGGTGACTACCGACGCCCATATACATCCGCACAACAAAAAGTTATGGGGAATATAGGGGTAAAAGGGCAACGCATCTTGCGTTACCCTTTTTTCCCCTATCCCCCTCAATGGGCCACCGGAAACCCACAAACCGCACGAAATGCAACAGCATAGCTGTCACTTTACGCCGGTGTTATGTGAGCGAGAGTTACCACCCCGGTCGTGCTGGCCCAATTCGGCTGCAAAGCAGCATGGCAGTAACTCTTACTGTGTTCATATATTATTATGTTTTCATAAGCCTGAAACAGTACGTTTAAGTTGACTACATGCATACACATTAGTCTTCGCGTGATTCGAACCTGCAATCTTGTAACACTGAAATCCCAGCCTAAACAATATAATCAATTCAATACTTACTAAAAACACTGTATTTATTAAATATATAGATAAATAATATGTAAGCACTTATGATGTAAGACACTCTTGCACTAATATGATTGAAAATTCGTTCAGAATATTTTTATACTCACCGGTGATGTACCCATAAACAATATTAGCATATCAAATTTACTTTAAAGAATTTTTTTTTTTAATAAAATACTCAGTCCTATTAATATATTATTATTTTATTAATGCTATAAAATAATAATTATATATTTATTATTAAAGAAAAGGTCTTTTTATGACGTACATATTATTCAAAAGGGTAAACTATTTTCATTTTCATATCTTTAATATCAATTTTTAGAAAGGCTTTTTGACGATTTTGTAATTTGAAATTGCGGTGATGCTCATGGTTCCTAAATAAAGTTCAAGATTTTTTTTTTATTTTTATTTATTTAAGTTGACTAACAGTGTTCACAATAAAGTTTTACACAGAAAATACAGACTTATAATATTATATTGATTGTGACACCAACACCGTCAACTCCAGATTACAGTATATTATATATATATATATATATATGTATTGGTAAAATGAACATCAAAGAAATGGTAAGTGTCCATAGCAAGTATAATACTTAGTTTTGAGAGCCTGAAGAAAACACTAGTCATTATTATTATAACTAAGCCTGAAATACATACAAAAAAGGAAAATTTTACAATATTATTGTCTTTTAAATATTAACTGTGTGGTTTACATTGCATATCTAAGTATTAACACAGTGTATTTAGATCGATGTGGATACCCCAGCCCTACGACTTGCATCTTGGGATCAGTTTTAATTAACTACTGGGGTACCCACTATATAATATCCACATGCTTGGTTTACTTCACTGAGTAAAACATATTTTCGCTCATATATAAATGAAATTCTAGATTTTTTGCATTTTGCATCAACAATATTATTACAGCAATAATTCAAAAATTTGTTTTTTAAACTTGGCCACTCTTTTGGATAGGATATCCACCGACAAAAAGTGCTCATTATAAACATAAGCAAGGGTATACAAGGGTGAACGTTTACCAGCATTTGTTCTGCAAAATGCAGTGGCAAATATGGAATGTGGATTACGAGAGTGTGTTCTAGTGGGAATCCTATAGCATAATTTATTGTTTAGGGGAATACAATCATACTTATTATGACATAAGTCGTAAAGTAGCATCAATTCCAGATATGTACGTCTTGATTCAAGAGTGGGAAGTTTGTATTTGTCTAACAGTTGAACATATGGTAAACAAGAAAAATGACATTTATAATACATACAGCGTAAGAATTTTTTTGAACTATTTCAAGTGCGTCTATATATTTATTATAATATGGGTTCCATATATGCACAGCATATTCAAGTTGCGGACGTATTAGCGATTTATAAATATGAAGATATGTTGAAGTTCGCTTAAACTTATTACAAGTGCGCATCGCCAATCCATATAATGTATAAGCTTTGCTGATTATGTTATCGATGTGTATATTCAAATGTAACTTTCTGTTTAGCGTGACCCCAAGATCTCTGATGTGTTCTACAACCTGAAGACGTTCACCACATAACATGTAGGAAAAACTGCTAAGTGTCCTTTTTTTTGTAAATGTTATAGATTTGCATTTATTTAAGCTAAGTGTTAATTTATTTACCGTGCAGTAAGTGAAGAATCTATCCAGGTCCTCTTACAATCTCCTATGGTCATCTGAACTTTGGATTTTATGATATATTTTAAGATCATCCGCGTATAACAGAAAGCAACTAAACTTGAAACATTGGTGAATGTCGTTAATAAATAATACAAACAATAATGGTCCCAATATAGAACCTTGTGGCACTCCAGAGCTAATAGGCACGAAATCAGATTCATATCCATTGATTATTACTTTTTGAGTGCGTTTAGTTATATAAGATTTGAACCAACGCCACAAGCTTCCCCGTATTCCATTGAAGGCAAGTTTCTCGAGAAGTTTTTTGTGATCTACCCTGTCAAATGCCTTTCGAAAATCAGTATAAATACTGTCTGTTTGTATGTTAAGATCTAGTGCTTCAAATAGATGAGTAATATAAATTAATAAATTTGTTGTCGTAGAGCGGCGCTTTACAAAACCATGTTGCTGTTCTATTATAACTTTGTGTAAAGATGGGTAAATATTATTATGGACTAATCTTTCAAAAAGCTTCGACAGAGTAGGTAAGATGGATATGGGGCGGTAGTTTTCAATTTCATTTTTAGTTCCACCCTTGTGTACCGGCACAATGCGAGCAGATTTCCAGACACACGGAAAGGTCCCTTCGCGTAAACAATAATTAAAAATTATTTCAAGCGGCCTAGAAAGAGATTCTGAAACGTTTTTTAAAAATGTCGGAGGAATGCCATTTATGTATAGAAAAAACTACAAATTTCGTATCTTTTTACCAGTGGGAAGGATTCGGCACTGGGTCTGTGCTACGAGCAACGGAGTCAGATTCCCATGGTTTCCATTCATTCACCCTCCCTGGTCCCAGAACAAATGAGGAGCCTGGAATAGTCCCAGGTAAACTTGTTTACTCTTAAGGACAACGCTGACCACTTACCATCAGGTATCCAAGAACTAAAAAATCATCACATATCATCAGCCTTCGTCCACTGCTGACGATCTCCGTGCAATAGCCGGTACGTGTTGGATGCGAGTGGCAACGGTTCTGCCGTCATGGCGTTCATTGAGGCCTATGTTTATCAGTAAAAATAGTTACAAAAAAATGCCATTAATAATCATTTGTGTAGGGATTCGAACCGGTGATCTGCGTGTAGCGTGTACTATAATATCAACCGACCTACAAAATGTAAAGTATTATTTTTGTATGCAGTGGTTATAAAAGTTTTCAGTAATACTCATCGTTTAAAAGAAATGATAATATATCTGAGCTTTTCAGTGTAATTGAAGCAGGATAGTACAAATATAGTTTGAATATGGGTTCAAAACTACCACAGCATATACAATTTCTTCGCCAATGATCATTTGTCCTTCTGAACTGCTTGAGCTGCTGCTTTCACACTCTTCCGTGATGGATCTATCCTGTCCTCTCTTCTACATATTCCTTCAGTATACCTGTTCCGTTTTCCCTCTTTTCGTTGACAAACAGAACTCGAAGTAAACCCTGCAGAACAGTGGTGATTAGTGGTGGTCATTATTACAACAACAACTGTAGTAATGCGTTATTTGAAAATAATGAATAATCCATCATTAAAGAATAACTATCCTGTTGTCGGTAGTTATTATTCATTATTGAAACGATGACGCAATGGTAAGAATAGGCACGCAATAGGCAGAATTTGCTTCTTTTTTGCTTAATTTAATTTTTCGAAAATCTTATTGATACAAATCATATTTTTCAACGTCTATAAATCAACAATAACAGGATAACAGACAGCAGCTTAGAACAACAGTTGTTAAAACATAACACAACAGGATAATTTATTATTATAAAACAGCCGTTATTGCCATCACTAGTGGTGATTGCATCCAAACCTTCCACTGGTTGTAGCGGTTCCGTTCCACTGGATCACGGAAGGTACGCACGAGAGAAGGCATCTGTGGTTGCGCGTCCACTTATGTACTAAAAGTGTTCCTACGCAGATGACAGCTTCCGGTTTTTGGACTCCGAGATATTAAGCCCCATAGCGATATACCAAGGTAGAGATGTATTTGTCGCCGTGGCCGAAATCGGCCGGATCAAATCATAATGCGACATGTTGGACTAAAAACTTGAGGCTGTTTTACCATAAAATCGTTTTTGTTGCTGTCGTCGTAATGAGAATCATTCATATTTTCCTCTATTCCAAATTTGGAACGAGGAAAACCATAGAGCACAGATAGTTAGTGTTCCGTACCTGAACAAATAATTTTTTCAGGTACTTTTTTATTGTTGCCGAGGACAGCGGTGAGTAAAGCGGGCGACCCCGGCCCTATATTTAACAGTTAGTGTTCTCCTTTTATTAATTTAAGCATGCGTCTTATTTTTTATAAATTATACGAAATATGAGCTGAATAGTAATTAAATAAACATAAAGTAAACAATAAAAACTACAAGACAAAAATAATACCTATAATTATATATTAAAAACATACTTTTTTATATCAAAGGATCACGTTTTCATGAATAAACTATTTTGCTGATTATTTGACCTTGTTATTAAAAAGTAATGTGACTTTTGTGTACCGAAAAGTATGTCAGACAGTTGTGATGCCCTCCTTTTCCTTATGCCCCCCCCCATGTGCCACCGGAAACTCACAAACGGCACGAAACACGACATCATATGTTATGTTATGTGAGTGCTGATGTTATATGAGTGAGAGGTACCACCCCAGTCGTGCAAATCAGCATGGCACTACCTCTTACTTAGTTTTGAAGATATATAAAACTAAACAGTTTGGTGTCCCCTAAGCTCTATAACGCTAGCGCCGTTACTGTTTCATTCTCTTTATCAACGGGATTTATATAAGACAAGTGAGTTTGATAAAAAAATATTCCTACCTCTTTGGAAAAACCAGACACTTAACGGGGCGCCTAAATTCCGTGATTTTGTTTTTTATATGATCGTGACGTGATATAGGTACTTAGTGTCACTCTCACAATCACACATTTCAAGATAAAGTCCATCAAGCTGTTCAGAGATTCAGTTCATCAGACTGTAAAACGTGGCAAAATTGTCAAAGGAACATACTTACATACATCATCATCATCATCAGCCTTTATCCGTCCACTGCTGAACATAGGCCTCCTTCAATGAGCACCAAGACTTCCGATCCCTTATCACTAACATACATACGTACTATAATATATTTACTATACAATAATCATCATCATCATCAGCCTTTATCCGTCCACTGCTGAACATAGGCCTCCTTCAATGAGCGCCAAGACTTCCAATCCCTTATCGCTTACATACATACTTACTATATATTTACTATACTTTAATCATCATCATCATCAGCCTTTATCCTTCCACTGCTGAATATAGGCCTCCTTCAATGAATGTCAAGACGACCGTTTCTACTACGTATACTTCAATACAAAGACTCAAAAAACATAACCCTCATTCTGACGCAGTCGAGTAAAAAAATAAGGGTGAAGCCACTCTAAAAAGATAACAGGCCTAACCTTTGGTCATCGCGGGAAGCGATTTTCAAAGGCAAGAATAACGCTTTTTTTTCTTTTACGCCGGGAAAAGCTCTGAGGCATCCCGCGGGGGAGTGGGTCTCCCCAGGCGTATGTGAGACCCGCTGCGCCTGGAAGTTGGTAAGGTGGACGCAGCTCTACCCACTAAAACCCGGCGAGTGCCACCAATGCCGCCTTTGGTGAGATGCCCCGGATCTGTTGAGCAAACAGAGCACCTTGATGGCGAGTCAGTCCCTCAAGAGACCGAGGATACCTCCACAGAGGGGTTTTCCCGCACCACAGAACAACTCTCCCTAACGTCGGGATAGCAAATGGCGTGAGGTTCCCATCCTCGCCCCTTGTCCCACTGCTATTTTGTCCCCTCTTCTTATAGGGGAACTGCTCTTTGTACCCCACCAAGAGCAGTTCCCTCGGCTCAATTTGCTTCGCCCAAGGTGTTGAGTTCACCTTAGGCTGCTTAGCCCCACCTTGCCCCAAGGACAAGGCTTGAACCTTGGTGGGGAGGCAAGAATAACCCTGAGTCATATTAAAAGTTATATAAAAACTCCAATTTGGCTTGCATAAATATTTATATTATTTTAATACAAAATAAACGTTATCTACACACTTAAAACTATAATACATTTTAAAACTTAACTTGATAATATCACATATCAGCAGCGACGTCAGTTAAAAATAGTTTGGAAAATCCAAAAGTGCACGACTCAATCATATATTCCACAATAAAATTAATTATTTGTTTGTAAAATCCCAAGTCAACAAAAAAACGACCCAGGACCGAGCTGCCTGTAGGGCTAGCATGCGCGCACGACAAAATTTTGTCTACACCTTTTCTCGTATTAACTGTATGAAATAATACGAGAAAAGGCGTAGACAAAATTTTGTCGTGCGCGCATGCTAGCCCTACTGGAGACGCATGACTTAGCCAACCCCAAATAAAATGGAAAAAGACCAAGCAAAGAAGAAGAAAATACACGTCTAACGTCTAAGCACTTGACGTGTCAATTGTTCAGCAACGAATAAACAGTGTGATATAATTTTTAAATACACATCCGTATCTTAGTTTTAACAAATAACAATTAAACAGTGAATTGAATGCTCATATTAATTCAGAAAGACCTCAATGTCTTTGGATGATATAAAGAAATATTCCGGTACGATATTTTCTTCGACCAATTTCCCTGCCACATACAAACCCAGAAACAGGGACGTCCACTAAAGATTGTTTCGTATGTAATTATTTACTATGTTAAACAAAATAATTTTTATTGATATAAATTATATGTGCTGGACAGATTATTTGTCTTCAAGTGCACTCATATGATCTAACTTATAAATGCGATATAAATAACAAAAAATCAATTTCAGAGTCGAGAAAACTGCTTTTATTGACATGTCGAGAGCAGAGCACTCTCAACGCTTCACTTATGAGGCGTACAATTAATGTTTTACATTTTAGCAAGTCTCCAGTTTGTTCTTTGATCTATATTATGTTGGAGCACTTGGAGCCATAATTTCGTAAGCGTAATCGGCGTTTACTTGTTGATTATGTAATTAGGCTCTTCTAGCTTCTAACAATATTACTTTCCTTTGTTCTTCGCAATAAATATTGTTAAATAAACTTATCTTAGCATCTCTTGTGTGTTTTATGCAATAATTGTTTATTTAAATACATTTTGCACACTTCTCATGTAGGCAAGAACTTAAAATGGTATTTGTTTCATTTTTTTCAATTCAGGACCTATATTTAAACATCTTGGTATAGTTCAGCCTGTATAGTTTACTATAATATTCACAAAGATATTCTAATTTTCTTTTATAGCACAAATACACAATTATATTTTGGTAAATTATAAAAAAGAAAAATATTCATTGAAATATTATTTTACATTATTGTTAAAATTCAAGGAAGATGTCATAAGTACCGTCCAATAAATAATAATACAATAGTAAATTTTAAGCATTAAATAGACACATGTTTAAAAATAAATTACTATAATTTATTATTACTTGTAAGTACAATTCGTATTTGAAGATATTATCCTCTGTATTTCGCTAGTTATATCATTAATAGTTAACAAAAATCACAAATATATTGCTTTTTTCATTATACGTAATCTAAATATAAATTATGTCCCTAAACCCAATTTCAATAAAGTGACAAATGACATTAAAACAATAAAGGACGATTTTAATGCAACAGCTGCAGAGGTTGTGTTATTTAAGTAAACTACAGGCCACCAATGAGTGATCGATATTACTTGATTATCATTAGAAGCAGGTTTTCCTGTCGTTACATGTTCCAACATGTTATCAGGCATGTAATTGCCGCATGTTGGAAAATCTGGAGGAATAGGAGTCATTTCTTTATGTTCACCGACTTTAAATATCAACGCCATACCAACTTCAACGTGAAATTCAATATGACAGTGGAATAACCAGTAGCCGGGATTATCTGCTTTGAATCTTATAACAGTATAACCACCATCCGGTACTGTGACTGTATCTTTAAGTGGAGCATTCTTTAAATTTCTCTTCAAAAGTCCAGCTTCATCAAACGCCTTCACTTCTTCAACTGTGATTTCGTGTGACAATCTTCTCATACCAACTACACGGAAAAAGTTACCGTGTAAGTGGAACGGGTGATTGGCGTCAAATGTAACACCTTCGTCCACTATGATGACTTCTACTACTGCATTTTTCTTAACGGATAATACGTGTGAGCATTCACAGTAACCTTCTTTACATTCTTCATCAATGCTTGATGCATTGCAAAAGTTGTCTGCAGATGGACGAGCCACCAGTAAAGGACTTGATGGCATTTTCATGCTAATGTGATTGAGCTGCGGTGTATATAGCCGGTTATCAGCCTCAGGTACTGAAAAATAATAAAATGTTATTAAATAACTTTTATCGGTTGTTCTTGACACAACTTTCTATTAATAACGCTATATTTTCACTTATTCAAAATAAACATAATTCGGTTAACGACTATTTTGCAACAAATTACTTATTTTTATTCATAACTCATTCGTTATTATACTTTATACTTTTCTGTAGAATTAATAAAAGCCTACTCCTCTTTCTCTGAAATTATAACTGGTAAAAAGGAGAATAATGATTGCATCAACAATCTTAAGTACAGCTTAATTAATTTAAAACAGATATGTATAGATCTTATAAATTTACCTTGGTAATACCCGTAGTATGGTGATCTGTGGAAATGTGAATTGTTCTTGGCATAAAAGTCGTACGCGACGTAGAACTGGTAGTCCGCTACTTCCTTCAAGCTGTCATCGTAGCCCTCCAGAGACCTCATATCGGCCACGCTTATGGTTTCCTCGTCTTCCTCGCCTTTATTCAATGCGTTTAGTTGCTGTAACAATTTATTTAATATTAATTATAGGTATACATTTCCTTTATTTAAAAGTATTGACATATTGACCGTTTAAGGTTTTTACCGGTGGGAGGGAAGCGCAGTGCCGCGCTCCGGCTGCATGGGTACCACCATCTTACTTGTTTCTCCCATGAAACAGCTTTGCTGTGTTTCGGAGAGATGGGCAAGACAGGCAGTGTAATTACTACCGAGACTTAACATCTTATGTTTCAGGATAGGCAACACATGAATGAGTTGCTGGGCTTGTTCCAGGTATACTAGTTTATTTCTATGGGCGACGTCGACCACTTACCATCAGGTGGTTCGTTCGACAGTTTGCCTATCCAACTAACATAAAAAAAGGTTAGCGGTTCTTTTGATGGTTAGTGTACGGTGTAATAACCGTATATCATGATACGCAGTGTCAGCGCTTTACGCCGACTATGCAGATTATATTATTCATATTGAGGTACTCGTCCAATAGCTAATTGAGTCGCGTGCTCTTATAACCATACCATTTTAGATTAAGTTAAGCTAAATAAACCACACGGTTTACTTAACTTGATCTTATTACTTACAAACCAAACGTAAATATCTTTTACGGTCACCATAACCTGTACATCGTGGTCCTTCGAGCCGGATTAGAACCAGCGACCTATGGAGTATTCTTATGAACCATTGAATATTTTGTATATTTTGTAATAATTTATTTTAGAGTTTTTAAGGATTGCTATTAGCTTGCATTTATAAATGTCAGTGAGAAATTCACTGTTCCTCTACAAAATCAATTAGTCCAGCCATATCTAGTAGACTAGATACCGTATGTTTATTAGATAGCATGAAAACTTCAGGGAAATCACAGTTGTAAGCATAAACGACTTGTTTTCTTCTGAGGCCTTTTACCTATGCAAGTTCCCTCACGATGATTTCCTTTACCGGTGAGCAAGCAACTAACATCAACAGTAACTGTGCTTATAATGACTATATGAATAGTTTCTAGCGTCAGATGTTCAATAAATGAATAAGGCATAAGTGTAATTGCACGCAAAAAATGTAACAAATAACAAAAGGGCTGATTATATTTGTAAGACCGTTCACTAATAGGATCTTACCAGGCCTTCATTGTGTGACTCTTCCCATGTTAAATCTCCCGCTGGTTCAGTCTCTATAGCTCCCTCATAATGCAGCACAGCTACTTGTTTCGCTTTGGTGAATCTATTGAAAACAAACAGTACTTAGCAATGATATTAATTATGTGTATTATATAATAAAAATCTTAAATATATGTATAGTATAAAAGTATTAAATATATTTCCGTCTGGTACTCCCTAACACAAGTACTTTGAGCACTTACCACGGGACCAGATTGAAGTGGTGTGAAAGCGTCCATAGATATTATTATTATATTATATTCATATTCTATACTAAGTGTATTGATCTGATAGGAAACAATCTTTTTTAGATCTTATACTTTTGGAGTCACCAAGACGGCAGATAGCGCACTTGTCTACCTACCTTCTACCTGCCGTCTTGGAGCAGCTATTACTCTTCTAGAGGGTTTATTGCATTATTCTGTTGATAGGTATATTGGTGAATACTGTATGATTGTCTAAGCAAATAAATGCTCATTATCATTTATCTGTCCAAATGATAATGAGCATTGATTTGATGCTAGCCAACGGATAATAATAGATGTTAAACTTGATGTTCTTGACTTCGCCTCTCTAATAATAGCCAATATACCCCTTTGCTATCCTACAAAGAATATAAGTTATGCTAAGACAAAATTGCAAATTAAATTAAAAACATAAAATTGAAATAGATCCACGAAAAAAATAGCTGATAGACTACAGTAAAAATTATATTGTTCGAAGTTTTAATATCAAAGAGAGCACTTTACAAAATGCAACAAACAAATTGACTTATTTTACTAGAAAATAACAAATAACTAGAAATATTAATACAAAGACATTTTGCGATGAAAAATATAGAAGAAATGGATAGAAATTTAGCTTCCTTGATGATTCCGTAGCCATTTTATCTATACCATTATCTGCTACATTATATAACCAGTTATATTATACTAGTATAAATAATGAAAAGACATGAAAAAAATCTCAGTTCAATATCGGAAACCGATGAAGACTATTAGATAAAGGATTAAGGAAAGACCCTATGAGCATAGGAAGGAGGCTACATTTTTTTTTTTCATTTACAGGAGATTGGACAATTTTTAAATGATGGTTGTGAAGATAGAACAATAAGGCAGTCCCTAGGTCCCCAAAAGACCACGAAAGAATCCGTAATTTCGAGCATGTAAAAAACAATAAACCTCGAGAAACCACCAAAAATTTGTTTCATTACAAAAAGTAAGAAGAAATCATCATCATCATGGGGTGCCATCTTCATATTGAAGTTTGGAGGTCAGCATTTGGTACTCCGTCCGATCAAGCGATATTCTCTTCATCTGGTGGTAGCTCAAACCAGTCCAGTCCTTTATATCGTCAAACCACTTTCGCCTTGGTCTTCCTGGTGGCCTTCCACCCGGTATCTTGCCCTCGAGGATTGTCCGTAGATATTCGAAGACGGCCCCCCTTTGCAAGTGTCCAAAGAAGGCCACTTTTCTTTTAACAATGGTCGACATCAGCTCTGGTTTGCGGTTTGCTCGTTGCAGCACTTTGACGTTCGAAGTAAAACTGGTCCATGGTATTCTAAACATTCTTCGAAGAGTCCACATTTCAAACGCTTGCAGTCTTTTGCATGTATCTTTCCTTAAAACCCATGTTTCGCAGCCGTACAAGAGCGTGGACCAGACGTAGCATTTCATAAACCGGAATCTGAGGTTGAACGGGATTCTAGGGTCACATAACACTTTCGCCATCTTGAAAAAAGCAGCTTTTCCTTGACCAATTCTAAATTTTACTTCTTCTAAATGATTCAAATCCGCTGTAAGGTAACGGCCTAAATATTTGAACTTATGTACCCCTTGTACATTTTCACCTTTAAATATAATTCTTGGGTAGGGCAGTTGAGATTTAGAAATCACCATGGTCTTTGTTTTACTGGTGTTAATATTAAGTCCTTTAGCTTCTCCAGCAGATGCCACATCCTTGAGGAGCCTCTGCAGTCCGGTCTCAGTACTTGCTATCAGGACTGTATCGTCCGCGTATCTGATGTTATTTACTATGTGACCGTTGACAAGTATCCCTTCTGGTTTGTCTTTCAACAAATCAGTTAGGATGTCCTCAGAGTATAAATTAAAGAGAAGAGGTGAAAGTATACAACCCTGTCTCACTCCTCTATTTATGGGTTTCCATTTTAAGAAGAAATAGTGGAAAAAAATTACGAACGACCGGGAATAATGATAATGAACGTGGTATGATGACGGCGACACTCATTTTTAAATAACCAGGGTCCAGGTGAGGAATTCCGGACTAAAATATTTTTTCATCGACAAAAATGCACACCCGAGGTATTCCACTTGTTATGCATTGAATATGTTAAGCTTCAAGACCGAAACGAAATATGTAAAAAATTTACAAACCGTGTGACTATCAAATTTTGAACTGTGAAAGTATGAAAAAAAAAGTTGGCTGACTTGGAATGCCCAGCAGATATGAAACATCCTTATTTATATTATAATTCATATTAATTAAAAGGTATAATATAAAGAAATATAGTATACCCGCGCGCACTATTATTATTATTATATCTTGCTCGATTTTAACAATACAAATTCTAAATGTCTTTTGTCTAAATTTCACATTATCTGTGAAATTTCAAACTAGGTCGGTAGTTTTATAAAAATAGTTTTTTGTGTTTTATTTCTCTTTCATAATAGTCTACATTTATATTTTTATATATCAATTCAATGGTATATTTCCTTTTCGGAGGGATCTATGCTAACGGCCCAAAAGCCCTAATGCTTAGTCGGATTAGTGTGAGCCCATTTGGCTCACTATCGGTTTGTTAAAGTGGGGGGTTGCCCCCCGCCAACCGTGCAGTCTGCGACCACACGGCCTCCTGGCGTCGGGTTGGTAATGGTACATGCGATTTCTTTTGATTTATAGAAAAAGATAGAGTAGGCAGACTACGCCGTCTTTTGCTACGTTTCGTTATTCTTTGTTGTTATTTAGATAGAATATTTATATCTTTTCCCGGTAATTCGAGCCCATAATTCCAATTCTATAAAGGACACATGCCCTTTATATACATATGAACATTATAAACTTAACTGCGATCATTACCGTCTTTTGAGCCCCATTTTAATTTTTCAATTGGGTTTCGTTATGAAAGCAATTCGCTATGAAATAGGCGAGTCTATTCGCATATAACTTTGAACAGGCCCTTGCCTGCTACCGTTTTCATTCTCCCAACCTCTCTTTATACAGTAAAAAACTATATCAATAACTCACCTCTCATCGCAATCCATGAGTCCTCTGAAACGTATCCAGTAGTTGTCAATCTCATTGTTCGCTTCCAGTATGAAGTCGTAGCGCTCCCCAGCGTAGGTGACGAGTGACGTAGCTGCAACAAGGAATAATGTTTAATAAGATGCCGGAGGTTTTGTGGTAAACTGATCTCCGCGATGAAGAAAGATTAAACCGATTTTAATAAAATGCAAACTATGCAAGTTGGTTCGACGGGCGCTGTTAGTTTAATTCGGTTAGTCCAAAAATTGGCGCGTTCAAAAATTTTAGCTCAATTAAACGATCTCCGTATAGTGGCCGGTCTGTGTTGGATGCGAGTGGCGAGGGATCGGTGGTCTTGGCGTTCATTGAGGGAGGCCTATGTCCAGCAGTTGACGGATAGGCAGGCTGACGATGATGATGATAATGATTCTTATTTTAACAAAAAGTGAAGTGGATAGACTCGACACATAATATAATCAAGTTGGATAGACCACAAAAACCTTAAAACCTAGACGAAAACTTTATAATGCTTATAATTTCAGCCGTCGTTTGCTATTTATCTAAAGTTGTGCCATAAATGCAGTTGAAAACGTGATAATATTGTTAGTTTCATACTCATTGAACTCGTTACCCTGAACTTAGCTGCCGTAGCTCATATTTCAGAACTTGCTTTTAAAGCTACACGTATGTATATTAGTAAAAATAATATGTAGGGACAACTCACACACGGCCACCTGATCCCAAACTAGGCAGAGCCTGTTCTTATAGCATCCATAAAACTGATACATTCTTATATATTTATAAATACATACATATTATAGATAAATTACACCCAGACACAAAACAAATGATTATGCTCATCACACAAACATTTGGGTGGGGATCGAACCCACGACCTAGTCAGGGCTAACCCCTAGATAACATTACAGGCCAGTCAATATTGGAACTGACCTTCACAACAAATGTAGGTACGTATGTATGTAATGTACAGCATATTGTATGCATAGCAAAATACCCGTAGCACTTACGGGTATTTTGTGACGACGACGTCGAGACCCAGAAGTGAATATTGATAAGTTAATAAAGTGAACATATTTATCTACAACAACCTTTTATTCAAAGTAAAGGAAAATAATACAATAATCCTTACTAATATTATAAATGCGAAAGTAACTCTGTCTGTCTGTCTGTCTGTCTGTCTGTATGTCTGTCTGTCTGTCTCTTCTTCACGCCTAAACCACTGAACAGATTTGGATGAAATTTAGCACAAAGATAGTATGGAACCCGAGAAAGGACATAGGATAGTTTTTATCCCGGATATCCCACGGGAACGGGATTTATGTGGATAAAACCCCGGGACTGTCTATCTTCAGAACCACCGAACAGATTTGGGTGAAATTTGATATAAAGATACTATGGTATGGTATAACTTAACGTAGGGTATAAAATAGTTGTTATCCTGAAAATCCTACGGGAACGGGAACTATGCGGGTAAAACCCCAGGACTTTCTATCTTCTAAACCACGGAACAGATTTGGGTGAAATTTGATATAAAGATACTATGCTATGGTATAACTTAACGTAGGGTATAAAATAGTTGTTATCCTGAAAATCCTACGGGAACGGTAAACTATGCGGGTAAAACCCCGGGACTAACTATCTTCTAAACCACGGAACGGGAACTATGTATGCGGGTAAAACCTCAGGACTGTCTATCTTCTAAACCACGCAACAGATTTGGGTGAAATTTGATATGAAGATACTTTTAAACTTAACGTAGAGTATAAAATAGTTGCTATCCTAAAAATTCCATGGAAACGGGAAATATGCGGGTAAAACCCCAGGACTTTCTATCTTCTAAACCACGGAACAGATTTGGGTGAAATTTGATATAAAGATACTATGGTATGGTATAACTTAACGTAGGGTATAAAATAGTTGTTATTCTGAAAATCCTACGGGAACGGTAAACTATGCGGGTAAAACCCCGGGACTAACTATCTTCTAAACCACGGAACGGGAACTATGTATGCGGGTAAAACCTCAGGACTGTCTATCTTCTAAACCACGGAACGGATTTGGGTGATATTTGATATGAAGATGCTTTAAAACTTGACGTAGGACATTAAATAGTTGTTATCCTGAAAATCCCACGGGAACGGGAACTATGTGGCCAAAACCCGGGACTGTCTATCTTCTAAACCACTGAACAGATTTGGGTGAAATTTGATATGAAGATACTGTGGAACTCAACGTAGGACTTGAAATTGTTGTTATTCTGAAAATCCCACGGGAACGGGAGTTGTGCAGCTAAAACGCCAGGACTATGTATTTGTTAAAACACTGAACCGATTTGAGTGAAATTTGATATGGAGATAGTTTGAGACCCAAGGCATAAGATGTATAAGTGTAACATAAAGGTTTTTAGACGTGTCAATAGATGGCGTTAACACATGTAGATCACGCTATCTATTACAAGATGCAGATCCTTATGAGGATCGCACTTTTGTATAGCACGCGTTTTTTAATGAATACTGTTTCCGTATTTTAGTAATTTATCCAAAATGATTTATTATTAATAATAAATAATTAATTCATCCTTACTAATATTATAAATGCGAAAGTAAGTCTGTCTGTCTGTCTGTCTGTCTCTTCTTCACACCTAAGCCACAAATCTGTTCGATTTGGATGAAATTTGGCACAAAGATAGTATGGAAACCGTAAATTGCAACCATATTATTTGAAAAATAAGATTTAATAAAATACTTCTTACATGCGGACGAAGTCGCGGGTAAAAGCTATGAAATAATATACGGTACTTACATAAAAAAAAACAATTTTCTCTGTCTGTTTGTTCCGGTTAATCTATAAAACGGCTAAGCCGATTTTGACGAGACTTTCACTGGCAGATAGCTGATGTTATAAGGCGTAACTTTGGCCATAAAATTAATCATCATCAATCCGAACTGCTGTAAATCTAAGTAAACGCGGGCGAAGCTGCGGGCAACAGCTAGTTTTAATATAATTTCAATAGGCCAAACTATATAATTATAATATTGAATTGAAACAGGAAGGACGTGGGGAATCAACTCGATTGTGATGTAATAAATATCATAACAATGGCTGACGAAATTTAAAAATTATTGGATTATAACCAATTGTTATTATTTGTGACCACATAATAATTAATTAGAATTTAAGAGATGAAATCATATTATTCTGTCTTTTTAAATTTTTAGTTCGGTTTGCTATTAAAGCGTGTTTTTTAGTATTTTTAAAACTACTATTTTTTTTAGTTACTAAATACTAAATAAAAACATAACGTAAATTTTAAGTAATTACATCATAAGATATATACCCTGATATCAATATTAACAGTATGCTTATCGTTACTTCCTTACTTAATATTATAAATCAATCCGGGTACGACTGTAAATCTAAGTTAACGCGGGCGAAGCTGCGGGCAACAGCATTCAACTCAAAAGGTATTTTTGAATAAAATGTTTAATTTAATTTTTGTACTACTACAGTGTATTAATTCTCCCCACCATGGTTCAGGTCTTGACGTGGCGGTGGGGCTCAGTAGCCTAGGGTGAACGCAGCAGCTTGGGCGAAGCTAATTAAGCCGAAGGGGGCTCTTTGTACCCCTCTTATCAGAAGAGGGGACAAAAGAGCAAAGGGCGAGGACGAGAACCCCCTTGTACTGTCCTGACGTTGGGAGGGGTTGTTCTGTGGTGCGGGACAATCCCTCTGTGGAGGTGGCGTCGGTCCCTTGGGGGACTGAATAGCCGTCGAGGTGCCCTGTTTGCTCATTAGATCCGGGGTACCTCACCAAAGGCGGCAATTGGTGGCACTCACCGGGCTTTAGAGGGAATAGCTGCGTCCACTTACCAGCTTTCGGGTGCAGCGAGTCCCACATACCCGCGCGGGGAGACCCACTCCCCCGCGGGACGTCTCGGAGCATTTCCTAGCGTTAAAGGAAAAAAAAGTGTATTCATTTGCCGGGTTCAGATTGTACAAAATAAACTTTATCAATATTTCTTTGTCATGAAGGTTTCATTTGAAATATTTAGGATTTTTATGTGAAGTTTAAAAATCTTATATTTTATCAAAATTAATATTGGAAAACGGAAATAAAATGAACGTGATATTTTACATCTTGATGTACATACAGTCCGTCAAAAATACATAATACTTTATATTAATTTAAACTGAGAAGTTTAATAAAAGCGTGTATTTTATAATGTCCCCCATAGTCATGCGAACGTTACCAAAAACTGCAACATTTTCTTATAATTTAAGACATATTTTTGATATAATGTAATATAATGCATTCTATGTATTGAATCCGTATACATTTCAAACATTACGTTATTTCTTTACCACATATTACGTTATAAGGTTTTACAGAGAGATATAAATTTTCACACTTAAAATAGTGATTCTCAGAATAGCAAAGATCTGGGATGAGACGAGACCTAGAATGCTATATCCCAAAATATCTCTGAGTAACATAGCTGGTTAAATATGGATTATCTTACTGATTAATTGATTATATTGATTGGGTATAATTTCGCTGGGTTCATACATTGGTGTGTATAACTAAAATATGAGTGTCAGTATATATTTTTATTTAAATCCTATCAATGTTCATAAATTAATGATTCGAATGATAACACCACGGCTGACTATCACGGTAAGAAGCTCTTAATATGTTTGTAAGTGGTGGTGGTGGTAAGTGGTGTGGTAAGAAGCTCTTAATATATTTGTAAGTGGTGGTAGTGGTAAGTGGTGTGGTAAGAAGCTCTTAATATGTTTGTAAGTGGTGGTGGTGGTAAGTGGTGTGGCAAGAAGCTCTTAATATGTTTGTAAGTGGTGGTGGTGGTAAGTGGTGTGGTAAGAAGCTCTTAATATGTTTGTAAGTGGTGGTGGTGGTAAGTGGTGTGGTAAGAAGCTCTTAATATGTGTGTAAGTGGTGGTGGTGGTTCTTGGGTGAAATGGTCCCGTTAATGAGGACTGATCACCCGTCTGGCCTTGCTGGTGTCCCCACCCTTAAATAATAATAAGTGGTGGTGGTGGTAAGTGGTGTGGTAAGAAGATCTTAATATGTTTCAGGTTTCATAAAGTTTCTTAAGCACTTATTATAATATTCCAATTTTATAGAACCGAGAACCTATTTTATATAAAACGTGTATTTCTTCATGAGGTAGAAAGTAACCACCCGCTACACCAGAATCAAGCCTTGTCCTGGCGGTGGGACTCAGTAGCCTAAGGTGTGCCCAGCACCTTGGGCAAAGCTAATTGAGACGAGGAAGCTGCTCTTTGTGTCCCTGTCTTCTTATAAGAAGAAGGGACAAAATAGCACAAGGGACGACGATGGTAACCTCACCCCATTGTACTGTCCCGGCGCTTAGAGCGGTTGTTCTGTGGTGCAGGACGGCCCCTCTGTGGAGGTGGCGTCGGTCGCTTGAGGGACTGAATAGCCGTCGAGGTGCCCTGGTTTCTCATTAGATCCGGGGCACCTCACCAAAGGTAGCATTGGTGGAACTCGCAGGGTTTTAATGGGTAGAGCTGCATCCATCTTACCACCTATCGGGCGCAGCGAGTCCCACATACCCGTCTGGGGAGATCCACTCCCCCACGGGATGCCTCAGAGCATTTCCAGGCGTAAAAGAAAAAAAAGGAGGTTTGCTGGTGCGTTGCTCACCTTTCAATGAGTACCTATGCTTTTTTCATGGTCTATATAGTATGTAAACGGTTTATCCATCAATTTAAGAAGGAAGACCTAAAAAAAGTATATTAAAAAAAAATCTTATACTGACCGTACATTGATTTCCCCTCGTCTTTATTATGAAACAATTAAATGTTGAGTTCCTTTAAAAAGGTCGCTTGTTTTCATCATAAATCTTGTTCCTACAGATTATTTTTACACGATTCCTTTTTTGTGTTAATTTGTTCGTTTCTGTTTCGTTCACTTTTATTTTGGACTCTCAATTATTTTTACCAAATAAACGAAAAATACTGTGATTAAATAATTAATTGTTCTGTGACAGTAATTAGTAGTGTGCGCCCTTTTGTATGAAAAACAAATAAGATCGTTATAGAACATAGAGATGGTAGTGTTTTCGGTGAAAATGTCGAAAAAATGCTCATGTGAGCGTTGTTGCTATAAACATTGTATTTTTTAACCGACTTCAAAAAAAAAGGAGGTTCTCAATTCGTCTGTATGTTTTTTTTTTTTTTTTTTTTTGTATGTATGTGACACGATATCTCCGCCGTTTGTGAATGGATTTCGATGGTTATTTTTTTGTTTGAAAGCTGGTGTTTCCAATTTGGTCCCATATTAATTTTATTAAGATCTGACTAGCCGTTTTTTAGTTATTCCCAATAATGCCTATTTGGTTGGTTTTGTTTACCTTGATGATATGATTTTTTTATTACGTGTCGATGTAACAATTGTATAGGATGCTTTGGTAGCACACCATAGTATGTCGCGGTCATCGTAATCATCATCATCATCACCATCACCATCATCATCATCATCATCATCATCATCCTTTATCCATCCACTGCTGAACATGCCTCCTTCAATGAACGCCAAGACGACGAATTTCGGAATCACTAAAAATTAAGAAATAAAAACATTTTACAAAAAATTAAAACCGACTTCAAAAATACTAAACTAAAAAGTAATAAAATAACAGTTTCTTTAATGTTTGTGCTTACAACATATAATCAACTTAATCTTCTACTAATGTACAAACTTTGCGTTTACCACGTCATTATAGTTACTTTTGGAGTCGGTGTCGTATTTGTTGCTGTACATTACCTACCTACCTACCTTGGCTGACACCGACTCCAAAAGTAACTATAATGACGTGGTAAACGCAAAGTTTGTACATTAGTAGAAGATTAAGTTGATTATATGTTGTAAGCACAAACATTAAAGAAACTGTTATTTTATTACTTTTTAGTTTAGTATTTTTGAAGTCGGTTTTAATTTTTTGTAAAATGTTTTTATTTTAACATAATATCGCTCCTTGAATACAAAAGGGCCACAATTAAAAAAAAAATGAAAATCGTTTTATTGCAAAAATGACACCTGAACCGACTATATTTTATAGTGAAAAAAAAAATCCCATCATTTTTGCTTATATTATGGTTGCACTGACTTACCGCCATTTTTGCATTAGCTCACTTTGACAGGTAATGTCAGTGCAAAACCGCCATTTTCTTAGTTGCGCCCGGAAATTCAACGCCGTTTGCGTTGAATTTCCGGGCGCAACTATTATATATTTCACGTCGGTTGCGTGAAAAAGTGCCACAATCCAAAATACGTCTGTGTTGGATTCTAAATTTCTGGTAAGTGTGATTATATTTTACAATACAAAAGTGCCATATTTTTGAAAACATCCGTTTTGCATTCTAACATTAGTATTTGTAGCCATAATATATAATACAAAAGTGCCATATTTTGGAAAACGTCCGTTTTGCATTCTAACATTAGTATTTGTAACCATATTTTGTAATACAAAAGTGCCATATTTTTGAAAACGTCCGTTTTGCATTCTAACATTAGTATTTGTTATTATATTTTGTAATACAAAATTGCCATATTTAAAATGCGTCCTTTTTGTAATCAAATATTAGTTAAGTATAATTATATTTTATAATACAACAGTAGTATATTTTGAAATACGTCCCTTTTGCATTAAATTATAGTGGAATAAATAATAATTTTTGCGTGCTAGAATGGGAAGGCCAGAAATATGGCCGTTTTGCATGATAATAATTTTAGGTTTCGTTACAATTTTAAAAATAAAAATTACCATTTTGATGTTAATTTTGTTCTATTCTTATTACTTCAGTGATTTTTAACTTAAAAATCATACAAATGTATTTATTTGTTTGTAAATTAATAATATAAACTAAATTGAAGCCCTGTCCCTGTAGCTTTCGTCACTAATTTAAAGTTTTTTAATAATACCAGTGGGTAGATATTCGTAAATGTTGAAAAATATGCGATTAAGATGCATTGCCCCATATTTTCTGTGAATTTGACTGTGAATTTGAATGTTAAATATGAGGTGGTAGCTTAAATCTGTTAAATATAATTAAGGTGTTATTCCTGGCAAATTAGTATTGAAAATGTCATATTAAGGATTGTTATGTATTTGATTGTGTATATGTACTAAGGACTGTATAATATATGTATAGAATCGTGTGTATTTTATGTTTTTTAGTTATAAAACGTTAAAGATTTTTTTTACAGATTGACAAAATGAATAGAGCACGAAAAATGTTGAATATGGCAACCTCCGTTCAAGAATCGGAAAAAGTTCAAGCATTACCTGGCCTCAATAATAATGTGCAAAATAAAACTTTCTTTAATACTCCAGCTGCACTCAGTCTACCCGTCACGTTACCCATTGATTCTTCAGATACAAATTCTATAGCAGACAGTCAACCTGACCTTAACCTATCAATATTAGAGGATGAAGACAGTGAAGTAAGCTGTGTAACGAATACCAAAGACACAAATAGGCCAAAAATATTTGTTGAACAGAGTGACTCGAGTAGCAGTTCAAGCGACTCTGATAATGACTCTCATACCAATTCCAGCCGATCATCAATATCCAGTAGTTCATCAATTGCAGATTTTTCTTCAGATGACAGTGTTGAAGATCCCAACTTTCTACCTAGTCATGAAAGATCTTCTGATTCTGAAGGAGATATACAGTCAAAAGTAATTGCCAAACCATTTTGTATTTCACCCCAACCGGGCCCTTCTCGTGTAGAACCTCACTTACTGATCAATGATAATCTTCCAGTCAGTTTGGATACTCAGTCGCCTAATATAGAATCACAGCCATCCATCAGTCATAATCAGTCACCCAGCGTGAATATTCAGTCACCCAGCATTGGCAGTGAACCAGCTAGCGTGGATCCTCAGCGTCTTAGTCGGAAAAGAAAAGCTAATCCAGAATCATGGAAAAGAAACAAAACCAAGACTCTGATCAATAGCGGGAAGGCACACACAACTATGTCTAAATCGAAAAAAATGATAACTGCCAAAAATATGGGACCTGTTTGTTCAGATAAGTGTAAATTTAAATGTCAAAACGTATTTTCATTTGAGGAACGATTAGCCATATTTAATGCCTATTGGGCCACTGGTGATTTAAACGTTCAGAGGCAATTTATATACAACCATATGACAAACATTGAGCCAAAGTATCGGTACATCCGTGTTGGTAGTACCCGCCAAAACTTAAACCACGCATATTACTTCACGAAAATCGATCAACGCATTCGAGTATGCAAGTTATTCTTTATGAATACACTTGCTATATCAGATAAAAGCATACGGACTGTTGTAAAGAAAAATTCTGGATCAATTACTGGAATTCAAATGCAAGATAACCGAGGAAAACATGGCAATCAATTTAAATTGGATGCTGCTTTGAAGGATAGGGCAAAGGAACACATTAACTCCATCCCCAGGATTGAGAGCCACTATTGTCGCGCTCGCTCTAAGCGTGAGTATATTGAAGGAAGCCGATCTATTGCTACTTTGCATCGTGATTATGTCGATAAATGTAAAGCTGAAGGTAAAGGTTATCTTAATAAACCGCGATAAAATCCGTAAAAAAGTGTTTCATTATAAAGGTTATCTTTCTTATAAACTGTACTATAATATCTTCGTGAATGACTTTAACATTTCTTTTTGGAAACCCAAAAAAGACCAGTGTGAAGACTGCACAGCTTTCGCAAATGTTGAAGATAAAACGCTTTTACAAGTACAATATGATCGGCATTTGAAAGAAAAAGATTTAGCCAGAGCTAAAAAAGAAAATGATAAAAAAAATATTAGCGATAATTTTATAGTATGTGTGTATGACTTACAGGCTGTGATGCCTTGTCCGCAAGGCGAAGTCTCCAGTTTTTACTATATTTAAAATTGAATATGCTGAATTTTACTGTTACTGAACTGGGTTCAAATAATACGAACTGCTACGTTTGGCATGAAGGTGCAGGAGCTCGTGGTGCTAACGAAATAGGATCGTGTGTGCTCGCGTACTTGAAAAATTTGAATGAGAAAGCTTCTGACTATTTTGACGTAGTATTTTACAGCGACAACTGTTGTGGCCAACATAAAAATAAATTTATGTTAGCAACGTACCAATACGCCATAAATGAGTTATCGAAGTTGAGGAGTGTTACTCATAATTTTTTAATAAAAGGGCACACCCAAAATGAAGGAGATGCTGCTCACTCTCTAATTCAACGCAACATTTCGAATGCTTTAAAATCTTCTCCCATTTATGTACCGGATCAGTATATAACCCTTATTAAAACTGCAAAGAAGAAAGGAAGACCCTTCGTTGTTCACGAACTTACGCATGAGAGTTTTTTGGATTTAAAATCTCTGGCTGTCGGCAATTACACTACTACAGAAGATGGACAAAAAGTCAAATGGGCTGATATAAAAACTATTAAAGTCCATCGAGATTATGAGAACAAATTTTTCTTCAAGACTTCTTACGAAACTGAAGAGTTTACGTCGGTAGCCACGCTGACAAAAAGAAGGTCTGCTAATCCTATAGTGCCGAAAAAACTGTACAAACAAAAACTTAAAATAACTGAAACTAAAAAACAGGGTATTCTTAAACTTATTGAGAAAAATATCATTCCTAAGTATTACCAAAACTTTTACGAAAATTTGTAAGATACCTAATTGTGATAATATTTAGAATAGTTAATTTTAAAAGTTCCTTTTGATAATAAAGACTTATAAATTTCATACAAACATTTACATAATAAATAACGATTATAAATTTTAACTTAAAATAGTTTACGTAAAAAGTGCCTTAAATTGTTTATAACTGTGATTTTGTAAGACTACTTAGATTGTTATTGTGCAATAGTATTATTACATATAAGCTATAATATTTTGCTACTGAATTATGTGCCTTTAGAACTGATCTCGTATTTTATTTTGTTTGTATTATTAATGTTAAAGAGAGACAAATTAGTGTCGTCAGTTGATTATTATTTTTTGAGTTTTTTAGAGAATTTATTAATGAATATGGTTGTTTTATGTATATTTTGATAATGATAATTACAGTTTTATCTCTTGTTTTTTTCTATTATTTCTACATATATAATTGTTTTAGAGAGATGTTTAATTTTACTGAATAATAGTTACGTACAAAAATGATCTCAATTATATTACTTAATAATAAGTTACGATTTTTTAGTTTAGATTTTTTAATACAATGTTTTCCTGGTGTCCATTCACTTATGTTTTTACCTAGTAATAAGATTAAACTTTTTGATACGGTTTTTTACCAAAAAGGTACAATAAACCATTTTTATTTGTAAAACTGTGTTTAATTTTTGACATATTTTTTATAATATTGGTTCAAATTTTGAATGCAAAAGGGACTTTTATGCTTTTTTTTCTTAATAGGTAACAGCTATTACAAAGTTTATTTTGTAGATAGATAGAGCTAAAAAATATGCATCTAATGATATATTAACATATTATATTGAATTAATAAATATATGAAATATTATAAAAAAACAGTTTCAAAAATTTGTTATGGCTGTCCTGTAAAATTTATGGATTTCGATTTGTGTCCCTTTTGTATTCAAGGAGCGATATTATCGTGTCATTCAGTACTTTACCCAAATTGAAATAGACCATTCACACAAACAAAAGAACTGAAAGCCGATGGACTATTAGAGTTCTGGAGAAGATGGTCTGGAGTAGTATCCAACGGTTGGATAGGACTTAACAACGGGGGGGTGTCGTTGTTAACCAACTTCTAAAAAGGAGAAGGTTCTCTATTCAAATTTTTGTATGTTTTTTTGTATGTTTTGGAGGTCGTAGAACTTCAAATTTAAATTATTTATTTCAGACAGTTGTTTTGAGTGGAAATTAGTACTAGAGTGATGGTCCGAGAATTATATTTCGTTTGAATGCATGCAACAGGCTCTGTAGGCTTCCTCGTTATATGGAAACAATGGAGCAAACGGACCGCAAAGAACACTGATAATTATATAAGCCTAGGCTTTAGGCTAACCCCGCATATGCGCTCTCGTATAATCCGAATAATGTTATGAAGATGAAAGTTGGTTTGTTTCTCGATTACACGGATTAGGATGAATTTTCATACACATTATAAGATTTTAAATTAACATCGTCATTTTCAGTATTAAAACAATTTGAAGCGGGATATTTACCGAGTTTATTACTTTTATTTCGAGGAGTTACTTGCGTTTTGACCGTTCTACTACATTATACGGATACTTGCGTTTTGACCGTTCTACTACATTATACGGATACTTGCGTTTTGACCGTTCTACTACATTATACGGATACTTGCGTTTTGACCGTTCTACTACATTATATGGATACTTGCGTTTTTTATGTGGGATTTATTTGGTTGTTAATATCACATACTCCGTCAGATTTTTTTTATGTAGGTATTGATACATGAGACGACGTTTGCCGAGCAGTGGCCGATCCTACTTGGATGTGTTTAGTGTGGGCAGTCATAGGCCTTATTACAAGAAGCTTATATGTAGCGGAAAAGGACTTATAATTATGATGGTCCTAGCGCTATAAGGCTTTTAAGAGCTACCTCGGAGAAAGAATTAGTCTAGCTATTCAAAAGGGGAACTTGCCTAAAGGGACTCCTTTTTAATAATATATTTTAGTTATTTTTTATATATTTTTTAAGGCTTTTAGTTTTAGGTTCTTTGTACATTATTAAATCTTTATATTAGTATAATCTAACTTTAGCTTTAAATAAATATAATAAATAAATATATACATACAAACACTACAATACATATAAACACTTTAAAAAATATATAAATATATTATATCAGGCTTTTGGACACCTTACGCGGTGGTCGCGGGTTTGAATTCCGCGAAGTGCAGATTATTTGTATGATGAATATAAATGTCTTTACCGAGTTATGTACGTGTGTGTATTATTTTCTATTTTCAGTGCCCGTAATAAAATTGTTACGAACTTTCCACAGGGCTAAGTTTTTATGTCATAAGAAGGCAACCCAGTCGGAGCCAAACGGTGACTACCGACGCCCATAGACATCCGCACAACCAAAATTTATGCAAATACGTTGCCCTCCTTGTCTCTCTCCCCCCAATGGGCCACCGGAAACTCACAAACCGCACGAAACGCGAAGGCATAGCCGTCACTTGACGCCGGTGTTATGTGAGCGAGAGGTACCACCCCGATCGTGCCGGCCCAATTTGGCTCCAAAGAAGCATGGCACTACCTCTTACAAAAATTCGAGTCTAATTAGTTTATGTATACGAACTACGACTCGTTGTACTTTAATATAAATAAGCAGATAAGTGCAAGCACTCGCGAGCTTAGGATTCCGTAAAAAACCTACCAGTTTTTTGTAAGGTAATAATACGTCACAAGCCGAAAGCTTAAGCCGATCGGGCCTCTCCATTCCACACTTTCGCTTGCACGATCGTCTTAGGAGGAACGTGTCTCTTTTTCCTGCGCGCAGTCGGCGTTCATAGATTTATAAGACTTTATCACGCCAAAATTATTTTTATTTAATATAACAACAAATTAACATATTTCATATTATTATTTCCTTTACGCGGTGAGAGCAATTAATATGTGCAAAATTTCATGATTGAATTGAGGGATTAAAATGGTAAGTAGGTACCTAACCTACACGGATTTGAAGAATACTTGAACAAAACGTTGTTGTTGTTTTTGATTTTTATTTGTTTTTACCTACCGAGGGAATGCAAACTACGTAAAACACATTGTTGCCTAATACCACCCCGGTCTTGCCGGGGCGGTAACTGCGGTAATTGGGCCGCAATTCGGCTGCAAAGCAGTATGGCACCACCTCTAATCAAAATAGTGTGATTGTTGAAAAGTACGTACTAGCTATAGACAAAAAGACTTACCAGTGATAGGTTGCAGGTCATAACCATCAGAGGCGATGATGGTGATGTTATGACCATCTACCGACATCTCGATCGGGCAATTGAGGAACTCAGCATTGATGACCCGGAAACGGTACCTGTAACCCTAGAACAAAAGGTTTTTTTTTATATTTACGCAAATTTCACTCATTATAATGAATTTTTTTTTTGATTTTTTTAATTTTTTCATATGAAATATCTAGAGAACAAAAGTTTTATTATATTTATGCAAATTTCACTCATTATAATAAAATAAATTTTTGATTTTTTTTAATTTTTTTTATATGAAATATCTAGGGATTTTATTGCGGTTTATTAAGATGCATGCCTTACATTACACGGCTCTTCCATTACCATCGTTGCTGTAAAGTATCCATGAAAAAATCTTAATAAAAAGCGATAAAATCTGTTGAAAGTTGTTTCATTATAAAAAGTTCAATCAATTTAAAGTTCACAATTTTTGCAGCCTAGTAGTAGTAGATACGCCATAAAAAGCTTTCAAAATTTTCCTTTTATGATAATTTAATATTTTTATATTTTTGTAAAATAGGCTGCCTAATCTTACTCTTGACAACCAAAGATTGCCTACTAATACCATCACTATGTACAAAATATTTGTTTTTTGAAGTGAAACTTATTTGCGCGCATGATGGTAAAATAAAAGTTTACGGATGAAACGTCATGAATATGTGCAACGTTTTTGTCCAAGAAGAGGTAGAGAGTGATTGATACCGATTGAGAGAGAGTGAGAAAGGGCGAACGTAGCATGAAGCACATAGCCATGTAGTGAGAGTAGGGAGCAAGCGAGTGAGAAAGATCGAGAGGAAGAGTGAGATCGCAAGTCTTGGAAATTTAAAGCTTTAGATTAGTATAAATATAAACGAGATTTAAAAATTAGTTTGATTATTTTGCCAAATAAGTTTCACTTTTGACAAGTGTACGAACGAACGCACGAACTTTTTTTATTATTTTTGTTGAGTAAGCTGCCCCTAAAATACTTTTGAACTTGAAACAATCCACAAACCTGTTCAACGTTAAACCTGGCTGCTCTCATGTAAGTGGGTTTCGATGTTTCGTTGAAAACTTTGAACCGTCCAACGCCGTTGATGAGCAGAGTCGGTGGTTTGTTGTCGCCTCTGGAGTGGTGATGGTCGGTGAACATACCCACGGAAAGCTCGTGAATCCAATCCGTGACTATCATCACATGTTCAGACCTGATCAAAAATATATATTATGGAATTATGAAAGAATGAATGAATATTCTTTATAACACACAGAAAATTACGAAAATGTTTAACTACATAACTAAAATATATGTTATAACTATACAATAGTTACTTAGCGCAATAACGAAACAGACTATCTCTAAACAGCTGAACAGATTTTGATAAAACGAGTCTAAATCACACAAAAACTACATCCAGCGGTCTAGCTTATAATACCCATTTTTTGTATCGGGGCTTATAAATAGAACTAATAGAAATATTGCTGCCTTTGATAGTGACCAAATGAAATAAAGCAGTGGCTTTATTTCATTTTTCGGTTCAATTTGGTGAAAATTCCTGACATAGCTCCTAAAAATATGAGAGATCGCAGTTTCGATACGGAATTACATTCATATAAATAAATGTTTTGTAAGCGAATAAAAACTGCAAAAGTTATGAAAGAAATAAATAAAATTATCTTGTTGTTCGTATTATTTATGGAATTCTAAAAAAGATATTATGAAAGAACTTTTTCTAACATATATATTTTTTTAAATATTTCACCGTGGTTGCCGTAGAGTATTAAAATGTCGGGACTGTAAAATATTAATAAACTGCTATAAAATCCGCAATAAGTTATTTCAATTAAAAATTCATTGATGAAATATTTGTGTGGAACATAATTCCATTATGTAAATAATTTATTGAGAAAATATATGTGCGTTAAAATCGGCATGTGCATTCCTAAATGCAACAACAAACAAAATATCTTTGGTTTCGTTATTAAAATGAGGGAAAACATTACAAAGCCTATATAAAATATACTCTGAATGATTTTGAGAACATGTATTAAAAAAAGGTCAATATTTTTTTTGCTATAAATGAATCTTTTATACAAAATATTAAAGTTTTTTTACTAAGTCTTAAAGATTCTTCTTTACAAAAGTAAAGCGTTGAATCAGTTTTCTTTTTACCTGTCATAGTCATACATATCTCCATGTGGATCCTGGGATTTTGGTTTCCGTATGATCAGAGCCCCGGCTGCACCGTCAGCACGCTGCATGCCAGAGTGGGAGTGCCAGAAGTGGGTGCCAGAGTGGGTCGCATTGAACTGGTACCTATGGGCAAAAATTTGGCATTGGCACGATTGACAAATCTTGTATTCAGGTGACTAGGAAGATATAGCAAGATTGTATATATATTGTATATTTCCATTTCCGAAATCCAAGACTTATCGTTTAGTATCCCGTTTGACGACCTCTGTGGCTCAATGATCAGCGCGTTGGCGCTCAAGCCGGAGGTTGCGGGTTCGAATCCCGCCAGGGAACAAAAATATTTTCTGTGTTCCTGGGTCATGGATGTGTTTTGTATAATAAAAATCTTAAATATATGTATAGTATAAAAGTATTAATTTATATATTTCCGTTGTCTGGTACCCGTAATACAAGTTCTTCAAGAACTTACCACGGGACCAGATTGACGTGGTGTAAAAGCATCCATAGATATTATTATTATTATTATTCCGTTAAGGCCAGACGGTTAGTATGTTTTCAATCATGTATTTCGGTTCGGGAACGTGGCAGACCTCGATGCTTTTAGAAAAGAATTGTATATAGTGTGGCTGTCGATAGAGAAGCATGGACAAAAGAGAGGTAGGCTTTTGCCCAGCAGTGACATGGTTTAAAGCTAGGAAAAAGTAGTACTAATAAGTAATAACACAAGCTCTTACCATCGTACCACCAGATTGGCTTAACTATTGATCATTACAGTGTTTACGTCTATATGACTAAGCAACGATGGTCTAGTGATCTAGTCACTCGTGGGCTTGGCCTCTTGAGTGAGAGGTCTGTGTTCGATCCTGACCGGTACACTGAAATGGGTTTTTCTAATTTATCCGTGCACCTGAACTTGAGAATATCGCTTGTTAACCGATGAAAGAAAACATCGTGAGGAAACCTGCATCCTAATGAGATTAAAAGTCTTAATGTGTGTGAAGTTCACCAACCCGCAATGGGCCAGTGCATCAGCGAACTATGGCAAAATACCCTCCTTGCCTGATTTCGAGTAGGAGACCTGTGCCCAGCAGTGGCATATAAAGGTTGATGATGATAGATCTATATTATCATCATATTTATTATGTAGGATAACAAAGAACAAAATAATTTACACAAATACAGACAGATGGTTTAAACTTTCAATTCTATTTACCTGAATGTTGACTCCGGGAGGATCGGACATTGAGTGACATATGGAGTCCCGTCCATATACGGCGTGCCTCGCTGATGCTGTCCGTGCCAATGGACTGTAGTGGCTTCGGTCATTAAATCGTTCTCCACATCAACTATGATCCGGTCGTGTTGACACACCTGTAATTGAAAGAGGTTTTATTGTGTGTATTCGGCCATTTTAAATATCAGCATTTTTATTTACATCAACGATTATAATGAATCTTGTATGAATTTTATCGCATTTTGAGTTTTTTGCATGCTCGGTGGGAAGGATGCCTTGTGCCAGTTTCGGAGAGAAGGGCAAGACAGGCTAATTACTGACATAGACTTAACATCTTATATCTCAGGATAGGTGACACATAAATAAGTTTCTTGAACTAGTTCCAGGTAAACTAGTTTATTTTCATGGGCGACGTCGACCACTTACCATCAGGTGGCATGTCTCTCAGCTTCCCTATCCAATTAACATAAAAATGCCTGTTTTCGATACAGATGGTCATGAGAGGACTCTCGTATATAGGTAAAGACCCCCATCGGGGGCTACTCTCCAGAACGGAGGGGTGAGGGTCAGGATGAGCCTCCATATCTAGTATCTTGGGCTCATCCTTGATGGAGGGTAGACTTCGGCCCACATTTTTCAATGTTGGGACCGAAGGTCGTGAAGGTTGCAAGTGCGCTGGGTATACTCCTCTCGAACCTCGGAGGACCCAGCGCCGCCTGCAGGCAGCTATACTCCGGAGTCTCACGGAGTATGGCAACGTATAGTGCACCCATTAGGGCGGGTCATCTTACCGCGAGGAATAAGGCCCAGCTGCACTCGGCGCAGCGGGTCAACGCGGTATGAGTGATTCAGGGGCACCGTACGGTATCGTGGGCGGCCGTGTCGGAGGTTCTTGCTGAGACGCACTCTTATGTCTCGGATAGGAGGGCTCTCGGCGAGAACCTTACCTTGGACGGGATCCTACGGGTTTGCTGACTTGGGCAAGAGGCGTTAAAGTGGAGGTGGAGGGAGGACCTGGTGCGGCAGCCGTATGACAAAAGCTTAACGTCTGCACTGCGTCCGGTCCTCGAGCAGTGGATGCGCCGTCAGCGCAAACACCTTACCTTCCGTCTGACACAGGACGGCCCACAGGGTGACAGTTTCATTTAAACTTATAGTTTATTACCTTATTTTTCAAAAATAAAATAACTAATTTATTATACATTATTATAATATCTGTGCATATTATATATTTCCTATTGTATATTGCGAAAACATAAAAAAAAATGGTCCCAATCTAAATATTGTCAGTACGTCTGATTTGATGCATAGAATATCTACCAACCCGTCGCCAGGAGGCCGTGTGGTCGCAGACTTTACGGTTGGTGGGGTGCAACCCCCCACTTTTACAAACCAAAATTGAGCCAAATCGGCTCACACTAATCCGATGTAGCAGTAGGACCTTTGGGCCGTTAGCATAGATAATTCCGAAAAAAATAGAATATCTAAGCTATTGAGCCTATTTGCACTCATTGTAGAACATAAGAAGTTTTTAACTCTTTTCAAACATGTAAACGATCGTTCTGGCGCTACAGTTCGTTGCAGCTAATATCATAAATCCACGTTTGGAAACTCAGTGTAAAGGTCCTTTATATTATGTAAAAATGAATTTCTTTAATTATCTATTTAATAAAAAAATACTTATTCAAAGAATTATGTATATTGAATTATATTGAACAATCTTGATAAGACTGGAAAAAAAATCAGTTTCTAAATTTTGCCGCCCTAGAAGACTTGCCGCCCTGGGCACTAGCCCCGACTGCCCCTATTGTAAATCCCCCATGCATATCCCCCATCTGGATGCATAGGAGGTGCTACTTAATGCGCCTCCAGTAGCGCCCCATAGGATCCTGGTTCAGTAAGACACGATGTCGCGGAGACTTCTTAATGGCGGCCGGGCAGTCCTTCCTTACGAGGAGTAGTCTGGCTTTCATCGGGGCCAGCCTGAAGCTACAGTGATCCTGTTGCCGGCAGACCCAGCGCTCGCAGGTGTTTTAGTGTGTATAAGGCACTCCCAAGTGCGATACCCAACGGACACAGGACTCAGGAACCTATTACGGTAACCTGGCTACATGCGAGATACATTTCGATGCATTATCAAAAAAAGTACTCTCCTATATATTGTGTAAACGTGTAAAATCAAAATGTGACTCCCGTGTACAATAAACTGCAATAAATCCGTAAAATAGTGTTTCATTTTGACTGAAATTTGTGAAAACATGAGAAAACAACATAGTAAAATTTTCCTGAATCTTGCATAGTCTATACTATACTTGGTAGAATGGATAATGTCATGAGAGTTAAATATGATAGGATAACTAAAAAATTGAAACAAAATCCCAACCATAAAGAAATAGTAATAATAGCTGTCAAGATTTGGCGTATGACATACTTTTCCTTAATTTTTAATATCTGTTAGAGATATATTTTTTTTTTCTTTCTTTAACGAAATGGTCTGAGGCATCCCGCGGGGGAGTGGGTCTACCCACGCGGGTATGTGGGACTCAGGGCGTCCGACAGCTGGTAAATGGACGCAGCTCTACCCACTAAAACCCGGCGAGTGCCACCAATGCCGCCTTTGGTAAGGTGCCCCGACGGCTAGTCAGCCCCGCAAGGGACCGACGCCACCTCCACAGAGGTGTTGTCCCGCACCACAGAACAACCCCTCCCAACGTCAGGACAGTACAATGGGGTGAGGTTCCCATCCTCACCCCTTGTCCCCTGCTCTTCTGTCCCCTTTTCTTATAAGAGGGGTACAAAGAGCCCCCTCGGCCCAATTAGCTTCACCCAAGGTGCACCGCTCACCGTAGGTTACTGAGCCCCACCGCCACGACAAGGCCTGAACCATGGTGGGGATCTGTTAGAGATGCCTATAACTATACAATTGATGAAATCACCATCTCTCCTATTTATTTTGTAAAATATATTTTACACGCAAAAGACAGAAAAGTAGAACATTGAACATCAATTTATTTAAGTTGTAACGACGTACGTAACCTTCAACAACTTCATTTATTATACTGTTAAACCACGAGTGTTTGTAACACTAAAGACCGTAAAAAAACTGTTTAAAGCCATTCATATTAAAATACAAAAACTTTACAAATCATCATTTTAAATATTAATTATTTGTTCGAAAAAATCTATAAGATTATTTACTTCTGTTATAATACAGAGTTTTATAAATGGAGTTTGCTTTTATCAGTCTGCTCTTTTAAAAAAAGTTTTTATTGGAAATTCAAATTGATGGAAATTTCAGGACTTTAATTGTTTAGACTGAGTGCTAGATCCGATTAGACCAGACGATCATCGAATTGCTGAATTAAGTTGAATGCAAGCTGCCGGAATTTTCGTGGAACAGTTGTTTAGACAATATAAGTAAAATTCAATTAATTGCATTTTTTTATTGCATAGGAGGGTAAATGAGCAGTCGAGGTATTTTGCCGACTATCGACGCCCATACAATCCGCACAACCAGAGATTATGCAAATGCATTTTCTTCCTTTTCCCTTTTCCCCCTAGTTGCCCACCGGAAACTAACAAACCACTCAAAACGCGACAGCGTAACTGTCACTTTACGCTGGTTAATTATGTAAGCATGTTTTAGTCTTTAAATTGTGTCCTTGAGATACTTCTTCTATTGCTTCATACTAAGCATAAAATGGTGCTGTATATCGTTACAGTTAAGCTGCTTTTTAGTTTTTTTTATGTGTCTATAAACCATATTAGACCTTAAAACTTTGGGTATTAAGTTTAGTTTCAGAAATAACATGAGATAAAGGAGTTATTTACGAAGTAAAAAAAATTATCATGTTGAATGAAAGTGACAAGAGCACTTAACGTACTCTTTCATTTAATATTAATCCAATAAATATTGCTCTGGCATGGATGAAGAGTGCATGTGATTACGCTGCTTGCGATGAATGAAGGTGTTATGTTCTGTACTTGTCCCTTTCATTCATGTCACACCGTGTCCAATTGGTGATAGGAATACATAATTTTAGAAGAAAAATAAACTAATGATTATACAATAACAGATATAAAGTATGTAAATCAAGAACATCTTTACTATTATTAGAATATTAATTATGTAAAAAACGAAGAAGTTATGTACGTTCTTTCTAATGAAAATGATCTTTCATTATTATTTTTTTCATCATATATTTTAATTTATATTAATTATTGTAATTACATATCATACATATATAATTACAATAATTTCACATTTAAAGTAATTTAAAAAAATGCCTCAAGGGTATAATATCTCAAATTAAGATAACGAAAGTTTATGGTCTGTTTTCTCAAAATTCACAAATCGTATCATATCCCCTTCATCACTCATCTCTTCTTATATTTAAGAGTTTTATAATAAAATTTATACCTATTCCATTATTATATATTATTATTTATTTATATTATTCTATTATTATTATACATACCACTTTTATATTCATATCATCATCATCATCATCATCATCAGCCTCTATCCGTCCACTGCTGAACATAGGCCTCCCTCAATGCAAATATATAACAAACTAGTGTTCAGACAAAAATGTAAGAAAGAGAATCAGTTTATAAAGAAAATTTCAAAATTAGCACGCTTTTGTTCAAAACTTGGCGACCAAATTTATCTTACCAATTTACAAAACAAAAGCTCTTAGACTTACTTCAATAGCTGGACCAGGCATTTTCCTGTTGATGACATTCAATGACCGGCTAATACCATCCGCAGGTATGCAATCTATTCGTTGACAGTCTTCTTCTACATATGGACAATCATAGCATGCTTTGCTCATTGTATGATACCATTCCAAATTAAAATGATAAAAGCATATCATTGGTTCCTCGCCCTCCCTACACTCTCTTTGACATGGATGATCTCCGTCTACTAATTCTCCAGTTACTTCATCATAACGCACATGAGCTCTCACATCGTTTTTCTTTTCTATCCTCCTATCTCTCATTCTGTCAATTACACTCGCTGGAGTAATATGTTCTGTTTTTTCTGTTGTATTTCTCTTTTTAGTTTGATATGTTATAATGTTGTATGAGTCGTTAGAGGTTGGTTGCACGAATATACTGGAAGCACTTTCAGGTGCAATTGCATCTTTTTGATATACAACTTTAATATTTGAATCATTTTGATCATTTTCGCCTGTATCAAGCGCAATGTCATCAATGGACTTATTTACATTGATACTTTGTACATCTTCTTTTGGATCTGATATTAATACCCGTATTTTATTTTCGGTAGTTACCTCAATTTGTTTTTGTAAATCTACACCTTTCGTATCTGTAACAAAAAGTTTAGTGTTATTGAAAGGAAAAATGCAATTTACTCAAATAAAGTATTTTGAATTAAAAAAAAAATAGAATAAAGATAATAATGCTTAATAGTAAGGATTTGCCGCGCATACTTTGTTGAGATTATTTTCTAGTAGTTTTTTAGGATAACAGCTTCTTTCAGAAGACACGGTAAAGGCTGTTGTGCTAATTTATTTTAATGGATTGTAAGGTGTAAAGATCGTCACAAAAATATATTCAATGGGGTTGAAGTGCGTCAAAACCGTTAAAACGAATCTAGTACCCGCTAGCATGGGCACTGCCTTCTGGCTTATTTCTTCCACAAAAGTTTATGCGTTGAAGCAAGTACGATGGAACAAGCGTAATTACACTTCCTGCTTGACCTTTCTTCCAGGACAGAACAGTGAAGATGCGCCCTACTGCCGATTTTTTGTTTTATTTTAAGTATGTAGGTATAAATTTTTCTCATGTACTACTAATTTACTATACTTAGATAATATTTTTGTTAATCAAAAATGTAAATGTAAATGTAATGCTAAATTAGTATGTACATATTATGTATTTATTTTTATTAACATGTTTAAGTTTGAATGTGACAAAATGTGTTCAGGATTTTATCGCGGTTCATTAAGATTTTTGATGCGAGTGGCAAAGGATCTTGACATTAATTGAGGAAGGCCTATGTTCAGCAGTGGATGGATTCTTTGCACATATAAAACAGCTCTTGCGTTACTTATATAAAATACAGCATTCTCGAATCTTTTAATTGTTTAAATCTCGTTTATTTCATGGAAATTATAAATCCACCCAAATTCTTCACCACTTTCTTTGAAACTTCACATTTCCTTAGAAACTATAAGATCATCAAAATAATATTAGGTTACCCTAAAAACAAGCTTTTTTTCTTTGGTCTCGCTGGGGAATGCATTTAGGCATACCACCGGGTCCGGGGGGGGGGGGCCGGTGGTTATGTGTGACTCTCTCTCTGCACCCGACAAGAAGGTAAGGTGAGCGAAGACTCTACCCACTAAACCCCAGCGGTGTTCTCCTCGTCGTCTGGGTGACCCGGCGCGAGAGCTGTGGACATCTGCACCAGCCACAACGTTGTGCCATCCGACACTCTTCTCTGAAAGTGGGGGGTAGCGTCCGTCCCCCCATTCTCCGCTTAAGGCACCCTGAACACATAAGGATGCCTTATAGCTTGGACCTTGCGCGCGCGCGGCGGATCCCCCGATCGGCCGCGCATCCGAGCAGTGCGCTCCCTCTCCCGCTCCACCTCCTCTTTCTGCGACATCACGTCCTCGCAGAAGGAGAGGACCGCCTGCAATGCGCTCTCACTGACAGTCATCGTTCGGATGACCGCAGGGAGCGACAGGTCCGCGCCAACCTCAGCGATGAGGGGCGCTCTTGCCTCCGCCCAAGCTGGGCACTCCGCCAGGGTGTGGTCTGCAGTGTCTTCACTACAGTCGCAGTGATGATACCCTGGCGAGTTCTCCGCCCCTGTCACCTTCCACAGATACCTTCCGAAACAGCCGTGCCCCGTCAGGATCTGCGCAAGGTGGAAGGTGATGATGCCGTGCCGCCGATCAATCCACTGCTCCAGGGTTGGACCAACGGCCGACACGGTGCGGTGTCCCGCACTAGGCTCCTCCAGCCTATCCTTCCACTGACGGAGTAGTCGCCTTCGTAGGCGGCTCCACCAGGACTCTTCTTCTTTGGAGGTCTCTTCCATGCCTGCGCCAGGCCCCTTGCGACCAGGTCCCACGGCGCTGAGCCCGCCAGTACGCACGCAGCCTCGTATGAGGTCGTATAGTACGCACGGACGGCCCTGACGGCCATGACTCTCTGCGGACGTCGCAACTGAGCCACGTTCACCGTCTTTAGGGTGCTCGCCCATATCAGTGCGCCGTACAGCCCCATGGACTGCAAGACGCCCGCATATAGGCTGCGGCAACCAACGCTCGGTCCACCCATGTTGGGGAGGAGACGTTCCAGGATTGTGTCGAAGGGTAGGGTGTTGAAGACGTTGGCGAAACCCTACAAAAAAACCTAACCTTTTTATTCTAAGCTAATTTAAAACCCAAAAGAGCAAAACTACGATACGTAAACTATTCAGATTAAACAATTATATTTGTGTTGATGTATGTTAGCTTATTATAAGTATCAAGAGTGGAGGCCGCGTTTGGGTAGACGAAGTGTTGGTCGGCCAACCAGGTGGGAAGACGATCTCCGTACAGTGGCCGGTCCGTGTTGGATGCGAGTGGCAAGGGATCGGCCGTCTTGGCGTGCTTTGAGTGAGGCCTATATTCAGCAGTCAACGGATAGAGGATGATGATGATGCTAGACAAATTAATACATTTATAGGCTAAACAAATATCAGAGAAATTTTATTAAAATAGACAAGACCGTAATTACACCCTTACCGGCTTTAATTAATTAACGGAATAAAACAATTTCATAATATTCTTAATGCTATTGTTTGTACAGTGTTCTTGTAAATTGTTTCTCTTGTTTTCAACTAAAATAACACCTAAATTATGTTAAAACCTAAATTTAATTAAAGCTTAACCAAAAACAAAGCGAACAATTACTGTTAATTCGTATACCCTAGCATAAAATTTGTAAATACATTTTATCCATCAATTTGTCACTGAAAAGTCGTTTTTATCGTTCATCGTCACGATCAGCGAGGTGTCATGACCATTTATTTAGATGATCATGGAAGTGTCAAGCGAGTGACACAATCGTCATCTCTACGCCAAATAAAACTTTTTTTAACGGAACTCTTCAGAATACAATAAATATTCTTAGTCCAACCCTAGTATATTATTTATTAAGTATATTATTTTTATTGCATTTAAAGTATTAATTAGGTTATAATGTGCTTTTTTATGTTAGTTGGATAGGCAAGTTTACCTGGTAAACTAGTTCCAGGTAAACTAGTTTATGTCCATGGGCGACGTCGATCACTTACCATCAGGTGGCACGTTTGCCAGTTTACCTATCCAACTAACAAAAAAAAAGAAATAGTTATTATTTTCAAGCCAGGCTCGATGAAATTCTCTATGCGTTGTCGTACTACCTTGAAGCATAAGAAACTGAAACAGTAAACAATAATAAAATATACCTTGAAAAGCATTTTCTTATTATCAATCCAGCGCTCTTCTACCCGAAATACAGTAAAGCTTTCAAGCGATAGAAATAAGCAGATTATATATATCCTAGAGCCATCGATACAATAAATCAATATATTATTTAATCGAGCCAATCTATACTAATATTATAAAGCTGAAGAGTTTGTTTGTTTGTTTGTTTGGACGCGCTAATCTCAGGAACTGCTGGTCTGATTTGAAAAATTATTTCAGTGTTAGATAGCCCATTTATCGAGGAAGGCTATAGGCTATATAACATCACGTTGTAACTTATAGGAGTTGAGTAACGCGGGCGAAGCTGCAGGCAACAGCTAGTAAAATATATAATAATAATATCAACCCTTTTATGTTCCACTGCTGGGCACGGGTCTCCTCCTCGAAATCAGGCGAGTAGGGTTTTGAGCTATAGTTCACCGAAGCGCTGGCCCAATGCGGGTTGGTGAACTTCACACACCTTCAAAGACTTTTAATCTAACCGCATGCAGGTTTCCTCACGATGTTTCCTTCACCGGTGAGCAAGCGATGGTCTCATGTTCAGATGCACGTAGAAATTAAGAAAAACTCATTTCTAGGCATCACAGGGGGGGTCAGGTTCGAACCCGGACCTCTCGGCTCTTACTCAAGAGGCCGAGCCCATATCCACTAGGCCATCGTCACTGACCATCGAGCCAAAGGTAACCTATATCTTCCATTAAATTGGAAGACTAGATTTGTCAAAGATATCTAAGACAAGGTTTAGTTGATCTTGCTTTTATCAAGAAGCCAGTATACAGCCTGTATTCATATTAATTGCGAACATGTTCTGTTTGAACACGGCTATATTGTCGTAGGAAGTCAGTTAACTAATTTCCTTTTAGTACATACGTAGTTAGACTAGTATTTACCGAACAGATTTCAATTAAATCATATACAAACCTATGATACAATGTATTGCAGGCGTTTTGTAATAACCAATTTACTCGCTTCAATTTAATAGATAATTTAGTAGCATTTCCTAAACTTCCTATGAATAACTTTTCGGGAGTGAATCAGTAGTAATTATAGTTTTTTTATGTTAGTTGGATAGGGTAACCGGCAAACGTGCCACCTGATGGTAAGTGGTCGACGTCGCCCATGAACATAAACCAGTTTACCTGGAACGAGCGCAGGCAACTCATTTATGTGTTGCCTATCCTGAGACATAAGATGTTAAGTCTCGGTTCCATTAATTACACTGCCTGTCTGGCCCTTCTCTCCGAAACACAGCAAAGCTGTTTCACGGGAGAAACAAGCAAGATGGTGGTACTCGTGCAGCCGGGAGCGCGAAAAAACTTTACGAGTGGTAAAAAAAATACGACAAAGGCATCTCATCAAAAATAAACGGGATTCCAAATCTGACCCTAGTAAATATCTCAATACCATTTCATCTTGATGGTATGGAAAAACAATTTATTACATTTTAATCTTATTAGAAACATCCACGACAATCACGTATTAAGAACGGCAATACGGTTGAAGTTTATAATTTAATTCCGGAGGCAGCTAACCTCGGAGAGGTGAAGTTTTTAGCTGAACATTGCGAAGTAATATTGTTTCTTGTAAAAACTTTGTTACGACTTTTCAGCTCTTGAGAATACTATTCGTTCATGTTTATATAGCTAGAGTTAATTGTACCCATAATTCAGGAGGAAATCCATTATGAATGTAGCCAGAATCTTCGGTTAGATCCTGACCCTATGTGGGACTTGTACCTGGGAGTGCCCTATCCTAAACTAATACCACTGCGAGCGTATTCAACTGCCCTTTGAGGGTCACGGATCTGCAGGCAACAGGATCACCTCAAAGATGTGATTTACAACTCGATCTAATCTTCCTCATCAAAGGATTTTTAACAAATTACCGAAAAATATAAAATAATGCTACGGCTCTAGCGCGTGCCAAAACTGAATGCATGTTTTAACAAATGCATATTTATACTTGTCGAATGTATTTTGAAGTCCTTTACCCTATATTTTAGTCCTATGAAGAACAAAGGTATAATATGTAAATATGAACATATAATAATATGTTCCCTCTCATAGTATTAACTATTAAAAAGATTTGAGTAAAAAAACCGTAGAACAGATTCAAATACCGGGACCTCCTTCGGTGGAGAAGCTGCATCAGAGTAATAACATTTAAAAGCGCGGTTTCGCCCCTTGATCAGGGTCAGAATTTATCTATTTGTTGGTTTGAACGCGCTAATCTCAGGAACTACAGGTCCGATTTGAAAAAATCTTTCAGTGTTAGATAGCCCATTTATCGAGGAAGGCATCACGCTGTGACTAACAGTAATTAAGTTGAGAAAGTTATCGCGGGCGAAGCTCCGGACAACAGCTAGTTTTTAATATATTCAATTCTATTTCTCAAAAAGTTTTTGCTCACTTGAGCAAAAACTGCTTAATACACTTGTATAAGCAGTAAAAACACTATTACTGCCCAAGTGTCACTTTTGTTTCCAAGACGTCTCTTTTATTGTTATAGTGTAGTGCTTAGGTATCCTCGGGTAACCTAATAAATTAAACTTAAATACGAGTTCTTTTTATCGAGTTCTTTTTATTTAAAATCGAAGTTTACTTCAGCGAGCGGAACGCTTTCGCATTTTGTTGATCTTTTGGTATAGATTTTAATTAATTGATTTTATTAACATGATGTTTTACATCTCCACAGTGTCCTGTGAGTTTTTTTTAATAATCTAGAGTGTGAAATGAGTACAATATACATGATCTCAAAACGTTGTAAGCTATCTTATAATGCGGAAAATAAGGAGATTAGAGAAAATAATGAAATACGAATGGGACAAGAGTATTAGATTTGGGTATATTTTTATAATAGTATTATTTATTTTTATAATACTATGTTTCGTAGGCAATTAGAAAGGCATTAATCTATAGAAGACAAGAACTACAAAAAATAAAACCGAAATCAAGAGCCATGAAAAATGAACTTAAAGCACTCTATAAACTCATAAGTAGACGTATCCATCTAGACTACAAAGCGCACCGTACAAGAACAATCGAAAAACATCTTAATACTACAAATAGTGTCAAGAAAGCATACAAGGAACTGAGAACACATAAATTATGGATTGAAGAGTTGAAAGACAAAACGGGAAATACCCAAAATAGAACAGAAATACTGAAAATAGCGACAGAATTCTACAAAAAACTATACAGTGCACCGAATCAACTAGCATATGAACTACCGGCTATAAACAGAGTAGAGGCGAGAGCAGTTATACACGAATCCGAAGTAATAAATGGGATTAAATCACTAAAAATGGAGAAAAGCCCAGGCCCCGACATGATCAACAATGAAGTTTTAAAGACTGGATGCGCGTATCTAGCAAAACCTCTAACTCTTCTATTTAATCAAATACTGAACACCTCGCACACTCCTAGTCAATGGTCAGAATCCGTAATCATCTTGCTCTATAAAAAAGGAGACCCAAACGACGTAAATAATTATAGACCGATAAGCCTACTACCATCATTATATAAACTGTTTTCCTCAATAATAGAGAAAAAAATAAGAGAAAGCACAGAGAAATACCAACCTATTGAACAAGCGGGTTTTAGAAGAGGGTTTTCAACAGTAGACCACATACACTCACTTGAAATGTTGATAGAAAAATACCAAGAGTTCAGGAGACCACTTTATATTGTCTTTATTGACTACCAAAAAGCTTTTGACTCTCTGCTCCACTCATCAATATGGGAAACTCTACTCTCTCAAGAAGTGCCTCTAGACTATATCAAAGTCCTAATAAATATCTATAAAAACAATACTAGCCGAGTGAAGCTGGAAACTACAGGCCCACCCATACAAATAAGTAAAGGCGTACGGCAGGGAGACCCACTCTCACCGACTATCTTCATAGCGGTGCTGGAGGCCATCATTAGCAAATTAAAATGGGAAAAATTTGGCATAAATATAAATGGATGTTACTTGAATCACTTGAGATTTGCGGACGACATAGTCCTGCTATCAGAATGCACAAATCAACTTCAAATAATGTTAAACACTCTACACGAAGAAAGTAGAAAAGTAGGCCTAAAAATCAACCTAACAAAAACTAATATAATGACGAACCATATTAAAAGACCTATATATCTCGAAAATTCACCTCTAACATATGTCGATACCTACATCTATCTAGGAAAACAAGTTTCATTCAACCACCAAAATAACGAATTGGAAGTAGAAAGAAGAATCAACACCGCATGGAAAAAGTTCTGGAGTCTCAAAGAAATATTCAAAAGCGATATGACCATACGAATGAAAACTAAAGTCATGAACACCTGCCTACTCCCCTCATTAATATATGCCTGCCAAACTTGGAAATTTACCAGAAAAACAAAAAATAAAATTACATCCTGCCAAAGGAGTATGGAGAGGAGTATCTTAAAAATTAAGAAAATGCAAAAGATTCGCCACACTGATATAAGGCAGAAAACTAAAGCCATTGATGCTCTTAGCCAATCGCAAAAGCTTAAATGGCGATGGGCTGGACATGTAGCGAGACTTAGCGATAATCGCTGGACTAAAAAGACAACATTTTGGGCAGGCCCACTAGGACAGAGAAAAAGAGGAAGACCAAACGCACGCTGGGTAGACAACATAATAAAAGTTGCAGGTACTAAATGGTCGCGAGCGGCAGAGAATAGAGAGCACTGGTCATCTCTGGAGGAGGCCTTTACCTTTCATTGAGGGGGTTCTTGCCAACAAAATTGTAATGTGATTAATCAATTATATATAAATATTTTCATTTTAAAAATAATAATTACTATTAAACTATATCGCGTTGAGCTATGAATCTTAATAACATTTTTTTAATCATATTTAGACTTAATAGATTAATTATAAAGAAAACTAGAATGTATACCACCACTTAATCACATAATTTTTATATTTTTTTATATTTTTTATGTTATTTTTTATTATTGATTTCAAATCAATTTGAAAATGTGAATAAATTTGCATGCACATAATTACTAAAACTGAAATTGTACTATGATTAGGCAAGAAATAAAAGGCTTTTTTATTTTTTTTATTTTTTTATTTTATTTTTATTTATTTATTATGTTTCGTAGGATAAACTATGTTTCACCTGTAGCACAAATAGAAAGATTTTATGATCCTTACTTTTGTGATAAAAACGTTTTCTAGAACTTTATGAAATGCCAATATAAGTAATATTTTATTATTGGAATCGCCATGAGAATGAATCGATGTTTATTGATTATCCATTCATTCACTCTATTCAATCAACGCACATTGATTCATTCATTTAAACATTCATTCGGTCCTCATGACAAAACCCGACATACCGTCTCATCGCCATTAATGCTATAAATACTAAGGATTGATGTTAAACAGCCTTTTCAAGTATTTTAGTTGTGGATATAGATTCAGTATGTATTGGTTCCCTTCCGCGTTTTTCTTCATTGGTATTTCATTCTTCATTTATACTGCGCTTTTTCAGCTTATGGATATCTGGCTTTTGCCTGCAGCTTCCTACCTGGATTGATGATGATTATGTTTATAGCCTAGATTAGTCCTTATAACATCAGCTATCTGCCAGTGAAAGTCCCATAAAAATCGGCTCTGCCGTTTCTGAGATTATCCGAAAAAAAGACAGACAAAAAATAAAAAAAATGATATTTTGGTATATGTACCGTGTATACATCACACATTTAATAAAAACACCGTTTTTAATATTAAAGACACTTTAATTTTATTTATAATATATGTATATAGATATTGTATAGATTATTTTTGTAACGAAGTTCCTTATCACGCAATACACGCTGTGAGCGTATGGAAGCTAGACCGAAAAGGTGTAATAAGACATCTTTCTAACACTTCTTGCTATAATTAGTTTTGGATATATTACAGTTTACAGCAACCATGGTTACAAAAGGACTCGTTCTTTGATTTGTTGATGTTGTTTCATTAAGTAAATTGCTCTCATAAAATAACGATAAAGACGCGGCTCCACCGCAGCGCACGGAGAGGCTACCCACGTTTGTCAAGTTTTACTTTGCAAGAAAATTTTAGTGTTTGTTTCCACTGCAACTCACAGACACGCTACGCATTAATTAATATTTTGCGCGCAGCAGAGGAGCCACGCCTTAACTTTTTAACAGTACGTGTCTTTTTTTTATCCCGCTGGGGGACTCCCCAGGTGGGTATGTGGGACTCGCTGTGCCCGAAAGATGGTAAGATGAACGCATCTTTACATATTCTACTAAAACCCGGCGAGTGCCACCAAATGCCGCCTTTGGTGAGATGCCCCGGATCTGTTGAGCAATAGGGCACATCGGCGGCTAGTCAGTCCCTCAAAGGGACCGACGCCACCTCCACAGAGGGGTTGTCCCGCACCATAGAACAATCCCTCCCAACGTCGGGACTGTGCAATGGGGTGAGATAAATCCTCGCCCCTTGTCCCCCCTGCTCTTTTGTCCCCCCTTTCTATAAGAGAACATACAAAAGAACCAGTGCCTCGGTTCAGTTTGCTTCGCCCAAGGTGCTGGGTTCACCTTAAGCTACTGAGCCCCACCGCCACGGCAAGGCTTGAACCTTGGTGGGAAACAGTACGTATCTAATCTGTCAGATGATACTTTTCATATGTATTGGTGTCGTTAACTGGACGATAACATGCTAAAACTTAGAATAACGTTTCATACGACCGATTAAATTGATTTTGAAAAGGGGTCTTTAACAAATAACACACCGTCAATATAACTTTGCCGTACAATCAATAACAATAATTTGTTTAGTTGAATCCAACTCCTAAATAAGGTTTGCATAACTTACGGGGTTATAATTCTCTTCGGGGTTCCAAAACTTTGATTTACACAGATAAATAATGTACATTACATTTCCGCTTCTACCCCATTGTAATAGAGCTTTGCGTAATAAATCAGAGATGTTCTGTGGAATCTGTGCTCCAAACGTTAAGAGACCGGCTTTAACTGCACTGACCAGGATAACGTATTTCCGGAACATTCTTCTTACATAATATATATGATAAAGTGATTTTTACGGCAATACTTTTAAAAGTAAGTATTCAAAAGGAAATTGTATTATTGTCGTGATTGCGCGCTGTACCAGCAAAATCGTGTGCCATGACAGCACACGGCACGACAATGTAATTTCTTTATTTTATTCCATATTTTGTTATAGATTTCTATTAATTATGAATTTTAATATTTTCATAGAATATGATTCACATCTGCCATGTTGGCAAACTTTTTTTTGTGGTAAACTTGTATCAAGTTACATACGTTATAGTTTACTTATTCATTTACGGTTATGGACTGGACTGTCCCGTTTTTTGATGACTTTTCCTGTTGTCCCGAAAGAAAGCTCCGGGACGCAAATATCCCGTTTTTATTTCAAATCCCATGCATTTTCATTAACAAAAGAAAATACATTTTTAGAATGAGAACAATAAACTGACGATTCACGTCAAACTTTGTCTGACGAGCAAGTCATTAATAAACATTAATGACTAAAAAAGCTCGTCAGAAAATTTTTAATAAATACAAAACATATTATATATTTCTAAATTGTCCCGTTTTTTAATCTCGTGTATGTTCACAATAAAAAATCACAAAAAAAACAATAACGAATCTCTCGTTCTTGTTTTTAATACGTTTTTAATAGCGAAAGATAATCTTTAATACGTAAAATTAAATATTATGTATGTATCCCATTTTAGTTCAAAAATGAATGGTCACGTACGTATAACCCTAGTAGTAGTGGTAATACAAGTCGCATAGCGTCACAATCATGGCACCGCGAATCAAGTACCGAGATCATGTAATCGCACTATTCGTCTTTCACTATAGCGCTACTTGTAACATAATATTTTGATACTTGTTTTTTGTAATTACGTAGTGTTTTGCTATTATTTCTATAGTAATAATATTTAAAGTTATTTTTTAATTATTATATTGTAAAGTAAATGAAGAAAATTAATAATGTTGAATTTACTTCAATACCGCACGCATTTCTTTTTGTTTTATGAGCAAATGTAATCTTGATAAATTCTCTAACGTGATTTATGTCTTTTCGTAAGTACTCATATAAGGAGATAAAAACAAACTGTTGTAGTAAAATATAGTCGGCCAAAAAATATGGAGAAAAGTTACACTGAGAATATACCAAATTTTCACTTTTGACTATGTCAATATCACATTATAGTATAAATTGAAATGCATTGTGAAACAGTATGTACGCCGAATTTATCTTCGACATGCGACTTGTAAAGCAATTCAATTTGCTGGCACACAAATCGACATAATATACGTGTAGTTTTAGGGTGTGTGATAGTTGATACCTATGGCCTCTCCTACCGTACTTGAATGACTAATACATGAAAGATATAAAAATTACATGCATCTATGGTAAAATTATTTAAAACGGGATATTTACGATGTCTTTCACTTTTATTTCATTGAGCTCGATATTTCGCCATTATACTAACGACTACGAATGTCTTGTTCACGAGAGTTCAATCAAGTGAACAAGACATTCGTAGATTTCGAAATATCGAGCTCCGCGAAATAAAAGTGAACGACATGGTAAATAATCCGTTTTAAATAATTTTACTATAGAGAATAAGCATGTAATTTTTTATTATTTCATGTATTAGTCATTAATTTTCTTGTTAATTCTTACACTCAAATTTTTGATAGTACCTACTAAGTCTATACATAAAGATTGGCTAGAACATTTTGGAGTGAAGAACGTGTTCAGGACAATGCATCATATAAATGACTTATGGTATTATACCTACGGACTTACGGACCTTTTTAACTTTTTTATGTTAGTTGGGTAGGCAAACTGGCAGACGTACCACCTGATGGTAAGTGGTCAACGTCGCATATGAACATAACCAAGTTTACCTGGAACAGGCCTGGCAACTTATTTATGTGTTGCCTATCCTGAGACATAAGATGTTAAGGCTCAGTGCCAGTAATTACAGTTCCTGTCTTGGCCTTCTCTCCAAAACACAGCAAAGCTGTTTCACGGTGGAAACAAGCATGATGGTGGTACCCATGCAGCCGAGAGCGCGGCACAGCGCATCCCTCACACCGGACCTACTCTAGATACAAATGAGGTAAAAAACTTACCAACTAAATATATCATTTTCAACATTCGCATAAGTTGGGCAGTATTAATAAATTAGTTAAGGCTGCACGCCGCGGTATTTACTTGAAATTGGTCCAACAAAGTTTATCGCGCCTTAACTTGCAAACTGAAATAAATTTCATTCCAAGTCGTCGTCGCGGTCTCGAAAGCATTTCAAGTACGAAATGTGGCCAAATTACGGCCGACTTAGGGTTCCCTGGCTGAATAAGGAGGACCCAAGTGATGAGGGTGAATGAAGCCGGCGGGCAGACGAGCCACCTGATGGGAAGTGGCCAGAGTCGCCCATGAACTTAAACTAATTCACCTAGGAATAACACAGACAATTCATTTATAGATACGGGACCCTCATAGAGCGGCTGAAGGCGCTCACGGTGGTTATAGTTTGGGTATACGAAGCCCAAGTGTGAGTCCCATATAGGGTCAGGAACCTACCCTGGTCCTGGCTTTATAAATAAAGCATTTTCCTGTGTCAAAAGAATATCAACTTATTCATGTGTAGCCTATCCTGAGACGAAAGAGGGTAAGTCTCTCTCCCCATGGTTCAGGCCTTGACGTGGCGGTGGGGCTCAATAGCCTAGGGTGAGCCCAGCACCTTGGGCGAAGCCAATTGAGCTTAGAGGGCTGTACGGGGCACCTCACCAAAGGCGTCATTGGTGACACTCGCCGGGTTTTAGTGGGTAGAGCTGCGTCCACTTACTAGCTTTTGGACGTAGCAAGTCCCACATACCTGTCTGCGGAGTCCTCTCCTCCCCAATGGGATGCCTCAGAGGATTTCCCGGCGTTAAAGAAAAAAAAAAGATAAGTCTCGGTGTCAGTAGTTGCTGCCCTTCTTTTCGAAACACAGCAAAGCTGTTTGACGGAAGATATAAGTAGGATGGTGTTACCCATGCAGACCATAGATATTTACTCAGCTGTTCTATTCATACCCGCATTAAAAAGGCTATTAATTGAATGAATAGAGAATACTAAATACTAATGACTACGCAGATATAGAATATTGTGTTGTATTATATTATTATTGGAATTTAGCTATACGTTTAGAAATACATAATTAAAGTATGCAAATACAGGGGTCTAGGCTCCGAAAATGATTTTCGGTGTCAAAACCCTTAGTCCGTGGGGTCCTAGCGCTATAAGGCTTTTAAGGGAAATAGAAAAAATGTTAGTCGACATTACAGGAGACCGAAGAGCTGGCAGCTACCTCTGACAAAGAATTAGCCTAGCTATTCAAAGGGGGAACGCTGCCAGTATCTTCGGAACCTTGCCGAAAGGGACTAGTAATTATATTATATTTTTTAAGTTTTTTATTTTTAGGTTCTTTGCAATTAATTCTAGTTATACATAATTAAATATTAAAGACATTTAGTTTTTTTATAAATTGAATTGTCAATGCGGGTCCACACTCTCCCCGATCCCGAGACAGGGCGAGCACGAGAGTGTAGATGGTAGCGCTCGCCCGCCTCGGCCTGTCATTTATATATTAATAGGCGAACGGAGAGGCCTCGGACGAGACATAGCGAGTGCTCTCGACAGAGTGTAGAGCCGCCATCAAAGTACTCCATTCGCTTTAGAAAAAAAAATGTGGAATTTATGATTGAATTTAAAAATTTAAAATTCATACATTTCAAAGGAATAGCGAATATTTATAAAAAAGAAATGGCATATTTGAACTTATTTCTCAACTGGGTCACGTACTTAGTGTACTATCTAATGAAGCTTATTTCTCACCCTCTAATGAAGCTTATTTCTCATGCAAATGGGTAAGCTAATTTACATTCTTATCTAAAGGTGACGTGATGCTTATCAAGGGTTAACCCGGTAAGATGTGAGGATATATTTACTAGTGAAAGATATGCTATATTATGCTATATTTGTATATATGTTCTAATTTTATTGAAAAATTATACAAAGCATACAACCAATTCAAATGAAACATCATCATCGTCAGCCTCTATCCGTCCACTGCTGAACATAGGCCTCTCTGAATGAATGCGAAGACGGTCGATCCCTTGCCACTCGCATCCAACACGGACCGGCAACCGCCATCCTGGACACCTGGCAACACTTCATCTACCTAAACCCCCGCCTCCACTATCAAACCAAATGAATAAATAAACATAAAAGAGATACGACTTTAAATGTTTCTATCGTTCTGGAGCTGTTAAATATAATTTTTGACCGAATAAAACATCTCAAAGTTTTTGACGTGACAACGTCTTATAATTCGATGGAGCCGGCTGCACGAACGAAAAAAGATGACGTATGACTATTTTTTATTTATAGCAGTATCTAGAATGATAATGAATATTTTATAGCCTATATCACTCCAAAGTAATGTAGCATTATATTGTTCCAATACCATTAAAAACGTATATTATATGCATTAAATATTAAGTATTACTTACATACTGTAGCAGCTACGGCCAATAAAAGAAGAAAGTGTTTGTACATTGTGTTGAATTCTGAAACAAGGATAAATTTATAAAAAAATAATACTAACCATTTTTTTTATTTGAAAAAAAAATACTCGGAATTTAATAAAACTACCATTTTTTTATCGTGGCATATTAAGATTGTATTTATACTTAGTATAACCTGGCGCCTGATATAGTTTTCCAATAAAATGACTTATATTATCGTGTAAGTACCAGTTAATCTTATTATTATAAAACAACGCTTAGCATGGTTCACCTAGGTCTTAGTTTTGTTTTTTATTTTATTTTTTGTTAATAATTACCAAAATAAAAAATGCAATGTAAAGAAGAGATCATACATTTTAAGCAGCAAAAAACCACTAAGTGTTTTTCTGATCATCTAACTGAGAATGAACTGGAATAATTTTACAGTATTTAAAAATACCATTTTGATAATTTCATCAAAATTTTAAGTTGCAATTTGTATATAATATGCCGTATAAATAAGTTTTGTATGTATAACTAATAAGACCGTATTGTGTAATATTAGATTCTGCAAGTGCATAACACAGTTCAATTTAGCAGCATTAATCATTATTATCATAATATTATAGTAAAGTATAATAAAAATTTTCTCCTTTCACAAATGAGAAGAAATCGAATCCCAATGGTAGTTTCGGAGATTAAGCGTTTAAACGAACGAACTCACTTTTGCATTTGTAGTTGTTGTAGCAAATGTTTTAATGGTTAACAAAATATAATGATTGATTTATTTAATAACTAATATACCTTATATTTAATTTATATAAATTATTATTTATGTTAATTTAATATAATTATTAATTATTATAATATATAATCTAATATGTTATCTTAATATATATATATTTCTTGTGTGCGTGTGTATGTCACTGAACTCTTCCTAGACGGCTAGACCGATTTTGATGAATTTTTTTGTGTGAGTTCAAGGGGATTCGAGGATGGTTCAGATTCACAAAAGAAATAAAAAAAATGTACAGTACAACGTCTGTCGGTGCCACTAGTCAATAATATAATAAATGAATACAAGCGACGAGGTCGAACATAAAAAAGACAAAACGACTCGTACGTCATATGATTGAGATGCAATATGACGTATTGCGTTCCGTTGAATGACCTCACTGATTATTCTGGAAATTTATAATAAACATTATTTTTAAGGTACTTAATAAATAACATTTTGACGTGACAACGTCTTATGTTTTATTAACGAAAGTATTTCTTAACGAAAAAAGATGACGAATGCGGCGTTACCCCACTCTGAGGCGTTCCATTTTCTTATGACGTTGTCACGTTCAACTATCGTCAGTAAACCGATTTTACAGACAACCTTTTTTATGTTATTAATACTTCATTGTTATTATATTATTAAAAACGCATATTTGAATTATCAACAATTTGGGTACCTCCAATATTGAGTGTAATAATTTGTCTTGGTAGCGTGTATTTGAATTATCTTACTTAGATATACTATCAATGTCTATATTATGCTTACTCTTTATTTTTGATCCAAATGTGTTAAATCCATTGTCTGTGTTTGTTTGCGGTTGAAATATCAAAATATTACCGATTTAGTAACAATCAAATCCATGGTCAATATTAAAGAAAAATGATTTAAGTTAATCGAGTTAGAATAATATATTTAAAAGCAACCGGAACCATTACATTTATTATTATCGACCTCGCAGACCATATCGAGGTAATTAGAATTATAATTAATTAGTCATGCAAAGAAGTCACGTCTTGGTAATAAATTTTAATATTAACAGATAACAAAACTGATGAGAATCATAAGCAAATTATGTAAAAATACAAATTATAGAATATTTACAATACGTACTTATAAAATATTAAAAAATATACTGATTAATTAATTATGCTTAAAGCATAAAAGTACTTTTAATACACATAAATTATTAATTAGACTAAAAGTCGACAAACACAAGTAAGAATAGCAGCGTCTTAGAATAATTTACTACTGTAACAAAAAGGCTTAAAGTAATCTTATCTTTAGCCTTCAGCTAATTTTATGTTTTGAGATCGCATGAAGATCGTTCTTTTATCCGTAATAAGCCGGCGCTGCGTACGTTACCTCATATCTCTATGTATGTCAATGACGCTAACCGTAATGACAGTTTTGTATGTAAAATTTTAAATGCAAACACACGTAAACATTACGTTTTGTTACTATTGTTACACTGCTACACTTTTAATTTATAATTATGATGTAATATTAATACAATTCTTGAATTAACTTGTTGGAATTCCATCATTATTCTCTATTTAACATTTTGTTCTTTAAAAAGTTGATAAAGTCACCAAATAAGTAGATAAAGTCAACTGATGGGCACTAAAATATAATTATTAATTATTAGAGCCTATACCTATATAAGGACTTCCGTTCGAATTAACTTTGGTCAGTAAAAAACCTTCAACGTAACTTAAGTTGAAGGTTTAGGCTAATTAAGGGTCTGGAGTGGAAGCCGTATTCAGTAGAGGATATCCCTGAATATCCGTGGCAGAGGCTGATTCAAGTTTCATACCAATTTCAGCCGTCTTAGCGTTCATTGAATGAGATCTAGCTGTGCATTGTTACGGCCTGGTGCTGTTGATTATAATCTTTTAAACAAATTTTTTTTTGATACTTAATAATTTGTCACCAAATCGGTGGTAGTAACAGAAGGTGAATATTTTGGGTAATTTAAAAAATTTTTTTTAATATTAGTGGCATTTAATTTTTAAATGCCACTTGCAATGGCAGACAAGCCATTTTATGTTAAGTGGTCAGCGTCGCCCATGAACATAAAAAAGTTAACCTGTCACTATTATAGCCCAGGCAACTCATTTGGTCCCCACCATGGTTCAGGCCTTGTCGTGGCGGTGCGGCTCAGTGGCCTAGGGTGAGCCCAGCACTTTGGACAAAGCGAATTGAGCCGAGGCTGCTCTTTGTATCCCTCTTGAGCGAGGACAAAAGAAGAGGGGACAAAAGAGCAGGGGGCAAGTGGCGAGGACGGGAAATGAGAAACAATGGAGTGCATTGACTATCCCGACGTTGGGAGGGGTTGTTCTGTGGAGACGACCCCTCTGTGGAGGTGGCGTCGGTCCCCTCAGGGACTGACTAGCCGTCAAGGTGCCCTTTTTGCTCAGCAGATCCGGGGTACCACACAAAGGCGGCATTGGTGGCACTCGCCGAGTTTTAGTGGATAGAGCTGCGTCCTCTTACCAGCTTTCGGGCGCAGCGAGTCCCACATACCCGCCTGGGGAGACCCACTCCCCGCGGGATGCCTCCGAGCATTTCAGCAGAAAGTTAAAGAAAAAAAGGCAACTCATTTGGTATAATTATATTGGTACCCATGCAGCCGGTGCGCGGCACAGCGCATCACCCCCACCGTTCAATCTCAATATGCCCAGCTTATTACATTCTCTATTTTTAGCTGTATTTGATGCACTATTCTATATTTTTATTATTATTATTTAAAATCCTCGCGTTTTACCAAGAATTATTTTCCTACATCATTTACATCTTAAACAAAGAATATTTACTGATTATGGTTCTGACTAAACAAATAAAGCATTTTACGTAAGGAAAGATAAGTGCTCATAACTTTATCCACGTGGACTTATTGGAAGCAATGATAGAGAATTATTTCTAACAAACAGCAACAAATTTCGATAGATATCTTTTTTATCGTTTTTTTTTTTTAATAATCTTCTTTTTTGCGATGTTCACTAATTAAAATGAAACATGGACTGGGAGTCCTCCCATAATCATTGTTGCTGTAAAGTATCCTTCACTGGCATATAAAAAACACAAGTAGAACGCAATAAAATCAGTAAAAAGTTTTATATCTTATTATGTTAATTGAAATGGCAAAATGGAAACCATGCCACCTCACGGTGAAATAATCTTACATATCATGCCAGATCCAAACAACATGTATAATTTCCTTAATAAAATTCTATTATTATTATTATTATAAACATTGTTATTGTTTCAAAAAATCATTTTGAAATTTCGAATAGTAAATTTTCTCCGAGAAATACATTCAATAAAATAAACTTTGAAATAACAGGTTTGTGATATTGATATTCCAATAAACAAACATCTTTTTGATTAATATTTGGTCTAACGTATTAAGAATTTTACAAAACGTTCTAAAACATTTAAAAAATATAATATATTATTTTAAAAATCGTTCATGTATTAGGCAGGTCTTTGGAAAAAAATATGTTTATAAAACCTTTTTCATTTCAACAAATTCAAAGCTTCATCGTGCCCACACCTTTTCTTTGTGAATGCATTGAGAAGTCTAAGAAATATATTAACACGAGCTGGTGCCTGCAGCAAAGAGTATATAAACACTACGTTCTTCTTGCTCTGTGGCCTGCAATTACACCTGCGTTAACTTGGATTCACAACCGTATCCGGTATGATGATGATTATTTTTATTGCCTATATCCTAATCCAAGGTATCATCATCTTAACTTTCAGACAAATTAGTTTAGGCGTTTTGTCGTGAAAGACTAACAAACATCCAAACTTATAAACTTTCCCCTTTATATATAAATATTACTAACCTACAACCATTCAGACGAAAATTAAAAAAAAATCTTATCGGCTCACAAAAAATTATTGAAATGGCTATCACTGACTCTTCCCTACTTTAACGTGTTGTGATGAGTGCAGCGAAAGTTTCTTGCGGCATATAACATTATATTATATAGGGTGCAGGCGGGAAGGTACTGTGGGTGCAGAAGTGACAATATATTTCGTATCAGTTATTGACTATTTATCAATCTACTGTTTGTTTTGTATGGTTTAAGATTTTAGTGTTGAGTATTATGTGGTACGCAACCAATCTAGACGTCATTAAAATCTCGTCCCATCATTTCAATTCGTTTCGTTGTTTAATGGTCTTAAGCCATGTAAAATTCAAGTTTGTCAAATTCATACACGTGTATGTATGTTTTAGATGACCTACTGGCAGTAGCCATAGCAACAAGGATAAATTACGAAACGTGAAACACCTTTCATTTACAAACATTATTAACTGGTTATAAATGCAACAGTTACATAAAGTTAAACAAGATCTATATTTAAACTTTTGATGACCGATATTTGTTGGAATATTTTTTTTATGTTTTCGGTTAGTTGCTATAAAGATAGATATTTTGGATAGCATAAGTGAAACTCGTATGAATCAGACGTGAGGGGACAATTTATATCTTGGGTCTTCTATCGCCAGTATGTAAAATTCTAAGCTGTTAATACTAGCTGTTGACCGCAGATTCGCCCGAGTCAACTTTGATTTGCAGCCGTATCTGGAGTGATGATGATTATTTTTGTAGCCTAAATTACTCCTTATAACATCAGCTATCTTTCAGTTGAAGTCCGGTCAAAATCGGCTTAGCCGTTTTAGAGATTAGCGAGAACATACAGACAGACAAAAATTGTAAGAAATGTTATTTTGGCATACATAATAATATATATATATATATATATTTTTATGTTAGTTGGATAGGCAAACTGGCAAACGTGCCACCTGATGGTAAGTGGTCGACGTCGCCCATGAACATAAACTAGTTTACCTGGAACGAGCCCAGGCAACTCATCTATGTGTTGCCTATCCTGAGACATAAGATGTTAAGTCTCGGTGCCAGTAATTACTCTGCCGGTCTTGCACTTCTCTCCGAAACACAGCAAAGCTGTTTCACGCGAGAAACAAGCAAGATGATGGTACCCATGCAGCTGGGAGCGCGGCACAGCGCTCCCCTCCCACCGGTATATGTACCGTGTTTACATCCATATGCATTTAGTAAAAAGCACTCGTTTTAATAATACAAACAGATACTCCAATTTTATTTATCTGCATAGATAAAAGTTTTCTCATTATGTTTTTGGGTAAGAAAATGAAATTCACAGAAAGAAAATGGATTAGTTCCCAGGTTAGGTCCGGTTCAAACCCACACCTCTCTATTTGGAACCTATACTTTAACGACTAAGCCATCGCGCTCACACTATTTGCGAGAAAAATATAAAATGTGTTTTTTCAAAAAAGGATGATGATGATATAAAACATAAATAATATGCATTCCTGTACATATTTTAATCAAGAGTGTGCTGCATAGTATCCGAAACGTCGGGAATGAAACCTTATTAAACCGCGATAAAATCCATAAAATTTTTATTGCTTTTTTAATTTATTTATTATCAGCGCCCCAAGGTTTTGCGATTAATTTATATTGGACATCCTTCTATTACAAATTCTTGCTAAGGTCATCGACTTGTATAATTAGTAGTAATAATATACTAGATGGGTTAGCCAAGATGCTATTCTACAATCGTAATAAATCGTACAGTCTTTTTTTAACTATAAATACATTTAACAACCATTGATATCGTAGTATTATTTCGTGCACCTTAAGAAGTTTGCCCCTAAAAGCAATTGATCCTGCCATCGCATCGCCACTTACCCCTGCAATATACTCACCACATTAAATACAAAAGGGCTATCACACACCGATCATAATATTCAATCGTCAATAGAAGGGATCAACAAGACAACATTTCACATTGAATTAGTGTCTATGATGATTTAAGGGTTTCCAATCAACAATTGCCGTACCAAATTAGATAGACTTGACCTTGGTAGAGACATTGAGGGAAGCGGTGGTGCATGACTACCAATCATTCCATAATGATCCACGTCTTACCCTGACAAGACTAAAGTCATTATACATTATACAAGACTATATAACACCCGTTGTTTAAGGAAATAGAGAGACAAACTGCCTCTCACCCCAAACGCATATACAGTCTCCGTTCCGTCGCGGGTAAAAATAATTCTCTGTTGAAGTTGACAATCGTTTTTCCTATCACATAATGAAAGGGAAAGAAAATGTAATAAGAAATAGTATTATTATTATTACTAATATTATAAATCTGAATTATGCAGTCTGTCGATACGTCGACTTAATATTTTGTATAGAGGTAGAGTATAATAGAGTAAGTAAGTTAGGTAGTATAGTAAACAAGGGGACGAGAATGGGAACCTCACTCCATTGCACGGTCCCGACGTCGAGAGGGGTTGTTCTGTGGTGCGAGACGACCCCTATGTGGAGGTGTCGGTCCCTTGAGGGACTGACTAGCCGTCGAGGTGCCCTATTTGCTCAATAGATCCGGGGCACTGAAGTGGGTTTGGTGAGCCAAAGGCGGCATTCGTGGCACTCGCTATGTTTTAGTGGGTAGAGCTGCGTCTACCTTACTATCTTTCGGGCGCAGCGAGTCCCACATACCCGCCTGGGAAGTCCCCCCCTTCCCAGCGGGATGCTTCAGAGCATTTCTCGGCGTAAAAGAAAAAAAAGAGTAAGTAAAGTGCATGAGAGACTGTGAAAAAACTAGCTTACTCCGAAGTGTAAGCTGACTAGGGACTGACAGACAGACTTATCATTAAAATTAAATATATCAATTATTCAAATTAAAAATATCCTATCGGTTTATTCAATAAGACTTTTTAAAACTATTTCTAAGAAAAATTGTCCGCAAAATTATCAAAAAAACATCATTTATTTTTCTCAAAAAAGTTGTCGGCATAATCAGGAAAAACCCCATTTCTTAGTATATATAAATAAATCATTAAATTCACAGAATTTGCATTTCAAAATGTGTGTCTAATAATTATTATTATTTAACGTTTAATATTAAATGTTATACGAATTTTACATCATTAGTGCATCATTAAATAAATTCAATATTTTTAAATTTTACATAAATTTTAATGTTATTATCTCTGGCGTTTATTTCAGAAAGAAAAAAGACTGGCAGTCATGGAGACTGCCGATAGATGTGATTTTTTAACCTAGTATTATGACATTATGAAACTTATGACGTCATTATGATTTTTTTGTAATAAAATTTGAAATTTCGTAATGACGTCATAAATACCACAATGAAAGGGTACGGTGACGAGGTGATGTCGCGAGTTCTGTGATTTTTGTTCACCTAAAAGAAGCCTTACTTCAATATGTATTAGGTTTGCATGATATTTTGTATTGCATATAGCATACTCTCGTGATGGACAACCTATCATAGACCTTATCATTATGAGTTTAAAAAAAATACAACCTTAATAGATGAATTTTATGAAACTGTCTATTTCTTACTATATCTTTATTGGACACCATATCTATACTAATATTATAAAGCTGAAGAGTTTGTTTGTTTGAACGCGCTTATCTCAGAAACTAATAGTCCGATTTTAAAAATTATTTCAGTCTTAGATAGCCCATTTATCGAGGAAGGTATAACATCACGCTGTGACTAACAGTAGTTAAGTTGAGTAAGTTAACGCGGACGAAGCTGCGGGCAACAGCTAGTATTTACATATTATGCACGCAAAGTAACAAATATTAACTTATTGTATATTTAATAGCTATTTACACGAAAAACTATTACGTAAAACATATGTTTATGTTGTTACATGCGCTGATCTTATGCGGTACTCTTCGACTCAACTGTATTCGTACACGGATAAAAAAATTAAAACTCCACCCGTTGGTGGAATTGCACTAAAATGTAAAAATTTAAAAGTATTAAAGCTAATAAATTCTTTTGAATAAAACCTATATGTATCTATATATTAATAATAAAAATTCATGGATGGTGCGATATGGTTTACTCGTTGAAATGGCGTTATAGCGTCGCGGCGGGGAAACCGATTTTATGAAATATTTCTAAGAATCTCTAGAAAACCTGCTTTGAGGTTTAGATTTATAGAATTTTTATTCTCAAAAAAAAGACATAGGCCACTTACGTGAGAATACATATTTACAGTAACACAATGACATGGATGTTCCGTCCTAAACTATGTACCCATTTAACGCATTTGCTTGTTTTTTTAAAGTGAGTGTTCTATTATATAGTAAGCCAACTTGGTTTTAAATGCATTAAATGAGTTTTCTTTTACTTTCAAATAAAAAAGCGCATCTAAATTAGCTTACATGTTTCAGATCTACGGTGCCATTAACAGACAGACACATACAGAGCTATCAAACTTACAACTCCTCCCTTTTGCGTCAGTCTTTTTGGTTTAAAATTTCAATCTCATATGAACACGGAAACCCAATATGAACTCACGTCATTTTCTTACGCAATAATACTTAAGGATCTTGTACATTATACGAGTATCATCTGAGGAAATACCAGCTTTTAACCTTGACTATGCTATATCATTTGTCATATGGATTTAAAGTTTAATTAATTAAATTAAAATAAAAAATAAAAAAAAAATGTCCGCCGCAGTATTTCCCGGCTTCAGATTCATAAAAGATTTGTTTTCTATAAAATAAAATTGGTTGTCATCATCAGCCTTGGATATAGGCTGATGATGACTCTACTGCTGGACATAGGCCCCCTTCTAAGAACGCCACGACGGCCGATCCCTTGCCACTCGCATCCAACACGGACCTTCCCACCCGGTTGATGATTTCCCCTTATTTGATTTGCTATAACTAAATACATTTGATGTAACAAAAATAAAATTTTGTAACTACCTTTTATTTTTGCAATCTGTAATATTTTCTGATTGTATCATTTGTTGCTAATTCTAAATAAATAAATAAACTTGGCGGGATACGAACCCGAGACTTTACACGTAGTCGGTCACAGGACAACTAGACCAGATTTTAAAGCCTCCTTTTTTTGAAAGGGCTAGTTTTTGGCCTGATGGCCTTTAAGCTCAGCCTTAAAGCCTATCTTTGGCCTCAAATGCTACACTTAAATGAGTCTTCTGCCCTAGTAGAATAGTCTTGGCTGGTTAGCGCTTTGGCGCTCAAGCCGGAGGTAGTGAGTTCGAATCCTACCAGGGAACAAAATGTTTTCTGGGTCATGGATCTATATTAAAAATGTTAAATATATGTTTAGTATAATATAACAAGTACCTACCTATTAAATATATTTCCGTTATATCCGTAACACAAGTTCTTACAGAACTTACCACGGGACCAGATTGACGTGGTGTAAAAGCGTCCATTGATATTATATTACAATATTATTATTCACTCATTGTCAAATTACTTGTCTGTAGGTCTGTAAGTACTGATTAAAAAGTAAAGTAAAAATATATTAATTTAATAATATTATAACATACGCCTTTTTATATAATAATAGGTCAATATTCAGTACTGGTTTCGAATCAGGTCCGAGAAGTACCAAGAAACATTTTATGGGATTTATGGGACTGATCAACGGACAAAGCATTAAAAAGGATAAAGCATTTGATAAAAAAATATTTATTTTTATAACTTATTATGTCGTGTTACATGAAATTTACGGGCGACTTTTTGTATGATTCAACTTCGCTTGCTTGTCAGACAAGCTGGATCTGAGGAGCGAAAGAGAAAGAAAGAGAGAGAAAGAGGGAGAGACTGGAAACACCCAAGCCACAGTAGCTGATAATGAATCTATTTTCCATATCTAACTGTTGATATAAATCATTAGTGCAGGTTATCGGATCACATCAGCATTATTAACTGTATATTTTATCATATATAGCTATAGCGTACAGTCGACAAAAAAGTGAGCTTTTCAGTCTACTGATCATGTACGGTACATTGTATGGTCGGCAGCTTAAAAAATATTGTATAAGTAACACTTATAATTGTTATTTAATTCTATTACATTTTTGTGATAAATAAGCATTTGTTGGATTTTTCATTGTATTTATTATACTAGACTCGGTAGACGTTGTCCTCTACGATATATTTTCGTTCGAAGTATGTATAAGTTAAGTTGTGATGTGTGTCATTGTTTAATTTCGCTCCAATGGGACTGACATACTATGTAGGATAAGTCCCTTTAATAAGAAGAGAAAATAAAATGATATAGGCCTCTACACGTAGAGTTCGAGTGGCCTATGTGAATATACATATCGATGTTAAAATATTAGTTATGTTCCCACAAATGCTATTTTAAATTTAATAAAAAAGCATAAGTAATACAATCCTTTGAAATAAAAGTAGGTTTTTTTTTTTATTGTAACTAATCTCACACAATTTACATTAAGTAAAACAAATGATAATCATTAATTTCAAATAATATTTATAAACATTATAGTATGTACACTTTAGGGCCAATATATTTAATAATGCTATTTTAAATGTAATAAAAAAGCATAAGTAATATAATCCTTTGAAATAAAAGTAGTTTTTTTTTATTGTAACTAATCTCACATAATTTACATAAAACAAATCATAATCAAAAATTTAAAATAATATTTATTATCATAATACTATGTACACTTTAGGGACAATAATATATTTATTTTAATAATCTACCTTCAAATTATCTTTATAATAATTTGAATCCCGACCACTAAAACAATGATCATATCCAAATATGAAACAATTTTACAACAATAATTAATACAAGTTTATCTATGCCTCGTACGAAAACCCGTTTGGGCGATCCATCTAACATATTTTATTTAATATATTTTGTGTGATAAACACGTGTGTAAGACCCACGTGTACAACATGTGAATCCCCTTGCGAAAAACCCAACATATACATTCTATATTAGTGCGTTTATTAAAAGTTATAATTGTAAGGTTTTAAGTTAAGATGGTTATTTTCATTAATAGTTTCTTTTTTTTAACTAGATAATTACGTGTATCAGTTTTACTCGATATTTTGACACTATCTAGGAATATGAGTCTCGTGAACAAGACATTCGATAGTGCCGAAATATTGAGCTCCGCGAAATAAAAGTGAAAAACATGGTAAATATCCCGTTTGAAAGTTACAAATATTATCCACCATTGTGTACATACAGTTCGACAGTATGCAACCATTTTAAAATACGAGAAAGACGTACAAGTGGACAGTACTAAGTAGGGTGACAATAAAATAGCGGGAAAACCAGCTACCTAATAAGATAATAATAATAATTAAACGAGATTTTTTTTTTCTACTATTATTTTTTTCTTTAACGCCCGAAAATGCTCTTATGCATCCCGCGGGGGAGTGAATTTGGGACTCGCTGCGCTCGAGAGCTGATAAGTGGACGCAGCTCTACCCACTAAAACCCGGCGAGTGCCGCCTTTGGTGATCTGCCCCGGATCTATTGAGCAAACAAGGCACCTCGACGGTTAGTCAGTCCCTCAGGGGACCAACGCCACCTCTACAGAGGGGTTGTTCCGCACCATAGAACAACCCCTCCCAACGTTGGGACAGTATACTGGGGTGAGATTCCCGTCCTCACCCCTTGCCCCCTGCTCTTTTGTTCCCTCTTCTAATAAGAGGAGTATAAAGAGCGCCCTCGGCTCAATTCGCTTCGCCCAAGGTGCAGTGGCTCACCCTAGGCTACTGAGCCTCACCTCCACGAAAAAAGGATAGGCAACACGTAAATGAGCTGCCTGGGTTGGTCTCAGGTTAACTTGCTTATATTCATAGGCGACGGTTACCACTTAAAATCACCTGGCTCATCTGCCCGTTTGCCTGTCTAACTATCATAAAAAGAGTCAAATTATTATCTACTTAGTTTTCCGCGGGTTTACCTGCTCTCAAACTAATCAAAGAACGTCTTCCAAATGAATAGCTTAACCAATATCTTAATAACCTTCCTTAATAATTGGGCAATTTAATACAAAAACGAGTTTTCCAAGCCGGTTGGCCTTAGCTTTTTGGGAATTAGCTGGCTCAAGAAAACAAATTAACTCTTTAGATAATATTATATATATACATATATAACCCGACAACGACAAAGCCGAAAAAAGAGTTCATGATTTTAGCAGGTTGTGTGTATGTATGTTTGTATTTACGCATGTTCCACTGTACCGCCCAATTTACTTATTATAAGTTGATGAATAAAAAATAAAAATGAATATAATAATTTGGTGAATGACATTTCAATATATTCTTTATGTAATCAGTGTGACAAAGGCTTTTTAACCGACTCTTAAAAAGGAATCATATTTTTCCAAGTGTTGTTTACTTTTCCTGGAACATACCGACACTCACAGAAAAATACCTACTCTCGAGATGATATTACTTTTAATAAAATAATGATGCGGTATGTTATTCGAATGATCGTATGAACAAAATAAACTCGCCCACAGTAATTTGTGGCGCCTGTTATAAACGTCATTTAACTTATCCCCCTGCTATTTTTTCCCCTCTTCTTATAAGAGGGGTACAAAGAGCCCCCCTTGGCTCAATTCGCTTTGCCCAAGGTGCTGGGCTCACCCTAGGCTACTGAGCCCAACCGCCACGACAAGGCCTGAACCATTGAGCCGAGGGAGCTGCTCTTAGTACCCCTCTTATAAGAAGAGGGGAAAAAGAGCAGGAGGACAAGGGGCGAGGATGGGAACCCCATTGTACTATCCCAACGTTAGGAGGGGTTATTCTGTGGTACGGGACAACCCCGTTCTTCGAGGGGCTAACTAGTCGTCGAGGTGCCCTGTTTGCTCAACAGATCCGGGGCACCTCACCAAAAGCGGCATTGGTGGCCTTCGCCGGGTTTTAGTGGGTAGAGTTGCGTCCACCTTATCACGTTTCGGGTGCAGTGAGTCATATATACACGCCTGGGGAGACAGAACATTTCCCAGCGTGAAAGAAAAAAAAAGCGTAGTTGCTGTGTTTTATTTAGTATAAAATTTTAGTCAATAATAATTTTGTAACCTTTTTTTTTTTTTTCTTTAACGCCGGGAAATGCCCTGAGGCATCCCGCGGGGGGGTGGGTCTCCCCACGCGGTTATGTGGGAGTCGCTGCGCCCGACAGCTGGTAAATGGACGCAGCTCTACCCACTAAAACCTGGTGAGTGCCACCAATGCCGCCTTTGGTGAGGTGCCCCGGATCTAGAAAACAAACAGGGCACCTCGACGGCTAGTCAGTCCCGCAAGGAACCGACGCCACCTCCACAGAGGGGTTGTCCCGCACCACAGAACAACCCCTCCCAACGTCGGGACAGTACAATGGGGTGAGGTTCCCATCCTCACCCCTTGCCCCCTGCTCTTCTGTCCCCTCTTCTTATAAGACGGGTTCAAAGAGCCCCCTCGGCCCAATTAGCTTCACCCAAGGTGCACCGCTCACCCTAGGTTACTGAGCCCCACCGCCACGACAAGGCCTGAACCATGGTGGGGAATAATTTTGTAAGCTAAAAATATTAGGCAATTCATTCGAATGATCGTATGATCAAAATAAACTCGCCCACAGTAATTTGTGGCGCCTGTTATAAACGTCATTTAACTTAGGGACCTTCAAGAACTATACTCATATGTGAAAGGCCAGACAAGTTCTGGTGTGGCGGGCGTCGGTGATCACACATCAGGTAATCACATATAGAAAAAAATATCCCCCTGCTCTTTTTTCCCCTCTTCTTGTAAGAGGGGTACAAAGAGCCCCCCTTGGCTCAATTCGCTTTGCCCAAGGTGCTGGGCTCACCCTAGGCTACTGAGCCCAACCGCCACGACAAGGCCTGAACCATTGAGCCGAGGGAGCTGCTCTTAGTACCCCTCTTATAAGAAGAGGGGAAAAAGAGCAGGGGGACAAGGGGCGAGGATGGGAACCCCATTGTACTATCCCAACGTTAGGAGGGGTTATTCTGTGGTACGGGACAACCCCGTTCTTCGAGGGGCTAACGAGTCGTCGAGGTGCCCTGTTTGCTCAACAGATCCGGGGCACCTCACCAAAAGCGGCATTGGTGGCATTCGCCGGGTTTTAGTGGGTAGAGCTGCGTCCACCTTACCACCTTTCGGGTGCAGTGAGTCCCACATACACGCCTGGGGAGACAGAACATTTCCCAGCGTGAAAGAAAAAAAAAAGCGTAGTTGCTGTGTTTTATTTAGTATAAAATTTTAGTCAATAATAATTTTGTAACCTTTTTTTTTTTTTTCTTTAACGCCGGGAAATGCTCTGAGGCATCCCGCGGGGGGGTGGGTCTCCCCACGCGGTTATGTGGGACTCGCTGCGCCCGACAGCTGGTAAATGGACGCAGCTCTACCCACTAAAACCTGGTGAGTGCCACCAATGCCGCCTTTGGTGAGGTGCCCCGGATCTAGAAAACAAACAGGGCACCTCGACGGCTAGTCAGTCCCGCAAGGAACCAACGCCACCTCCACAGAGGGGTTGTCCCGCACCACAGAACAACCCCTCCCAACGTCGGGACAGTACAATGGGGTGAGGTTCCCATCCTCACCCCTTGCCCCCTGCTCTTCTGTCCCCTCTTCTTATAAGACGGGTACAAAGAGCCCCCTCGGCCCAATTAGCTTCGCCCAAGGTGCACCGCTCACCCTAGGTTACTGAGCCCCACCGCCACGACAAGGCCTGAACCATGGTGGGGAATAATTTTGTAACCTAAAAATATTAGGCAATTCATTCGAATGATCGTATGATCAAAATAAACTCGCCCACAGTAATTTGTGGCGCCTGTTATAAACGTCATTTAACTTGTATTGCCAAAATCGTGGACGATAACGATCATACTAATGGAACATGTTATTAAAAAAACCGATCATTAAGAACGGAGTTTAACGGGTATTCCACAGTGACGTGTTCTTTATCGTCTTATATCGAATAACACGTTTATAACCCGACTGCGAAAATGCTTATGATTTAATGAAAATGAATGTATGTAACGTATGCACCGCTATACTAATCCCATTTGGATAACCGCCTATCAATTTGTGTTATTTGGATAGGCAAACTGGCAGACATGCCACCTTGGTGATCGACGTCGCCCGTTAACATAAACTAGTTTTCCTGGAAATAGCCCAGGTTTATGTGTTGCCAATCCTGACACAAAAGATGTTAACTCTCGGTGCCAGTAATTACACTTCCTGTCCCTTCACTCCGAAGTCCGAAACACAAGAAAGTTATGACGATGCATTCAAGATGGTGGTACCCATGCAGCCCGGAGCGCGACACGGCGCATCCCTCGCATAGGTTTTTTATTACAGATTGAAAAAAAAGGTAATGTTTGTTAATATTTATTTTATTTATAGCCAATGTGATTGCATATAATTATTATTAGATCGATTTTGACCGTAAATCTAACATTCATAGAACACGGTCGAAAACGAACAACTAGACTTTTTACAATATAGCTAGACCTATTAGATTGATTTTGACAGCAATACTAACATGGATAGAACACGGTCGAAAGACGAACAGATATATTATATACTAATCTTATAGATCTAAGCGCCATTTACCTGTTCATTCGTATTCAGCGTGCAGGTGGTGCAAGAGTACCCATGACCTTTGTGAGGTCATGGCAGGTGCTTGACCACTCGTAAAAGCCTATTTACCGGTGGGAGGGATGCGCTTGTGCTGCGCGCACTATACCTATCTGTTTATTTCTTCATTAGAGATTTTGATGTTAAAAGCAAGGTTCTTATCCCGATTTTTAAGAAGTGTTTATTATGTAAGCTTAATATGTATTTTACATGCACGTAACAGCTAACATATAAAATATGGTTCCTTTATTTTTTGTAGGGGCTTTTTGGAAATGACCAAATTGATACTATAATAAATGATAGTTTAAAAAAACCGGCCAAACGCGAGTTGGGCTCGCGCACGAAGGGTTCCGTACCATTATAATAATATGTATATAACAATAGGGACTAACATTGTCTGTACAAATTTCAACTATCTAATAATCACGGTTCATTAGATACAGCCTGGTGACAGACGGACAGCGGAGTCTTCATAATAGGGCTAATGTTTTACCATTTGGGTAGGGAACACTAAAAACACTCTTTAATAGTTTATTCAGTTTTACCTTTTTTTTATTCATATATTTTTAAAATTTTCAACAAACTTAGTTTCTTTCCACCATTAATAAGTATGCGAAATTTCCACGAAATTTCAATTAAATCTTTTCTAAAATTAGATTAAAACAACGTTCGAAGATTTCTTTACAAAAATAGATACTTATGATATTAATAAAATTGTAATAAGTTTCCCATTATATCGTTTTAGCTTACGATTTTAGTTATAAGATTTTTTATTGTTCATGTTATATCAAATAATGATATGTGAAACTTTATTAATATTGTTGAAGTTCTTAGGGAAGTGGACCCAAACAAAATACCAAATTGTAAATTCTGCAAAGTTTCGATCTTATATTAGATCTTCATCAGGCAATCTTTACATGTAGTATTAACTTGACATCTTCTTCATTATATCTAAACTAATAGTATAAAGCTGAAGAGTTTGTTTGTTTGTTTGAACGCGCTAATCTCAGGAACTACTGGTCCGATTTGAAAAATTATTTCAGTGTTAGACAGCCCATTTATCGAGAAAGGCTATATAACATCAATCTGTGACATATAGGAGTTGAGTAACGCAGGCGAAGCTGCAGGCAACAGCTAGTTGTGGATAAATATCGTCATACCATATTAAATGAATTTTACAAAATTGTTAATTACAAAATTACTTAAATTTATCAGAGTTCTACACATTTTAATGTTATACATCTTCAAGACATTTAATATTTGAATTTACTTTCTTCAGGAATCTCCACATGTGGTGAACCCAGTATGTCACGCTTATTATTTTATTAGTTGTGCTAAATTTATTAATATTTCGGTATTCTCAAAGATTGAAAAAAATCTCTGGTATTAAGATAACCCACGGGCCTAAGCCAAGTGGGAACCATTGGTATTGTTTGGTGAATCTTCTTGTAAAACTTTCTGACAGACAAGTGTCTGGAATTGCAGCTTTTGCATTATTCTGTAGATTGTATTTTAAGGCAATTCTTCTTTTTTAAAAACTTGTACGAGGTATGTAGGGATGACTCGTGTACACACCAAAGGCACGATTTAAACTTTATTGAATTTCCATATTCGTGTTATTTCTTTTTTCAAGTCTGTATGTTTACAGTTATTTTTTCCGGTATTGTTTTCTGAAGGTTGTAGGTGTTTGGTACTGCTAGGTCATTAATATATGCTACTTTGTTTGGCGACCTCTGTGGCTCAATGTTTAGCACGTTGGCGCTCAAGCCGGAGGTTGCGCGATCGAATCCCGCATAAAACAAAAAAGTTTTCTGTGTTCCTGGGTCATGGATGTGTATTAAATAATAAAAATCTTAAATTTAATATGTATAGTATAAAAATATTAAATATATTTCCGTTGTCTGGTACCCGTAACACAAGTTTTTCGAGAACTTACCACGGGACCAGATTGACGTGGTGTAAAAGCGTCCATAGATATCATTATTATTGTTGATTTTCTTTAATAATATCCGGGTTATATTATCTATTGTTGATACATATTATTATTATTAAAAATAATTATTATTTGGGCTACTTCAGGAGGTCCAGTAAGTCAAATCTCGTCAAAGGACACTTGCGTAACCCGAGTCTGAAAAGGCCAACACTGACGTACGTAGCCTTAAACGTGATTCTAATCAGCTGATGCTCTCGTGATAAGTATTACAAAATACTCCGTTTTGCAACCGGTTTTTAATGCCGCTTTGCTCGGCGATGTGGGTTCGAACCCTGACAATAGTATGGTTAATAAAACATTTTAATTTGGAAAGGAATTTATAATCTCATGTATAATGTTTTAAATTTTATTTTCTTTAAAAGGTGCAATTCGATGCCGATTATCTTTATGCCTATATTTAATTCTTCTGTACGTGTGTATGTCACTGAAAACATCCTAAGCGGCTGGACCGATGTTGATGATTTTTTATGCGTGTTCAAGTGGATTCGAGATGTTTTGGATTCACAAAAAAAATCTAAATTTAAATATTTTGGACAGGACAACGCCTGTCGGTGCTGCTAGTTTCTTTATAAACTTTGTTATATTTTTTTACTAGCCCACTGTCCCACTGCTGGGCAAAGGCCTCCCCCAAGCTCTAACATATATCGTATGTATAATATTAAAATAACTTTATTCTTATTATTGGATAAAATTTTATCTATTATACAGTACTAATTTCTCTCCGGCCGAATTCGGACTCGCGAGTCGCGACCTTTACGCCACGGCATGTTCATTCATTGTTTCATTACAGTAATTGCACTTATCTCATTACAATAAAGCCTCAGAAATATAAAAACTGGACAATAGTATCAGTAATACTTCCTATATTACGACACCCACCAGACCTATGACGTTCTGGGGGTTTTACAAGAAAGGCTAACGTCACTAGAATCATGAGCTCACAACCGCATCCTATACCAAAATCCCATTATATCCTAAAATCCTATCCTATCTCAAAATCCCATCCTATTCTAAAATCTCATCCTATCCTAAAATACCATCCTATCCTAAAATCCCATCCTATCACTAAATCCCTTCCATTCCATCCCATCTTTAATATGCTTCCCTGCCTTGAATATAATAGGAAGGCGACGCGTTTTCTACTTTATATGTGGGCATCTGTGGGTGGCGGTAATCACTTACCATCTCGTTAACTGGTAGCTCCTACTCGTCCGTAACCTTATATAAATCTACCTAATCTATACCAGTAATCTAAAGTTTCCCAGACTATACCAGTTTTCCTTCTTATATCTTCTGTGCCTTTTTGGAATTCACGTATAAAGAAATCAAAAGGCGAGTTGTAGAGACTTTTTTTTTTTTTTTTTGGTTTCGCTGGGGAATGCGTTTAGGCATACCACCGGGTCCGGGGGGGCCCGGAGGTTATGTGGGACTCTCTGCGCCCGAGAAGATGGTAAGGTGGACGCAGACTCTACCTACTAAACCCCAGCGGTGTTCTCCTCCTCGTTTGGGTGACCCGGCGCGAGAGCTGTGGACGTCCGTACCGGGCCACAACGGTGTGCCATACGGCACTCTTCTCTGGAGGCATCCCCTCCTCCTTCTCCGCTTAAGGCACACTGAACACACAAGGGTGCCTTATAGCTCAGACCTTACGCGCGCGCAGCAGATCCCCCGATCGGCCGCGCACAGGTCTCTCACGGCAGCGCGACCGCCTGTCGCCGCCGTGCTCTCCTGCGGAAGAGGCGCCAGTACGCTCCCTCTCCCGCTCCGCCTCCTCCTTCTGGGACATTACGTCCTCGCAGAAGGAGAGGACAACCTGCCATGTGCTCTCACTGACGGTCATCGCTCGGATGACCGTAGGGAGCGACAGGTTGGGCACTCCGCCAGGGTGTGGTCAGCAGTGTCTTTACTGCTGTCACAGTGATGACACTCTGGCGATTCCTCCGCCCCTGCCACCTTCCACAGATACCTTCCGAAGCATCCGTGCCCCGTCAGTATCTGCGCAAGGTGGAAGGATATTGCGCCGTGCCGCCGGTCAACCCACTGCTCCAGGATTGGACCGACGGCCAACACCGTGCGGTGTCCCGCGCTCGGCTCTCTGAGCCGCTCACTCCACTGGCTGAGGACCCGCCTTCTCAGGCGGCTCCTCCAGGTCTCTCCTTCCTAAGAGACCTCCTCCTCGTCTCCCCGTCGTCTTCTCCACTCACGCGCTAGGGCCTTGGCATGTAGGTCTCATGGCGCAGTACCCGCCAGTACGCACGCAGCCTCATACGAGGTCGTACGGTACGCACGGACGGCCCTGACGGCCATAATCCGTTGCGGACGTCGCAACAGGGCCACGTTCTCCGCCTTCAAGGCACGCGCCCAGATAGGCGCGCCGTACAACGCCATGGACCGCAGGACGCCTGTGTATAGGCGACGGCAGCCAGCACTAGGCCCACCCACGTTTGGGAGAAGGCGATCTAATGATCGAGCAGTTCCGAGCAACCTCGGAATGAGGCGCCGGAAGTGCTCCTTGAAGTCCCATCGCCTGTCGAGGACGAGGCCCAAGTATCTCATAGTCGACTCGACAGCGATGGGAGTTCCTCCCACTATCAGGTGGGATCCGGCTGGAAGGGCTCGACGGGGCCCGTGGAAGCATATAGCTTCGCACTTCTCCAGGGCCACCTTGAGCCCGAGTCGCCGAATCCTTGCCACCACCTGCGCCACTCCTGCTACCGCCAGCAGGCGGGCCTCCAAGAACGTACTTCCGCGTGCAGTGACGACGGTGTCGTCGGCATAACAAGTAAGGCCGACGCCCGTCAAGTTCGCACCACGGAGCACCCAATCGTAGCCTATGTTCCACAGAAGCGGCCCTAGGACCGAGCCCTGTGGAACACCGCAGGCCACCTCTCTCCTCACCCAACCGTTTGCTGTCAGATAGGTGACGGACCTACCTGAGAGGTAACTCTCCACAAACCTCCTCAGGTAGTCCGGTACACCGTGGTACCTCACCGCCTCGCGAATGGTGTCGAAGGGCAGGGTGTTGAACGCGTTGGCAATGTCAATAGACACTGCCAAGAGCACCCCTCTCCCCTCGACCGCCTCATCGGCTTGGGCCCTCACCCTGGTCAGAGCGTCCAGGGTGGACCTGCCCCGCCGGAACCCAAACTGGAAGGCGCTGAGATTAGGCCCCACGCTCTCCAAATGGTCGACGATACGGGCAGCTGCGATCCGCTCGGGCAGCTGCGCGGGGTGACGCACGCTGCACCACCCATTTTATGGGTGGCGGGTATTCCCTTTTCCGTGCAGAGTGCACACTTCGGGGCCGCCGCTGAGCAGTCCCTAACCTTGTGCCCCGCCACCCCGCAGCGGAAGCACAGATTACTCCGGTCCACTGCAGAGGAGCAGACCGCCGCAACGTGTCCCTGCTCCTGACAGCGAAAGCACCTTAGTGGGCGGGCGTCAAGCAGTCGGAATTGTGCCGACACCCAGCCCACCAGCAGCCTGCCCTTTGCCCGTTGCTTTTTTTACGCCGGGAAATGCTCTGAGGCATCCCGTGGGGGAGTGGGTCTCCCCAGGCGGATATGTGGGACTCGGTGCACCCGAAAGGTGGACCCAGCTCTACCCACTAAAACCCGACGAGTGCCACCAATACCGCCTTCAGTGAGGTGCCCCGGATCTTTTGAGCAAACAGGGCACTTCAACGGCTAGTCAGACTCTAAAGGGACCGACGCCACCTCTACAGAGGGTTTGCCCCGCACCACAGAACAACCCCTCCCAACATCGGGACACTACTGACAATGGGGTGAGGTTCCCATCCTCACCAAAGAGCAGCTCCCTCGGCTCAATTGGCTTCGTCCAAGGCGCTGGGTTCACCTAAGGTTACTGAGCCCCAACGCCACAACAAGGCTTGAACCATGGTGGGGACTCATGTTCATGCCGAATTTCCTGCTCATCGACCTATTCTGTTCGTGGTGAATGGGCATAGAAGATAAAAGGTATATATTTATGCTCACCATTCTAGCTGTTGCCCGCAGCTTCACCCGCGTTAAAAAATTAAGGGGTGGACCACCCTTAACATTTAGGGAGATAAAAAATAAATGTTGACCGATTCTCGGACCTACCCGATATGTACACTAAATTTCATGAGAATTGGTCGAGCCGTTTCGGAGGAGTTCAATTACCTACACCGTCACACGAGAATTTTATATTAGACTAGTGGCCCCGACAGACGCTGTCCTGTACAAAATATTTTTTTGTGTGAATCTAAACCATTCTCGAATCCACTTGAACACACACACAAAAAATCATCAAGATCGGTCCAGCCGCTTAAGAGGAGTTCAGTGACATACACACGCACAGAAGAATTATATATATATAAAGATAATTATTATAGGTATATAGGTATAACTGAACTCTTCCAAAACGGCTGGACCGATTTTGATGAAACGTTTTGTGCGTGTCCAAGTGGATCGGAGAATGGTTAAGATTCACAATTCGATGCACCACAAAATGTTATACACAAGACATCCGTTGGGTCTTCTCCTTTTCTATGTAACTTTAACACACGAGCAGCCCCATCAGAAAGAGACTAAGTTCACGTGATATGAAATTATAACATTTATTTATAACCATCCGCATATTATGTATTTAAATATATTTTAATTAGTATTATAATTTATTCAGAATAATTAGTTATTGTAATATTATAAGTGAGAGTAAATGTTACCTCGTAATATATGTACATAATATGTAAAAAGAACCTAATTGAGCTTTGTACATGAAATGAACCATAATTGTAACTCTAAGGACTGTCATGTCAGTCTGTTTGTTTTAATATAACTTCTAGCTGTTTCCGACAGCGCCCGTGGTTACTTAGATTTAAACCTGCATCCGACTTATGATTAATTTATACCCTCTTTTATATCGCAGGGGCCTTTAGGGCCCAGGATCCTCGGGTAGGTCCCTGCCCCTATGTGGAACTCGCACCTGGGAGTTCATATCAAACGAATACCACTACGAGCGCATTCAGCCGCTTTTTGAGGGCCCCGGATCTACAGGCAACGAGATCACCTCAGCGACAGGCTGGCCCGGGCGAAGGCCAGGCTACTCGTCGTAAGGGGAGACTGCAAGGTCGCTACTAAGCAAAGGATCCTATCTTGAATCCCAACACGAGCACAGGGGTGTTACTGGAGTAGCGTCTCTAACGCGGGGTGCGTTCGTCACCCGCGTGGCGTGGCCGCGAGCCTCGTCGGCGGCCTGGTCTTTCACCCGCTGGTCGACCTCCTTCTGGGACATTGGAGACCATCGCCATCCCAGGACTCGTCGTCATCGAGCATGACTGTGATGACGTTCGGCAGAGACAAGTCCCCTCCGTTGACCGATGTCAGATCATGACGCAGCGCCGCTCATCTCGGGCACACCTCGAAGGTGTGCTGGGCCAAGTCCACCGCCGCGATACAATCTCGACACACTCACCGGCTCTCTGTGGGCCGTCCGGCACAGGTACTCACCAAAGCAACCATGCCCGGTGGTCACTTGTGTCAGACGGAGCGTGAGGGGTTTGCGCTTACGGCGCATCCACCACTCTAGGGCCGGACGCAGAGTCGTTAGGCGATTAATTTATACCCTATGTCACCTAATGATATCGTAAAATCATACTAGTGAAAGATAATTTAATTCAGATGAGTTTTGAGGATCTTCCTTCTACATCATACTCACATATACTACCACTATAACATTTATTTTCTGTACCGTGTATAGATGGTGTTATTAAAAAAGGTTAAATTGTCCGTCTTGAAGATCATTGAAAATCCAGCAGATAATGATTAAACCAAGAAATAGTTTAAAGGAATTTAAGAAAAATATGTGTATCTTTTATATCACTTTGCTAAAATTATTTAAAAATATGAAATTTAATACCAAAGTTTACGAGCTGCTAATATTATGTATATTTTGCTCAAAATAAATAAATTTGCTCGCGGAAAACGCATTGACTGTGGTTTTCAAATAATAAAATAACATTTGAACTCCAAAGTACGGAACCGAAAGCCAGTTTATTATTTTATTATTGGAATTGAATATTATAAATAATATTGAAAAAATCATAAGTTAACATGGTTATTTTCATAACTAAAACATTTGACATTATCTACGAATGTCTTGCTCACGAGACTGAACTCGTGAACAAAACATTCGTAGATAATGTCGAAATATCGAGCTCCGCGAAATAAAAGTGAAAAACATGGTAAATATCCCGATTTAAATAATTTTTGTAATATAAAAAATCAGCATAATAGGTATCTCTGTCAACGACACATCAAAATCAACACAGCAAACTATAACTTGATTTAATTCAATATGGAATAAAATATCAATCAATTACCTAACGTTAAGTATTAAAAAACAAAATTTATAAAAATCAATTCACAACAAAAATACTTTCAAAAATTTTATGCAAAAATACTCTTGTTCGAGCTGTTAATTGCATGTTTGAATTCAACGTTTTGAAGGATATTTATTTTTTGTACTGTTTTCCTAATGTGTAGGTTACCTATGTATGTTATTATAAAATATATGTATAATATTAGAATGTTTAATCAGTCCATTGACTGTAGCACAAAAATTGTTTTTTCGGATAGATAGAGTATAGACGAATCTTGCGCATTTTTATATTTATTTACTAATAAAACAATTAACACAAATCTTAAAATATTAACATAATTAATTAAAAGCGAAAATTACTTACATGTTTAAAAAATCCAATGCAGCAAATAATTGTCTATAAAAAAAAACAATTACACACTACTTTTAAAACACAAACAAATTTCGAACGCGAGCGTTCGATTCTCGTTCGCCGGCGAACGGTGGATGTGGTTGGTGGACTGTAAATGACCACAGCGGCGTATCACTTGCTGCCTTCTTGACGCATCTTAGGCCTTGGTCCAGAACGAAAGGCGCCGGCATGGAGGGTGCAAGTGATAATATACTTTGTACACATAAACAATAGACGATTAGTCGTACTAACTCCTTGTTATGGAGTTGTTTCGTTTCGCTCTCAAATTTGTTTATGGAATGGCGGTTTGCAGAATGTCAATGTCAGGGGCTTTTTTTATCTTTTATGGCAATGAGCTTTAAAAGAAGAAAATACAATGCAAATTTAATACATTTGCAGAGCATAGACCACCAGAAAAGAAATGGGACATAATAATATAACATTGAAAATTATTTTACTAGGACCAAATAATAAAAGTTTGAAATTTCGCTAATAATATTATACATAATACATATTATGTTGGTAGGTACCTATAGAGTTTAGATATAGTATGGACATCTTCGTTTTACGAAAGAAAATCTTTTTTTCTGAGTTAGACAGGTTCTTACTTTTATTTGAAAAATGTTTAACTAAAAAAATGGGTCTGTCGTTTAGGAAATCCTCGAAAGAACTGGTCCAGCTGCTTATCATGATATTTATAACGTATTTATTTAACTATTTAAGTAAAGTAATTATGATATAAAACATGAACAAACAATGAATGAAAACAGAGATATAATTTAGGTATGTTCAATTACTATATATACATTGATATGCAGAAGAAATTGGGTTGGAGATAGTACACAGCCTTGCGGAACACCAGCATTAACAGACTTAAGGTCCGAGCATGCACCGTCGACAACGACCTTAATGTTCCTGCTTGCCAAAAATCTGGTGATCCACATACATAATTTCTCGGGTAGCCTTTGCAATAAGTGCTTTATGCCACACCCGATCAAAGGCCTTCGCTATGTCTAAACTAAGTGCCAGCGCCTCCCTCTTGCTCTCAAATGCCTCCGCCCATCGTTGTGTTAGGAATATTAGAAGATCACCAGCTGAGCGATTCTATTGAAAGCCATATTGGCGATCGCTAATCAGCTGGTGCTCCTCCAAATACCGCCGGAGCTGGCAGTTAATTATGGATTCCATAATCTTTGAGAACAAGGAAGTTATGGCTATTGGTCTGTAGTTGGACGGGTCTGAGCGGTCCCCTTTCTTAGGTGTACCAAAGCTGTCTTCCACGAGCATGGGACGACGCCTAATGAGTAAGAGTGCCGGAAAAGACGCGTAAAGACGGATGCCAACTCAGGAGCACAAGTTCGTAGCACTAACGGAGGGACGCCGTTAGGCCCACTCGACTTATGGATGTCCAGCGAAAAGAGTGCTTTGCGTACGGAGCTCTGTCGGAAAATTATTTCCGGCATTGAAGTATTACACCGAGGGGTCGTCGGTGGTATTTTTCCCTGGTCATCCAAAGTCGAGTTGGAAGCAAAAAGAGAGCCTAGAAGATCGGCCTTCTCCTTCGCGGTGTGGTCCAACGAGTCGTTCCTTATGTGCAGAGATAGTAAGGATGGCTTACGAAAATTCCCCTGAACAGCCTTGGCAAGAGACTAGAATGCAGGGGTTCCCGAAGGAAGTCGAACCAATCTCTCGCCAATTCTGTTCACGTACTCCGCTTTTAATAATTTTTTTATTTATATTTTATTTAATTATCATAAAATACTAGCTGTTGCCCGCAGCTTCGCCCGCGTTAACTTACTCAACTTAACTACTGTTAGTCACAGCGTAGATATAGCCTATTGCCTTCCTCGATAAATGGGCTATCCAACACTGAAAGAATTGTTCAAATCGGACCTGTAGTTCTTTAGATTAGCGCGTTCAAACAAACAAACTCTTCAGCTTTATAATATTACTATAGATTTAATAAGATAGCAAAAGCCGTTTAAATAGGAGAACACAAATAGCAATATTATTCTTTATTACTAAGACTAGTTCTGCAATATAAGATTATAAATTTTAAGACGATATTGTTTTTTTGTTTAAACTATTAAGTTATATTATTACTGTTATATTAATAGGTATTAGTAATAATGGTATAATGAACGTCACGTTTTTTGTTCGTTTTTGAGCTCTCAACAAGTTTTTGTTATTTTAATTGGCGTTAAATTTATGTTGAACTTAAATAGCCTGTGAACATCAAAATATTTTAGTTTTTACAATTCATCTATTTAGGTACTAATAGTATAATGAAGTTGAGAAATGAGAATACTGTTGACTTAATTACATAGTAGGTATATCGGAACTAGCTGTCGTTTTTTTTTTAATTTAATAATCCTATTATTGTGCAAGGATTATACCTAGGATATTTTTTTGAACGACGATAAAAAGTAAATCAAAATAGTTGGTATCAACGGAGTTTCTTTTTGAATGTTAATTGTGTCTACCACCGGTTCCTACGCAAGCCCACTGAGAAGAACCGGCGAAACAAACTACTGAGTTAGTTTCGCCAGTTCTTCTCAGAACCAATCCTGAAAAGCCTGGGAGGAATGCCACATTTCCAAGGTATGGTATCTTCTATAAAATCTTTTACTTTATAATATCCTTTACCACACAAACGCTCCTTAATAACTTTTTTGATTTTTTTAATTGTAAGGTTTTGAAAATTTTCTGGGATCCTATTGTAGAATCGTATACAGTTGCCTTTAAAAGAATTGCTTACTTTTGTGAGTCTTATCACTGGTACATCTAGCCTATTCCGTATATCCCTACTATGGATGTCACTTTTTTACAGATTGAATACCATCCTCGCCTGATTTCGTGGGGATTCGTGTCCAGCAGTGTAACATATAAAGATCGCATATTATTGTTTGTTTTGGAGTATGGTCGCTTGCTCGTATATGACGACTAAGCGGCTATACTCTCCCAATTAAAAAAAAATGTAAATTTTCCACCTACTTTGGTTTATAAATAATATACGTCATGTTCTTATTATACCACACTAGCATTTCTGAGGCGTATTCCTACAAAACAAATTCAATAATTTCTGGTAGATCCGGTATTAGCCGTCAAACAAACAAAAACACCATCTTTCCAGCTTTTTACTATACCCACTTGATACAAGATAATCACTATTAAGGCATAGAAGTTTTTTCGTAGAAACATTTCTTGAGTATCGGTTTGTGATGTCATCGTCCATTGATTTACTAGAATGTATGCTCAAGTTTAAGTGAGGGATGAAAGACTATAAAGGGACTCTTAATAGGTAATTAATTAAGGTATGAATTCCTTTTGTTTGCTTTTGAAAACATTGTAAGCTGTTAATGGATAAATCCAATAAAAATAGATCTTAGTGTAATTTGATTGAAATGAACAAATAGTTAAATGATACAGGCCTAATTCCAGTGGACGGTTACAGGCTGTAGAGTAGTCATAATATTACGATACAATGATAATAGCATAATATATAATAATATCACTCCTTAAATGTACCACTGCTGGGCACGGCTCTCCTCCTCGAAATTAGGCGAGGAGGGCTTTTGGGCTATAGTTCACCGATGCGCTGACCCGATGCGGGTTGATGAACTTCACACACTTCAAAGAATTTAATCTCATCAGGCACGCAGGTTTCCTCACGATGTTTCTTTCACCGGTGAGCAAGCGATGGTCTCATGTTCAGGTGTACGTAGAAATTTAGAAAAACCTATTTCTAGGTAACACAGGGGGGGTCAGGATCGAACCCGGACCTCACGGCTTTCACTCAAGAGGCCGAGCCCATACCCACTAGTGACTAGATCATGGTCGGTCACATATTAAGACCAGTAGAGATAAATTTGAACAATTACTTTCTTCTATGAGTACCGAATTACTTTAAGTGAACAGGAACATACCGCACATCACATTCTTTGGGAGTGCAGTCTTTGGCAAAATGAACGAATATTAATGCTCGACAACATCCGTAGCAAATCGGGAGTAACTTATTACAGCGATCTCGTGGACGATGCGAGAAACTTCCGTGCATTCAAGCGATTTTGCCACAACTATTACTGGAAACATAACATATCCCCAAGTCATACATAAATAGCTCATAGTTAACATACACTAGTATATTACTTCACTATGTAAATATTAGTTGACTTAAAAATACAAACCAACTTTCAAACAACAATTATTATTTCAACCATGATAATAACTAAGTTATACATAATAACTCATAGTTGATATACATGTATATTAAACATACTATGCAGATATTTGTAGACATAAAAAAATCTCCGTGGTGCATTGCAGCTGGGCTTCCCCCGGCTGCTGTCTTTTCTTGACTTTTATTAGTCATTGCATTCTTGTACTGTCTCCCGCTTTATCCGGGGAGGGAAACTGGAATTTTTTCCTACTCCTCCTGAATACTTCAGATTAAATTCGTTGCGGGTCCCAAGGAAGTTTTAACGCATCCCTCGGGCTCCCTGAGATCGTATCAAAGGGTCATTTAGTGGTTACCGCTGGTAATCGATCCTGGCTATACAGGAGTAGCAGCGGTGGGAACGAGTGGTGGGCCTATCCCTTACCGAATTATTTTATTATTATGCATAATGCGAAATGAAGCTTTCGCATATATTTATATCATATTTATTTGTATTGATATTTATTTTATACTAATATTTTAAATATATACGAACATAATAATACATATGTATGAATATATAAAATAAAAATAATTAGCAAAATTTCCAAAATTGCCTCACGGCAAAAATTCAAATAGCTGACTATTTCTGTCAACATCTGGTATTTCTTCGCCTAGGGAATCCCCGCCTGTGGATTATATTGTTGTGTTCGTTCTGGTCTACTCGTTAGGTTACTAGTTGATACACGCGGGTTCGAATCCCGCTAAGTGCAGGAATTGGTGTGGTAGATGTCTGCATATTTTATATGAATGTCTTAAAAATATTTTTTATTTCTAGTTATACTAGTAATATTACCTAGTAATACAAGTTTTTACAAAACACCACGTCCATTTTGATTAACGCAATGTGCTTCACAATTAATATTCACCAATTTGTATTCTTCATAGCTATATTCTTTCGGCACGCCGCTAGCACAAATAGAACACATACAGGGATCTTTTGCAGGAATGATTTTTTTTCTGTCTGAGGGTGTGGAGTAACAGATCCTTTATGGCGAGATGGTCAGTTCGTCTATTAGCGCGTGATCGAGTAACAAACAAATCAACAAACTTATCAAATAATATTAGTAGAATTTCGGTGAAACTAACTTGATAAACGAGAGCTTCGTATATTTCACAAGGCCAAATCTCATGTTCATACCTTTTTTTTCTTTTTTTTACGCCGGGAAATGCTCTGAGGCATCCCGTGGGGGAGTGGGTCTCCCCAGGCGGATATGTGGGACTCGGTGCACCCGAAAGGTGGACCCAGCTCTACCCACTAAAACCCGACGAGTGCCACCAATACCGCCTTCAGTGAAGTGCCCCGGATCTGTTGAACAAACAGGGCACTTCGACGGCTAGTCAGTCTCTAAACTAGTCGGTCTAGGGACCGACGCCACCTCTACAGAGGGTTTGCCCCGCACCACAGAACAACTCCTCAAAACATCGAGACACTACTGACAATGGGGTGAGGTTCCCATCCTCACCAAAGAGCAGCTCCCTCGGCTCAATTGGCTTCGTCCAAGGCGCTGGGTTCACCTAAGGTTACTGAGCCCCAACGCCACAACAAGGCTTGAACCATGGTGGGGACTCATGTTCATGCCGAATTTCCTGCTCATCGACCTATTCTGTTCCTGGTGGATGGGCATAGAAGATAAAAGGTATATATTTATTCTCACCATGCTAGCTGTTGCCCGCAGCTTCGCCCGCGTTAAAAAAAATAAAGGGGTGGACCACCCTTAACATTGAGGATGATAAAAAATAAATGTTGACCGATTCTCGGACCTACCCGATATGTACACAAAATTTCATGAGAATTGGTCGAGCCGTTTCGGAGGAGTTCAATTACCTACACCGTCACACGAGAATTTTATATTAGATAATTATTATAGGTATATAGGTATAACTGAACTCTTCCAAGACGGCTGGACCGATTTTGATGAAACGTTTTGTGCGTGTCCAAGTGGATCGGAGAATGGTTAAGATTCACAATTCGGTGCATCACAAAATGTTATACACAAGACATCCGTTGGGGTCTTCTCCTTTTCTATGTAACTTTAACACACGAGCAGCCCCATCAGAAAGAGACTAAGTTCACGTGATATGAAATTATAACATTTATTTATAACCATCCGCATATTATGTATTTAAATATATTTTAATTAGTATTATAATTTATTCAGAATAATTAGTTATTGTAATATTATAAGTGAGAGTAAATGTTACCTCGTAATATATGTACATAATATGTAAAAAGAACCTAATTGAGCTTTGTACATGAAATGAACCATAATTGTAACTCTAAGGACTGTCATGTCAGTCTGTTTGTTTTAATATAACTTCTAGCTGTTTCCGACAGCGCCCGTGGTTACTTAGATTTAAACCTGCATCCGACTTATGATTAATTTATACCCTCTTTTATATCGCAGGGGCCTTTAGGGCCCAGGATCCTCGGGTAGGTTCCTGCCCCTATGTGGAACTCGCACCTGGGAGTTCATATCAAACGAATACCACTACGAGCGCATTCAGCCGCTTTTTGAGGGCCCCGGATCTACAGGCAACGAGATCACCTCAGCGACAGGCTGGCCCGGGCGAAGGCCAGGCTACTCGTCGTAAGGGGAGACTGCAAGGTCGCTACTAAGCAAAGGATCCTATCTTGAATCCCAACACAAGCACAGGGGCGTTACTGGAGTAGCGTCTCTAACGCGGGGTGCGTTCGTCACCCGCGTGGCGCGGCCGCGAGCCTCGTCGGCGGCCTGGTCTTTCACCCGCTGGTCGACCTCCTTCTGGGACATTGGAGACCATCGCCGTCCCAGGACTCGTCGTCATCGAGCATGACTGTGATGACGTTCGGCAGAGACAAGTCCCCTCCGTTGACCGATGTCAGATCATGACGCAGCGCCGCTCATCTCGGGCACACCTCGAAGGTGTGCTGGGCCAAGTCCACCGCCGCGATACAATCTCGACACACTCACCGGCTCTCTGTGGGCCGTCCGGCACAGGTACTCACCAAAGCAACCATGCCCGGTGGTCACTTGTGTCAGACGGAGCGTGAGGGGTTTGCGCTTACGGCGCATCCACCACTCTAAGGCCGGACGCAGAGTCGTTAGGTGATTAATTTATACTCTATGTCACCTAATGATAACGTAAAATCATACTAGTGAAAGATAATTTAATTCAGATGAGTTTTGAGGATCTTCCTTCTACATCACACTCACATATACTACCACTATAACATTTATTTTCTGTACCGTGTATAGATGGTGTTATTAAAAAAGGTTAAAATGTCCGTCTTGAAGATCATTGAAAGTCCAGCAGATAATGATTAAACCAAGAAATAGTTTAAAGGAATTTAAGAAAAATATGTGTATCTTTTATATCACTTTGCTAAAATTATTTAAAAATATGAAATTTAATACCAAAGTTTACGAGCTGCTAATATTATGTATATTTTGCTCAAAATAAATAAATTTGCTCGCGGAAAACGCATTGACTGTGATTTTCAAATAATAAAATAACATTTGAACTCCAAAGTACGGAACTTCCGAAAGCCAGTTTATTATTTTATTATTGGAATTGAATATTATAAATAATATTGAAAAAATCATAAGTTAACATGGTTATTTTCATAACTAAAACATTTGACATTATCTACGAATGTCTTGCTCACGAGACTGAACTCGTGAACAAAACATTCGTAGATAATGTCGAAATATCGAGCTCCGCGAAATAAAAGTGAAAAACATGGTAAATATCCCGTTTTAAATAATTTTTGTAATATAAAAAATCGGCATAATAGGTATCTCTGTCAACGACACATCAAAATCAACACAGCAAACTATAACTTGATTTAATTCAATATGGAATAAAATATCAATCATTATTATTTATCAAATATTATATTACCTAACGTTAAGTATTAAAAAACAAAATTTATAAAAATCAATTCACAACAAAAATACTTTCAAAAGTTTTATGCAAAAATACTCTTGTTCGAGCTGTTAATTGCATGTTTGAATTTAACGTTTTTAAGGATATTTATTTTTTGTACTGTTTTCCTAATGTGTAGGTAAGTATGTTATTATAAAATATATGTATAATATTAGAATATTTAATCAGTCCATTGACTGTAGCACAAAAATTGTTTTTTCGGATAGATAGAGTATATATATATATATATATATATATATATATATATATATATATATATATATATATATAATCTTGCGCCTTTTTATATTTATTTACTAATAAAACAATTAACACAAATCTTAAAATGTTAACATAATTAATTAAAAGCGAAAACTACTTACATGTTTAAAAAAATCCAATGCAGCAAATAATTGTCTATAAAAAAAAACAATTACACACTACTTTTAAAACACAAACAAATTTCGAACGCGAGCGTTCGATTCTCGTTCGCCGGCGAACGGTGGATGTGGTTGGTGGACTGTAAATGACCACAGCGGCGTATCACTTGCTGCCTTCTTGACGCATCTTAGGCCTTGGTCCAGAACGAAAGGCGCCAGCATGGAGGGTGCAAGTGATAATATACTTTGTACACATAAACAATAGACGATTAGTGGTACTAACTCCTTGTTATGGAGTTGTTTCGTTTCGCTCTCAAATTTGTTTATGGAATGGCGGTTTGCAGAATGTCAATGTCAGGGGCTTTTTTATCTTTTAAGGCAATGAGTTTTAAAAGAAAAAAATACAATGCAAATTTAATACATTTGCAGAGCATAGACCACCAGAAAAGAAATGGGATATAATAATATAACATTGAAAATTATTTTACTAGGACAAAATAATAAAAGTTTGAAATTTCGCTAATAATATTATACATAATACATAATATGTTGGCAGGTACCTAAAGAGTTTAGATTTAGTATGGTAATCTTCGTTTTACGAAAGAAAATCTTTTTTTCTGAGTTAGACAGGTTCTTACTTTTATTTTAAAAATGTTTAACTAAAAAAATTGGTAGGTCGTTTAGGAAATCCTCGAAAGAACTGGTCCAGCTGCTTATCATGATATTTATATCGTATTTATTCAACTATTTAAGTAAAATAATTATGATATAAAACATGAACAAACAATGAATGAAAACAGAGATATAATTTAGGTATGTTCAATTACTATAATATATACATTGATATGCAGAAGAAATTGGGTTGGAGATAGTACACAGCCTTGTTGAACACCAGCATTAACAGACTTAAGGTCCGAGCATGCACCGTCGACAACGACCTTAATGCTCCTGCTTGCCAAAAATCTGGTGATCCACATACATAATTTCTCGGGAAGCCTTTGCAATAAGTGCTTTATGCCACACTCGATCAATGGCCTTCGCTATGTCTAAACTAAGTGCCAGCGCCTCCCTCTTGCTCTCAAATGCCTCCACCCATCGTTGTGTTAGGAATATTAGAAGATCACCAGCTGAGCGATTCCATTGAAAGCCATATTGGCGATCGCTAATCAGCTGGTGCTCCTCCAAATACCGCCGGAGCTGGCAGTTAATTATGGATTCCATAATCTTTGAGAACAAGGAAGTTATGGCTATTGGTCTGTAGTTGGACGGGTCTGAGCGGTCCCCTTTCTTAGGTGTACCAAAGCTGTCTTCCACGAGCATGGGACGACGCCTAATGAGTAAGAGTGCCGGAAAAGACGCGTAAAGACGGATGCCAACTCAGGAGCACAAGTTCGTAGCACTAACGGAGGGACGCCGTTAGGCCCACTCGACTTATGGATGTCCAGCGAAAAGAGTGCTTTGCGTACGGAGCTCTGTCGGAAAATTATTTCCGGCATTGAAGTATTACACCGAGGGATCGTCGGTGGTATTTTTCCCTGGTCATCCAAAGTCGAGTTGGAAGCAAAAAGAGAGCCTAGAAGATCGGCCTTCTCCTTCGCGGTGTGGGCCAACGAGTCGTTCCTTATGTGCAGAGATAGTAAGGATGGCTTACGAAAATTCCCCTGAACAGCCTTGGCAAGAGACTAGAATGCAGGGGTTCCCGAAGGAAGTCGAACTAATCTCTCGCTAATTCTGTTCACGTACTCCGCTTTTAATTATTTTTTTATTTATATTTTATTTAATTATCATAAAATACTAGCTGTTGCCCGCAGCTTCGCCCGCGTTAACTTACTCAACTTAACTACTGTTAGTCACAGCGTAGATATAGCCTATATAGCCTTCCTCGATAAATGGGCTATCCAACACTGAAAGAATTGTTCAAATCGGACCTGTAGTTCTTTAGATTAGCGCGTTCAAACAAACAAACTCTTCAGCTTTATAATATTACTATATATTTAATAAAATAGCAAAAGCCGTTTAAGAGGACGCCTCGGTAATTTTGTCGTCAATAATTTCAATTTATTTCAGTAATTCCAAAACACATGAAAATATAATCCAATGTTGCCATTTTTCTCCAAAACTACTATTTTAATTTTGATATGAATTTCAATGATGGGTTTCGGTTTGATTGGTGCATGTTCTTAGATAGGTGTTACAATTACAACCCACCAGGGGGCACTGCAGTAAACATTTGTTTTGATGCGGTTTTAATTCAGTGATGGGTTCTGGTTTGATCGGTGCATGTTCTTGTATTATGTATTACGATGAAAACTCACCAGGGGGCGCTGAAGTAAACGTTTATTTGTGGAAAACCAAAACTACTAGTCCGATTTAGATGCAATTTTTGGTGATAGGTTTGGGTTTAATTGTGGTACGTGTTCTTAAATGTGTTACGGCGACGACTCACCAGGAGGCGCTGCAGTAAACGTTTATTTGTACAAACTAATGCTGCAATTTTTCTCCAAAACTACTAGTCTGATTTTGATGCGGTTTTCAATTATGGGTTTGGATTTAATTGGTGCATGTTATCAGATAGGTGTTACAATTACGACTTACCGGGGGGCGCTGCAGTAAATATTTGTTTTGATGCGGTTTTCATTCAGTGGTGGGTTCTGGTTTGATTGATGGATATTCATATATTTTTTTATGACGATGAAAATTCACCAAAAAATTCACCACTCAAAGCATGAGCGCACTACAAAATTTTATCTACGCCTTTTCTCGTATTATTTCATATAAGTAATACGGGGTAGATACAATTTTGTCGTACGTTATGCTAGCCCTACAGGGGGCGCTGCAGAAAACATAATATTTTGTTTGTGCAACTTGGTAGTTGGTAGTCCAAGCCCGTTTTGGATGTGGTTTCCGGTTATAGGTTTGGTTTAAATTGTGTTGCATGTTCTTAAAAATGTGTTACGATGACACCTCACTAGGGGGCGCTGCAGTAAACATTGTTTTTACAAAACCAAAACTACTGGGCTGATTTGGATGCGGCTTTTAATAATGGGTTTGTGGTTGATTAGTGAAGATTTTTAAATAGGTGTTACGGTATCAACTCACTACGACGCTGTAGTAATAGCAGTAAAGGTTCTGAAACAGATGATACGGTGGTAAATCACTTGAAGGCGCTGCAGTCATTAATATATTTAATTTTAGCTTCTACTTATTTAATATTAATTAGTTTATATAGAGCATACTCTATAAAAAGTTTGAATTAAAAAGCAAAATTAAAAATTTTGAAAAAAACCCACGACGGTTAAAACATAATTGAAAAATGATAAAATAATTTAAAAACCCCGAAATTTAAACAACAGAGTATCAGTTGTCATAGCACTTCCCTACGCACCTATTTGGTTCTCGAAGACGTAGATGTGGCAATAACATATTATTCAAGTCCCTATGAACTTAATATAAAACCCAATATAATCCGTCGGGGGCTGCCATCACCATTTTAAACTTCAACATGAATATAAAAAAGCAAAATTACAAATAAAAAACCCACGATGGTTAAAATGCAGGTAATTGAAAAAGAATAAAATAATTAAAAAATCCTCGATTTAAAGAATATATGCAACTAGAGATAATAAACGTAAAAAAAAATCCATTTCTCTCCAAAACTACTAGTCAAATTTTGATGCGGTTTCATCACTGTTTTAAATTTGAAGAAATATAAGTATAGCAATAAAATATCTCCAAATTATTCACGTTACTATAAAACTACAAATCTAGTCCATTCAATGGCAGCCCCCGACGGATTATATTGGGTTTTATATTAAGTTCATACTTCATAGGGACTTGAATAATATGTTATTGCCACATCTACGTCTTCGAAAACCAAATAGGTGCGTAGGGAAGTGCTATGAAAACTGATACTCTGTTGTTTAAATGTCGGGGTTTTTTAATTATTTTATCATTTTTCAATTATGTTTTAACCGTCGTGGGTTTTTTTCAAAATTTTTAATTTTGCTTTTTATATGTATTATTATTATTTTATTTTCCTTTTTGTATACCTATAATATTTTTTTTTCCTTTACTATTCTAATTGCTTGTTGTGAAAATTAATGTTTATCTGTACTGCGGTGCCATGTATGGATTATTGAATAAAGTTTATTCTATTCTATTCTATTCTATTCTTGCCTTTCTCTCCGAAACACAGCAAAGCTGTTTTACGGGAGAAACAAGCAAGATGGTAGTACCCATGCAGCCACCATCTTGCTTGTTTCTCCCTCACATTATATATATAAAATTAAGTATAATAATTAATAATAATAAATTGGGACAACTCACACACGGCATATAAGCAGGCACGGCAATACAAGGGATATGTTGGCGTCATTCATTAATATTTCGTTATTTACAGAATAAATGTACGATTTTTTTTGTGATTATAAATAAACAATTAATCTTAATGTACGAAAAGAATTAGTTTTTACCCACTAAAACACATTTTTTTTAACTTACTTCAATCAAACATCACAGAAAGATAAAGTTTCTGAGGTATTATGCCTTTCAAATAAGAATAGGAACGTCAATGACCTCTATCTGTCAAATATCACTTGAAAAGTACGGTTTGCAAAAAAACTTATTTGCATATTTTATAGTTTTAAATCTAATTTAAATAAAAACGTTAAATAGTCGTAAATTATTTAAAAAATTGAAGACACAATTCGTTTTTAAAACCATACAATAAAAAAATATATTTCATTGTTGCTTCAAAGGCCCTGATGCCATGCCAAAATTATTAAAGAAAATACTTATTTTCTTTAATACGGCGACCGGCGTACTTACGCCGGTCGCCATCTTGCCATTATTAGTTTGCTCCATCGTAAGGACTTAAAGGAAATATAAGTTTGACTCGTGAAATGTACGCTACCATTTTGCAAACACTGCAAAATGCAAGTAAAGTGACCAAGCGAGATCATTTGGCTACGGGGATAAATAAAAACACGTTAACACGTATCCGACGTGCACTCGGACAGAAATGCAGAGATGATCGGAATTGAAGAGCTAGATTTTGATTAATTTTTTTTTTCACTTAATCTCTGTAAATAAATTTAATTAAAAGAAAACTTTTTTGCCCACCCTTCCTAACTGGTTTGAATTGACAGCTATGACATCACAATATGGCGCTAAGTCCATCCTATTCTCATTTTTACATTCCCAAGGTTAACACAAATGACGCCAAAAATAATATAATTAACCGCATCACAAAATTGTATAATAAAGATTATACAAACGCAGACATATTTGGATTAAATTAACAACGATTCTTTAAGAATATCTCAAAAATAAATGGTTTCATATAATAATTTAAACAATAAAAACAAACTTACATGACTAACACTCAGCATGACGTCATACCTAATGTAATTTTTTTAAAGACTTGTTATTAAGTTGTAATCCTGTATTGGCTCATTATACCTATAAAAGGTGTTAAACAGATTAAGATCAATTGTAAAGCTGTTGGATTACCAATAAAGAGATAAATATAAAAAAAGTAAACAATAACATTGTCACACGTCGAAAAATTCACCGAAGTGTTTATTTTGTAGGTTTTTTTTTCAAACCTTTTTTCGCTTGCAGGCCTTTTGCCAATTCAGTCTCGTCAGTTTACGCTGCTTGGATGTTTTCAACAAACTGTATAACCTCCACTAAATTGTCTAGGTGTATGTTTTGTGCGAGTTGAAACGATTTTTTCTGGTGTTCGCTTTCCTGACGTTTAGTCAATATATTTGAAGGCATAACATTGCAAGTAAGCTTACATTTTCCAATGTTAAAGGAGGTTTTATTAGGTCTTTACCTATGAAATTGCCGTTTTGTATGAAAAAAATTAAACGAATTTTTTAATTGCCATGATAATTCTATCCTACTTGTAATAACGTTAGCTGTTTTTAGGTGAGCAATGCTAGATTTACCCACCATAATTCAAGCCTTGTGGCGGTGGGGCTCAGTAGCCTAAGGTGAACCCAGCACCTTGGATGAAGCAAATTGAGCCGAGGGAGCTGCTCTTTGTACCCTCTTGTAAGAAGAGGGGACAGGGGGGATGGGAACCTCACCCCATTGTACTGTCCCGACATTGTAAGTGGTTGTTCTGTGGTGCGGGAAAACCCCTCTGTGGAGGTGGCGTCGGTCGTTTGAGGGACTGACTAGCCTTCAAGGTGCCCTGTTTGCTCAACAGGTCCGGGGCATCTTACCAAAGGCATTGGTGGCATTAGCTGGGTTTTAGTGGGTAGAGCTGCGTCCACATTACTACCTTTCGGGCGCAACGAGTCCCGCATACCCGCCGGCCGCCTGGGGTGCCCGACTCCTTTGCGGGATGCATCAGAGCATTTCTCGGCGTAAAAGAAAAAAAGCAATGCTAGATTTCCTTTATCCTATCCCATAACTTTTTCCATTTTTTGTACGGGCTAGGCCAGCCACTCCTACCCGCCGCCATATTCGTGTATAACCAGAATCAACAGCGGTAACTAAATGACCCTTTGATACAATTTCGGAGCCCGAGGGATACGAACTGCCTCTGGACCCGCAACGAATAGGAGTAAAGTAAAGTAAATTTCTTTCTTTAATGGATTATCTATATATATATATATATATAACCGAAGCCTACTCAAAGGAAACCTTAGATAAAAGAAAGGCCCTACAATCCCAGCTTATAGAAGAAAGGAAAAAAGGAAATTTTGCGTACATAAAATATGATCGCCTAATTGTTAAGGAAAACACCAATAAGGATAAAAGGAAAAGGGAGACGTCGGCCTCCCCTCAAACTGATGCACATCCAAAGAAACAGCAGGCATTCAATCCATTAACAACCAAAAGAATGAACGCATTTGATATGATGAGAGGTCGATCTTCATCTTACTCCGGAAGCTCAGCCACAAAGGAATCATAACAATTATGCACTGACCATCGGACACAACAACCAAATAACAAGCAGAAGAATAACATAACAGAAACAAAATACCCTCCCTCAAGCCGACTGGTCCTCGTGGGGGAAAAAGACCAAAACCCTCCAAAGATAGCCAAGCACACCTCAAATATTTACATAGCTACTTTTAATACAAGATCAGAAGAGTCAGTGAAATGAGAAGACATGGTGAAGGCATCGAAGACTACGGGGACTATATCCTACACTATAAAGGAGAGACACCAGGATTATACGGTGTAGGCTTCTTAATTAGGAAGAGACTTGCACACAGAATCGAAGAAATAAAAGGGATATCTGAAAGAATAACAGTGTTGAATACCTATACCTATAGCTATATACCACGTATAACGTTACCCCTAAATAAAAACGAAAATCATTCAAGCCTACTCGCCAACTGAATCAAATAAGAGAGAAAATATAAAAGAAATCAAAAAATTCTATGAAGACCTAAGGACAACTATTACAAATTCCCACAAGAACATTATTCTAATGGGAGATTTCAATGGGCAAATAGGAAGGTGTAATAATGATGGAGAAAAATACATATTGGTAAATACGGACATGGTAAAAGAAGCCAGAATGGAGATAGATTAGTAAAATTTGCCTTAGAAAACAAACTCAGGATTCTCAATAGCTTCTACAAGAAAAAGAAAACAAAGCAATGGAAGTGGATTGCCCCGAATAGACTGCATAAAAACGAAATAGATTTCATTATGACTAATAATGCCAAAATAGCTCAAGATGTGTCAATCATACACAATCTGAACTTTTATTCGGACCATAAGATGGTTCGTGCTAAATTGACAAGCATGCCTATAAAGGGAAGAAGGAGATTTCATAATGATCGTTCTCCTTTTATATACACCTGTAATGGAGAACAACTTACGACTAGTTTAAAAGAAGCAATAGAAAAAGAAAAGCGAAACAACATACCAACCCAGGCCAAGTCTGAAAAAATTATAAACACTTTACAAACAGAAAACAGGAAAGGGAACCCAAGAAACAAAAAACTCGTTTCTGATAAGACACAACAGCTGTTACAGGAGAGAAAAGAAATAGTACAAAGGAAAGACAACAAAAACAACCGATGTAAAATAGCAGAAATTAGCAAAAAGATAAATGAAAGTATAAGAAAAGATAAGAAAATAAAAACACAAAATACATTAAAAAAGCATATTGAGAAGTCTGGTGGAACAAGAAAGGCTATTAAAGAATTGAACCCTAAAAAAGATTAGATGCTGAAGGTGAAGACTAAAGATGGAAACTATACAAATAAAAGACTAGAAATACTAAAAATAGCTACAGAATATTACCGAAACTTGTTCCAAAGCAGGAACCCAAAATAAGGAAAAAATCATGAAAAATAACAAAAACCTCTTTGTAGTTTCGCTTGTTATTTTAAAAGGAATACATTTTTTTGAATACATACACATTTAAATATTTATTATTATAAATATACAGGCATATAAATAAATCATCGTGTTGGTGTTAATTGGAGGAGGCCTATTTTCGGCAGTGGACGGATAACTGAAAGGAAACATGTGGTTATTTACCGCCTAGGGAATCCCCACTTGTAGATTCCATCGTTGTGTTTGTCCTGGTCTTGTGGTTAGGTTACTGGTTGATTGACGCGGGTTTGAATTCCGCTAAGTGGATGAATTTTTGTTATAAATATAGATATTGCACGCAATTATATTTTATATACGCGGTATAATTTTTTTTATATCATCAAGGGGCAATCGAGCAGTCGGAGCCTCATGGCGCCGATGCACATACACATCCGTACAACTAAGGCCACGCAAATGCATTGCCCATTTTCCCAATCCCCCCCCCCTTTTTTGAGTTGAGTTTGTTTGTTTGAACGCGCTAATCTCAGGAACTACTGGTCCGAATTATAAACAATTCTCTCATTGTTAGATAGCTCATTTATCGAGGAAGGCTTTAATCTACGCTGTGACTAACAGTAGTCAAAGTAGTGGAACCCAAAGAAATACTTGCAGAAATGATGGCCATACACTTCCCGGATAGCATAAGCTATTCAGAAGAAGACATGGTTGTCACATCCGGTGAGAATCTAGCAGAAGCGAAAGCGGAAGCGGAACTGATTATCACCGAAGAAGCATTAACATGGAGCATTTCATCATTTCTACCGTATAAAGCGGCGGGACCCGATGGCGTCTTTCCCAAGATGCTACAAGTTGCCCTTAGGTATATCAAAGATGACCCCCTCACCATATACCGGAGTAGTTTAGCAATAAACTACATCCCCAGTAGCTGGAGAAGAGTCAAAGCCGTCTTCATACCTAAGCCAGGGAAGGTTACATATCACGAGGAAATCCTTCAGATGTATAAGCCTTTCTTCGTTTATATTGAAGACACTCGAGAAGATACTAGACAGACACATGAAAACAGGGATAGAAAAGAGTTCAATGCCGCTACACGCCAACCAACACGCCTACATGGAAGGAAAATCCATTGACACGGCATTACACAATGCGGTAATAAGAATTGAAAGAGCTATAGAGAACAAAGAATATGCCCTTGGCTGCTTCTTCGATGTAGAGGGAGCCTTTGACAAGGCCACCCTTCCATCGTGGAAGCACTTAACAGAGAGGGGATATCTGGAAAGATAACGGGATGGATAACTAATATGTTAAAACATCGCTCGATACAGGCTGACTTCGCGGGAACAACATGCACCATTCGAGCAAGAAGAGAACAGAACGAGCAACATTAGAACAGTTGTAGGAATATTGACGGGACACTGCCCACTCAACAGACACCTGTCAATAATGAAGCTAACAGAGGACCCTCTATGTCCTAAGTGCAAGGAGAAAGAAGAGACCAGTCTGCACTTCATAACGGAATGCCCAGCATATGCACACGCAAGATGGGAGCTGTTTGGAGCGGACGAGCTGAAGAAGGAAGATTTAGCATATCTAACCATAAGGCAGCTAAGGAGTTTTTGTAGATCAACACGTAGGTTTGAGGGGGTGACACCGGAGGGCCAAATGATAACCCGTCCCCGCATCTAATCCCAGATGCGAGCCTGGGGAATTGGGTGAAATGGTCCCGTTAATGAAGACCCGTCAGGCCTTGCTGGTGTCCCCACCCTTAAATAATAATAATAATAACAGTAGTCAAGTTGAGTAAGTTAACGCGGGCGAAGCTGCGGGCAACAGCTAGTATTTTATGATAATTAAATAAAATATTTAAAAAAAAAATTAAAAAAAAGCGGAGTACATGATCAGAATTGGCGAGAGATTGGTTCGACTTCCTTCGGGAACCCCTGCATTCTGGTCTCTTGCCAAGGCTGTTCAAGGGAATTTTTGTAAGGCATCCCTACCATCTCTGCACATGAGGAACGACTCGTTGGCCCACGCCGCGAAGGAGAAGGCCGATCTTCTAGGCTCTCTTTTTGCTTCCAACTCGACTTTGGATGACCAGGGAACAATACCACCGACGATCCCTCGGTGTGATACTTCAATGCCGGAAATAATTTTCCGACAGAGCTCCGTACGCAAAGCACTCTTGTCGCTGGACATCCATAAGTCGAGTGGGCCTGACGGCATCCCTCCGTTAGTGCTACGAACTTGTGCTCCTGAGTTGGCATCCGCATTTACGTGTCTTTTCCGGCACACTTACTCATTAGGCATCGACCCATGCTCGTCGAAGACAGCCTTGGTACATCTGATCCCTAAGAAAGGGGACCGCTCAGACCCGTCCAACTACAGACCAATAGCCATAGCTTCCTTGTTCTCAAAGATTATGGAATCCATAATTAACTGCCAGCTCCGGCGATATTTGGAGGAGCACCAGCTGATTAGCGATCGCCAATATGTCTTTCAACGGAATCGCTCAGCTGGTGATCTTCTAATATTCCTAACACAACGATGGGCGGAGGCAGTTGAAAGCAAGGGGGAGGCGCTGGCACTTAGTTTAGACATAGCGAAGGCCTTTGATCGGGTGTGGCATGAAGCACGTCTTGCAAAGCTACCATCTTATAGGCTTCCCGAGAAATTATGTGTGTGGATCACCAGATTTTTAGCAGGCAGGAGCATTAAGGTCTTTGTCGACGATGCATACTCGGACCTTAAGTCTGTTAATGCTGGTGTTCCGCAAGGCTGTGTACTATCTCCAACCCAGTTTTTTCTGCATATCAATGATATGCTGCAAACCAGCGGCATTCATTGCTATACGACTATTTTTGCCATCTCTGGGAATTTTCAAGTGCGGAGCGGGAGAGTTTGCTGCGTTCCATTACATTTGAACCCGTTCAAATGGAACGGCTCGAATCATCGATAGCAAGGTAGTAAGTAATATAGTAAGATAGTAGTATATAGTAGATAGTAAGGTAATCGTCCAATCAGCTTGATGCTTTGGCGCTGCGTAGAGATGTCGGAGCGCTCTGCATCTTCTACCGCATTACCACAGGGAATGTTCTGAGGAATTGCTCGGACTAATACCTGCAACAGAATTCCACCACCGGACATCGCCTAAAAGCTCAAATTTCACCCTCACCATCTTTATGTTCGTAAATCCACAACAACTCGATTTTTACGGCATTTCCTGCCTCGCACGACGAATATAGTATAGAATCAACTGCCACTTACGGTGTTTCCGAACCGTTAGCCTCGCCCCCATCAAGTCAATCAAGTCAAGGGTACTTCCCATTGACAAAGAATCATGATATTTGGTAACATTAGGTTTCACAATATAAGTAAACGGAAATAATCAAAATAAAAAATGAAAACCGTGAATTTGTTGCTATATTACGTAAAAAACACATTTTTTACGTAATATACGGAAACCTCAGCGCGTGAGTCGGACTCGTGGTTGCCAGGTATTTTTAATATATTAACATATTTTATCTTTATATAATTCTTCTGTACGTGTGTATGTCACTGAACTCCTCCTAAGCGGCTGGACCGATCTTGATGATTTTTTTTGTGTGTGTTCAAGTGGATTCGAGAATGGTTTAGATTCACAAAAAATAATATTTTGTACAGGACAACGTCTGTCGGGGCCACTGGTATTTTATATATTTTAATTTGCTATAAAAGATTCTTTGTCATGGGTTAGCCCGGATATTTATTTTACTATAATTATGGTTTGGTATTTTCGTTCCACATAGCGTCATGGGAACTTGGGAAATACTTGGTTTGACAACCTCTGTGGCTCAGTGGTAAGCGCGTTGGCGCTCAAGCCGGAGGTCTCGGGTTCGAATCAGGGAACAAAAATATTTTCTGTGTTCAGGGTCATGGATGTGTATTAAATACTAGCTGTTGCCCGCAGCTTCGCCCGCGTTATTTTATATTTACGGACGTATCCGTACCGATGATGATCATTTTTCTACTTTTTTTGTTATATCTCTAAAGGGAATAAATAAGGCTGCGTTTTGAAAGTAAGCTCCTAGCGGCTTAAATTTTTCCGACTTTTACTTTCTTGTGAGTTAATCTTAAAAGATAGACATATACTGTCACGGACTTTTTTTAGATCACACATATTTTTTGTGTATCTTGAACCGTTTTCGCAGTATTTATCGCTGAAATGGTGTGAAAATGATCATCAGCTGTAGACCTATGCTAATGTGGGCGAAGACAACACATACAACGCATGCGCATAGCATGAATAAATAAAAAATAAAATTATTTATTTATTTATTTATTTTGAATAGGACCCGTTTTCCGTAATGGCATAACCAGACTTAATAATAATAATAATATCTATGGACGCTTTCACACCACGTCAATCTGGTCCCGTTTTAAGTTCTCGAAAAACTTGTATTACGGGCACCAGACAACGGAAATATATTTAATACTTTTATACTTTACATATATTTAAGAGTTTTATTATAATATATTACACATCTATACTAATATTATAAACTGAAGAGTTTGTTTGTTTGTTCGAACGCGCTAATCTCAGGAACTACTGCTTTGATTTGAAAAATTCTTAGACATTAATTCAGTGTTAGACAGCTTATTTATCGAGGAAGGCTATAGGCTAACCTAATGTTACCAAATTTCATTATTCTACGTCAATGGGAAGTACCCTATAGGGCGAGGCAACAACACTGCGTTTATGTTTGTATCTTGGTTTGACAGACTCACAGACAAACTAAACAGTGGTCCTATAAGTCCGTTTTGTCAATTTAAAAAACAGAACCCTAAAAAATCAACCGAAACAAATAGACTTTAGCCCTTTATTTAAGTTATGAAATACAAAATATTTTTTTCTAAATTGCTTTCACGCCAAAACCTCTGATTGGAAAGGGGAACAAAAGAATTGGTATTATTGTAAAAAAATCGTAAGGTGCCCGATATTCCTTGTTATAAGTAATTATCGCTAGCTCTTTCTAAAAGTGAAGTGTTCAAAACGAATGAAAATATAAGTTGGTTACCTTTTGTTCTATGGCAAATGCTCTGAGTCATCCCTCTGAGGTATGTGAGACTCGCTGCGCCCGAAAGCTGGTAAGTGGACGCACCTCCACCCACTAAAACCCGGCGAGTGCCACCAATGCCGCCTTTGTTGAGGTGCCCCGGATCTAATGAGCAAACAGGGCACCTTGACGGCTAGTCAATCCCCCAAGGGACCAACACCACTACCACAGAGGGGTTGTCCCGTACCACAGAACAACCCCTCCCAACGTCGGGATAGTACAATGGGGTGAGGTTCCCGTCCTCGCCCCTTACCCCCTGCTCTTTTGTCCCCTCTTCTTATAAGAGGGGTACAAAGAGCCCCTCGGCTCAATTAGCTTCGCCCAAGGTGCAGCGGCTCACTCTAGGCTACTGAGCCCCACCGCCACGTCAAGGCCACAAAAATAGGAAGAAATAAAACTCTGTAAGAAATACAAACTACTTTTTACAGAGTTTGGCAGTACCTATTCTAAGTTTTTTACGCTCCTATCATTTCAGACAAATGTATTCATGGATTGACAGAATGTGAACTGCATAGAATATTCAAAAGACTCTGTCTATATCAATTTTGTGTTCTTTTTTTAGTTTCATCATGCAGCGAAATTCTTATTGTTAGATACAAACTCTTAAAATTACTTTTTACGATTCCATTGCATTTTTATAATCCCGACTTTTCGGATTGTTAACCCAAATATTTATGACAAGTAAGACTCGCGTTAACATTAGGTAACAGCAAATCTTCAAGGCTCTAAATATACATTAATCTTACATATCTATGATACGGAATTCGAAGCCGATGAATATATATTATGCACGTGACCAGAGAGGTACAAGTAATGGCGGATTGCTTAACTAGTTAATAAAGGGACCGCATGTCCGTGAGCGGAGATCCGCCAGACGTCACTGGTCCAGCGAGGTCACATACCGACCTTCCTTGTCACACACATCCAATCTAAAACCAAATAAGTTTAATACGATGTTGTGCTTGCCTAGTGTTTACAAATACAGTCCACGGCTTTGCTTGTAGTACTTGAAAGTACTTTACAAGCATAGTCCACGGATCTGCTTATAATAGTTAAATAGGGGTCGAAGAAAACAAAAACTATATCGTCATTTACTAAGATTACTTTAAACGTTATATACGAATGTGTCGTTCACGAGACTCGTGTATCACGATATCACTAAATATTTTAATAGTGAAAATAACCATGCCATCATCATCATCAGCCTCTATCCGTCCACTGTTGAACCTTTCTCAATGAACGCCAAGACGGCCGATCCTTTGCCACTCGCATCCAACACGGACCTGCCACAATAGGATCGCCGGAGATCACCTTCCCACCTGGTTAGGTCGACCAACACTTCGTCTACCTAAACGCGACCTCCACTCTTGAACCTTATTGACCCATCGGCCATCCGTTCTCCTAAGTTTGTGACCAACCAGTTCTCACTTCAATGAGCTAATTATTTGCGTGATATGGGTAATGTACGTTACTATGCCATAAATTCCATAATCTTTTTTTTTTTTGATGGTCTAGACTCTAGAGTCTAGAGGGTAAAAAGAAGGCTCCGAAGTGAGTGAGAGCGAGAAAAAGAGGTTGAAGGTGTGTGAAGTTCACGGCCATTCATGGCCAAAGTGAACTATGGCCCAAACTCTCATCGCCTTATTTCAGCGAGGAGGCCCTTGCCCAGCAGTGGGACATGTAGTGAGTCTGTGAAGGGAAAACGCTACTATTTTTTTCTTCTATACAAAACACGCGATTTTAAGTAAACTTTAAATCATTACAATTGATTAAAAAAATGTGCTTGATTAGAATGTAAAAATTATCTATATGACCTCTGTGGCTCAGTGGTAAGTGCGTTGGCGCTCAAGCCGGAGGTTGCGGGTTCGAATCCCGCCAGGGAACAAAAATATTTTCTGTGTTCCTGGGTCATGGAAGTGTATTAAATATGTGTATTATATAACAAAAATCTTAAATATATGTATATGTAATATAAAAGTATTAAATATATTTCCGTTATCTGGTACCCGTAACACAAGTTCTTCGAGAACTTACCACGGGACCAGATTGACGTGGTGTGAAAGCGTCCATAGATATTATTATTATTATTATACATCTATACAGTTTGTTTCTTCCGTGAAACAACTTTGTGTGTTTGGGAGAGAAGGGCAAGACAGGCATTGGCAGTGTAATTACTGGCACCGAGACTTAACATCTTATGTCTCAGGATAGGCAACACATAAATGAGTTGCCTGGGCTCGTTCCAGGTAAACTAGTTTATGTTCATGGGCGACGTCGACCACTTACCATCAGGTGGCACGTTTGCCAGTTTGCCTATCCAACTAACATAAAAAATACAGATAAATAAAATTGGATATATGTTTGTAATATTAAAATAACCGTTTTTTATTACAATATGCATATGGAATTAATATTATACACTGTACATTTACCAAAATAGCCTTTTTTAGACATTTTGTGTCTGTCCGTCTGTCTGTCTGTCTGTTTGTTCTGGCTAATCTCCGAAATGGCTGGGCCGATTTTGACGGGACATTCACTGACAGATAGCTGATGTTATAAAGAGTAACTTAGGCTATAAAAATGATCATCGTGAATCCGCGTACAGCTGTAAGTCTTAGTTAACGCGGGCGAAGCTGTGGGCAACAGCTAGTCACAAATATAATATGTAAGATTTGAAGTGGTACTCGGGGGTCGTCGTGTTTTAAATGTGTTAGATTTATCTCCTAAAAAATGCATTGTTATATCTATAGTTATATAAGTAACATATTATACGGTACGGTAGGGATGGTCCACGTCAGCCACAAACATAAAGGAAGTGCCTTTATTTACGCAATAATACGGTCGGGATGGTCAGCTTTGCCTTAATATAACTAACTATTTAATAGAGCCTTAATCGTTTGCCCATCGTGCATGACATTGTATCGACCGAGATGCTTAATCACACTTTCTATAATAAATAAATAAATAAAAATATTATCTACCAATCACACCACGTTAACCTAGCCTCGTGGTAAGTTCGCAAGAACTTGTATTACGGTTACAAGGGACTAAAATAAATTTAATAAAAGATAAATAAATATATACACATCCATGACCCGGTGCAGACATCCATATTCATCATACAAATTATCTGCACTTGGCAGGATTTTAACCCGCGACCGCTGCGTAAAGTGTCTGACCTCTCGACCAGCCGGCCGGCTATCTTGCCCTTCTTTCCGAAACAGCAAAGATGCTTTACGAAAGAAATAACAGAATGTTGGTAGCCATACAATAAGGTGCGCGACACAAACCTTATCCCTTCCAAAGCTCCCTAAGCTATTAAATAAACCTCACATTGGTCATTGGGTGGTGATTTTTATACTGACTGGGATAGCATTTAAACAGTAATTCATGGCATCTGGGGAAAATACACATAACATCTTACAAGAGGAATAAATTGATAACTTAGGGTACATACATCATTATTATATCCCGTATCTATCCACAGTTGGACATAGGCCTCTTCCAATGAACGCTAAAACAGCCGATTACTACTCGCATCCTACTAATATTATAAACACGAAAGTTTGTATTAATGGATATTTGTTGCTCTTTCACACAAAAATACTGAATTGATTTTAGTAAAACTACAATAATATTATAACTTATACATCAGAATAACACATAGGCTCTAATTTATAAATGTATTGTGTGAATTGTTCAAAATCTAATCCTGCGCAGACAAAGTCGCGGGCACCAGCTAGTCACATACAAGTGTATATAGAGTCAAAATAGGTTGGTCGATTTTTAAATACACGATATATTCCTCAACCATAACTAAATTCTAGGTGCCGTTATTTGTGATTTATGTTTCATAAATATCTTTGCAATATATGGCCTTTATAAACTACTTACTTTTATGAATAAAAATAACATAGAGCGCCCGCGAAATAGGTTTTCTCTTCTCTTATATTCTCTTTTTTAGTCTGGATAAAATGGCAGATGAGCCATGTGTATGTGGTCAACATCACCTATGAAGTCTCAGCGCCAGTAATTACTGTAATTACTTCTTCTTTCCGATACAGCAGAGCTGTTTTACGGAAGAAATAAACTAGATGCGGCATCCATGTCTGTCTGATTTTCCTTATCAAGACTAAAAATTAGATTTTCATTTAAAACAAAATAAAGAAGGGTTATTTTCCAGATTTAAAAGAGCAAGCGAAACCGTGGGCAATTGCTAGTAAATAACTGTACATGTGTTCGTAAAAGAGGTCATTCATCATATATAAAACCAGCTGTTGCCCGCAGCTTCATCGCTTTAACTTAGTTTTATAGCCGTATACATATTGATGATGATTACTATTATAGCCTAAGTTACTCCTTATAACATCAGCTATCTGTCAGTGAAAGTCCCGTTAAATTCGGTCCAGCCGTTTCAGGGATTTTCTGCAACAGACAGACTGACAGACAAAAATTTTGAAAATTGTATTTTTGATGTAAGTAAGCATCCTACTAATATTATAAATGTGAAACTAAGTTTGTTTGTTACGCTTTCACGCGAAAACTACTTAACCGATCATCATGAAGCTTTATACACATATTCTTGGAGGTATTAGAAGTAACATAGGATACTTTTTATTAAAAAAAACTAAAATCTTATCCCGCGCAGACGAAGTCGCGGACACAGCTAGTAATATATACTTTGATATGAATTTAGTGAAAAACTGTTTATTTAAAATTACAACCAGACGTTTCAATTTTATTTATTTGTATAGATATATCCGAATCACGTGTATACCTACTCATTTACATAGAGTTTTAAGCCCGACTAATATAGCAAACTACCAAATCTGCCTTTATTTTGTGAACCTTATACTCGCTTAAGGAAACTGGGTGATTAATGCGTAAGTCGAGACGGCGCTCATGATTGTCTAACATAGCTAACTAATCTAGAATGGCTTGGTCATAATGGGACAGCTAACTAATTATGGGATAGCTAGATAATTTTAGGATACCCAAATTTTTCCCCATCATTGTTCAAACCTTGTCGTGGTGGTGGGGCTCAGTAGCCTAAGGTGAACCCAGCACCTTGGGCGAAGCAAGTTGAGCCGAGGGAGCTGCTCTTTGTACCCCTTTTATAAGAGGGGAAAAAAGAGTAGGGGGACAAGGGAGGACGATGGGATGGGGTGAGGACCCCACTACTACAGTACAGTACTGTACTGTACTGTCTCGACGTTGGGAGGGATTTTTCTGTAGTGCAGGACAATCGGCGTCAGTCCCTTGAGGGACTGACTAGTCGTTGAGGTACCCTATTAGCTCAACAGGTCCGCGGCACCTCACCAAAAGCGGCATAGCTGGCACTTGCCGGGTTTTAGTGGGTAGAGCTGCGTTCACCTTACCACCTTTCTGGCGCAGCGAGTCCCACATACCTACCTAGGGAGACCCACTCTCCCGCTGGATACCTCAGAGCATTTCCCGGCGTTAAAAAAAAACCGGTTTCAACAGCTGTGATGTTTCAATAATTATTGTGAACTCAGTGAAGCTGCGCAGCGACAGTAGGTATCTATCTCGCTCGGGCTTACTCGGCGGTCCCAAGTTCACCCGATCGAGCCTTTCATCACCGAGCGTGACGGCTCAGCCTCATTTATACCCTAGAATAATCTGTGTGCACTGCGCAATATCTTTAAAGAAATGGATATTATGAATAAAAAGTAGTACAGTACCGTAAGGTAGAGCATAATATGGAGTCTATTATCTTTGTAATCGACGGCCCAAACGGAAAACCAGATGTAGTGGTTTTTCACCGGTGACTAGAACCCGGATATTGTATATAGTGAGAAATATAATGTAATGTAGACACTTAAAGTAGAGTATTGCCAATTTATTGGTAAAACTACTTTGTTTTGTTTGAAAAAACGGCAGCACAGGCAGTATTAATACTGACACCGAGTAATGATACGCAAAATTGATCTTGGTCTCGCAAAAAGCATAACTGAATGAAGAATACCAAAAATATATATAAATTAGAAATTATAAGGTAAAATATTTGTTTTAGTAAGTGTATTAGTAAGAGGTAGTGCCATGCTGCTATGCAGCCGAATTGGGCCGACACGGCTCGCTCACATAACACCGGTGATAGCTGTTATGCTATCGCGTTTCGTGCGGATAGGGAAAACGAGGGCAACGCATCTGCATCACTTGCGTATGTCTATGGGCGTCGGTAGTCACCATAAGTTTGCCTTCTTATGACATAAAAAAATGTCATTACCTACTTGAACATATTATTATGCTTTTATATAGAAGAGGCTTACATGGTACTAAATCTATACAAAAACATAAATCAAATTTAAGTGTCTGTTTATAATTTCAAATTAACAGCTTTTCAATGAATGCATATGAAAGTACCTACCTACGATATACAAAAATGTCATGTATATTATACGATATACAAAAATAGAATATGCAAGACTAAGAATATCAAGACCGAGACCGAGACCGAGACCGAAACCGAGAATGAGACCGAGACCGAGACCGAGACCGAGATCGAGACCGAGACCGAGAACGAGACCGAAAACGAAACCGAGACCGAGACCGACCGATACCGGTATATTATATAATAGACACTAGCACCGGGTCTAAAAAAACTGGTTGGTGAACCACTTGATAGTAAGTGCTTAATGTAGCACATGTACAAAAACGAGTTTACTAGAGACCACCAGTGATTATGTTGGGTCTAGGGACTTACGACATGGGTTGGCTATCCTAAGACGTAAGATTAACACAGTAATAGACTGCCTGAACTACACAGCAAAACTATTTCATGGAATAAATAAGCAGGATGAAGGCAGGATGGTTATACGCTGGCAGGAGAATAAGTGGCAAAGCGTGGCCTCATCTTAAATATCCAATAAAATAATAATAATGATGATGATACCGATGATGATGCCGATTTAAAAAATACCGCAGAAAAAATATTATATCATATTTTAATGCTTATGTCTTAAACATTCGAAATTTAAATAATGCATCCTGTTGTCCTTTTATAATTCGAGAAAATTCTAGAAGCACAGCTTGCGTTACTTAAGTATTCTAACCTACTATGGCGTAAATTCACATTGAAGTGAGAATTGCACTTGACATGTTATTCCTCATTTCGACACGTTACGTATTCGATGAAACATTTATTTAATGAGCAAATATGTGTGATTATTGTAATATATTGCAGTTTGTCTGTCAATAAATCGAGCGTATGAAAATCGAAAATTAAGAATACGAAACAGTATTTTTTCAGGTAGTTTTAATATGGGAATTATTAGAAATTCGCACGCCAAAATAAATGCATTAAGTGCGAAAATTCATAAAAGTTCAAAATATTTTTATTATTTTTATGACTTTTTTTGTTATTCTTGCAGATTTTCCTCCAAAATGAATTCACCAAAAATGTGGTAAGTGTTACGAAAATATAGTCAGACTTTGCCGTATTTCTATAGTTTTATTTAAGGGTTAATAAGGTTTTAGTACAAAACATTAAAAAAAAACAGTAGGTATTATAAGAATAGGAAAAAAAAATGTAACAGGAAAAGCGTTCTGAAATTATCGCGTTGTTTTTTAGGGTTCCGTAACCGTTACGTTATACGTTCGTCCGTATGTCCCTCAGTCAGTCTGTCACCAGTCAGCAGTACAGCTGTATCTCGCCGCTGTATGAAGGGGGGTATACAACAAATATGAATTGTTTGCTGTTTTTAAGTTATTTTTTTATTATATATTTAATTTATAAAATATTCTAAGTTAATAGGTATATACTATTAACTTTAAAAAATAATAATTAAAATAAAATACATATTTATGGGTGGTTCTCATACAAAAATCATGCATGGTATAAGTGACGCCTATTGGTATAAATCGTAACCGAGCTAACAATCAATAATAGTTCAATCATCGCGATCTAGATGGCGCTTACATTTCATTAAAATATCAATAGCCGTATATTACTAATTTATTTTGATAAAACAAACGTGATTTTCTTGTTAAAGTGTGTACTGTTGTACGGAACCCTTCATGCTCGAGTCCGACTTACACTTGGCCAGTTTTTTGGTTCTAACTTACATAAACTATTTAAGATAAAAAATCTGATCATGATTCCAATTTTTTAATTTTCTAATTATTTTTGTTAACAGATGGAAACTAAAACATATTTTATGTTTTTCATTGATATGGCGAATTTCACTCATTATACTGAAACACTATTTTATCAGGCAAACAGATCTGCAGAAAAAAACATACAGGCGAATTGGAAACCTCCTCTTTTTTTTAAAGTCGGTTAAAAATAAGTAAAATTTGGATAAGTGACTAAGGGCATACTTTATTTGGCAATATGTACTTATATAGATGTCGGGGTTTTTAACCCGCCATTGACAGTCTAACAGCTACTCATCATATTGTTTTCTAATGTTTACGCGAATTTCACTCATAATGAAACAATTTAAAACACCGTCGCTACACTAAGTCTGCCATCTGTGAACATAGTCTTGACAAAGCTCGCCATAATATTCTGATAATAAATTATATCTGACAAGTCCTCGCAAAAGAACACCGATCGAACCAAGGATGATCCGTGAGGCTATTCAAATTAAAAAACCGGTGGGAGGGAAGCGCTGTGCCGCGCTCCCGGCTGCATGGGTACCACCATCTTGCTTGTTTCTCCCGTGAACAGCTTTGCTGTGTTTGTTTCGAATAACTTTGTAATGTTAGGACGTATGACACCTCAGTCCTCCCGTGACCATGGTTGCTGTAAAGTATCCGAAACGTCGGGCTTGCAAAAATCTTAATAAACCGCGATAAAATCCGTAAAAAAAAATTGCTTCATTATAATGAGCTACTCACCATGTTGAAAATGTACCAAATTAATCATGTTCCTAGTCTTAACCACAGACTAAATTTTTGAAAAAATTAGATTGAAATGTAAACAAACAACAGACATCGTTTTTTCTGTCGTTATGTCTTCTCCCTTAGAGCGTTCAAAAATAGTGTATAGTCGGGAAAAACTAATGGTCATAAATTTAATAATGCTTTCTAAAAGCTTGATTTTTGGCATTATCATTAATCTCTATTTAAAAATAAATCAGGCCAGTCCCGTTCCAAGTAATCTTACGCCCCTAATGTATTTTTAATGACGATATAAATTTACGCATTGATTATATTGGGAAAAATAACTAAGATTTTGTTCCACATTACTTTTCGCAATTGATCATGGTGTTTATAAATAGTATTTTACATTTATCTATGTTGGATAGGCAAATGGGCAGACAAACCCAGTAAGTAATCACCGTGACCCATAAAATCATGTAAGTACTTACGTTGCCTTTCCTGAGACAGAATAATTATAGTTTAAAAAAAACTAAAGAACACGCTTTATTAGCAAACCGAACTAAAAATTTGAAAATAATTTTTAAAAGAAGAATTAAATGGGTTAACAAAATAAATAAATGATAATATTACTTATTGTAAAAAGCGTGAGGTGCTCGATATTCATCGTTAAAAATATTTCATCGGTATCTATTTCTAAAAAGTGAAGTTAGTATAAAAACTAAGTTACAAGCACTACACAGTTTCTACAATAAGTAATATAATTTATTCTTTTTGTTAACCCATTTAATTTTTCTATTAAAAATTATTTTCAAATTTTTTGTTCGGTTTGCTATTAAAGCGTGTTTTTTAGTTTTTTTTTCTTTTAACTATAATTTATTTTTTACTTTTTAGTGTCGATTTTTTTAATTAAAGATTTTATTAATTTAAAGTACCTACTCAACTAATGGCAATCACTTTAGAAATGAGTGAGAGACTAAAAACAACACAAGTGATGTAGGTAACTTGCGCGCCTTACGCCTTCCTAGCATGTGCTATCCTGATTATCCTGATCAGGATATTGGAACAAACTTATTAAATTATTGTACTGTCATCGGTCCTACAAAAGTGTGTAAAGTTTCAATTTAATCTGACTTCTTAAAGTGGGTCAAAATCAAGTCTAAAGGAGTCGGTAACAATACATATATGTTTTTATACATATAATACATATAATTTAATTTAATACATATATTAGGTGAAGCTAATATAAATCGTGTAAAAAGGTAAGACTTATAGCGGGTACTCCGACTGTCCTGACCATTTTTGTTAAAAAAACAAAGCTCTTTCACGGAAAAAATAGTCAATACTCAGATTTAAGTGGTCTACATTTTGGCCTCGTCAGACACGGCGATAACCACGCGGTTTCAAAACTCTAAATTCGAATTTGAAATAAATATCTAGAGACCCGCACGGTTCCGACGCGATTCTGAAATCGCGCGGTTGTCACCTTGTCTGAACAAGTGTTTTTTTTATATATTTCATGTTATATACTATATCCACGACATCACAGTTCAAAACCACACCTCGTTTCCGTTGTGTCGGTCTTAGCATTCATTGGAAGAGGCCTATGGCTAGCACTATACGGACTATGGACAGGCTAATAATTAATTATCGCCAACTTGAGCAAATATTCAACATTTTTGTTTTGACTTCTTTTTTTATAAATAAATGAATATTACCCAACAATCACACCATGATAACCTCATCCCCACCATAGTTCAGGCCTTGACGTGGCGGTGGGGCTCAGTAGCCTAGGGTGAGCCCAGCACCTTGGGCGAAGCTAATTGAGCCGAGGGGGCTCTTTGTACCCCTCTTATAAGAAGAAAGGACAAAAGATCAGGGGGCAATGGGCGAGGACGGGAACCTCACCCCATTGTACTGCCCCGACGTTGGGAGGGGTTGTTCTGTAGTACGGGACAACCGCTCTGTAGAGGTGGCGTCGGTCCCTTCGGGAACTGACTAGCCATCCAGGTGCCATGTTTGTTTGGTTACTCATTCTCCCGCGGGATGCCTCAGAGCATTTCCCGGCGTTAAATAAAAAATTAACACCTAGCCTCATGGTAAGCTCGCATGAACTTATTATGGTTACTAGGAACAGGAATAAATTTAAGTGATCTTTATTCACCTTATTATAAATTATCTGCACTCGGTGGGACTCGAATCTGCGACTGCTGCGAAAAGTGTCCAGAAGCCTGACCTCCCGAGCAGCCGGCCGTGAAAATTAGCTTTGCTTGATCAATTTTCACAATTCAAACATTGTTCCAATCGAATACGATTTTGTAAGCTTATTTGTTTCGATTAAGCTGGGAATCAGAATACCACGTCTTGGTTACCACATACACTGAATATTAAGCTTTATACCCTTCAAATAAATCTATAGCAGGGTGAATAAAATTGTTTATTGTGGCACCTCATCCATGAGATTTTAATGGGACAGTGGATTGAGGATTTAAAAAAATAATTTGATTTATAAAACAACGCAAAGAGCCGATTTGTAGAGAACCTTGATATTTTTTCATTGCTTTTTTATAAAAAAAAAAATACAGAATTTTAATTATCTTTCATTCGCTAGAAACTGGTGCTTGATTCTCTTTATGATTTAATGTTGACCTAAAATCTTCGTAAGATCTAGACTTTATATCATAAATATAATCGCTCGCGTTTTGTCTGGGTTCCAAGTGTTTGGAACAAGTGTTTTCCACAGTGTTTGGTTTCCAAGGTTTCCAAGAAAAACAGCAGTACATAAAAAAAAATGGAAAACAAATAACACAAGAAATGGGGTGACAGTGCAATGGGGTGAGGTTCCCATCCTCGCCCTTTGTCCCCCGTACTCTTTTGTCCCCTCCCCTTATAAGAGGGGTACAAAGAGCATATCATCATCATCATCATCATCAGCCTCTATCCGTCCACTGCTGAACATAGGCCTCCCTCAATGAACGCCAAGATGGCCGATCCCTTGCCACTCGCATCCAACACGGACCGGCCACAGCACGGAGATCGTCTTCCCACCTGGTCAATGGCCGACCAACACTTCGTCTACCTAAACGTGGCCTCCACTCTAGAACCTTATTGCCCCATCGGCCATCCGTTCTTCTGAGTGTGTGACCAGCCCACTGCCACTTCAACGAGCTGATTCTTTGCGTGATATCGGTTACCTTAGTTCTCTGACGGATGTCTTCCTTCCGAATCCTATCTGTCAAAGAAACACCCAGCATAGCACGCTCCATAGCACGTTGAGCTACGGCAAACTTGCGGACCAGTCCTATATTTAGAGGCCACGCTTCAGCCCCGTAGGTCATCACGGGGAGAACGCATTGGTCGAAGACTTTCGTCTTCAAACTCTGCGGTATAGACGACGTGAGAATATGGCTAAGCTTCCTGAATGCTGCCCATCCCAATTGAATCCTCCTATCGGTTTCTCTCTCGAAGTTATGTCGACCTAGCTGCAAAGTGTGCCCAAGATAGACATACTCTTGCACGACTTCGAGAGTTATGCCATCAACGTTAACCGAAACAAAGAGCATATAATATACTTAAAATGTACATACTTGTTTTTTTAAAATTGTAATAAAGAAAATAACATTGCGTAGGCTGTACGTTGTAAAAGACGTGCCTCGAAAAAAAGTGTATGTATGTGTTTGGTTACAAGCCGATTGACGTTTGGGATAGAGTTTTAAAGTTATTAAAAGCAGTTTTCATAAAAACTATATTCAATACCTACTAATATTATATAGAGGTAAAGTTAGTGAGTTTGTGACTTTATTGTAGGGGGTAATCTCTGGATCCACTGAAACGATATTGAAAATTCTTTTACTAATACCAATTCACGTTATTTGTGTCATAGGCTTTTAACACGAAAAAACAGGTGGTTGTAATACATTAGTTCACTTTCTTTTCACAAATTCACTGACTGAAATATATACATAGTTTATATTTAAAAAGCTTTTGGGTGTTCGCGTGAATAAATAATTTACCTTTATTTTAATAGGCAATCCGCGACCTCGCCGGCGTAGTTTTTTCATTAGATATTTGATGTCTTGTATTATCTATTAATTCTTCACATAATAAATAATTTTCAGCAAAGTCTTTGTGCCTTGACAACGACTATCATTTAAATAAACTATAGAAGAAAACCGACGAGCAATACCTATCGAATTATTATAATATTGAATACTGTAACACGCTTATTTACCGTAAACTAATGAGTTAAAATGAACTCGTCCACAATCTCGGTAGCCCTTAAACCACTTGAAGAATGAAATTCGTTGTTTTAAGTGTCGAATTGTGACGAGAGCAATTATAGGGCTGGTGTCGTTACCGAGACCGTCGAATTTTAGAGAGTGCTATTTTGATATGTCACTGCAATGATATTATATGTATAAAAGGCGGATTCCGCTGTTGAGACACGAAAATGTTCTTACAGAATAGCCCCTGTTGTTACTGTAATGTAAAAAAATGGATTTCGTATTTTTTGTTTTGCTAGGAGGCAACCGAGCTGTTGGAGCCTTATGGTGACTACCAACGACATAGACATCCGCACGACCAAAAGTTATGCAGATACGCTGCCCTATTTTTCCCTAACCCCCTCCCCATTAGGCCAAGTCACAAGCCGCACGAAACGCGACACCCCGGTCGTGCCGGCCCGTATCGGCTCACGTCTTGCATGTTTTTCGTTCTTCAAATTGCTAATTAAATTTTCTCCATCTAGTTACCATAAAACTAGTTTTTACGAACTTGATTTATAAATATATTTATATGATTACCTAATATTATTTATTTAAACGAAACCACTTTATTTTAAACTTAACATTCTCAGAACGAGATATTGCGATTGGAGTGTCTAAAAATATTTGTATTTCAAAGTGTTTAACATTTCAAGTGGTACATTGATGGCACATGACGTGGCAATGAAACAAAAACTATTAAGCCTGACATAAATCCTGTATGGGTATTTCCTCATGATATCATCTAGGTACTAGACAAAAACGCGTGTTTGTATGCCGATGGAAAGTATTGTATTTAACGTCCGGCAACCAGTATAATAAATTCTTTTTTTTTTCGAATTAGCTCATCTAACGGCCTAATGGCCCTAATGCTATGAACCAGCCACCTGCGATATTTCCGAAACTATACGAATAAATAAGTACGTTAAAAAAGCATACTCATATTTGAAAGGCTAGAAATGCACCCTAAGACCTCAAGGGTAGGTCACGGACCTCAAGGTTTAGAAGTCGATTAAAAAACTAATTTCAAAAGTCAGTTTACTGACGATAGTTGAATGTGACAACGTCATATTAAGAAAATGGAACGCCTCAGAGCGAGGTAACGCCGCATACGTTATCTTTCTTCGTTCGTGCAGCCGGCTCCATCGAATTATAAGACGTTGTCACGTCAAAAACAACTGTTACGTAAACACGTCACTGTCTCAATTTATCATCAATATCACCCCGTATCCGTGCACTACTGGCTAATATTTACTGGTATTATAAATACTAATGGGATTCCCCTAAAATTGTATTATTTTTATTATAAAATTGTATTAATTGTAATATTAGGGGAATCCCATTAGTGCTTGGTATTCCAAAGATGTCAGACTCTGCATCGCAGATAAAAATGCGAGGGTTTTAATATACCTCCTTTAAAGGCTTCCAAGGTTAATAGTTACACCTGAGCCTACATCCGCAAGGAGGTTGCTGGCCTGCGATGTATCACACTAAATACATTTTAAATTTGAAAAGAATGATAAAGTACTATAATAATACTAATAAGTGTATATACCGTTAAGGAAATATAACTTTATCATAATATTCTACTAACATCTATACAGATAAATAAAATTGGAGTGTCTGTTTGTAATTTCAAATTAACAGCTTTTCACTAAATGCATATGAAAGTAGGTATATACGGTACCTACTTACATCAAAAAATCTTTTTATTTTTTATTTTTGTTGGTCTGTCTATTTGTTCCGGCTAATCTCTGAAACTGCTGACGGATTTTGACGGAACTTCCCCTGGCAAATAGATATATTATAAAAACTAACTCAAGCTACAAAGATAATCATCATCACTCCGGATATGTATGTAAATCTAAGTGGATGCGGGCGAAGCTGCGGGAAATAAAACAAGACCCTGCTAATGATATTGAAAGTGCTGAATTGATTTTGATAAAACATATCTAAGAACAAGCCTACTTTCAAATAAAGAAACGCTTCCAAATCGTTTAATAGTTGCGGTGCGGTGGTCAAATTTGTAACACTTTTCTTTCTTTAAAAGCAGAAAGTAATAAAATGGATGTGCTCCATACTGCGTCGATAAAATTCATAATGACACAATTTTTGATCACTTGAATATTTTCGACTTTGAACTCCTTTTTTTCTTTTACGCCGGGAAATGCTCTGAGGCATCCCGCTGGGGAGTGGGTCTTCCCAGGCGAATATGTGGACTCGCTGCGCCCGAAAGGTGTTAAGGTGAACGCAGCTCTACCCACTAAAAACCCGGCGAGTGCCACCAAGTTTGGTGAGGTGCCCCGGATCCATAGAGCAAACAGGGTACCTCGACGGCTAGTCAGTCCCTCAAAGGACCGACACTACCACCACAGAGGGGTCATACCACACCACAGAACAACCCCTCCCAACGTCGGGACATTGCAATGGGATAAGGTTCCCATCCTCGTCCTTTCTCCCCTTCCACTCTTTTTTCCCCTCTTCTTATAAGAGGGGTACAAAGAGCAGCTCCCTCGGTTTAATTTGCTTCGCCCAAGGTACTGGGTTCACCTTAAACTACTAAGCCCCACCGCCACAAGGCTTTACGAACCGAAAACGAATATTGGTGGGGCGGCTTTGAACTCCTATCCTATTATATAGAATTTAATGGCGGAAGTACAGTTTTCAAAGAGCGTCCTGGCCCTGGGCACGGTCCACTTTGACACATAAACTTTATGAAGTGACAAATAAAAACAAAATCGTACAGGCGATAAACAGGAAAATTAAATTTATATACAGAACTTCGACTTTACCAGCCTATTTTAGGGTTCCGCTCCTTAAAATGAGAAAACGCAACCTATATAGAATCACTTTGTTGTCCGTCTCTCTGTTAATAAGGTAAATTTGGTATGAAGCTAGGTCACAACATAAGTAAAGGAAAAAATCTGAAAACTGAAAATTTAGAGTTAATTTATGAAGAATGAGAAATTAGTCTACATATACAATAATTATGTATTGTCTCGAAGGGTGCTCGGTTAAGGCGATTGACGTGGTTTCAGGAGCACATAAATCCACAAACTAGAAAAAGGCTTTAAATTTAATTTTTTTTTATACAAGAGGGGGCAAACGGACAGTCGGTTCACCTGATGGTAAGTGATAAACGACATCCATAGACACCCGCTATATCATTAGCAGATATGTTGCCGGCCTTTCAAATATGAGTATGCTCTTTTTTAAATATATCCATGGTCTTCCTAAGAACTTGTTTTTACTATTACATACAAATTATATGGTAGTGTGAACCTCGAAACTACAAACTTATTTTAAGAACTACAGGATGACAGATGTAAAGAGGCCTTTACGTATTTGGTATTTTTTTTTTTTTTTTATGTTAGTTGGATAGGCAAACTGGCAAACGTACCACCTGATGGTAAGTGGTTGACGTCGCCCATGAACATACACTAGTTTACCTGAAACTAGCCCAGGCAACTCCTTTATGGTATGTAAGTAACTTCGAAAGCATCGTCGGTACTCCAACTCGTATTGGAAATCGTATCGGAAATCTTACAGTTCACCGTCCTCAGTTTCCGACTGTATCAGCGGAAGGTATAACAATTCACAATTGATGAATCCTTAGAAGAAGCTGTCATTCATATTTCTAATGTAAAAAGATCGATGTGATATGCAACGTTGTTCTAGTACAACGTCATCGTTTTGAATTTTTTAATCTACTAATATATATTTGAATATATTTTATATATTTTTAATATATTTTTGAGCTACTGGTCCGATTTGAAAAATTATATCAGTGTTAGATAGCCCATTTATCGAGGAAGGCTATATAACATCACGCTGTGACTAAAAAAAAGGTAATTAAGTTGAGTAAGTTAACGCGGGCGAAGCTGTGGGCAACAGCTTGATAATAATAATATCGAAACATGGAGCAAACCGATCCTGTACTGTACCATTTTTTTTTTTCTTTAACGCCGGGAAATGTATGTGGGACTTGCTGCGCCCGACAGCTGGTAAGAGGACGCAGCTCTACCCACTAAAACCCGGCGAGTGCCACCAATGCCGCCTTTGGTGAAGTGCCCCGGATCTAGTAAACAAACAGGGCAACTCAACGGCTAGCCAGTCCAAGCAAGGGACCGACGCCACCTCCACAGAGGGGTAGTCCCGCACCACAGAAGAACCCCTCCCAACGTCGGGGCAGTTCAATGGGGTGAAGTTCCCATCCTCGCCCCTTACCCCCTGCTCTTTTGTCCCCTCTTCTTATAAGAAGGGTACAAAGAGCCCCCTCGGCCCAATTCGCTTCGCCCAAGGTGCAGCGGCTCACCCTAGGTTACTGAGCCCCACCGCCACGACAAGGCCTGAACCATGGTGGGGACCTGTACTGTACCTACTCAATTTAGCCTTAAACATACTAACTCTAACGTTATTATGTTTAAGATCAAAGTGAGTAATCAGCCCCAGAAACAACTACGTACTTTGTTGTAATTGTCTGATACTGATTATAAAAAATTTGAGCTGATTTTAGGAAAAAACATACTCGAGAAATAAAATCTTTAAAAACCAATTCCCGGGATGGATGAACTAATGCAGGTACGGAACCCTTTATTAAATGGGTAATTTAGGCGCTTCCATCATATGGAATATACGTAAATACAAACATACATACAAAGACTGCTAAAATAATAACCCTTCCGTCTTCTATGTAGTCAGGTAAATAAATACCTTTTAATTATTGTGAGTATGAATAAGGATGTCACGTTTCTAGAGCTGCGGTTTTGAAGGCGGGACAGGTAATTACCGATATGTAAGCATTAGGCTCGCTAATTACAAAAAAATCTCCTATGAGTCATTTGAAATATATTTGACGTAAATCTCATCTCTAAATTCACTCATACAAATGGTGCTAGGAATTAAATTCTTTGTAGTACAATCGAAAGAAGAACGAGGAGAAAGCTGTAAATTCGACTGAGAAATCAAAGTAAAAAAATTTATTCAAAACAGTACACCACCAGAGTGTATTTTTGAGCGTAAATTGAGTCTAGGTAGGTAGGTAGTAGGATAAAGGTTCAAAGGCAAGCACACTGAAACGATAAAGAGACCTTTGTCGTAAATTTATGCTTCTACATTGTAATGGATTCCATCACTACATAATATAAAGCAAAGTCGCTTCCCGCGTCTGTCTGTATGTATGTTTGCTTAGATCTTTAAAACTACACAACAGATTTTGATGCGGTTATTTTAAATAGATAGAGTGATTTAAGAGGAAGGTTTATATGTATAATAACATGCTTAATATATTAGAGAACCACTCATAATTTCAGGATTTCTAATGTGAAGTCGAAAATAAACACTTTTTTTGCACTTACATTGCAAACGCTGGCTGAACTCCCCGAGATAGATCAAAATAATATCAAGTTCTGCAAAAATTCCACGATGGCATATATCTATCTTTTAAGGATAACATACGATATCCATTTCAATACTTTGAAAAATGGGCAATTATAAAGTGGTAATTGGAAAGCTATTTCCACAAATTCGGTATTAATCCTTATCATTTTAAATACGTTAGTTAGCTTGAGCGTTTCATGAAGATTATTTTTTCGCTTTACACCATGCACATTAAATGAAAACCTTAGGAGATATAGCAAAACCAAAATAATGCGTCGCCGTGCATTCGACCGGGGCGCGCTGGCCGGGCGCTCCGTGACGCTGCGCCTCGCGTCCGAGCCAGCGATTCCGAAAGCTTTTTTTATTTTTGGAACGTAGTTCCTTATCGCACGTTACGAAAGGACGGAAAATTTTAAGACGAAAAGTTGGCACGACACTTTTTGCTATAGTGTGTGTGTTTATTATAAAAGTTTGAAACCTTATCGAATAATATCATGTCACCAATAGCGCGATGCAATTACTAAACAACGCCATCTATTGGTAAATTCACGAAAACGTTTAATAATTACATATAAATGTACCACGCAATCTATTGGCAGTTTTATGTAAACTTTAAATAATTATAAATATGTACCACGCTATCTATTAGCAGATTAACATAAATGTTTTAATAATTATACAATTTAAACATATTTGAAAAATTAGATATGTAAGTAGTTTTCATTATAACACATTCCACGTACCTACAGTTGACTTAATTTGACTTGCAAAAATAGTTGGTAATGTGTTTTATTAATAGGTATATACCTTTTTTTGTTTTTTATTACAATTCCTTCACTAATTAATCGAAAGGAACTGCGTTCCATCCGGGTGTCCCTTGACACCCCTCTTTAGTTTTTTTTCGGAGGGATCTATGCTAATGGACCAAAGGCCCTAATGCTTCGTAGGATTTGTGTGAGCCCATTTGGCTCACTATTGGTTTGTTAAAGTTGGTTGCCCCCCGCCAATCGTGCAGTCTGCGACCACACGGCCACGTTCGAAAGTTTAGGTTATCAATGTATGGTGTAAAATGATCATCATGATATCTTTCTACGGAGGGGCAGTCCGTATACGGCTGTAATTAATCTAAGTTAACGCGGGCGAAGCTGCGGGCAACAGCTAGTTTAGCAATAAAAATACCATAAATTTTACTTATATACCTACAAGTTTGTACGGAACCCTCTGTGCGCGATTACGACTCGTGCTTGGCTTTTTTTAATTATACGTATATATATACATGAGCTATCGTAAATAATGGATAATCCGATAAGTGGAGGTAACCCCGATGTCAGGCTACAATAAAATCTAGTTTTTACGTCAGTTTTACCAACAGTGTAAAAATGATGCATACTTTTAGTTTTTTTCTAAATTTTTGCTCCTTTGATCATTCAATCGGTTGCCATTTCTTTAAAATTAGGTATTTTTGTGTATTTTTTTGGCATCGTACTCCTAAAGACTTGTTTATTAAATTTAATTACATTTATAGCCGTTGTTATCGTAAAATATTATTAAAACTAACATTTTAAGTAATTTTTTTCCGTTTTTTGTAATTACTTGTAGTTTTGACCCTTGATTGTGAAAAAAAAAAAGTATGGTGCTATAGCTGCCCATTATCTTAAAAACATGGCTAGTATGTGTAGATTCTAAAAAGGTATAATAGTGGGTACCTTAGCAAATAATATTAGCTCCAGGAGCAAAAGAACTAAGCTAGGTCGGGATTTCAATTTCTCAAGTAATGTCATAATTTTCGTGATTTAAGCTATAACACACCAAGACATGATTTTATTCCATTAAGAATGCAATTTTAATCTAAATAGTTTCTAATCATCTGTTAATTTGCATTCGTAAAAAATACATGCGACTATGTGTAACCAGTTACTACAAGTTTATTCCAAATTCAAAGGGATCTTCAGGTAAAAAAAAACAACAAGACAAAGGCCTCCTTGCGTGTGAGAAGGACATTGATATTTATTGTTAGTAAGAGAAGCATTACAATAAAAAACAAGGTTATTTCTGGTCAAAACATTTATTTCTTCGATTACACTAAATGTTCAAAATGTCCTCCGCGTGCAGCAATGCACGCTCTACATCTCCTAATGAAGGATCTTTTAATTCGGCGTCGGTCAACTTCTTCAATTTTACGAGCCGCTTCTTGAATACGCGCTCGCAACTCTTCTATTGTATTTATTTCTCGGCTGTATACTTTCTCTTTCATACAACCCCAGTAAAAGAAGTCCAATGGGTTTAGGTCTGGCGATCGTGGTGGCCATAAAATTGGACCCAAACGCCCTATCCACCGACCGGGGTACTCATTGTTTAAATGATTCCGCACAGAAACAGCGTAATGCGCAGGACATCCATCATTCTGTAACCACATCATGTTTCGAGTCTCGAGTGGCACATCTTGCAGTAACCCGGGTAACGTACTTTCTAGAAAATTTAAGTAGATTTCCGCGTTTATTGTCGCTGGCAACTCATAAGGACCTATGATTTGCCCACCAATAATACCAGTCCATAAATTAATTTTAAATTGATACTGCGATCTGTCGGCACGTATCAGTCTGGGGTTTCGTAGCTGCCAGCTGTGTAAGTTGTGGAGATTCATAAATCCATCTTTTCGGCACGTTGAGTCGTCACTCCATAAAATTTTGTTAAAGACATTTGGATTTTCTCTAATTTTTCGTAGCATTGAACGACAAAATGTAACTCTTAATTTCGAGTCCCTTGGCAATAATGTTTGAACCCTTTAGTAATGATAAGGGTAGAGTTCGTGCCTTTTTAAAATTCGGTGCACTGATTTTTTAGGTATACCAGTACGACGCGAAATGGCACTTATTGACGTACCAGGGTCTTCCTCCACTAATTCCAACACTTCAGCTGGATTGTGTCGTTGAGGTCGTCCTTCTCTGGCTCCGCCAATACCGCTGCCAGGAAATCTTCCTTCTGAGAATGCATTGTGCACCCTAATGAACACTCTGTAGACGGGATGCCGAGCATTTGGGTATCTTTCACAATAAACTGCAGCTGCTCTAGTAGCGTTGCCGTTGCATTCACCGTAAATGAAATGCATGTTTGCATATTCGGCCGGAGTGTATTGTTGAGGCATTACTCCCACAAATAAACAAAAGCAAACTCAAAGTCCGTTAATAGAGCACAGTTGTCAGGGTCACACGTTAACAAGTTCAAAACAGAAGGCAAATCAAAGTCCAGTAAGAAAGCAAAAACGGTTAAATGTAAATACACAAAAAACAAACGTACGCATGCGATAGTCAAAATCACACTGATGTCTGGGAGAGATTCGCGCCTTAAGGATAAAAAACCAAAGCTGATGCGCTGTCCTTCTCACATGCAAGGAGGCCTTTGTATAACCGTCTTTGTTGTTTTTTTTTACCTGAAGATCCCTTTGAATTTGGAATAAACTTGAAGTAACTGGTTACACATAGTCGCATGTATTTTTTACGAATGCAAATTAACAGATGATTAGATAATATTTAGATTAAAATTGCATTCTTAATGGAATAAAATCATGTCTTGGTGTGTTATAGCTTTAATCACGAAAATTATGACATTACTTGAGAAATTGAAATCCCGACCTAGCTTAGTTCTTTTGCTCCTGGAGCTAATATTATTTGCTAAGGTACCCACTATCATACTTTTTTAGAATCTACACATACTAGCCATGTTTTTAAGATAATGGGTAGCTATAGCACCATACTTTTTTTTTTCACAATCAAGGGTCAAAACTACAAGTAATTACAAAAAAACGGAAAAAAATTACTTAAAATGTTAGTTTTAATAATATTTTACGATAACAACGGCTATAAATGTAATTAAATTTAATAATACAAGTCTTTAGGAGTACGATGCCAAAAAAAATACACAAAAATACCTAATTTTAAAGAAATGGCAACCGATTGAATGATCAAAGGAGCAAAAATTTAGAAAAAAACTAAAAGTATGCATCATTTTTACACTGTTGGTAAAATTGACGTAAAAACTAGATTTTATTGTAGCCTGACATCGGGGTTACCTCCACTTATCGGATTATCCATTATTTACGACAGACCCTGTATATTTATTATCTTTATTATTCACTTTAATGCTTGATAATTGTATAATTAACCTTTAAAAAAATTAGCAAACACTTTTTAGAAATTCCAAGTAATGTGTGAGCATTTAAGTTATAATTTTTTTAATGTGCCATATTGACTGACACCCATTATTGATCTCCGCACAACCAAAAGGTATGCAAATGCATTGCCCTCCTTTTCCCTAAAAATTGGCTACAGAAAACTCACAAAACGCGATAGCATAGCTGTCACTTTACGCCGGTATTATGTGAGCGAAAGGTAGGCCACCCCGGTCGTGCCAATTCGGCTGCAAAGCAGCATGGCACTTACCTCTTACACTGTGGTCGGATCATCATCATGCTTAATGTTATTATAATGCTTAATATTTCATGCAAACCCATAATTAATGTTAATCAATAGAGCATTTTTGTTTTAAATGGCGCAGGTTATAAAAACAGCTTTTAAAAATTCATTATTGATTTAGGACTTAAAAACTATGTATTATTGTAGAAAAAGCTATATTTCATGAGTTATATATAAAAGTTACGAGCTGATACGTATATTTTATCTCTTGTATCATTTTTTCTTAATAGATTAGGAAAAAAATGTCTTGTTAGTAACAAAACTCAAACCTCGATAAAAATTCAATTATTGGAAATAAAACGATAAAAATACACCAAATGAGCTTTCACTGTACCAATCAATGAAACTAAATATTAATACTTGGACATAATCAATTTATTTTTGATAAAAATACACCAATTTGGTCAGTATCGTAACATTTTGTCTAAATGCAAGTTTTATTTTTCGTATTAATATTTTAATTAGTCAAGGAATATTATGACTGAAATGAAATATTAATTGTTGTTTATTTTTCTTTATTTATAGCATATAAATAATAATACTTAGCTTAAATAATTTACAGATTTATAAAGAATTACAAAAAAATATTTTGAGACAATCACTAAATGGACATATGACGTGACGCAACAGACATATTAAGAATAGGATTCACTGTGAGGTTAAAATCGTACAGTATAATATTGATTATTATATATTTTGATTGTTACTAACACTCTATGGGCATTTGTTAATCCCGAAATAAATGATTTTATTTAATTTTTATTGATCTAATGAGATCTCTCCTCTTGATTCATTTCAGATAGCTTCTTTCTGTTGGCTTTAATTTGCGCTAACTGGTTTTATCTAATTTCTGCAGCCTTCCCAGGGTTGTTTTTTACTTTATCTAGATACCGCTTAATGGGTCTTTCAGCAGATGTTAACGCTATTATTATCTAAAAATATTGGAACGAATAATTAGTACAATATTGTTTATTTAAAGATTAAGTACGTAGGTACAAGTACCAACTAAGCTACAGTCTTAACACTACAACAGCTGATTATCAGACAAAAATTAACGAATGCAACTGCTCTTACGTCGAATTATGACCGAAACTCTTAAAAATAAATTCATTTATTATAATATGTTTTTTTATGGAATCCTTTATTTAAATTCCGTTTAGTTGAAATGAGTACTAAGCTTTACACGTCTGTTTCGTAACATCTTTGTCCGTCCATAGAAACGTCAGTAGATTTTTCTTAACCAAAATTTTTGCGACGAGAATATGCTGTACCTACTGGATACCTTTAATCACAGATTTCAAAATGACGTTTCATACTTTGACATTTGTACTTGGGGCTGCCATAAAAACAAAATTTTGCCCGTACATGGGTATTTTAGTAATAAAAAACGCGTGACTATGAAGACATGTCCGGTAGTCGCGAATTCGTAGGACAAGGTTATTTTTAATTTATTGAATTAATTTGTTTACTAACTGAACTAAAATACTTAGTTTAAATGTATAAATAAACTATTGACAATAAAAGTAAATGGTCGTTACTTTAGCTGCGTACAATAAAACATCCGAAAAATGAAGTGTAAGGAGGCAAACTGTCGTTGGGACAGCATAATTTTTCACATTTTTGAATCGTTTTTAATTAAAATAAAATTGAAAATATATTATTTCAGGAGATATAAATCAAATTCATATAGATTTATAGTCATACCTTTAGTGTAATAAGATTTTGCTTAAAAAATATGTGTCCAAATATTGTTTTCATCTGTTCGTTGCCATGGGACAACCAAAAAACAGCCTGCGCCATTTAAAGCGAAAATACCCAATTAACAAACGAATAAAGACAAAAGTTTCACATATTTTTTTTCATATTAATGTAAGTTTTGTCTACTTCTAACGATTGAATTTACGAAGAATGAAATCATAGGAGAGGTATTTTGAATTGGCTCCTTCCGTTAATTAGCTTGATTTACTAGTTGAGAGCAAACGACGTCTTTATAAAGTGGAAAATTATATTTTCATCATCTAGTACAAAAAACATGCTTTTGACTTTATACGTGACTTTTTACATTTTTTTTATGTTAGTCGGATAGGCAAAGTGGCAAACGTGCCAACTGATGGTAAATGGCCGACGTCGCTCATGAATATAAACTAGTTTACCCGGAACGAGCCCAGGCAACTCATTAATGTGTTGCCTATCCTGAGACATTAGATGTTAAGTCTCGGTGCCAGTAATTACACTGCCTGTCTTCTCCGAAACACAGCAAAGCTGTTTCACGGAAGAAACAAGCAAGATGGTGGTACCCATGCAGCCGGGAGCGCGGCACAGCGCTTCCCTCCCACCGGTAACATAAACAGCAGTCTAAATCTAAATTTTCATCCAATCTCCTAAAAAGGCTAGAATATAATCTACGGGATATTTACGATATTCTAATTATTATTAGTAGTCTCAAACACAGCACTTCCCAATATGTTGTACTTTTCTCGTTATCTATCAACCGTAAATGATCGTAATGAAAATAACAGAAAGGTTTTAATAAATTGGTGATGCAGTAACACGTTTTTTCATATATTTTGTTTTAATACACTCTACAGGTGAAAGACCCGAAGTATTTGACCACACAAATAATTAAAGCTGAGAATTAAAGCTTAACGGAATCTAAGATAAAGGTTTTTTTATAGAAGAGGGGGCAAACGGACAGTCGGTTCACCTGGTGGTAAGTGAAAAGAGACATCCATAGACACCAGCTACATCATTAGCAGGTACGTTACCGGCCTTTCAAATATGAGTATACTCTTTTCTTGAAGGTCCCTAAATCGTAACGGTTCGGAAATACCATAGGCGGCAGCTGATTCCATATATTTGTCGTGTGAGGGGATGGATAAAGTACAGGCACACAGACTTTCGTTTGTCTTAAAATGGGCAATGAGTTACTCAAACTTGAAGACCCGAATCGTTTACATTAGTAGACGACGTTGACTAGGTGGCTGAACTACCCCACCATGGTTCAGGCCTTTTCTTGGCGGTGGGGCTCAGTAGCCTAGGGTGAGCCCAGCACCTTGGGCGAAGCTAATTGAGCCGAGAGGACTCTTTGTATCCCTATTATAAAAAGAGGGGACAAAAGAGCAGGGGGCAAGAGGCGAGGACGGGAACCTCACCCCATTGTACTGTCCCGACGTTAGGAGGGATTTTTCTGAGGTGCGAGGCAACCCCTCTATGGAGGTGGCGACGGTCCATTGAGGGACTGACTAGCCGTCGAGGTGCCCTGTTTGCTCAAAAGATTCGGGGCACCTCACCAAAGGCGGCATTGGTGGCACTCGCCGGGTTTTGGTGGGTAGAGCTGAGTACCGGTTTTCGGGTGCAGCGAATCCCACATACCTGCCTGGGGAGACCCACTCCCCCGCGGGATGCCTCAAAAAACAAATACAGAAATCAAATCTTAGGTTATTAAATATAAATATCAATAAACAACAAAACTATAAAATACAGGCGTACGTGACTTACATAAGTAATGACATGCTTTATGAAGTAATGTAGCCGTTAAGTTGGCGAGACTAATTTAAAAACGTGCTAAATAACATTACTGTCACACAATGTCTTACTTCATTTTGCTTATAGCACAAAAGTTTACGAGTCCGTTTGTCCATAAAATAAATACTAATAACATTTTACCAGTGGAAGGGATGCATTTGTTTTTTTTACATAGAAGAGGGGGCAAACGGACAGTCGGTTCACCTGAAGGTAATTGAAAGTGACATCCACTGACACCCGCCACACCAGAGAGTTAGCAAGTGCATTGCCGCCCTTTCAAATGGGAGTATGATCTTTTCTTGAAGGTCCCTAAGTCGTATCGGTATTTATTTATATCTATATTTGTATCCGTACCGTGCCTTGCCTGTTTCGGAAACAACAACAAACAACTTGGCTGTGTTTCAGAAAGTAGAGAAACAGGCATGTAATTACTGGTACCGAGACATCACAGGATAGGCAAGTTGCCTAAGTTATTCTCAGATGTAAGAGGTGATTTTAGGCTAGGTATGTTAATTAGCAGGAGAATCTGGTCCTGTGTAGGAATAAAGATTACTTATTTAAGGATATAATAGTTATAAGATTATATAATACAATATATAATCTTATTACTGTAGATAGTAAAAGGTGGTATTTGAACAAAACTTATTTCCCACCATCCCTACTTTTTATATATCATATTTTTGACGTGACAACGTCTTATAATTCGGTGGAGCCGGCTGCAAGAACGAAAAAAGATGACGCATGCGGCGTTACCTCGCTGTGAGGCGTTCCATTTTCTTATGACGTACAACTATCGTCAGTAAGCCTACTTTACAGACAACCGATTTTTTTTTATTGTTGTGATTGAAACAAAACGGTTACACCATTTTTCTTTGGATTGTAACTAAATGTTTTATTTAGTAGCTATTGGAGTATTGGGCTTTAGCATCCTCAATAAAAAACTAGGACTACTGGTGGGTTAGCCAAGGTGCCATTTTCTACAATCGTAAGCGCTAGTAGAAAACTAATAAATGTATCGAAATGACATTTAAGACCACGTGATTTATAGATGTAAAATGGCATATTGGCTAAACAGTATTGTTACAATTTTGGAAATTTGGGGTTGTCTTTCGTTGACAAAATCGAACTCAATTTTTTTTATTCAAAATATGTAGTACCAATAAAGTATATTTTTGAACGTCAATTGAATCTACCACCGATTCCAAGGCAAGTTAACTGACAAGAACCGACGAAACAAACATAACTTTATCCTCCTTGGTTAGCAACCAATAAATAAAATAGGTGTTTCAAGATTTGTGTTTGTATGAAGATGAATTTTGACTATCTGATATCAGAACCAGGAATAACTCAATATCCATACGGCTTAATATCTTGGGTATTTCTTGCCTCAACTACTCCGTTGTTTGGCAACTGCTGTTCGAATTAATAATATTGTAAGACGATGTCACACAACACCCGAAAAGCTTTTTAAGATTCATAATCTTCCTTTAAGAAAAACTCTTTTCTTAACTTGCTTTTTTAAAGCTTCACTTGGTCACCGATGAAGAAAATTATCGTGAGGAAACCTGCATGCCTTATAAGAATGTCTTTTAAGGTGGACAATTAAGTTGGACCTTTTTTTTCTTTAACGCCGGGAAATGCTCTGAGGCATCCCGCTAGGGAGTGGGTCTCCTCAGGCGGGTATGTGGGACTCGCTGCGCCCGAAAGCTGGTAAGTGGACGAAGCTCTACCCACTAAAACTCGGCGGTTTTAGTCCCTCGGCTCAATTAGCATCGCCCTAGGTGCTGGGCTCACTCTAGGGTACTGAGCCCCACCGCCACGACAAGGCCTGAACCATGGTGGGGAATTAAGTTGGACCGATGTTAAACCACCGTGTGGGCAAAGTACCTAATCCCAGCCCTAATCCCGCCTCTTGAAGATTAGACTCTTGCTTATTGTATTTTACAAGAATCGCTTAAAGTTGTCCATTTTTTTATTTTCCTTTAATGTGAATATACCCGGGTAAAGTCAGGACAAAATTTATTTGAACGCTCTGTGGCTAGTTCTAATTTTAGTCAAAACTTAGGCTTATTTATACAAAATATTCAATAGAATTATCCGTGAAAGATTTGCACGGCATAATTGCTAAGTCTTTTATTTAGTAAACATTGTTAATATTCATGGCAATAGACATAAATCTATACTTATATTATAAAGCCGAAGAGTTTGTTTGTTTGTTTGAACGCGCTAATCTCAGGAACTACAAGTCCGATTTGAAAAATTCTTTCAGTGTTAGACAGCTTATTTATCGAGGAAGGTTATATAGGCTATAAAACATCACGTTGTGACTTATAGGAGTTGAGTAACGCAAGCGAAGCTGCAGGCAACAGCTAGTATTTCATAAAAATGTAATGTGTAGTTAAACGTGCCGGCCCAGTTCGGCTGCAATGCAGCCGAACTAGGCCGACACGACCGGTGTGGTACCTGTCGATCACTTAACACCGGCGTCAAGTAGCAGCTATGCTGTCGCGTTTCGTGCGGCTTTTTAGTTTCCGGTGGCCCATTAGGGGGATAGGAAAAGGAGGGCGGCGGATCTGCGTGGCCTTGGTTATGCGGATGTGTATGGGCGTCGGCGCCCTGAGGCTCCGACTGCTCGTTTGCCTCCTAATGACTTGAAAAAAAACCAATTGTAACGTATAACTAGATATTCAAAGTCCTTTACTTAAATGTCGGAGGGTCCAAAGACATTATATTGATTGGATGACAATCTTCGTGTTCGATTTTGGATGCGAGTATCGGGGATTAGACGTCTTGATGTTCATTAAAATACCTGTGTAAAGTGATAATTATAACGATGATATATTATTGTATAACGATGATTTTTTTTGTACATTTCAATCACCAATATACTACGGATTTGTAGATGCAGTTGTTTAAAGAATGCCGGATGGAGGGATGTACAGATGACATGAATCTCAAGACCCTTGTTACGTGTCATGATGAGGTGGATTATGATGAAAAAACTTTATATACGGATTTCATCGTGGTTCAATATGTTTTTTACATGCTAAACGTACATATCGCATACACCGTGGGCGCAATAAAGTATCTGAAACGTCGGGCTTGTAAAAAACTTAATAAACCACGATGAAATCCACGTAAAAGTTGTTTTATTTTAATGCAGTAAAATAAACGTTAAAGCAGGAAAGTATGTATGTATAGATTGACTTGAGAAATGTCCAAGTTCTCAGGCAACTCTTTTTTTTGCCTATCCTGTGACAAAATCTTACGAGATTTTGAGCCAATAATTACACTGCCTGTCCTGCCCTTCTTTCCGAAGCACGTATTAAGGCTATCATCATCACAGAGCAATAAATTATTGCACAGTATTTGTTTTTTTTTTTATTAGGTTAATGCTTTCCTAGCAGAAGGAGACCATCGCCGTTCAGGACTCGTAGTCGCCCAGCATCGTGGTGATGACTCTCGACAAAGACAAGCCCCCATCCGATAACTGACGTTAGATCGCGGCGCAGCGCCACCCATCTCGGGTACACCTCGAGGGTGTGCTGGGCCGAGTCCACCGCCGTGCCACAATCGCGCCATACTGTCACCGGCTCCCTGTGGGCCGTCCTGCACAGGTACTCACCAAAACAAATATACCCGGTAAACACCTGTGTCAGACGGAAGGTCAGGGGTTTGCGCTTACGGCGCAAAAAAAAACACGGGGGGCCAAGGGGCGAGAATGGGAACCTCAGCCCATTGCACTGTCCCGACGTTGAGAGGGGTTGTTCTGAGGTGTAGAACAACCCCTCTGTGGAGGTGGCGTCGGTCCCGTGAGGTGTCCTGTTGCTCAACAGTTCTGGGGCACCTCAACAAAGGCGGCATTGGGGCCCTCGCCGGGTTTTTGTGGGTAGAGCTGCATCCACTTTACCATCTTTCAGGCGCAGCGAGTCCTATATACCCACCTGGAGACACCCCCCTCCTCCGCGGGATGTCTAGAAGCATAACCCGGCGCAAAAGATAAAGAAATAAATACTACTTATGTACACGATCATGATTCATGACCCGTCGCAGACGTCTATATTCATCAAACAAATTATCTGCACCCGTATAATATAGGTATGCGAACAATAACTCGCTACCTCCTTATGAATATTTTATGAGACTGAATCAGAAAAATATCATGACAATATTTTGCAAAAAATATTAGTAATAATTAAAATAAACAATCTTGTCTTCGAGTACATACATTTCACTCATTAAATGAATGTTTTACTTCAAAATATCCCTAATTTCAAACGAGAAGAAAGAACACAGACAGCTGTCCAGCCGTCTTTTTTTTATTTTAGTTGCATGGGCAAACTGGCAAACGAGCCACCTGGCAAACAAGCCACCTGATGGTAAATGGTCGACGGCGCCCATGAACATAAACTAGTTTACCTGGAACTAGCCCAGGCAACTCATTTATGTGTTGCCTATCCTGAGACATAAGATGTTACGTCTCGGTGCCAGTAATTACACTGCCTGTCTTGCCCTTCTCTCCGAAACACAGTAAAGCTGGTTTACAGGAGAAACAAGCAAGATGGTGGTACCCATGCAGCCGGGAGCGCGGCACAGCACTCGCCTCCCACCGGAAAAACCACAACATCTGTTCAACATCAAAAAAACACAACCATCTGTTTCGCAGCCAATCTCAAACATAATAAAATCAAAAACTAACGTCGGTTATGTAATGACCCTTGGATAAGCCGCAATAAAATCCCTAAAATGTAGTCAGTTTACTACTCCATACTACGAAATTTTGTCTACATTTTTGTACTTTCTTATTACGAAAATGCAGACAAATGTGCGAGTTAAAACTAGTTAATTTTTCCAACATTTTCTCAAACCTCACGTACGTAAACGTGGTAAATGGATATTACGTGAATTACGTTATAGTTGTACAATAATGTGGTTTTTCTATCGCAGCACGCAGCGATGGCCGCTTGTTATATAATCTGGTCCAATTACATAAATTGGTCCAACCTAACGTCTCCAGTACATCATTCCCACGTTGAGATTTCTGTGTAGGTGCAAGAAGTGTAAAGTATAGGAAATGCTTAGATTTTCTATTCGTAAAAAGATTTTTCGGTACATTTGACATCCCCACCATGGTTCAAGCCTTGTCGTGGCGGTGGGGTTCAGTAACCTAAGGTGAACCTTGGGCGAAGCCTTGAACCCAGGGAGCTGCTCTTTGTATCCCTCTTATAAGAAGAGGGGACAAAAGAGCAGGAGAGACAAATGGCGAGGATAGGAACCTCACCCCATTGCACTGTTCCTTCTGTTCTGTGGCGCGGGACAACCCCGCTGTGGAGGTGGCGTCGGTTCCTTGGGGACTGACTAGCCGTCTAAGTTTCCTGTTGCTCAACAGATCCGGGCCACCTCACCAAAGACGGCATTGGTGGCACTCGCCGGGTTTTAGTGGGTAGAGCTTCGTCCACCTTACGATCTTTCGGGCACCGCGAGTCCCACATGCCCGCCTGGGGAGTCCCCCCTCCCCCACGGGATGCCTAAGAGCATTTCCCGGCGCAAAAAAAAGAAAAAAATTAAACCATTTGACATAAGTCAGGTCCAGTAATTCAGTATCCAATAACGTTAACGGCAAACGAGCAGATGTTCCACCTGATGGCAAGTGGTCAGCGTCGCATCGTCCAAAAACATAAACGAAACCAGAAACTAGCCCAGACAACTCATTCATGTGTCGCCTATCCTGAGACATAAAATGTTAAGTCTCTGTGCCAGTAATTACACTGCCTGTCCTGCCCTATTATCGTTAACACAGCAAAGATGTTTCGCGGAAGAAATAAGCAGGGTAGTCCCAAGCAGACGGGAGCGCAGCACTAACGCTTTCCTTATACTGACTAGTAAGATCTAAAACCTAGATCTCATAGGTTTTAAACAATCCGAGATGGGCCGTGAACTTCAATATGTCCAATTAATTACAAAGCATATCCTTTGGGGCCACTCGGCCAGGTGGCATTGTCACCCAATAACCGACAATTCGTCTATTGTGTACGTGGACGTCGCACAAGCTACGACTCGACAGAATGGATTATAATTAAGAATCATTTTCAAGGTCAAAAAATATAACAACCACTTCAAGACTATGTTGAAAACCCCACGCAATAACAAGACACAAACATATAATACCATAAATGTCATTATTTATTATAATAATAAACATAATTGACGAAATATCATTTAAAATTAAAAATTGCATCCAAATCGGTTTACCCGTTTACGCGTTAAGGTGCCTGAGACACCCCCACCACGGTTCAAGCCTTGTCGTGCCAGAGGGGCTCAGTAGCCAAAGGCGAACCCAGCACCTTGGGCGAAGCGAATTGAACCGAGGGAGGTACTCTTTGTACCCTTCTTATAAGAAGAGGGGACAAAAGACCTGGGTGGGACAAGGGGTAATAATGGGAACCTCACCCCATTGCACTATCCCCACGTTGGGAGGGGTTATTCTGTCGTGCGGGACAACCCCTCTGTGGAGGTGTCGTCGTTCCCGTAGGGGGCTGGCTAGCCGTTAAGGTGCCCTGTTGCTCAACATTTCCGAGGCACCTCACCAAAGGCGGCACATACTCGCCTGGGGAGTCCCTCTCCCCCGCGTGATGCCTAAGAGCATTTCCCGGCGCAAAAGAAAAAAAATAGGTGCCTCAGATACACCGGTTAAACTTCTCTCTATAACTCTATAACTTCAATGCTTATAACACTGTAGAAGAACACTCTTCATTTGAAACATTCAAATTATATAAAAAAAGTGTGTATGTGTCAGCGCCGACGCACGATTGGAGTTTACTCCTTACGAACAATAATTATTATGATATATATTGAGTAGAAAAAAAGGGTAAATGAACGCATCTGCTAAAATGATAAGAGAAACAAACATATATCTGTTTTTCGGATTATTTATACAACGAATTAGAAAATGTATGGAATACGAACTGCGCTAAAAAAACGGTTCCTCGAAAACTACTACAGAGTACATTGAAAACTACAATCAAGTGGGCGGGGCCAAAAAAGTACAATCAATTTGTCTCTCAGTCTGCTGCGCGTACTGTGACAGTCTAGACGACCGTTGCGTTGACGAAAAAATCGTTTCCCAGAGACAAAAATGCACAAACACAGGAGGTCTGTGTTGTAAAATGGTGTAAGAGATGAAAAGAAGGAAGTAAAAAGCAAACTGGGATAACTTACCACACTTAAGTTAATAATTTCGTATTTTATTCACGCTTGAATAACCTCCATATAAATCTTTGTGGTCAGTATTATGCAATCAGCAGGCAGCTAATTTTATAAACGGAAGTGTTATATTATATTTTACATTGAGTACCAAGTTTTAATATTTTTATTCCTTATCTATGATTTGACGTGACAACGTCTTATAATTCGATGGAGCCGGCTGCACGCACGAAAAAATATGACTCATGCGTTATCTCGCTCTGAGGCGTTCCATTTTCTTATGACGTTGTAACGTTCAACTATCGTCAGTAAGCCGACTTTACAGACAACCGATTTTTTTTATTAATTATTTACTTTTAGTTTCCCGAAAAACGAGATTCGGTGTTTACAATGGATTGCAGCAGTCCGCTTAGAAACAAGAAAAAATGACTGATTACCGACTAACGCTAGTAGAGTGTATTCTATATACATTTTGGAGGTTCTTTGCAGTAGGCTTGCATTGGAACCGGTGGTACATTTAATTGACGTTCAAAAATATGCTTTAATGGTAGAACCATTATATTATATAAAATAACTAGCGGCCCGGTACGTGCTTCGCTACGTATAAAGTGAAATAAAAAAAAATGGACCATCAAATTAATTTATTCAAACAAAAAGATATATTATTAATTGCTAGCTATTTTAAAACTTAGTGTTGTACTTTCAACACTAAAAAAAGTTTCAATATGACCCCAACTGAAAAAGTTTCAATTTGACAGCAAAATCTCCATTAACAAAATGATCCGCCATTTATTGAATTAAAAAAATGTGATAAATGAAGAACCGCTCGACCGATTTTGTGCAAACTTCACATAAACCATCTACTAAATAGTCCCTACAAAGCCTAAACATTTGGTTGGGATTGGTGAGCCCGTTCTTGAGTTATAAAATTACAACGAAAAGTTCAATCTTGAATGTGCTCTAGTTGTTTTATTTTCTTATTTCCACTCATGTTTTAAAAAACCATTGTGAGTTGCGACTATGATAACGTCATACTACTCAAACTACATGAAGACAGTTTTCTATACGGAAATTAATACAATGCCACTTACATAAAAATCAAAATTGTGATTTCATATGCAATTTGGTTAGTAATTTTTTCACATACATTAGTGGTGCATATAGATATAAATAATATATTAAGTGGACGCAGAAGAGAGACAGTCATAGTGATACAGTAAAAATTTACCTAGTCAATATTTTAATAATAGACGAAATAATAAAATATTAGTTTTATTTAAAATCCTACATAATAACGTCACGTCAATTTTAGCTAATGCTGACCAAATGGGGGATACTTATTTGTCTTGCAAATCATTGCAACGGAATAAAGTATCCCCATTTTTTCAGCATTAGCTAAAATTGTTTAAATATCTTATAATATTGCATATATAATGGTCGTGTGATTGACTTTTAGTGCTGTAATATTGCGTTAGATGGCGTTGGCGGCATTATTTAAGATAGGTACGCTGTGTAATGTATTCCATCTCATTCTTTTACACGTTCAATCCTACAGATATATATGTTTGTCTCTTTCTACGTATCGCCTCAACTTTTGTGTTACACTTGATTTTACTCCTCATAAAATTTCCGTACCGGGCCTTATAACTTAAATCGTTTCTTAAGGAGTAAACCCCAATAAACTCCAAAAATCTTCTTGCATACAATTTCACTTTAAAGCAATCGAAATATGTCTAGCCTTAGAATACGATAAAAAATGTAACACAAAACTCGTTTAAAAAGCAATACAAAAAAAACGAGAAAAAAGCATTGGGGTTGTTCTATTGTATTTAATTTACGCCCGAATACTCAAACGAATCTCAAATTTAAGACGTACTTAAACTCGTGTTGTCCCTCTTTTTTTCTTTGAATCTGACACGTCGTAGCATGAGTTTAAGTACGTCTTACGTTTGAGATTCGTTTGAGGATTCCGGCGTTAGACATTTACTTTCATTGAAATAAGATTACGTATTTCCATCATCATCATCATCCCCTATCCGTCCACAGAACATTATTAGGCCTCCCTCAAAGAACGCCAAAACGACCGATCCCTCGCCACTCGCATCCAACACGGACCAGCGACTGTACGGAGATCGTTGCCACCTGGTTCATCAAAAGTCTTTGAAGGTGTGTTAAGTTCACCAACCCGAAGTGGTGGTCAGTATTACAACAACAGTTGTAGTAATGCGTTATTTGAAAATAATGAATAATCAATTATTGAAGAATAACTATCCTGTTGTCAGTAGTCATGATTCATTATTGAAACGATGACGCAATGGTAAGACTAGGCACGCAATAGACAGAATTTGCTTTTATTGTTTAATTTAATTTTTCGAAAATGTTATTGACGCAATTCATATTTTTCAACGTCTATAAATCAACACTCACAGGATAACAGACAGCGGCTTAGAACAACAGTTGTTACAAAATAACACAACAGGATAATTTATTATTGTAAAACAGCCGTTATTGCCATCACCCGCGATTGAATGCGCAAGCGATGCGCTGGTCTAATGCGTCAGTGGTAACTATGGCCCAACACTCTCCTCGCCTGATTTTGAGGAGACTTCTGCCGTTGTCATGCTGTTAAGTTCATCGGTGGAAGGGAAGCGATCTGCATCGTGTGCTTACTTCGTAAAACAGCTTTGCTGTGTTTTTTAGAGAAGGGCAGGACAGGTCGTGTTATACCGGCACTTAGAATTACCACATTACGTATGAGGACACGCATTAAATTTCCTGGGTTCGTTGCGTGATCTTGTTTGTATTCATGGGCGACTCTGACCACTTCGCATCAGGTGGTGCTTTTAACATTTTTTTATAGAAGAGTGGGCAAACGGACAGTCGGTAGGAATGGCCGATAAAAATCGTTTAAAGATATTGAAACGTATATTATATCAATATCTAAATATCCGATATCGGTGCGTTTAAAAACTATATATTTTTTAAAACACTATATTTCTGCATCGTTGCGATACGTCTCGGTTCTATATCTCGCTTGATATTCAAGATTCATAGATATAGGATATCAAACCATATCGCATCGCAATATGGGCTATGCAGATGCGCTAGGCCGACTGATAACTTGTGAGTGAGTGAAATGGCAATAATCGAATATTCGTAGGATTCTTAACATTATTATGAACAAGAGAACTAACGTTATAAGAATATTTTCTTGTGTATTTTGGCAAATTTGTATTAGAAAACCTGGGCAGCCCCGCGTATTCTGGGGGGGGGGGGGCGAATCTGTGCTCAAGACAAAAACTGCCCGGGGTAAACGGAGCAGTCGGCAGAAGTCCCCTACCACTATGACCGTGGATTTCTGTAACATAAGGGGACTTCATAGCAATCTCAACGCTGTTCACTACCACCTCCAGACGGCGAAGCCGGCCCTGCTCTTTTTGACCGAGACTCAGATATCTTCTCCGGCTGATACTTCCTATCTCTCTTGTCCGAGGTACAAATTAGAACACTTTTTTGTACCGCGGGCTGGAGTTTGCGCGTACGTCAGAGAGGATGTCTGCTCTCGTCGCCTTGGCAGTCTTTAAGGTAGGGACCTCTCCATCCTCTGGTTGCGCATAGACAGCGATGACCATCCCCGCGTCTATGCCTGCCTATATAGGTCCCACAGCGGTAATGACGAAACCGATCGACTCATAGAGCACATCCAAATGGCTACAGATTCCGTACTACAACAGATAAGCTGGACATCCATAAGTCGAGTGGGCCTGACGGCATCCCTCCGTTAGTGCTACGTACTTGTGCTCCTGAGTTGGCACCCGTCCTTACGCGTCTTTTTCGGCACTCATACTCATTAGGCGTTGGTACACCCGATCCCTAAGAAAGGGGACCGCTCAGACCCGTCCAACTACAGACCAATAGCCATAACTTCCTTGTTCTCAAAGATTATGGAATCCATAATTAACTGCCAGCTCCGGCGGTATTTGGAGGAGCACCAGAAGATTAGCGATCGCCAATATGGCTTTCAACGGAATCGTTCAGCTGGTGATCTTCTAATATTCCTAACGCATCGATGGGCGGAGGCAGTTGAGAGCAAGGGGGAAGCACTGGCGGTTAGTTTGGACATAGCGAAGGCCTTTGATCGGGTGTGGCATAAAGCACTTCTAGCGAAGCTACCATCATATGGGCTTCCCGAGAAATTATGTAAGTGGATCACCAGTTTTTTAGCAGACAGGAGCATCAAGGTCGTTGTCGACGGTACATGCTCGGACCTCAAGTCTGTTAATGCTGGTGTTCCGCAAGGCTGTGTACTATATCCAACCCTGTTTCTTCTGCATGTCAATGATATGCTGCAAACCAGCGGCATTCATTGTTATGCGGATGACAGCACTGGAGATGCCTTATACACTGGCCGCTCTAATATTTCTCGGGAACAAGTCGATGAGTGTCGGAACAAACTTGTGTCTGAAATCGAGTCTCTGTTGACCAAAGTCTCGGAATGGGGACGACTTAACCTGGTCCAATTTAACCCCAACAAGACACAAGTTTGCGCGTTTACCGCCAAAAAATCACCCTTCGTCGTTCCTCTACGATTTGAAGGCACTCCCCTAACTGCCGCAGCCAGCATTGGGATACTTGGCGTCGACATATCGAGAGATGTGCAGTTTCGTGGTCATTTGGAAGGAAAGGCTAAACTCTAAGAAACTTGGCGTGCTCAATAGGGCGAAGCAGTATTTCATGCCTTCACACCGCCTTCAATTATACAAGGCGCAGATCCGGCCTCACATGGAATACTGCTCTCACCTCTGGGCTGGAGCGCCCCAATATCAGCTCCTTCCATTTGACCGCGTCCAACGCCGGGTGGCTCGAATCTTCGATGATAATGTGATCTCCAATCGGCTTGATCCCTTGGCGCTGCGTAGAGATGTCGGATCGCTCTGCATCTTCTACCGCATCTACCACGGGGAGTGTTCTGAGGAATTGTTCGGATTAATACCTGCGGCAGAATTCCTCCACCGGACATCGCGTAAGAATTCCAAATTTCACCCACATCATCTTGATGTCCGGAAATCCACAACATCTAGATTTTTACGGCATTTCCTGTCTCGCACTACAAATATATGGAATCAGCTGCCACCTATGGTGTTTCCGAACCGATACGACTTAGGGACCTTCAAGAAAAGAGCATACTCACATCTAAAAGGCCGGCAACGCACCTGCTGATCTCCTGGTATAGCGGGTGTCTGTGGATGTCGCTATTCACTTACCATCAGGTGAACCGACTGTCCGTTTGCCCCCTCTTCCATGAAAAAAAAAAAAAAAAAAGATCACAGAAGTTAAACAAATTATATTAAGAATATCAAGCTTTTTCGGTAATTTTGCAATTTTATACTTGACCTTTGTCCTTGAACTCGTAGCTTCGCTCCGGTGATCCTTTTCTCTTATATTTATATATTACTTTTATTTACATATTATTATTGTAATAAATTAATATCTTCCATACAAATACATACCTAAATAAATAAAAATAAATAATATAACAAAAAATATCCCATGTCTTAAGTAGGTACATATGCTCTTGCTCAGAAAACAAACATTTTGCACAACACCCAAAGTACCTACCATTACCATATTCAGACAGATTTAAAAAATAACAAATTGCAACAATATCATATTAATCGATATACAGTTTCAAAACACATCGTTTTATAGGTTCATTGTTACCAAATACGGACCGATACACCAATATATAGTTTCAAAAAATATATAGTTTCAGTATCCGATATCGAATATCAATATATAGTTTCGATTCGATATTGCAAAAACCCGATATTACCCACCACTAACAGTCGGTTCACCTGATGGTAAGTGATAGCGACATCCACTGACACCCGCTACACCAGAGGGTTAGCAGGTGCGTTGCCGGCCTTTGGGAGATTGCTCTTTTCTTGAAGGTCCCTAAGTCGTGACGGTTCGGAAACACCGTAAGTGGCAGCCATTTTGCCTGCTTACGAGTAACTTGTATACCTCTGTGTATTGTCATGATGGATGTATAAAATGAAATTTCTCATCATAATCGTTTCATAGCAAGGTGAAGTTTGTTTTTAAATTGTTTTGTTGACAAAAACAAAGGCTTGTTCGTTTTAATTTGATTTCCTTATTAGATTATTTACTTAACTAAGTTCATACTCCTCTTAATATACAGGAAATAGCGTTGACTCATACGAAGATGCATCATCATCATCATCATTATCGTCCACATTATATATAGCCTGTCATCATGAACGCTTAAAGGTGTTATTTTCAAATGTATATTTTTATTAATTTCCATCGTTGTGACACCTGTCTTTCCGTGATCATGGTTGCTATATACGTTAGAATGTAAAAAAAATTAAACCGCGATAAAGCCCGTGAAAAAGTTTCATTATAATATAATATTGGATTATTAAATATATATCTCTGGCATATTCAAAACTAGCTGTTGCCTGCAGCTTCACCCGCGTTACTTAACTCCTATAAGTCACAGCGTGATATTATATAGCCTATAGCCTTACTCGATAAATGGGCTGTCTAACACTGAAATAATTTTTCAAATCGGAAATCAAATATTAGTATACATTAATTTTAATTTTTCATTTACTTTCTAATCGCATCGCATATTATTTTGTAATAAAATATTAACTTACTATATTATAAAACTTATGTAGACTTAATTTAATCGTATCTATTTCAACGCGATTGTTAGGATATTTGTAGAATTTTAATGTCATAATAGGAACCTTTAATCCAGATAGACCTACGACTATAATATTAATTCCTAAACTATTTTCTACAGTTAGTATATTTATATCCATAATTTCACAACACGTTTATTCGCGCGATCTACTCGATCTACAAACAAACAAGCCATCAATTTTCCGCACTTACGCGATATTTTTTTCTCAAAAACTCAAGGTAGCCAATATTGTTGTTATCATACAGATAGTCTTGGATTCTAAAGTCACTACACGATAAGATGAGTAGTGAACTCCCCGTGACTTCGTTGGTAAAACAGAGCATGATTTCAAAATCTGCGACATTATTTTTGTATATACATAATATTATAAAGCTGAAGAGTTTGTTTGTTTGTTTGAACGCGCTAATCCCAGGAACTACTGGTCCGATTTGAAAAATTCTTTCAGTGTTAAACAGCCCATTTATCGAGGAAGGCTATAGGCTATATAACATCACGCTGTGACATATAGGAGTTGAGTACCGCGGGCGAAGCTGCAGGCAACAGCTAGTTTTATAATAAAAAATGTATGTATTTTTTAAAATTGCATATATTTACACCCATCCTCTAATCCAGTTAAGATCTTTTAAATCTTAACCTTTAAAATTCTTCTTTAAAAATCTTTACATTAAAAAATCTTAACCTTTAAAATTCTTTATTTTAAATCTTAGCAATCTCCAGAACTCCATTAGCCCACCGGCTATCGTATCTTCGGCATATGTGATCGGCCCACTACCACTTTAGCGTGTTTATTCTTCACGTGATGTCGGGTACTTTTGTTCTCTGGATAGTCTAGCGAATGCTATCCGTCAAACCCCGAGCATTGTAGTCCCGCTTGGTGGAGGCCACGTTCGGAAGTCGGAGGTAAATCGATCTCTAACTCATCTAAGGATGAACTTCCCTCGATGAAAGGTTAACGACTCCGTACAGTGGCCATCCTGGTTGATTCGCCACCCTGTTGATCCTTTTTTTGCGCCGGGAAATGCTCTTAGACATCTCGCGATGGAGAGGGAACTCCCCAGGAGGATAGGTGGGACTCGCTACGCCCGAATGATGGTAAGGTGGACGCAGTTCTACCCACTAAAACCCGACGAGTGCGCCATCCTTGTCCCACCTGCTCCTTTGTCCCCTCTTCTTATAAAAGGGGTACATAGAGCAGCCCCTTTGGTTCAATTGGCTTTGCCCAAGCTGCTGGGTTCACCTTAGGCTATTGAGTCCCACCACCACGACAAGGCTTGAATCATGGTGGGACCCTGTCAATCCCCCGCTGGTACCTAGATCGTCTTGGCGTTCATTGTAAGAGGCCTATGTCCAGCAGAGGATGAAAAGGGCTGATAATGATAGTAATCTATACTAAAAATTTATGAGACGTGATAATGGCTGAAGTAGGAACTCGAGTACAAATCACGGAACTGAATTTTTCATAAAATCTTTTCCGTATTTTTGAATACCTATCTTTTATGTTTTCCATCATCATCATCGTCGTTGTCGACTCAAAGAACTCAAAGACTCAAAGAACGCCAAGACAACCGATCCCTCGCCACTCGCATCCAACACGGACCAGCACTATACGGAGATCGACTTCTCACATGGTTAATTGCCGACCAATACTTCGTCTACCCGAACGGCCTCGAACCTTATTGGCCCATCGGCCATTTTCCTGAGTGTGTGACCAGCCCACTGCCACTTCAACGAGTTTAATCTTCGCATGATATCCGTAACTTTAGAAATTGCGCCACATAGTAAAGGATTGTGAAATCACTTATAATTCGTCATCCTACCCACTCCGCTATCCTAGCAATTGGCTTCATAATAAAGGGTATGCTTGTAAAGTTAGAAGGGACAATTCTCAAAAACAGGTGAATGGTGATGAGCCACAACTGGCAACCGAACTTCAACAGTTAAGGAAGTACTGCGAGAAAACAAGCTTCGAGTGCAGTGTCTTCATCACCCTGATCGTGTAAAAGTAGCCACCGTTGAGAGAGCACCTGCTATTTAGAAAAGAGTTACTGACAAAATTGACTACATCCTAAAGCGAGTATCTATCAAAACCTTTTTCAAGCCGCCAAAAAAGGTAGATTAATTTCTACCATCTATCAAGTTCCATATACGTTCTGTGCATATGATTCCCAGACAAGATGCAGAAGTACACAAGCTTGATTATGACTGTGGTATCTCTTACAAACGATGATATAAAATACCGTCGCTATACTATGTCTGCACTCTGTGAACATAGTCTTGACAAAGCTCGCCATATCAGATTTGATAAACCACAAGTCCTCGCAAAAAACACCGATTCCAACCAAGGATGATCCGTGAGGCTATTGAAATTGGTTCTGTCATAAACATAATATAATATACTGTCGTACAGTATATTTTAAGTCTATGGGTTCTGTAAAAATCTTTCACAGACAGTCCACAGATAATAAATGCACATAATGAACTGTCAATTACCGCACTTGTCAAAAACAAACTCCTTCTTCTTTTGTTTTTGACAAACAAAAGGCATTATACGCTCAGATTAATACCTTGTATAGACAAAAAGTATGTCGTATTCCAGAAAAGTACACAAGCTTGATTATGACTGTGGTATCTCTTACAAACGATGATATAAAATACCGTCGCTATACTATGTCTGCACTCTGTGAACATAGTCTTGACAAAGCTCGCCATATCAGATTTGATAAACCACAAGTCCTCGCAAAAAACACCGATTCCAACCAAGGATGATCCGTGAGGCTATTGAAATTGGTTCTGTCATAAACATAATATAATATACTGTCGTACAGTATATTTTAAGTCTATGGGTTCTGTAAAAATCTTTCACAGACAGTCCACAGATAATAAATGCACATAATGAACTGTCAATTACCGCACTTGTCAAAAACAAACTCCTTCTTCTTTTGTTTTTGACAAACAAAAGGCATTATACGCTCAATTTAATACCTTGTATAGACAAAAAGTATGTCGTATTCCAGAAAAGTACACAAGCTTGATTATGACTGTGGTATCTCTTACAAACGATGATATAAAATACCGTCGCTATACTATGTCTGCACTCTGTGAACATAGTCTTGACAAAGCTCGCCATATCAGATTTGATAAACCACAAGTCCTCGCAAAAAACACCGATTCCAACCAAGGATGATCCGTGAGGCTATTGAAATTGGTTCTGTCATAAACATAATATAATATACTGTCGTACAGTATATTTTAAGTCTATGGGTTCTGTAAAAATCTTTCACAGACAGTCCACAGATAATAAATGCACATAATGAACTGTCAATTACCGCACTTGTCAAAAACAAACTCCTTCTTCTTTTGTTTTTGACAAACAAAAGGCATTATACGCTCAGATTAATACCTTGTATAGACAAAAAGTATGTCGTATTCCAGAAAAGTTAATTCTGTTTTATCAAGGGGTAAATATCAGTAGAAACACGTCATGACAATAGTTGATTAGTTTGATAAAACAAACACAAAATTATCTGATAAAGAGATATGAGAACTTGAGGTGGTATTTGACTACGTGAGGCCATCTGATGAGAGAAACTATGACAATGTACCACCACGAATAGATAAATTTGAAAGCCTTATCTTTGAAGATTACATTCTAGATGAAGTCGTTTGTAAAAATTGATAAATCTGCACGCAGTTCAGCACAGCATTGTACTGAAAATGTTGATAATAATATTGACAAACATTTTGCAACTCCGTAAATAATCTTAACTAGCTTCTATAATACCCGAATCAACGAAGTGCTATTAGGCTGGTTGTCAAATTACGGGCAATATTATTCAACCATAACTTTATATTTAAGATAAATCATCTTATTTAAATTACGAATGCATTCCACCAAAAATATAATATTCATTTAGAAACCCAATAAGGTATCTAAAATATAACTGAAAATTTAGGACATTATAAATACTAGTTAGATAGGTACAACTATTTGGGAACTTGAATTGAAAACGTAGCTTAATCAAAAACTTACCACAAGTGAGCTAATTCCAAATAAGTTCGTCGCTGTTGATATGTGAACTACACAAACCGTTCAAAAGATAAAACCTATAGAGAAGCGTAGTTTCTTCTTGAAAACTTTCATTTTCCTTTTTACAAAAGGATCCACTGTGACAGTCCTATTAAAATGTTCGTGCGATACAAAATTACGTGTCCATCGCACAACTTCATTCACCTGTACCGAGAAATAAGAATTACAAAAAACCAAATCCAATTTAAGGATGTCTCTACTTTCGCGTATTGCGTGTATCCGCAAATTAAATTTTGTAGTTCGAGTGTAACCCACGCGGTCTCGGGGCCCGACTGAATGTACGATCCTTTTCGTCGTCAAATATTCTGCTTAATAATTTAAGACCGGTGTATACAATATACGACTCTATATGAAGATCTCTGGTATCACTTAACATATGCGACTGGATCTATATAGAGTTGTTATAACATTAAAATATTAATTTTACCTATTATTTTGATCACCATGGTCGGTATAATTTGTGCTATTATTTATACACTCTTATCATTATCTTATGACAACCCTTGCCCAGCAGTGGGACAGCATAGGCTAGCAAAAAAAATCTCCTCCTCGAAATGGTGTTGGACCATAGTTCACCGATGCGCTGGCCCAAAACGGCTTGGTGAACTTCACACACCTTCAAAGACTTTTTAATCTCATCATGCATGCAGGTTTCCTCACGATGTTTTCTTCACCGGTGAGCAAGCGATAGTCTCATATTCAGGTGCACATAGAAATTTAGAAAAAACCCATTTCAATGCATATACATACGTCAAAATATATTGTGCTCAAGATTTAGTAATATTATTATGATTCAATACATCCTAAAGTTTGGATACCATACGTGCAGCCAGTTGTAGTTTTTTGAAATTGTGTATCTAATCATCAATTTATTGTCATTTAGTAATATTAATTAATATGTAAAACGTAAACCATAAAGCGCACAATAAAACCAGTTGCTATGCTTTACAGTGAAGCTCAGTTCTTCACCACTCGTTCCGATCGCTTCTTAGGCTCCTTCTTAGGCTTCCGAGGCTATACATAAACTAAGAAAAGACCACGAATATATTATTCTAACGTCTACAAATACCTTCACATAGGTACGGATTAGTATATAAACCAAGAGTTTTGTATATATAAGTCGTTGTTCATATGCTACTTATTATAATTGTGATTATAAAAAGTCACCTAGATTTTATATTATGCTTTCTCCTATCTTCCACCGATTCGTCCGGAATTGACAGTCTCCCATTCTTCTTCCACCAAATACGCTTACAAGTATGATAGAGCCTAATCTTGTGTTCTTGACATTCAGGTGACTGTTACGGCCAATTACAACCTGTCACTATGAGATAGGCCTGTTATCAAGAATATGATAAAATCGTCACTCTATGACGCCTTGATATTTTTCTCATATTAAGCGTTGTCATCTGTCTGCTTACAACTGATAATGCGATATTTCGGTCATGTGGAGCATAGAGACAATCTAAAAGAGACTAATGGTGACGGGGAAGATTGAGGGCAGAAAACCTCGTGGCCAAAATCCTACATGATGGTCAGATCAGATATCTGAACAACTTGGATTGACGGTCAGTGCTACAGTCGGAGTGGAAATAATCGCGACAGCTGACAGGCAAGATGAAGAAGAGTCACGATCCTCAGCAATGAGGGAACGATCAAGAAGAAGAAGAAGAAGAAGCGTTGTCATCATTACGAAGATACGTCCAAGTCTTATATCCTTTTAGTAAAAAAAAAAATCATCTTGATATACATATAAAAATGTAATTAATGATATTATTTAGGTGAATCCGGTGTCAGAGAAGTAGTTGTGCCTAATAAAGAAGAAAATAACAGGCGGTGTAAGTACTAGCGCCGAAACTTACTTTGCGTCGCAGAACAAGCAAGATTTAGCTTCTTTTGTTTTACTTAAGCAAACGGGCAGACAAGCAGAAAGCCACCTTATAGTAAGTCATCATCGTCGTCTGTACAACTTTACCTAAAAGTAGCCCAAGCAAGTAATTCATGTGTTGCCCATCTTGATACCTGAAATAATAAGTCGCTGTACTAGTAATAATAATTATACCGCCATTCCTGCCCTTCTCTCCGAAAGACAGCGAATCTGTTTCACGGGAACGTGGTGGTACCCGTGCAGACGGAAGCGCGTCTCCCATCCCATCCCATTACAATCCTTGGACAAGTCCCGAGTAAACTCATGTTCATATGCGCAATGACCACTAGGTATCTCGCCTGCTAATTGACCTCTCTAATAAACATAAAAAATCTTAAAAAGAACTAAATGTTTTATCATCTCTTGCAAATATCATCTAACATCTTATACGCGTGTATCAATGTGCACTTAGCACGCCTACATCTTGGCCTTTGTTCTATAATCATTATAGCACAAATTCGTTCAGTCAGCATTTCATACAATATATTTGCTCAAGATCGGATATCGCGCAGGGGAATATAGCTTATATTGCCTTCACATTAATAATAGAATGCTATGAAAGTGATTTTACTTAGCCCGATTAATTATTAATGTCTGGCCAAAGTACTAAGGGTCGGACACAATGAGATCAATTGATATTAAATCTACTAAAAATATCAAAAGTTTATACTTAATAAACCAATGCTATAACAAAAAAACTGAATTGAAAATTTTACATTCCCAACGTTTCGCTTACAGGATTCGTATAAGGACAAGGAGAGAGGGGCTCATAGGTGTCTTATAGATTGAGTTAATAATCAACAAGACTGATGAAAAAGTGGGTCATCACTTAAGGGTGAACGTTGCTTCTATCCGCAGTGGGAGCAATGTAACCTGGACTGAATAATCCTCGTACAATCTAGTAATAGGCCAATGACCTTATCCTTACGAAGAAACCATAAGCATGTACGAGTCGTACATTAGCGCTTGTTTAGTATAACCGCTGACCGTACACTTTATAACAGTATATAATTTTTTAAACGTAACTATACTGACAATAAACATTTTGAACGGTTCACTTGCAGTCATTCCTTAAGTTCCGACATATTTTGGGCTCAAGAACATCTTATAACATAAACATCTCTGTAGGGAACAACCCCTACATTTTGGTCCTTCGAGCCGGATTAAGCCCAAAATATATCAGAACTTAAGGAATGCCAATAAACATCTTGAACACTTTTCGGTTGAACCTTAAGTCCTGATATATTTTGGGCTTAAAACGTCTTATAACATCAACAACTCTGTAGGGAACCTCGCCTACAAGATTTTTTATCCATTTTCTTTGCATTTATTAACTTTATGGTATTTTCGTCCATCTTCTGTGTTAAGAAATCATTCAAAAGCACAAGATTTGTAACAGTAGATCTACCTGATAAAAAACCATGTTGTTGTGGACTGAAATCCTTGCTTAGTGATTTATATAAAGATTTCTCTCAGGTGGTACTCAGGGCAACTCATCTATGCTTTGGCTATCCTGTGACGTAAAGTTATAAGTGGTCATAATTATAGCCAATAACAGTCAATAATTAACAACCTAATGAACCTTTTCCATGCAACTAAACAGCTTCACGAAAAAATAGTAGGAAGAAAAAAGTACTTTCCTCTCCTTTTCATTCCTCCTCGTCTTGACTACATAATATGGTAGAAGTACTGTGATGACACCACCAGCGACGAAGTTCAAATACTTAAAGCTCTACCTCAAACAAATAAGTCCCAGTACAGTGCTGCCCTTATGCCCTTTAGGTTACAACCATTTATACATTACAGTGACCATCAAAGTGGTACTCACGTGATATCAACGTGATCTAATAACCTCCGTCAATAGCTCATCGATTTAGGTCACATTTGATACTGATTGAATTTTTTATATACGCTGAAATTGATGATGCATTCATTAGCTGCCCCCACGGTGTCATCTGCCCAAATAAAAACTTTCTTATGTTTAGAAACCTTCCTTAATGATTGGAATATCAAACGCAAGTATTATAATTGGATGCGCGGTGGTGGACTCGGTCCAGCACACCCTCGATGTGTGCCCTAGATGGGTGGCGCTACGTCGCGATCTAACATCAGTCATCGGAGGGGACTTGTCTGTGCCGATTGTCATCACCGCGATGCTCTGTGACGACGAATCCCGGATGGCAATGATCTCCTTCTGCGAGGCAGAAAAGAGGACGACGAGCGGATGAGGGAGGAGGCCGCCGACGTAAAGTATAAAATTTGCATACTCTACATCATACGCTTTTGCACCTGAGCTACGAGAGTATTCGTATAAGTCTATTCTAAGTAGTATTTTGAAACCATCACATAAAATAGTAAAAAAGCTAAAAATGTAACTTTAAAAAATAAGTTTACGTTGAGAAGGCAGGTAAAGCTACGAGCCCCACCATGGTTCAAACCTTGTCGTGGCGGTGGGGCTCAGTAGCCTAGGGTCAGCCCAGCACCTTGGGCGAAGCTAATTGAGCCGAGGGGGCTCTTTGTACCCCTCTTATAAGAAGAGGGGACAAAAGAGCAGGGGCAAGGGGCGAGGACGGGAACCTCACCCCATTATACTGCCCCAACGTTGGGAGGGGTTGTTATGTAGTGCGGGACAACCCCTCGGTGGAATTGGCGTCGGACCCTTGGGGAACTGACTAGCCCTTGAGGTGCCCTGTTTGCTCATTAGATCCGGGGCACCTCACCATAGGCGGCATTGGTGGCACTCGTCGGATTTTAGTGGGTAGAGCTGCGTCCACTTACCAGCTTTTGGGCGCAGCGAGTCCCACATACCCGCGTGGGGAGACCCACTCCCCCGTGGGATGCCTCAGAGCATTTCCCGGCGTTAAAGAGAACAAAAAAAAAGATAAAACTACGAGACTCATCAATTCTTGTCTGTTCCAAGTCTAGAGTGAACCATTTATATTATTTTTTACCTGCTAAAAACAATTTCGCTAGGTATAAAAGTAAATATTTTTGGCAAAAGCAGTCAGTTTAAACAAAACTGAAACGTAAAACGATAAAGTAGGTACTAAGTGTTCTGAATGATGTCACCAGCACGATGGGAGAAATCCGCATGTGCCGCGCTCCCGTCTACTTAGGTATCACCACCCTGCCTATTTCATCCATAAGACCGCTTTGCTGTGTTCCACGCGTCTTGGTGCGAAAAATTATATTATTTACGTAAAATATATCATAACGTGAGCGACAATGGTCTAGTGGGTATGCCTCTTGAGTGAGAGCCGAAGGTCCGGTTTCGATCCTGACCCCCCTGTGATGCCTAGAAATGGGATTGTCTAAATTTCTATGTGCACCTGAACATGAGACCATCGCTTATTCACCGGTGAAGGAAACATCGTGTGGAAACCTGCATGCCCGATAAGATTAAGGCTTTGAAGGTGTGTGAAGTTTACCAACCGGCATTGGACCAGCGCATCGGTGAACTAAGGCCCAAAACCCTCCTCGACTGATTTCGAGGAGGAGACCCGTGCCCAGCAGTGGGACATATAAGGATTGATATTATTATATGTATTACATCATAAAGTTGACCATGAACACCCGACAAATGTTAAACTATTAGAATTAATAATTGCTTCAAATCTGTAACGAGTAATGAAATAAAATTATGAATAGTATACATGAATGAAAGTGTCATGCTGTATTCTGTCACGGAATTTGCGTCGATTTTACTCCACTTCGCCTTGGGAATAAGGCTTTTGCTACGAGGCTTGTGTCGAAGCGTGACAATTGATGTTTTACACCCAAACCTATTATTTTGGCATACTATAAAATTGCTGCATAGTACTAGCTAAAACAAATCAACCGTAAATTCCACGATCGGGCGGTAAAATAAAACTACCCACACAACCGGACGAGGTCCTTTTGTTTTAAACTGTTGCACATCGATGTCTTACAATAGAACCACTTCTTTTGTATATACGGAATAATTTATACGCGAGGAGAAAAGATAGAAGAGGTAGGTACATCAAAGACATTTTACCTCATCAGACTTTTAGGTCTCATTACAAGGTTTTTCTTAACCGGTGTGCTCACATATTTATTCTCTTTTTTTTTATAATTAGCCGACTTCAAAAAGGAGGAGGTTCTCAATTCGTCTTTTCTTATTGCCTTAAATCTCTTAATCTCATTTTTTTATGATTCTTTAGCGCTAGGCACTTACTCGTACGGCTAAATTTAACTTACGGCTTTATAAAATATAAGTATAAATTAATTTAAGCGCATTTATACAATACTACTTTTAGTTCTACCAAATAAAAATAAATTGATAGTAAAAAACTTTTTAAAACAAGCTTTTATTTAATTGCTCGAAAAAGAAGAAAATAAATTGTAAATATAATCAAACCAATTATATATTACACAATTTATTAAATTATACAATTGTTTGTTTGATATAACTGGAAGTAGTATTGTATATATATTTTTAAATGTTACGTGTAGGTATTCGAAATAACTCAGTAAATCCTTATAGTCTTAACTTATAGTGTATCTAAATAGTTGTAGTACGTCCATATTTTTTTCTGAGAAATATCACCAGTCACTATTTCTGTCCGGATGTTCACCAATACACATACAGAGAGCAACACAACATAAAAGTTTGTTCGTAGGTTTATTTGTTTATCTATATTTATTCATATATATAATAAAGCAGAGTTTAGTTTAGCTTGAACGGTCTAATCTCCGGAACTATCGAAATATATTTTATAGACTATTTTTTTAAATTTTGAGACAGGAAACGACTAGTCAAGACTCATGAATAAATCTGTTAAGGATTCTTATCTAAGCTGGTTTTGATGAAATTTAGCACATATACGAGAAACTCATCCACACTTACGCCCACCCAGAGACTTAAAAATTGCCAGTAATAACATTGTATACTTGTCCTAATCGAAACACAGCAAATCTGTTTCAATAAAAAAATATAGTGGCGCCCATGCAGACGATCGCACCACAAAATAAATCATACGAAGCATCCCTCCTCGACACCAGACTACAATTTAACACCCACTGTTGAACATGAACTTTAATAAACGCCAAAACTGAATACATCAAGCAACCGATACAGACAACAGAACCAAATGAACCAAACTCCTGTCAAACAGCCAGGGGAATCACATCTTTACATCGACAAGCATAAAATAAGTTTTACGTTAACTCAAATGAAACAGAATTTCGCTCATAAACAAAATTAATCACTTAAATAGCATGTAGTTTGCTCAACATACTGCATCAACAAGGAGTTTGTGAAGCTCTGAAAATGATATTTACAAACTTCAGCAATGGCGGAATACTGTTAGCGGGGAACGACGCATACTGGTGTAGATTTATTTTCATCTATATTCCTTTCTTATTTTTTTATCGATGGCAAACGGATAATCGGCCGCGCGGGCGCTCTGTGACCCCGCAGTCTTGTCGCCGTGGAAATGCTTTGGGCGTTCACCCGGGGATGAGTCACCGGGGATATGTGGGACTTCCAGCGCTCCCCAATACCCCCGCGCCAGTACCTATACCAACCTAAAACCACTGCGATGTGCCTTCACCCGCTTAAAGGAGACTGGAGAGTTTCACGGATCTTACTAACACAGGATACCTCCGTGACCGGCCGTTTCCCTCAAAAGGGCTAACCGGACTTCCTCCTACTATGGGGCAATTCCGGCAACCTGAAGCACCCCCCGACGCCGAAACTACCTATTCTAACGGGGCAAGTATACAACCGTACCTCAACAGGAGGTGCGCATATCGCCTTCTCCGCACTTTGTTCGTCCTACGTCGACGGAGTGGGACGGGCGTAGCGTCGTCCTCTTTGTCCAGCTCCGCGGCCAGCTCGGCAGAAGAATTAACCTAACCAGGTCGTCAAAATAAATAAAATGATCAGAGACATAAAATGTAATAATATATTTGACAACTTCTGTGGCTCAATGGTAAGCGCGTTGATGCTCAAGCCGGAGTTAACGAGTTCGAATCCCGCCGGGGAACAAAAGAAATATTTCTATGTTCCTGGGTCATGGATGTGTATCATCATCATCATCATCATCATCATCATCACCATCAGCCTCTTTCCGTCCACTGCTGAACAAAGGCCTCCCTCAATGAATGCCAAGACGGCCGATCCCTTGCTATTATATTATATTATTTTATTTCTTGGTTGTGTATTATATAATAAAAATCTTAAATATATGTATCTAGTATAAAAGTATTAAATATATTTCCGTTGTCTGGTACCCGTAACACAAGTTCTTGGAGAACTTACCACGGGACAAGATTGACGTGGTGTAAATGAGATATTATTATTATATATTTAAAAAAAACAATACAAAAACACCTATCGCTACAGTAACAGCGCACGTGTTACACAGTAAAATGATAACTCACCTTTTTACAAAATTACAGAGAAGATTAAAAGAAAATGTCATACTTTCCTTAGAACCATAAAATTAAATTATTTACATATAATTAATAAACATTGCATAATTTTCAGCCGACTATTAAGAGAACGAAACGTGTTATGTTGTAAGATATGATATCTTATCATATTAACATCTCGACTGTGCTCCTAGTGGTATTATTGTTACGCTGTCATTGCTCAAAGTTTTGAATATTTAAAAGAAAATCCTAAAGATTCACACGGACTGAAAACAAATAAAATTGGGCGTCTGGACGAACACGTCAAAGCGCACAGGATATAATTATATGTTTTCTTTCTCCAGGAGCTTACCCCTACGTGTAGATTTCCAGAAAGCGAAGGAAGGAGCGCAAAGAAAATTCATCCAGGCGAGTAATATTAATAAACCGCAATAAAATCCGCAATAAGTAGTTTCATTATTATATTCAAGCTACCACTATACAAAATTTCATTTAAATCGGTCCAGCCGCTTCGGAGATTAGCCACTACAAACAGACAAACAGAGAAACAATAAATTTGAAAAAAATCTAAATTAGTTCTATTTCATTTCTCGGTTTTTAGCATTTTTTTTTCATTGTACAGGAATTCGACCTCTACAGTTTTATTATATTATGTATAGATGCCGTAGACATAAGTATAAGTCTATTTAAAACGTACATAAGACCTTAGACCCCAGTTTTATAATAAGGCAGACTCAACTTAGAAGGATTCGGTGGGGTTGAACATTCAACAATATGAATTGTATTCTCACGCCCAATACCACAAACTTAGAAGTAGAAAATATAAAGCTACACATGAGGTAGGTACATAAAGGTAAATAAACTCAACTTACAACAACTTATAATGTCACAGTACACAGTACTTAGTTAGATACTAAGTACAAACAAACGACACAAAAGCCACAAATTCCAAAATTAATGTAAAATGAAAATAAAAAAAAGTTGCATAGCATTGTTAAGTTGTATGCTAAGGCCTCGTCAAAAATTAAAAATAAAAAACTCACATCAGTTGCAGGCGGGAACTATCAACACTTTCTCTATTATAAAATAAATATAGCACACAATATAAAAATCATAATAGTCTCTTTTTAAATTATTTGTATATTATAACAAAACATTACATAATTTACTGGTACCGGTAAGTTTAGTGTAGAGCCATAATAGAGTATACCAATTTCGTATCTTATCTTATTTATATCGACATCTCGACTGTTATGCTAATGACATTGAAATAAAGTTCCTCTTTCTATCTTTATAATATGTGAATACAAGTAAATTGTCTGTTTGTAACAAAATAACTTTTCCCAATTTAATTTAGTTGGTAGGTATAAGTATCGTGCAAAAAATATGGAACATCTACGGTATTTCCGAACCGATACGATTTAGGGACCTTCAAGAAAAGAGCATACTCATATCTGAAAGGCCGGCAACGCAACTTTTTTTTTTGTTTAACGCCGGGAAATCCTCTGAGTCTCCCCAGGCGAGTATTTGGGACACGCTGCGCCCGAAAGCTGGTAAGTGGACGCAGCTCTACCCTCTAAAACCCAGCGAGTGCCACCAATGCCGCCTTTGGTGAGGTGCCCCGGAACTAATAAACAAACAGGGCACCTCGACGGTTAGTCAGTTCCGCAAGGGACCGACGCCACCTCCACAGAGGGGTTGTCCCGCACCAAATAACAACCCCTCCCAACGTCGGGACAGTATAATGGGGTGAGTTCCCATCCTCGCCCCTTGCCACCTGCTCTTTTGTCCCCCCTTATTATAGAGGGGTACAAAGAGCCCCCTCGGCTCAATTAGCTTCGCCCAAGGTGCTGGGCTCACCCTAGGCTTCTGAGCCCCACCGCCACGTCAAGGCCCGAACCATGGTGGGGCAACCTGTCCTTGTCCTGCTACCTCTCCTTAGACCTTTTAATAATATCAACCCTTATATGCCGCACTGGAGGGCACGGGTCGCCTCCTCGAAATCAGGCGAGGAGGGTTTTGGGCCTTAGTTCACCGATACGCTGGCCCAATGTGGGTTGGTGAACTTCACACCTTCAAAGACTTTTAATCTCATCAGGCGCAGGTTTCCTCACGATGTTTTCCTTCATCGGTAAGAAGCGATGGTCTCATGTTCATGTCAATTTAGAAAAACCCATTTCTAGGCACAACAGTGGTCAAGATCGAACCCGGAATCTCTCACTCAAGAGGCCGAGCCCATACCCACTAGATCAAAGATGCCTACACGCGGTCTTAAAAAATGACAACTTTTAAAAATTTCGAAGCAAACTTTTGTTACTACCTGTACAAAACATTTAAATGAAGTATTTTAAACATAACATAGATGATAAGATATGATTAAACAAGTACCTAGGTTTATATACTTATAAAAAAGATAAACTAAGGTACAAGTGTTTATGGGAAAAGTGGTGGGATTTCCATGAAGAAAATGCGCATTATTAATATAAATATATGTACGGTTTCCATAGGAACACCAAAACGGTAGATTTAATGATATTCCCAATTTCGTAATAACTTAATAAGTATTAGCCGCATATAAGTAGTTGAGGTATACATTTAAAGGTTATTTTTTTTGTAGCTACAATATTAAAAGATTATGATTCTAAATATAATACCATATCAGATATTTAATAAAATATAAATTACCGACATCGCTATCTTTTTTCGGTACCGCAATATCATATTACGACTTTATTCGTCGTAATATCGAAATTAAATTCTTAACGTAAAAAATTGTTGCGGATTTATTAGTTGTGTTTTACATGCATGCGCGATTCAGTAAGATCACATTACGGGTTTATTCTCGGTACATTTGAAGTGACCACTTTTTGTATTTGCATATTACCTTCTTATTCTGGTAAATAACATTAGCTGTAAAATACTAATTTATTCTTCCCATTGTAGCAAATATTCCCCTACGAACATGAAAAGCAAAATTAATCGAGACATCGATGTAAATAATCATCATTATCAGCCTTTATCCGACCGCTGCTGAACATGGGCCCCCTTCAATAAACGCTAAGGCGGTCGATTCCTCAGACATTCGCCAGAGAACTAACGTTACCGAATACCAATATCACCCGAAGAATAAGCACGTTGTAATGGTAGTGTGCTGGTCACACTTTCAGAAGAACAATCTGAATATCAATATGAGAGCAATATTTCATGTGTGGCCGGATCTGCGCCTTGTATAATTTTGGCAGAGGAAAGATATGAAATACTGCTTCGCCCTACTGAGCACATCGAGTTTCTTAGAGGCAAATTCAGCCTTTCCTTCCAAATGGGCACGAAATTGCACATTGCTCTACATGTCGACTCCAAGTATTCCAATACTGGCTGAGGTGATTAGGAAAGTGCCTTCAAATGGGAGGGTAACGACGAAGGGTGTTTCTTTAACGGTAAATGCACAATCTTATGTCTTTTTGGGGTTAAATTGGACTAGATTATTTAAGTCACCCCCATTCTGAGACTTTGGCTAACAGAGACTCGATTTCAGACACTAGTTTGTTCCGACACTCGTTGACTTGTTCCCGAGAGATATTAGAATGGCCTATGTATCTTCGGTGCTGTCGTATGAAGTGCATGTAGAAAAAACAAGGTAGGTAAACACATGTACCGTTGACAACGACTTTGATGTTCATACCTGCTAAAAAACTGGTGATCCATTTACATAATTTCTTGAAAAGGCCATAGAACGGTAGATTTGTTGTAAGTGCTTTACGCCGTGCCTAATCAAAAGCTTTCGCTATGTTTAAACTAACCGCCATCGCTTCCCCTTGCTCTCAACTGCCTCCACCCATCGCTGTATTAAGAATATTAGAAGATCACCGGCTGGGCGATTCCGTTGAAAGCCATATTGGTGATCGCTAATCTGCTAGTGTTCCTCTGAATACCGCTGCTGGCGAAACTGGCAGTTAACATTGCATTTCATAATCTTTGAGAACAAGGCAGTTAAATCTATTGGTCTATGGTTGAACGGGTCTGAGTGTCCATATCCAAGACTGCCAAGACGACGAAAGCAGACATCTTCTCTGACGTACGCGCAAACTCCAGCCCGCGGTACAAAAAGTGTTCTTATTTGAAACCTGTATAGAAGATATAAGAATTATCTGCTGGATAGGATATCTGTGTCTCAGACAAAAAGGGCAAGGTCGACTTCGCCGTCTGGAGGCAGTAGTGTACGGCGTTTAGATTTGTATAAAGTCCCCCAATGTTACATAAATCCACGGTCATAGTGATAGAGAACTTCTGCCGATTGCTCCTTTTACCTCGGACAGTTAATGTATTGAGCACATTTTGTTATCATCCCGCCCCCTCCAAAATACGGGGGGCTGCCCAGGCTTTCAGTCTCAGGTACAGGTCCAGTCTGTCTGTGAGTGAGTCCAGAAGTCTGAGAGTGATTCTCCGGTGCTTGCGACCGGTATTCTCCTAGGGCAGTCTATGCGTAGTTGTGTGTCCGCTTCGATAAAAATATTGTTTGCTTCCTTAATAGGTTATTACTGAAACAATATTTTACGAACAAAACGCTATAATATTATTTTACTGTTTGAGTGAGCTGTTCAATATTTTGTAATGTAGTATTACTGTAAATTCGACCAACACATTTCACCAGAATAAAGTCGTAATGGAGGTTGCTGTTTTGGTACACATAGAATGTATCAGTAAGGGCAGATTGCTGATTTTGTCCTTAATTTTTTTTCCGTAGAATTAAGCAATATTTTCTTGTAACTTCTTTAATACTGCAACGAAAAATATGAAATAAATTACAGAGATGTATTATGGCTCGTAGAATACGTTTATGCAATAACATTAAAAAAATCGTAATCTGGCTTTGCGACTTTATTCGCCGGGGGGTGCGATAATGTCATAACAAAACGCAAGCGTAGGTACAATGAGCGTAACGCTCATTATACGCTTGCGGCCCAAAAATTAGTGCCAGCTCTCCTACTATCGCTCATTGTACGCATGCGGCCCAAAAATTGGTACCAGCTCTCCTACTATAACGGGACAATGACGCGTCATTTTGTGCAAGCAGCCGGCGTTCATCGATTTATTACAGGTTGTCACGTCAAAATAATAAAGAACAGAAAACCCGGAACCGAAACCCGATACTACAGAGGAACTTTAGAAATGCTTAACATATTACATACACATCCAAGACTCGGTGCAGATATTAATATAATATACATCATACCAATTAATCATCTCCGTACCTACTCGATTCAAAGTCGAGACTGTCACGTGTAGTTGTTCACTGTTCAGTCACTTGACACCACACATTCTGGCCATCACTTCAAAAAGTGCCTTTTTGGCACTACACATCTTTTTTTTTTTTTTTGTTCTGCAGCGGAAATTTGCAGACCAAACCATAACTAGGACCGGGGTGAGTTTTAAACCTAGCCGTGTGTGGGGTTCGCACTTGGAGATGCGTTACCCACTAAAACCGCTGCAAGTGCCCTCAGCCGCCTTTTATGAGAGTCCCGGATCATGCAGGCAACGCAGGACCCTCGGCGACAGGCTGGCCCCGGCGAAAAGGCCAGTCTCCTCCTCTAAAGGGGGACTGCTCGGCTGTTCGTTTGATTCGATACTTTTAGCAGTCCCCGACGACGTCGTGTCTAGCTGGACCCAGTTAAAACCCCATCCTGGGCCCGACACGAGCACAGGGGCGTTACTGGAGGCGCATTAGGTAGCGCCTCCTACGCACCCCCGTTCGTCGCCCGCGGTGGGAGGCCTCGTCGGCGGCCTCCTCTCTCACCCGCTCATCGGCCTCCTTCTGGGACATTACTGCCTCGCAGAAGGAGACCATCGCCGTCCAGGACTCGTCGTCGCCGAGCATCGCGGGGATGACACTCGGCAGAGACAAGTCCCCTCCGATGACCGATGTCAGATCATGACGCAGCGCCGCCCATCTCGGGCACACCTCGAGGGTGTGCTGGGCCGAGTCCACCGCCGCGCCACAATCGTGACACACAGTTACCGGCTCCCTTTGGGCCGTCCTGCACAGATACTCACCGAAGCACCCATGCCCGGTGAGCACCTGTGTTAAACGGAAGGTGAGGGGTTTGCGTTTACGTCGCATCCACCGCTCAAGGACCGGGCGCAGGGCAACCGTTAAGCCTTTGCCATACGGCTGCCGCGCCAAGTCCTCCCCCCACCTTCGCATTAGTGCCTCCTGCCCTAGTCGGCGGACCCGTAGGATCCTGTCCGGCGTCACGTCCTCTCCGAGGGACCTCCTATCCGAGACATAGGAGTATACCTCGGCGAGAACTTTCGCCACGAGTTCCCACGGGGGGTCGCCGGCTAAGGCAGTAGCTGCAGCCCATGATATCGTACGATACCCCCGGACCACTCTTACCGCGATCACCCGCTGCGCCGAGCGCAGCTGGGCCCTACTCCGCGCGGTAAGGCGATCCGTCCAAATCGGAGCACCGTACGTCGCCATACTCCGGCAGACACCGGAGTATAGCTGCCTGCAGGCGGCGCTGGGTCCTCCGAGGTTCGGGAGGAGTCTGCCCGGCGCACTCGCCGCCTTCACGACCTTCGGACCCAATTGTTCGAAATGTGGGCCGATCGTAGTAGTAGTGTAGGTCCATCCACCGTCAAGGATGAGCCCCAGATATTTAATGTGAGGGCTCATCCTGACCCTCACCCCTCCGATCTGGAGGGCAGCCCCCGGTGGGGGTCCTTTCCTCCCGGTCCCGCGGAAGAGGAGGGCTTCGGTCTTGTCGACTCTGACCCGAAGCCCTAACCTCTCAATGCGGCCGATCACGAGGTCGAGCCCGACCTCGGCCAGCCGCGACGCCTCCTTATAGTCTCGTCCCCGGGCGTAGACGAAGGTGTCATCAACGTAACAGATGACACCCATCCCGGGGAGGAGACGACCTCGCAGGACCCAGTCGTACCCGATGTCCCACAGGATCGGACCAAGTACCGAACCCTGCGGGACACCGCAGCCGACTCGCCACCACTCTACGGACCCACACCGGTTCTCGCAGGCTACCCTCCTGTCGGAGAGGTACGCCTCCAACAGCCTCCTGAGATAGGGAGGCACACCAAAGTAGTTCAGTGCCTCCCGTATCACACTGTGCGGGAGGCTGTTGAAGGCGTTCGCGATGTCCAGGGACACCGCGACCACCACCTCCCCTCTGCGTTCCGCCTCACTTGGCACTACACATCTTGTCTTTACGTTCCTGTTCTTTTTAGGGAATGATTCAAAATAACACAACGGAACCCTTATAGGATCACCCCATTGTCCGTCCGTCTGTCTGTCTGTCTGTCTGTCTGTCTGTCTGTCTGTCTGTCTGTCTGTCAGTCTGTCAAACCAAAGCCTATTGCTTCCCATTGAATCTTGTTTGGTATAGCTAGGTGTCACAACTTATGTAAAGAAAACCGTCTGAACCGTAACTTTGTTAAAAAAAACTAGTTTTTGGGAACCCTCAGCGTGCAATTCAAACGGTCTTAAAAAAGCGCGAATCTGAGTCAGACTCACGCTTATCTGTGTATTTTATATCGGTAATTAGAAGAGAAGTAAAACGTCTGTTCGAAAAGCCAAAGTAGCTACCCGATTAAAATTGCTCCTAAACATTTTCAAAACGGACCGCACTTTCATTTGTATTAGAGAGACTCTTCCAAAGTGTTAGATAAAGATGTTGGTTTCCTAGGAGTGGTGTCATTAAATGGCAATCATATAAAACTCAGCTCAGGAGAAAATGACATAGGTAGGTAATCTAATCAGCCGAAATCATCTTTTTTTATAGAAGCGGGGCGGCAAACACAGTTGGTTCATCTAATGGTAAGTCCATAAACACCAGAGGATTAGAAAGTGTGTCGCCGGCCTTTCAAATATGGTGGTATGGGTTTCTAAAAGGTCCATGCTTGCATATTCTAAACACCTTAGCCTCTATTTTGCTGAAAACGTTTCAAAATTGATACGAAGGCACCTATTCCCGAAGGCATATGTCCGTATATGAATTATGTGTTCGCGTGTCGCAATCCATCATGTTTATTGATTCTGTGGATTAACGGTGATGGATCATAATAATTTTAAGGTACATATTACATAATATAATATGTGAAGAGCTTTCATCGTTAGCCCTTTACTGTCCACTGGACATGAAATTCCGTCAACAAAGGTAAAAGCCAAGAACCTTGGTTTTCTTAGAGGTATGAAAGGATTTAAGCTCAAAGTTTTTTTGTAATAGCAAGTAGAAGTGGAACTAATCTGCAGTTTGGCAACTATGCGACGTCAGCGTGGTCTTGACTAAGGTCTCAGATCTTAAAGCCTTCACAAATAACCAGTTTTAAGATAAGAGGATTCATCAGAAGCGGTGTTGGAGAAGACCTACAATTGATAATAATATGTTTGAAGTCTCCTAACATGGCTTAAAATAGGTATGGGTATTATAGTCGACATAATATCTAGTAAGTTAACACCTCATAAAAAACTAAATTTTAATCATTCAAAAAAAATTGCAAAAATTTGTTTTTTTTATTGTCATCTACAAAGCCGAGAGGTCTGGGTTCGAACCTGACCCCCCTGTGATGCCTAGAAATGGGTTTTTCTAAAATTCTACGTGCACCTGAACATGAGACCATCACTTGCTGCATGCCCGATGAGATTAAGGCTTTGATGGTGTGTGAAGTTCACCAACCCGCATTGGGCCAGCGCATCGGTGAACTATGGCCCAAAACCCTCTTCGCCTGATTTCGAGGAGGAGACCCGCACGTGCCCATACGTGTCACGTGGACATAATATAAGAGTTGATAATAATATTATCTACAATTACTGATTCGTTTAACTAAGTAATTTTACAAAGTTTTGAGCATGTGCAGGTTTCATTTTACTATTCTCTGGTCTTTATCCTATGTTTTCTATTTGTAGTTATTACTTTAAATTTTCAAAATACAGATTACGAGCAACATTCCACAGTTCCTCCGCGCATGAGAATTCCAAACATATTAAACCTTGGTTTTTTTAAAGCGTAGGAGGGCAAACGAGCAGTCGAAGCCTTTTGGCAACTATTGACGCCAATAGGCCACCGGGAACTCACAAATCGTACGAAACACGACAGAATAGCTGTCACTTTATGTCAATATTATGTGAGCGAAAGCGGGGTGGTGGCAGCTAGACAACTTTTTATTTTTTTTATTTTTTTTTATTCTTTATTCATTTAGAGGCTTTTGTACCTAATGGACACATGTCAGCCCCATTGTAACTTATTCTAGGTTAACATTACTAAATTTAATTAACATTACAACTTAAATTGCCTACAAATCTACACTTACTCGACGCAGCTAGACAACTTACTTTAATAATTATTGGTCTCCGCTACGCTCCGACGACCAATTATTATTAGTAATCTAAGTATTTAACAAACCTAAATAGATGCAGCTTTGAATTACACCATGCAGAATGTAGGTTTTAAGAACTTTTCATCATTTTTGTAGCACTGTAGAAATTGTATGGAATGTGTATATATAAATATATATATATATATATATATATATATATATATATATATATATGCTAATATTATATAGAGCGCATCACTAAGTATGAACTGTAAGCAAAGGTATGAACATAGATTTTTTTTTCATTAAACGTTTCCATTTTCTTGGAAACGTTCAATCAGTATCAAAACAACACGCATCACATTAGGTCCGCGAGCGATGTGTATTTGTTTCATTGTAAAATAGTGAAATGTAAAATGCCAAATTGTAAAAATTATTCCCGGAAGCAAAATAAAAGAAACAATAACATTTCTGTCTTGGCGTTCATTTGCCTATGTTCAGCAGTGGATGGATAGAGGCTAATTATGATGATGAGTGTCCTAATTTCAAATATCGATATTTTTTAATGCATTACGCATGGGAGGTCACTCTCACAGCGCTTTACTATAGATAAATATAATATATAACGCATGATCTGCTTACGATCGGCATAATGAAGCGGCGTGACACTCACACTCTATATAATAATATTATGTATACTCTTAGATAGAAACAATTCTAAAACTAACTTTAATGTGACCAAATACAATTGTAATTTGCTCATACCGTAGTCCGTACATCACTCTAACTGTGTCGATCATTGGTCATATCTATTTTATTTTATTAGGATAGCTAACAGCAGTTATAACATAGATTGTATAAAGATAATTAAGATGTCCAAGAGTCATTAAAAAGCTACCATACCATATCGAATGTAAACATATTTTATAAAAGAAAATTAAAGAGGAACGGCGGGAAATATTATGGCGCGCGGTTGTGCTAGTTGATTGATGGGCATTGGGGACTAGAGGGGCGGCGCCGCGCTCCTTGGAGTTTCATGCCGTTTCTCCATACTACAGACTAAATATCGTTTACGAAAGACTTGCAAGAGTTCCAACCGGAACGAAGAAAATTAAATGTCATTGTCAACAAGATTGTCGATTCTTGGCGGGAATTCGAAAAAGCGCGGTTGCAATTTTTTTCAAAATTGTATTTTAAATTTATTAGAACATATTTTCCATACAAATAATAATTAAAATAGACAAATTATATTTTATAAATAATATATAAATAATAAAAATGGACGGAAACGAGGAGGACGGGGATAACCCGCCCTCCTCCAAAAAGAGACCACGACGGCTCGAAAATCTCCGGGATGGTTCTGGCGATGTTCCTGGTGCTGGCGGCGGAGGTGGTGAGAATGACTCTTATTTACCATATCGCAAGCCTAACTACAAAAGACTGTACCCAGAAAATTCAATTAATACAGAATTTAAGGTTTTTATTGAAAGCAGAAACATAAATGAAAAATTGGGAAATAAAAGTCCGATTTATTTAAACAATATATTTTCGAATGTTAAAGGTGTGGTGGCAATAAGGCGTATTAACGCCAATAAAATTGTGGTGATTTTTAAACAGCATAATACGGCCAACAATTTTATAAACAATATTAATTTTCTTGACAGACATGAAATGAAAGCTTATATTCCAACAACTCAAATTGAAAAAACTGGTATCATACGATTTGTACCTGCAAATATAACAAATAAGGAATTATTTACAAAATTAACATCTACATATGAAATTATTGCAGTTAGGAGATTCATGAGAAAAGTTGGTCATGAACTGATACCAACACAAACTGTTAGCATCACATTTTTGTCGAACTCTTTACCCGAGAATGTACAATATGATTTATTTTCATACAGAGTTTTCGAATATATCGCTCCTCTACAACAATGTTACAAATGTTTCAAATTTAACCACTCCGCAAAAACATGTAATGGCAAACAGCGTTGCTCAATTTGTTCAGGTGAACATTATTTTAAAGAATGTAGTAAACCAGAAGAGATCTGCTGCATAAATTGCAGTGGACCTCATTTGGCTATATCTAAACAATGTCCTATTAAAAGTAAGAAAATTCTAGAAAAGAAAAACAAAATTACATATGCAAGCGTTGCTATTACCAAAGAGAATATGGACTTCCCTCCTCTGCCATCACGAGCCATTCCTGTAAATAATGCACAGAAAAATGTAAATAATGTACAGAAACTTGTAAATAAATCTGTAAATATTAAGACTGTCCCACAGACTGTAAATATTAGTGATATTAAATCACAAATAATTGGTAACAGTGATGTACTTATGGCCCTAGTACAGACACTGGTTCAATTAGGTAATAAGACTGATAATGAGCCAATTACAACAACATTTATTAAAGATGTATTAATTAAAAATCTGTCAACATAATGGATACACAATCTTATAAAACACCCTCTCTAAGTATTGCGCAATTCAATGTTCAAGGTGCAAATCATAAAAAACCTCTACTTACAAAATTCTTGAACGAAAAAGATATTGATATTTGTCTATTAAATGAGACATGGTTAAAAGACCATCAAACATTTCATATTTCTGGCTATAATTTTTACAATAAAAATTCCAAAAACACTTGTAATGGTGTTGGAATATTAATTAAGCCATATTTGAAACATAATGTTATAAATACTACTTTTTATGAAGATATACAAACAATAGCCATAAGTGTATGTACAGGGAATACTACTTTGTCTATTCTCTGTGTGTACTGTCCTCCATCCAGTGGACACATAAGAATGAATAGATTGCGCAATATTATAAGAGATTTACCAAAACCTGTATTTGTAAGTGGCGATTTCAATGCACATCATATTGCTTTTGGATGTCTGTCTACTAAAAGTCGAGGCCAAAACTTGTACGATATAATTGATGAATGCGATTTATACATATTAAATAATGGTAGCTTCACTACAGTAAATTATCCCACACGCAATCCCTCAGCAATAGATGTAAGTTTTATTAGTCCGCATTTGGCCCCACTTTGTGAATGGTCAGTGCATGATGATGCTTTGGGTAGCTATCATTATCCAACCATCACAAGCATTAGGATATGCATTGAAAGATACACAATTAATAAACATGTTGACAGATTTTTATACAATAGAACAGATTGGACTAAATATAGTCAATTAGCTAATTCAATATTTCATGACATGATGGTTAGTGAAGAGAACCCAATAAAATCTTATGATAAGTTTTGTAATCGGCTTGATAAACTTAAACAAATCGTGGTTCCTAGATTCACAAGGACTAACATTAGGAATAGACCACCAGCTCCCTGGTGGAACAGTATTTGTGAACAAGCAGTCATTAAATCTTATGAAGCACTGAAACTTTACAGAAACGATCCAACAATACATAATTACATAAACTATAAAAGATTAGATGCTTTAAAAAAGCGAACTATAAAGGAACAAAAAAGAATCAGTTGGAATAGTTTTTGTAACAGTTTCAATAGAACTACCCCTATTAGTAAAATATGGAATCTCATTAAAAGATTTAAGGGTATCAGAGCTGGTAATAAGTCATATAGGGATGAATTTGTACAACCACTTTTAGACAAATTATCAGATTGTACTAATTTAGTTGACCTAGATTCATTAGACAATTATTTTAATATTAACAATGAAAATCCTCAATCAAGATTTTTAATGGAACCTTTTTCATGGAATGAATTTTTAATGAGTATACAATCTAGGAGGAATACTTGTCCTGGTTTAGATGATTTTCCATATTTATTAATAAAATATTTACCTGAATCTATACAAAAGTTATTTTTAAATATTCTCAATAGTCTCTGGCATAAAAAATTAATACCAATTTCATGGAAAACTCAATGTGTAATACCTATACTTAAACCAAATAAATCACCTGAACAGGCTAGTTCCTATCGTCCAATTTCACTATCATCATGTCTTGGAAAGATTTTTGAAAACATGGTGAAGTTTCGCCTTGACTGGTATGCAGAATCTAGGAGTATTATACCTCATATCCAATATGGTTTCCGTAGAGGAAAAAGCTGTGCTGACAGTTTCATGTCCCTCATATATGATCTGAAAAATGCAAAAAACAATAAATTACACACAGTTTGCGTATTTCTAGATGTACAAAGCGCATTTGATAGTGTGGATCCTGGTATACTGGTGAAGGTACTGAGTGAGGCAAGTGTACCTGGACAATTGTGTAAATGGATTTATGATTTCCTTAATAACAGAATATTATATGTTAGGCACAACAATATATTGAATGGACCTAGAATTGTGTCAAAGGGTACTATACAAGGTGCAACACTGTCGCCTTTGCTATATAACTTGTATACTTGTGAGATATGTAAATATGTAAATACTAAAAATGTAAATATACTTCAGTTCGCAGATGATTTAGTGTTGTATAGTTCAGATGTAAATTTGACATTAGCCATCGAAAATGTTAACACCAGTTTAGGGCAGTTGTGCAACTATTATCAACACAGATTAAATTTGAAAATAAATGCTGCCAAAAGCAGTGTCATGATATTTGGAAAAGACACACCAATAATTGATGTTGCTTATAATGGTGACGTTATACAAAGAGTAACCTCACACAAATTCTTGGGTATTATTATTGACCAAAAACTATCATTTGAAGAACATATTAAATATATATCTAGAAATGCATTAAACGGTGTTAATATTTTAAGATGTCTAGCAGGTATTGCATGGGGTGCAGATCCTAAAATACTGTCAGTATTATATAAAACAATAGTAAGAAGTCATTTTGACTATAGTTCTTTAGCTTATTTAAATAGCACTCATACACAAAAATTAGATGTTTTACAGAACAGGGCTTTGAGGATCATATCAGGGGCAATGTGTTCAACTCCCATAAGGGCCATGGAAGTCGAAACAAATATTATGCCATTGATATTGAGACGACTTATGCTTGCAGAAAGATACTGCTTGAAACTATTTTCATCAAATAATTTCCAAATTATAAATAAAATCATTCCTCACCTAATCCATATTGTAGGTCCATTGACTTCATCTAAGGATCTTCTGAAAGGTACATCTCCAACTCTGTCCCGAATTTATCTAAAAATACAATCCCATTATTCGAACATAAGAAAACATTTTCAATGGCCATGTTATAATCATTCATACAATAGTATTATACATCCTATTATGATTTTATCCAAGTCAATTGATAACAATTCAGACTTTTTATCATTCTTAGAAGAAAATAAAAAATATTATACAATCTATACAGATGGCAGTAAAAGTGATGAATATGTGAGAAGTGCAGTATATGATCCCCAAAAAAATGTTGCTCAAAGCTTTGTTCTAAATAAACAGTGTTCCATTTTTACAGCAGAGGCATATGCAGTTTTTGAAGCTATAAAAGCAATTAGTTACGTAAGCAATTATAAATATTTTCTAATAATAACAGACTCTTTAAGTCTACTAAATAGTCTTAAATATGTAAATTTTCATTTTAAAACTAATTATATTCTTTATTTTATTAAAGATTTTATCTGGCGTTTGCATAACAAAGGAATAACAATTGCCTTTATGTGGGTTCCCTCACACAAAGGTATTTCTGGTAATGAAATAGCAGACAAAACTGCATATAAAGGGGTCAATGCTCTTGACGTCAAAAATGTGGTGCATGTTCCTATGACCGACTATTATTACAATGTTAATATCTCAATAAAAAAATTGTGGCTAGATTTCTGGAAAGAGGATCAAAAACATAAAGGAAAATGGTACGGAAGTATTCAAGAGAATTTACCGAGAAAACCCTGGTATGATGAGTTGGATATAGCTAGCCGTGAGTACATCACCACAATCAACAGATTAAGATTTGGCCATAACACTGCTCCCTCACACCTAGCAAGACTCAAGATAATAAATAATAATATTTGTACTTTCTGTAACAACGGGATCGCCGACATTGACCACATTTTCTTCAAGTGTCAAACTCCAATGTTTATTTTCCAAAGACTAATAATGGCAAGCGAAATAATAGAATTTAGTGATACCTCCCGCCGCCACTTGTGTGATTTGCTGAAAAACAAAAAGTGTTATAGTGCATTATATAAATACATAAAAAATACCGTAGTGAAAATTTAAATATGTAATAAAATAAAATAAAATCAGTGAAGTGTAATTGATACATTAAAGGATAAAAGTTTGTGCCCTAAAATCTGACTTGGCTTAAAGGTCTCGTAACCAGGCCATAAAATATTATTAAAAAAAAAAAAAAAAAAAAACAAGATTGTCAATGTGTACTCGTAATGTTAAATTGTCAATAATGGTTTTGTTCTGAATTACTTTTAAAATATCGCCTCAGGTTTAACTAATGTCTGTGTTTGATAAGACTGTTTTTAATTCCACCCTCTACGAAGCGCTGTATCTTCAAATCGAAGATACTTTGACCTTCGCTAAAGAGTTTTTTGATTCGTGCGTCTCGTCGTTGCCAATTGAAAGTCTGCCGAAATCGTTTATCGGCTTACCTGAATTATCAGTTTACATTGAATTTGCTGAAGTATTCCATTTTAACGAATTCCAAGTGCTACTCCTTAAAACTTTCCTTCTAATCTTGTTGTTTACGTTGATTTTAATCCTCATTTCTTGGAGAGTGTATGGTAATCGTATTTCTGAACGTTTTATGAGACCAGGTAAGTTTTAAAAACAATACATTAAGTATCATTATTACAAATATGTACTTATTTTCTTTACCATTCCCCAGTAATGATTCTCTTTAAAAACCTAATGTGACTGACTTCTTTGGCACAATATATTATGCTGATTGAAGTGTAATAGTATATTAATGCTGTTATTTACAGCCACATCTGCGACAATAAAACAATTAAAGGATAGTGTATCAAAGCTAAAATTGCCTAAAGAGTACACACCAAGAAACTAAAATGACTGATAAAATAAAAAAGTTTTTTCAAAAGAAAAAAGCTGATGCTAAATTCAAGCTAGCTGGTCCAGGACATAAACTTAGCGAGTCCACAATTGATAGACAAGTCTCCAGCTCGAGTAAGAAGCAGGAGCCAGTCCCGAAAAGGTCTGGACTATCTGAGGAGAGTAAACTAGCAGCTGAAGCTGCATTATCACGACTGCAGCAAAAACGAGAAAACCCAGTATTTAATACATCATTAGCTGCTATTAGAGTAAGTTATTATCAATAGAATGCGACACATATGTGCTGTGTCCTCATCATTTTTTTCTCTTAAACAAATATTATAATGTGTAATACTTGTTAAACCATGGCCAGTACTATGGCACAGAGTATATTGTATGACATAAGTGAAGTTATTTGAAAAAAAATAAAAAGTATAACTTTAAATGCAATTAATGTTATTTAGATATGTAATAAATTAAGTATCTAAGTGTGGTTTGTTACAATAATAAATATATTTTATTTCAAGGCACAAGTTAAGAAAGAACTGGAATCGGAAAAAGCAGAACCTCAATCTGAGCTAAGTCAAGTAAAACAGAAAGTTGAAATTGAATCAGATTTACCTAAAAACTTAGCTGCATCTGGTGTATTCTTCAAGTAATATACTTATATTGTTCGCTATACATCTAACAAAAATGAAATTTATCCATTGTTGGATTTTTGGTTGGATTTAAAATAATAATTAGAACTGACAAGTCAAAGGAGAGAGAGAGAGCCATAATAGCTTTAAATATTACTTACCTCTATTATTAACACTGTATTATCCATTCTTTAAAAATATTGAGTTACAATAGCTTGTTCAATGTCAGACATTTACATTACTTAGTTCTCAACAACTTGACACTCAGCAATTACTACTAGCAGATTGATTAGTGAGTTCCAAAGTGTTAGTGTTAAAAGTGGAACATCCTCATTATTGAGCTGAACACACGAAACAACAATTTTCATATCAACTAGATCATACCCACAAAATCTGCAATGAACCAAGTCCTTTAATCAAATTGATTATAGTCATCTTAATGCTGTAGTCTAGTAGACGATGATATGATTGTTACTTATATAATAAAAAAAACACATTTTATAATATGTACATATACTAAACAATATTTTTATACTTTCCCATTGCAGGTGTCCATTGATAAGTAATGACATTCTTCCACGAGATGAATGGAAACGGAACATCAAAGCTTTCTTATATGAACAATTGGAAGAGGAAAGAGGGTTGACTGCCTGTTTGATGATACAATCGTGCAACAATAATAGAGAAAAAGTATGTTAATGTAAAGTAGAAGTAAAATTCTATACAGTACCTTAATGTACTCTTACTGTTGTTGTCTATTAAAATGGCCTATGTAACAGCATTGTATACTAATACTTTGAATGCGAAAGTTTGTAAGAATGTATGTTTGTTACTCTTTCATGCAAAAACTACTGAATGGGTTTTAATGAAACTTCACAATAACATAGCCTATACATCAGAATAACATATAGGTTATAATTTATCCCTCTACACCCACGGGAATGTAAAGTACGCGGGTGAAACTGCGGGGCACTGCTAGTATATCATCAAAATCCATTCAGTCGTTTTTGAGGGAAATAGTAACAAACATACATCCGTACATTCTTACAAACTTTCGCATTTATAATATTAGGGCAATATTTAACACCCTCTCATCTTATGTACAAACATATAATATTTAACACACATCCATGACCCAAGAACACGGAAAACTTTTTTTTTGTTCCCTGGCAGGATTCGAACCCGCAACCTCCAGCTTGAGCGCCAACGCGCTAATCAACTAGAGGTCGAATAATAATAGGCACTAAATCCGAAAGACATGAAAAAAATGTTAAAAGACAAAACTTTATTTCAGATTGATACTTGTGTTGAGACGCTGTGCAAGTATTTAGAGAACATCATTACATACCCAGAAGAGGAAAAATATCAGAAAATAAGAATGTCTAACAGGTATATCCTAGGATTATTAATAAATCTTATTATTTTGGTTGCCCTGAATAACACAAAATGTGGTTATTATTGGTTACATTTTGTGATGAGATGTAATATAACTATGAAATAAAATAATAATAACTATAAATAGAAACGAGCACATCAGATACCTTAATAAATGGATAATTTTATCTAGATCAGAACTATAACGAAATGACCATATGGCTGGATATTTCTTTTCCGAAATATAAATAGTTTCCAGCTCATACAAAATTAATCTGTTCCCCAAACCCTTGGTCTTCTTTGGGTATGGTTATTTACGATTTACATAATATAAAATATGTAAGATGTCTGATTATCTAGATTCAAATTAATGACTGATTACTACATGTAGCGGCTTCCAAACATTATTGTATTGTTTCTATATAGAAACCATATAATTATGTATGTTTGATATTGTTATGGTGTAGGCTGATCAGAAGTGAATTTTGAATGTCTAATTAAAAGCGCACGACTTTTGTTATACAATATTATATTTTTGAAGTTAACATTCGAGAATGTTTTAGGCTAAAGTGACATTACTGTGCGTAATCAATAAAATCTTATTGATTGTAGGGCATTCATGGAGCGCGTTCAGCCAATAGAGGGTTCTATGGAGCTGCTTCTAGCGGCAGGGTTCAACCAGCAGAAACTGCCCAATGCGGAGGGGGTAGAAGAGGATTTCTTAGTGTTTAATAAAGAAAATGTTCCATCGGTTGAAAGCTTAACGGTAAGGTATATTTCTTAGCATTCCCTACTCTTACAGTTAAAAATAAATTATGTGTGTGAACAATTTTTCACAGTAATGTTAAGTATGTTTCATAATCTACTGTTTCCGTCCAGTGTTGGATATAGTCCTCTTTCAATGATCGCTAAAACAACCAACCCTCTGCAACTTGGAGCTTTGGAGAGTTGGAGCCTAATGGTGAATATCGTCGCCCATAGACATCTGCACAACCAAAAGTTACGCAGATGCGTTGCCCCCCTTTTCCCTATCCCCCCCCCCCAATGGGCCACCGGAAACTCATAAACCGCACGTAACGCGACAGCATAGCTGTCACTTGATGCCGAACCGGCCGACCGAGGTGGTAGGTATCTCTCCCTCATTGTTATATGAGGGAGATAGAGGAGATAGGAGAGAGGAGGATACCTACCACCTCGGTCGTGCCGGCCCAATTCAGCTGCAAAGCAGCATGGTACTACCTCTTACTACGTCTTATAACGTGACTGTCCCACTGCCAGTTCAGCGTACATGGTCCCATTTTTTTTCTAATATGACAGACAAAGCCACCATTATGCGGGAAAAAAAGTCTTTGTCATTCTCCAATTTTTTTTTTATATTACTGATTGTACATATTATATTATTATTTTTTTTAGACGTTGATAGAAGCGTTACGGACGGCAGAACCGATCCAACTTGAGCTGGACCGCAACTTGCAAGTGTTGCTGCCTTCACAGGCGGCCGCTAAGATGCAACTACCGCCGTCCTTCTACGCGCTCTCATCTGATGAGATCAAACGGGAACAGCAGCTTAGGTAAATGTTACGATAAAGTATATGAGCACATATTTACAGCACAAGCAAATTAACTTGACTGGTGTGAAGTTAGCTAATAAAGTCGCAAAGTGTTTTTTTTGTATTTATGTATACATCAAGCGTTTTTACACAATTATTAAGCGGGAATAGAAGCTTATATAAATACAAATGATTTTGATGTAAGTGTAATACATAAATTAATATGTACAGTACGAACCAACTAACTATATATTTATTTGTTTGTATATATAACTGTTTGAAACTTTTAACCGATTATTATTAACTTTTGATTTGACAACTTCGATCAAAAATGACAACTTGTGTTGTGAAACGACGTTGTTACAAAGAAGCTAGTAGACTTTTTTAGAAATTTTATGTGAAAAAAATTGGGGTGAAACCGCGAAAAACAACTTTAAATAAATATATACAATTTCAGATCAGAAGCAATTGAGAAGAGTCAGATGCTCCGGACAAAGGCAATGAGAGAGAAGGACGAGATCAGAGAGATGAGGAAATATAAGTTCGCCATCATCCGGGTGCGGTTCCCAGACGGAATACTGTTACAGGTATTTCGAATTCAATTCCACGGACTTAAAATGTAGTTAAATTTTAACTTTTACATATAACATTATTAAAATATGAATTATACCTGGCGTTATAACTAGCGACTTCGCTACTTATCTTCCACCAAATAAGACCCAAACTTGTTTTAGATAAAAAGTTGGATGGGCGACGAAGGGTTTAATCATCTTGAGTAATGAAAATTGGAACCCTAACCCTAAAGAAGTTATTTAAATATATTCAATGTTGTACAGTCAGCGTTAGATTGATCTAATTGTATATGATGTTATTTTAATAATAATAATATGTTGGGACAACTCACACAGCCATCTAACCCAAACTAGGCATAGCCTGTTCTTATGGCAACCAGACAACTGATACATACTTATTTATTTTTAATTTATGTCCTACATATTGTAGATAATTTTGTCTTTCACTAACTTATTCAGAACTTTTACAACAACTCTTAGAAACTAAGCCATATGCGACTTTTTACTAATTATTGCAATATCGTCTATTGCTTGGTCTTCAAATAGAGATCCGTCGTAGACATTCAAAAACTTTAATTCTTTAAATTACAACTTTAATAGATAAACGATGGAAAAAATTATTTGATATTTTTTAATTGTTACTTAAATTCAATTGTAATAAGTAATAAGATTGCATTTCCTTTTATTAAAATAAAATGAAATATCTACGACTGACGTCTGCCAGCAATATAAGTCACATACACTTTAAGTACTGGTGATAAGATTGATTTTTATTTGTCATGATATTTTTGACCACTCTGAATGCTTAGATACCATTGAACAGTCTGTATGCTAAGATATTTATGAACATTAGCTGCACAGACAAATTTGAAAAATATGTTGCACCGATATTTTGGCTACTATTGATGCTAACATCAATATGACAACTCTGAGTGCTTAGTTAATATTGAATTTGTGACAATCACATCTTTTAGAGCAGTTTGGGTGCTAAGATCAATCTGACGCTGACTATATTCAAGTATCTTATTGGACGTCAAATGAACTGTATTACCGGTTCCAAAACTATTATGAAGACTTCTTCTCTAGTGAATTGTTTTAATATTGTTTTATGATCATTGACAGGCCCTGTGTGTCTAATAAAAGGCTGTTGTAATATCATAATTAGATAATACCTATTGTAAAATATTTCGTAGGTAGTAACGCACATTATTAAAAAAAAAGTATAAAAACAATGCAAAAAGGACCCTTATTCTTAAGGAATGACTGCGGATTAACAAAAACGAGAAAAAAATCCTTGCTTGCTTGCTCTTTTGTCAAAATGATTCATATATAGAATAAAAAATATTAAAATCTTTTGTTTTATAACACTTGCTATTATCGATTTTTACCAAACAAAATTTATTGATGGGAAAATTTTGAAAGTTCTCCAGGAACCTTTAGATCCCTAACCTCGGAAACTTTGTACCTAATATCCAACATTCACAGGGCACATTCTCCGTGTATGAACGCTATAACGACATCCACGAGTTCGTCCAAGAGAACCTCGAACACAGCGGACTGCCCTTCATACTAAACACGCCCACCGGGCACAAGCTCACGCAAGACGACGCCAACAACACCCTCATTGATCTGAGGTTGGTGCCTGCGACGGTACTAACGTTCGCCTGGCATCAGTCCATCGTAGACGACATCAATAACAGCCCCAACAAGGATGTGTATTTAAAGCCGGAGGTGATGATGTTGGTTCAGGAGATTTAAGGCAAACTTGGGGTCAAAATAGGAGACCAGCGGACCCTACAAGCGGCTTTATGAAGGATTTTTGAAGCATAATTATAGGACGAATTTAGGGTCTAATATATAATGCTTGAAGGCCGATACACATTTGATTTCTTGGGAGCATTAAAATCAAGTTATTTATGACATATTCAGTATAAGACATGATGAGAAATGTAACTACCGGTCAAAAATAGGAAATGTAAATTTTTCACCAATTTTTTTCATGAAAACGCTATCATGATGTCATCTACCAAGTTCAATTTTACTTTCGAAACATCCAGGGATCTACCCAAGCATATACAAAATATTTTATTTTTAATTCAAACGTTTAGGAGTTAGGTGACAAACACATATATTTATATGTGATAAAAATTTACAGATAATTTTGACTCTTCAGAATATAGTAATTCATAATTGACGTGTCTATTAAGGTTTTAAGAAACGATAAAATGCCATTCACAAAAATCTCTTTCTATAACACATCTCTTTTCAAGCTGTAAGAAGTAAGATGCCCCAAAAAAACACATTTTTTTTCCCTACATTAAAAATTAATGCTCATATTTGGCTTTTTTATGTCATAAAGCGGCAACCGAGCAGTCGGATCCTTAAGACTACCGACGCTCATAGACACAAAGAAAAGTTGTGCAGATGCGTTACACTCCTTTTCCCTATCCCACCCAATGGGCCACCGGAAACTCACAAACCGGACGAAACGCGACAGCATAGCTGTCACTTTACGCCAGTATTATGTCGAGCGAGAGGTACCACCCCGATCGTGCCGGCCCAATTCGGCTGCAAAGCAGCATGAGCCATGGCACTCCTCTTACAACTAGAGTCAATAAGCAACTTGCGTTTTAATTTTAGGGGAAACAATATCTAAGATGTTAAGATGACCTTGTCTTTACAGTTCTGATATTTTACTCGTGTGTAGGGTGCCTCAACGAGTCACGTCCATGTTTTTGTTATCAGCATATCTAAAAAAATAGGTAATTCGATAAAAAAGAATCTGTTTTTATTTTTTTTCCTATCTTCAAAAATTACTGAGATAAATAACGTTTGAGTACGGCTTCCGCGGCAAAATCCGGCTAAGCGACCGCGCTATACGTGTGATATCACTCTGCGAGCTGCGAGTCGGTCTTGCATACGCCGTATGCAAGCGTAGCGGTTTCTCTATAAAATCATTTTTTTCCGCTACATCGGATTAGTGTAAGCCCATTTGTCTCACTTATGGTTTGTAAAAGTGGGGGGTTGCCCCCCGTCAACCGTGCAGTCTGCGACCACACGGCCTCCTGGCGTCGGGTTGGACTAAAATCAATTGTTTTTCTAAAAATGAATCAATAAAATGGTTAAGAAACATTGTATTGTCCCTTTAAGTACCAAATCTAGTGAAGACACCTCATTTTTTTTGTACCATTTAATAGAAATATTCGGAAAAAGTAGTTAAAAGTTGTAAAAAGAGCAGATCCTCTAATCACGTGCATTTTTGTGAAGATCATTTTGACGTAAGTTATGTGTTCATTATGTATACATCCAAAAAAGTTTCTTATAAGCAATAGACACTTAATCTAAAACTGTGTTTGAATATGCAGGTTTAATATTGGAGAATCGCGGGCGGCGAAAGACGGGGCGCGCTCCTAGGGTTAAGTTGGCTTTAACGATCACTTTTTATTTAAAAAAAACCAAACCTATTTATATTATATTGAACTTTGTAAACTTGGAAAATGTGTGTAACCCCTGCCGTTTGGAACTCGACAAATACAAACAGTTTTCTTTTAATAAAACCTTATTGAAATACTAAGATTAATAAGTAGTAAGACATTTTGTTACTCACTTATTCAGTTATATTCCTCGCATTAACTTTTTTTTTAGTTATTTCCATCATCAGTTTAGACTGTCCTTTGACAAAACCCTCTTCCTTATTTATGTTAATTTAATAATAATATAATCTAAATTAATTGCTAACACAGACACAACAACGAATACTTAAAATATTAAGTGCAAACCACTTAATAAATCAAATTTCATGCACGTAAAAACTCCATATCACCCGTAATAGCACAAGACACTCGCAGCGTGACGTCATCGCAGTAGCGCGCTAAAGAAACGCAAATTAAAAAAAGCGGTGACACTTGACAACGCTGCAACTCTGTAAATCCTGGCCCGATTTCGATGAAACAAAAACTATTATTATTTGTACAAGTTCGTGCATTAAAAGGTAACTTTTATAGTAAAATTTTGACGTGTTGGTGTGGGTCATTGTCATATTTTACTATCGTCGTTCATGGTAAGATTTAGGCACTACACGAGCTAGTTATTCAGACAGGTGATAGCAAACCCAATGCTATATTATATATGTCGTCTTTTCAAGAACGCAACTATCATACTAGCTCTATGTATGTCCCCTTATTAAATACTGCTCTATATTATATAAGCTAGCTATATAATATGCAGCATAAAGACTACTGTAGCATGATATATGTTCCAAACATTTATATTATATTGCATTTTGTTTTTAATATTATTATTTATCTTTATATTTTCACAGTTAAATATGGATGTAATAAATGTAGCTATTAATGTTAAAATACAAATTATTTCTTGTTATCATCATCCATTGCAAACACAAGTTATATGATTTTTGTTGATTTTTAACAAAAAACATACATAATATTATATTATTATAATACAAACATACATAATATTAGTCCAAAACTTAAAATGGAGTTAGTCATAAGATTAAACTAAACTTGACTAAAACTAATCAAATTTGCAAATATTCTGGCTTTAAATTTTAAATCTCGATGTTTTACACCATATTTTGCCATTTCAAAATATTTTTAAGTCCATTATCTTCGCACAATCCCTTGAATAGCTGAAACCTTTTAGAGAAAACTACATAATAAAACTTTGTTATTTTTTACATGTGAATACGTTTTGAATTGATAATTTTATTTATTTTCTCTTAATATGTAATGTTTATTTATTACTATATAAATTAATATTGAATTTAAAAGTTATTTATAACGTCGATTAAACTAATTAAAACTGCACTAGTCTTCTATGGTATTTTTTATACATTTGCTATTCTCCATGTTGGAATTAATTTAAATTAGAATTAAGTCAAATATAATTTTGTTGTGAAATGACTTGTATGCTGTAGGTATACATTAAAAATGGCATATTTAGGATAATACCATCATAATGTTCCCATGGTCATTCAATATAAAATCCAAGGCTACGAAGAAAAATATGCTTTAGTAACTGCACTACTGTTTATGTGAACAAAAAATAAGAAATAATTGAATTTAGCAATTAATGTATATGTATGTGTATGTGATATCAGAAAATATATTTATGTAAATTGTTATCGTAATAAAACTATAATTGTGTCAGTTCTTTTATTATGGCAATATGTATTTGGACACCATTGAGCCTCGCTCCCGTCTGGATGAGTACCAACATACTGCTTATTTTTTCGTCACGAGCAAGCAGGCAGTGTAATAACTGCCATCGAGACTTACCATCCTACGTCTCAGGACAAACAACACATGAATGTATTCCTTGGCTAATCGCATAGACCATTTATAATCATAGTGATGATTGAACAACATAATGATGTTGACCCCTGGTGACGCTAAATTGATGGCGAAATTATTAATAGCACGCTATCAAATATTCTCATTCAATGAATCCCAAGACGGCTAACCCTCTGCCACTCGCATTCAACTAGGACATGACTTCCCGAATGTGACCTCGACTCCAGAAATCTTAACCCATCGAGCATCAGTTCCTTACTGTATGTGACCAGCCCATTTCAACTCGGGTACAGGACTGACCCTTTCCGAACGTTGCCTCGCATTAATTACATACAGCTTAATTTGGTATAAAAATAAAATATATTAAAAAATAGTTTAATCACAATACTTTTCCTTACATAAAAATAACGTTCATATAGAAATCTCGACATCGTTGGGCTGCGCCGGAATCTTGTTTTCGATGGTTACAGATTTCGTGCAGTCTTCAGTCTTATATATACCCACTAGACGGTTTGACACCTCGAACATGTTGTACCGCAGCGAAATAATTATGAATTGAGCGTTCCTTGTTCTTTCCTAAAATCATTTTTTTTACTTTAGTATATTTAATGTGATGAAAATCTAACTAGCTTATAGTGTAGTTTATTAAAATCAAGCCATTAAATAGGGATCACACATTATTTTTCCACAGAAAATGCCTACTCTCAACAATATTCATCATAGATCTAAGATTACATTATGATTAATATATTAAACCGCTAAAACTTTAATAAAAACCGCAAAATAAGAAGAGGGGAAAAAGAGCAAGGGGCGAGGACAGGAACCTCACCCGGGTTGTTCTGTGGTGGAGGCAACCCCTTTGTGGAGGTGGCGTCGGTCCCTTGGGGGACTGACTAGCCGTCGAGGTGCCTTGTTCGCTCATTAGATCCGGGCACCTCACCAAAGGCGGCATTGGTGACACTCGCCGGGTTTTAGTGGGTAGAGCTGCGTCCACTTACCGGCATTCGGGCGCAGCGAGTCCCACATACCCAACTGCGGCGACCCCGCGGGATTCCTCAGAGCATTTTCCGGCGTTAAAGAAAAAAAAACCTTAATATAGTTGGCGACAATAGAGACGTTCTTGAAGTCCAACGCCGCGTCGATCTCGTCCATGACGTAGAGCGGCGTGGGGCGGTAGTAGTGCAGCGCGAACACCAGCGCCAGCGACGACAGAGTCTTCTCACCGCCCGACAGGTTCGATATGTTCTTCCACGACTTGTTCGGCGGGCGGACGCTGGAACATTTTTGATGTTTACCGGTGGGAGGGTAGCGCTGTGCCGCGCTCACGGCTGCTTGGGTACCACCATCTTGCTTGTTTCTCCCGTGAAACAGCTTTGCTGTGTTTCAGAGAGAAGGGCAAGACAGGCAGTGTAATTACTGGCACCGAGACTTAACATCTTATGTCTCAGGATGGGCAACACATAGATGAGTTGCCTGGGCTCGTTCCTGGTAAACTAGTTTATGTTCATGGGTGACGTCGACCACTTACCACCAGGTGGCACGTTTGCCAGTTTGCCTATCCAAGTAACATAAAAAAAATGTGGAACATCTATTGACGCGCCTCGAGTCGATTATATAATTATACATACCTAGCGTACAAATACACGCCCAAGCGCGCATCTGTGTATACTGTCACTGCGTGCACGTACGATTTAGCTCGGTCGGACATTAAATTTCTTGTAGATGAATAAATTGAAGTTGGCAACGAGTGATAGCGCAATGTGAAAAGATTCAATATAAAAACTTTTATCAAGGTAAACATCGCGTGAAAACTTTTATAGCTTATAGGGTCGCTAGAGTCGAAACGACGGACCGAAGACCCATGCAAGAATGGCGTTTACCTGAATATGATTCCTTCCGTGAAGGGATCCAGCGAGTCAACGAGCTCCAGTTCCGCATCTCCTCCGAGCGTTATCATCTGATACATCTCCTTCAACTTGTTTGTTATCGTGTTGAAACCTGTGAATAAATATTATTTGTATAATATAATTAAAAAAGAAATTCGTATCTTATTATCTCTCTAGGTATCTCTTTATAAGATCAGTAAGAGGTAGTTGGGTCGTACCGGCTCAATTTGGCTGCAAAGCAGCATGGCACAACCTCTGTAATGCATTAATAAACATCAATTTTATAAAAAAAACTAAAAAGGTGTCAAGGGACAACCGGATGGAACGAAGTTCCTTACGATTAATTAGGAATTGTAATAAAAAACAAAAAAAAATAGTATATTAAGATTTCATTTTACGTCTACTAAAAATAATTAAAAGGGATAATTCGGAGAGAAGGGCAAGACAGGCGTCTTGCCCTTCTCTCCGAAACACAGCGAAGCTGTTTCACGGCAGAAACAAGCAAGATGGTGGTACCCGTGCAGCCGGGAGCGCGCCACAGCGCTTCCCGCCCACCGGTAAATTCCTAAGGGAAACGTAATATTTTTATAATATTATTATGTAACTTTGTGTATCTGAGATGAAGCTAATGATTATTATAACTTTAGCCTTAAGAGGGCGCCTCACGCCAGCAAAAAATATGATTTCACCCGCGCACCTTAGTTGAAAACAAACCAGTGGCGCTGCGATCGCCAATACGCGAAGCGACCGCGCGCGCGCTTCTATACATACCTACGTATGCGATATACTCGCAAAAAGTGTCGTTACAACTTTTCCAAAAAATAGGATTGTGTGGGGTTTTATGAAACCACGGTAAAAGTGAAACTTTTTTCACATTATAGACATTTAACTAAAAATTTTTGGAATAATATTCCATTAAGGGTATAAGAATCGCTATAACAATCTTAATTTTATCCTTGGAAAACTTGGCGGCCGACCGTCACGCGACATGCAACACACACGAACAGACGAAAAAGTTTGAGACGATGTAATAATAGTTTCACTTAAAAAATCTGAACATACACATGTTATAATATTGATGAAAATTAAGAAACATGATGCATGATTGCAGATACTAATCAGATAACTGATCTTACAACCAAAAAATTACTATTTGGATACAAGCAAACCCCAACCGCCTTATTACAAAAAACTTATCTAGTACCGGGATTAAACCAAGACTGAAAAGTCCAGGTTTGTTACGGTATTGACGTTAGTCCATGGACTAAAATTCATTCTTATTACAAATCGAGGACCAACCGAGGTCTAGGTAGTACCAAAGATCGTCCCTGGTTTAATTGTATCCACAGATTATTGAGCAACATATCATTCATTTTGTTCGTTCAATATTTGATTAGTTCGGTACACCGTTCCTTTTTATGCAAAGCTCGCTAATTTATAATTAAATATAATGTGGAAAATACATCAATATTTTGATAATAAAATTTATTGTTATATAAAATATCTGAAATCTTTACTACTTTGTACTTTGAGGTAGTGTGATTTAAATTCTTGTTTATTACACACAAATATTGTAATATTTCGCTGTTAAGTTGTTTATATAGCTAGCGTATAAGAGAATGAAATACAAAGCGCGCGTAGTTCTAATGTCATCGAAATGTTTATTGTTTAATGTTTAGTTATTGCAATGTAAGTCGAGTTACCAATAGTTACAATACAGCCATTATTGTTCTTTGATTCTAAATAGACGGTATGTTGTTCATAAGAATAGTATAATATTTTTTGTTGTGAATTTGTGTGCCACGAACATTACTTATGTTGTAAAATGTATCAACAAAAGAAAAAAGGGATGATAATTGGACTTCTCGAGAAAAGGTTAGTGTTTATTTAATCCAAACATACATGAAAAATATCAGAGTTAATTAGAATTATTACATATGATATAAAATAGGTATGTATATCAATGACAAAATACAATACAACAAAATTACAGAAATAGAATGTTAAATTATATAAGGATGTCAGAATAATTATTTTAAATGTTAGTCCAATTCAATAATTTTGTCTACATCGAGTTTATTTAATTACCTTTCAATACAATTAATACGAAAAAACGCAAATTCAACGCATAAGACATCTGATTATTTAAAGTTTTGAGGTTAGTACCGAAGTTAAACTAGGGGTCACGGTGGTCTAACTTTAGTACCATAGATAGTCCTGGTACTAGCGTTAAACTAGTTTTTGTATTATCATTTATATTAGACTATGGTTTAAAGCTGGTATTAAACTCGGTACTATATTTAGTCTTCGTTTTGGAATAAGGCGGCAATTGTTCGTTTTGGAGTTCAATCATTTAAACTCCCAACATAGACACTCATTCCTGAACAAAACATACCGCTCAGGAAGTCTGTGGTCCGCTTCTTCCTCAGCTGGTCGTACAGCGCTCTCATCTCGTTCCTCTTAGTCGTTATCTCATCCAACTCTGCCGCTCGCTTCAGGTATAGCTCTTCTTTAGTCCTATAGTCCTGAAAAGATAATAAATATGCAAGTATTGTACAATAGTTGGATGGATGCCCTTTTTAACACGCGCTTGCCTATTTGGTCCTGATTATTGGTTCCGTCCATTCGTTACCTGTCAGGATATATTTTTTTCGGGACCTTCAGTAAGCTACACATAATAATGATTATAATACGTACTACATATACATTATAAAGATACTTTATTTGCATTAACATGTGATTAGGGGCCGTCCATAAATTACGTCACACGTTAAGGAGGGGGGGTCCGACGAAGTGTGACAATGGGGTGGGAGGGCTCCCAGATTATGTGACATCACATAAGACTAGGTGCTGTGAACTAATTAAAAAAACGAAATTAAAAAACAATTTAAACCAAAATAAAACTAAATTCGAGACAGGTGTTTTGATTTATTTATTTATTAAATAAAAATTGCAAAATATGTGACGTCACACTAGGGGGGGGTCTTATGAATCTGTGACAAGGACGGGGAGGGATCCAAATATCATTAAATTCGTGTGACGTAATTTATGGATGGCCCCTTATACACTATGCATGCTATTACATTAGTGAGGACAACACTTTAGACGTAAAGTGCAAGATATAAGATAACAATATTTTGACTAAAACTATATTTTAAATCCTAGTGTTTGGTATTTTTTTATGTGATCAGGGGGCAAACGAGTAGTAGGAGCCTCACGGCGCCGACGCCCATACACATCCGCACAACCAAGGCCATGCAGATGCGCCTTCCTCCTTTTCCCTATAAATGGGCCACCGGAAACTCACAAACCGTACTAAACGCCACAGCATAGCTGTCATTTGACGCCGCCGGTGTTATGTGATGAGCCCAGTTCGGCTGCAATATAATATAGTAATATTACAAAAAATGAGTGAAATTTACCTGTATGGCCTGTACGTTGGGCTTGGCGTCGCCCACCCGGGCCCGTTGCGCCGCGAGCCTGTTGCGCAGCTCATCCACGGCGCACCCGTCGAGCTCTTCGGCGGAGTACGTCTCGAGCGGCGCCGGCCGGTCAATACCCGGCACGCCGTCCAGTCCGGGGTCCTCCAGTTTCAACGACGATACCTGAAATTGTTGGTACCGTGCAATTTGAGTGACTCCATTAAATAACCAGCCAAGTGCGAGTCGGACTCGCGCACCGAGGGCCCTTAAAATTTATTATGTGATGTGCCTAAAAATTTAAGGTTTTCGGAATTTTTCCTTTACGTGTGCTATAAACGTTGCTTTATGTCAAATTTCAAGATTCTGTTCACGGGAAGTACCCTGTAGGTTTTGATACCCTTGCAAGTGTCGAAGTCCCTTGGCTTAGAAGTTTTATTTTTACAGCTCCAAGGGACGTGATATGAATTTCATGAAAGTATAGTAAATTTAATGAATAGTATTTGATATGAATTTCAGCTTGATACCTGAGAAAAAGGGTATTTATATCTTTTCAGGCACGGAACCCTAAAAAGTAAACCTATCTACGCTTATAACGGTCTATACTATATACACCGTTAAATTAAAATATTTGTTTTTGAAAAAGTTTAATTGAAATTATATGATCATAATAGTAAAATACTACAAACACGTAGTGTCAATGACCCCAAAGTTACGTAACTATGATGTCGTTGTATTATTATTATGTTACAAACAGCAAAATATACAGCACAGGCAATTTATCGTTCCACCAAACTGAAGTTAGTAACGAGGGACATCTCAAAGGGACAACGTAGCGTGCGCATTTTGGGTGAAATGGTCCCGGTAATGAGGACTGATCACCCGTCTGGCCTCGCTGGCGTCCCCACCCTTAAAATAATAATAGCGTACGCATTACATGTAACATTATAGATAATGTATAGATAAAGTTAGAACTTCAATTCATTTTTATTCATTCATTAACCTCAATCTGGCTGAGTTATATGTATAGTAAGACGTGTGTACATATTATGTTTAACATATCAAACCTCCTTTTCCCACATGGGCATTTTACTCGTACAATCCTGTATGGACTTCTCCATTTTGCTGACTGCGTTGTTAGCCTCCAGCCGCTCGCTCTTGGCCTTATTCTCTTTGCTTTGTAGCTTCGATATCTCCTGTCTGAGACCAGAAAATTCACTCGTTCCTTCGCTGATTTGCTCTTCTAGCTATAAAATAAATATTTTTTCTACATTTATTGCCTTTTCGAATTGCTTTTTATTATGAATTTTATAATATGTATTATATAACTTAATGTATCTATCTTGTTAATGCCTTCCATTACCTTAAGACTGTAGGATATATTCAGTTATAAAAGCCTAAAAGAGAAGTGAAGTACTGACAGAATGTCGCAAAAGACGATTGTATGCGAAATAAAAGAAAAGTAGTGAAACTTAAAGAAAAACATAACAATTTTTTTTTTTTTAAATATCTATGGACGCTTTACACCACGTCAATCTGGTCCCGTGGTAAGTACTCGAAGAACTTGTGTTACGGGTACCAGACAACGGAAATATATTTAATACATTTATACTATACATATATTTAAGATTTTTATTACATAATACACATATTTAATACACATCCATGACCCATAACAATGGTTGTCTGGAAGAGATCCCTTATAACAACATCCGGCTTTTCTGTATTTGTTTTTATAGTTTATGTCATTTTTGGGATTATGATATTGTGGAACTGTCCACAAAGTATATACGTTGTTGCTGTATAATCATTACTTACATCATCAAACTCCTTTTGAAACTGTGTAGTGTCCAGAGTAAGTTGTTTCTTCTGGTTGTTTAAATTTTCCAAATTCTTCAGAGTTTCTTTTAAATCAGTGTCCATTTGGCTGATTTTGTCTTTGGACTTTTTGGCATTTCTAAAATATATAGTTTAGGTATATTGATATTATTGGGTTACGGGCAAAATATATTATTACTTATGGGTAACTTGCCATAATATGTACTGCAGCAGAACACATCATGCAATACTAGTCTACTTTGTCCATTCAAATAACATCAGATTATATATATTATTTTTATGTTGTTATTATTTTTAATTTTTATGCCTATCTTAGGCTACCCAAATATAACAGAATTTTTTAAATTGAGAACATTGTCCATTATTATCTATTGAAGAGGATCTCCACGTATTTTTTTATTTACGCCTTTCACCTCCCTATAGATCCGTCCTTACTCATCCTCGACCCATAAATGACCCACTGCCGGGCACGGGTCTCCTTGAAATCAGTCAATGATATTGGGCCTATGGTGGCCCAATGCGGGGTGGGGTGCCTCTGATCAAGCAAGTTTTTTTAAGGTTGGCTAGATAGGCAAACTGGCAGAGTGCCACCTGTTGGTAAGTGGTAAGCGGGGCCCATAAACATAAACTAGTTCACATGGAGCTAGCACAGACAACCAATTTACGTGTTGCTTGTCCTGAGACATAAGATGTTAAGTCTCTGTACGGTAATTACACTAGTCCAGCCCTTTTCTCCGATACACAGCAACACTGTTTCACGGGAAAAGCAACCAGCAGACGAAGAAACGTAGTAATGTGAGCCAAAAAAATCCGAAACTGACCAGTGATTTGTCACTGACGTAACAGCCACCAACCAGTGATCTTATGTACATCCGATCGGCCAATCATCCATCAATGGCACCAGTTTGCCAATCAGAGCGCAGAACCGGTGTAGCATCGCAGCACAAATTTGTCAGAATTAGTTTTCATACAAAACACAACATTACCACTCTATTCTGGTTATATGCTCGATGGTGGTACCCAAGCAACCCTCCTACTGGCAAGTTTTATTGGCATATTTTATGAAATTTCAATACTACACTCAAACTATAAGTGGGTGGTGGTGGGAATTTAGTGTACCTCACACTGGTGTTTATGGCGACCCTCAGTTTGGTGATCTCGCTGGACACCTTGTCTATCTTCTTGGCCAACTCATCCACGTTCTTCTGCAGGTCGCGCACTTTGCTCCCCGCCACTGCAGATATCTGGGCGTCCACACCATGGACTTCTTTTTCAACCTTAGTTAATACAAAATATATTTAAATACAAGTTTCATCCAACAAAGTATTATAATAAAACATCTTTTACGGATTTAATCTGAGGTGTCAGATGTCCCCCAAACTTTACCAAGTTATGCAAACCAACCCGATGGTGTATAAATCTAGGGCATGCCAGTGCCATTACTGTGAAGGGTACTACAGATGGTGTAATTACTGAGAAGGGCATGACATGCAGTGTAATTATTGTAAAGGCCATGTCATGTAGTGTAATTACTGTGCAGGGCAGGGCATGCAGTGTAATTGCTGTTAAGTGAATGACATGGAGTGTTATTACTGTGAAGATCAGGACAGGCAGTGTAACTACTGAGAAGGGCAAGACAGGCAGAGTAATTACTGAGTAGTGCATGACATGCAGTGTAATTACAATGAAGGCCATGACATGCAGTATAATTATTATACTGCATGCAGGACAGGCAGTGTGATTACTGGCACTGACACCAAACATCTTGCTATTATATATTTTAAAGCTTTTACTCGCTCTTTAGTATAATAATGACATACCTCTCCGGCATTGTGTTTAGCTTTCTCCAATTTCTCCTCAGCTGCCTTCAAATTCTGCTCCAGTTTGGATTTCTGCTTGGCATCCACTTTACTAGAAGCCGCTTTACTTTTTTGCTGCTGTATTTGAGCCTGAAGAAACATATAATAATAATAATATATAATAGCAAAAATATATTGTCCTATCTAAATAGTAAAAAATCATTACCACACATTTGTTATCTACCTAATAAGCTAACTATTAATTCCATCCGTCCATACCATATCCTTTCCATATTTTCAGATTCATCCTATCTCTATTTCATTATGTCATAAGTAGCATCAATTTCTATATCCATTCTTCATGAGATAGCATATGGAGGTTAAACTATTTCATCGTCAACTTTTCCACCTCTACCTAATATGCTATCCTTTAAATCAACTTTCAGATCCTCTATCGCATTTAGAAGCATCCATCTCTTCCTTCAGCCCCATACTCAACATACCTTCAGAGCGGGCACTTGCTCGGTCAAACTCTGCAGCTCAATCTCCAGTTTGTGCAGCGTAGTCTTGCCCTCCCGAGCACTGCGTTGCACCGTTACCAACGACTCCTCTAGATCAGCTTGCTCACTTCTCAGTTCACTCAACCTAGAAAAGAGATAGTTTGTTGACAAATTATCTACTTCAAGTCAACAATTTGGCCCAACACATTATTGAAAAACAATACCTATAAATTATAACAGACCATTCCCTTAACCGGATTCGATATTTTATTTCACATAATTGGTTTCATGGGTCCAAATGGACCCTTTAATTAAATTACATGTTATTTTGTATTGTAGGTACAATTAATACCCCAGTGGGCTATGGTTTTAATAAAACAAGTATAATGTAACATAATATTATAAATCAAGTTTTATAAATCAACATATTATATATTTTTTAAGTTATGCCTTTTAGCTATGCCCTAGCATAGGTTCCATGCTAAGCTATAATAAAAACAAACGGAATTAAAAAATCTAATCATACTATAGGGTTTTACATATCTTCCCACTAACAAAAAAAAATTCTTTGCGACATTGATTAGAAGATATATAATAGAAGTGAAAACAAAACAATTAAATTCAAATACCTATAACACAGGCTGTAAAAGATTATGACAACAACAATTTAAACGGCGCACAAAATGGCCGCATGACAGTGACATTTCAGTGTGTTTGGCGATTGGTTATGTAAACAAATATTGCTTAATCTTATATGAATAAATCAAACGTCATATAAACGTCAAATAGCGTCTCCTAACGGTGGCGCGAATCCAGAGATTTTATGTCATCTAAAAATATGCGTACCGCGCCTAAAGAAGTATTCACTTCAAAAATAACAATCTATTCTAAAATCGTTAAGTAAACAATTTTTACGGATTTTATCGTCGAAACGTCGGGCTTATAAAAATCTTAATAAACCGCGATAAAATCTGTAAAAAATATTTAGATGCCTTTAAAAAATTACGTATTTAGAATCGGTATTAGATCGAACAATTCAGAACACTCCCCGTGGTAGATGCGGTAGAAGATGGAGAGCGATCCGACATCTCTGCGGTGTTTTAAATGTAATCCTCTATATGTACCGGTCGTCCAGTTTCGCCAGTTTGTCCTCAGCAGCGCGCATCTCCCGCGGGTCGTGCTCGCTGGTGTCCTGCTGTACGCGGCTGGCCATCCGTCCGCGCATAGCCGTGCGTCCGCCTCCGGACATCGTACCTGACATATAGTATATGTATAGGTTTAGTATACTTAGTGGCAACTAGCTGTTTAACTGTAACCCAGCTCGAAAATTGATAAGATAAACCTCCGAAATAACCCTGAAACTTTCTCCTAAAATTGGGAATTGACATGCAAAAGAAAATCACTTGTAGTTGAGATAGCGATAGTTCAAGCAAACAAACAAAACTTTATTATGTTAGTATACCTAAATTTATGGCGTTTACTGGAAAATTATTGCATAAATTTAGTTTTCACTTACCGGCTATCTCAATGAGGTCTCCCTGTAGCGTGACCACGCGATATCGCGTGGCGCCGTAGCCGATGCGCGACGCCTGCTCGAGGTCTGACGCCACGAGTGTCTCCCGGAGCGCGTAGTAGAACGCAGGCAACACTCGCTCATCCTTTACTTGCACCAAGTCGAACAGCCGCGGAACGTTCTCGGGACTGGAAATATTTAAATAAACCCTTGGAACATTCTCGAGAAACATTTATAGCTCTGGAACATTCTAGGGGAATATTTATAACCTTGGAACATTCTCGGGAAATATTTATAACCTTGGAACATTCTCGGGAAACGATTATAACCTTGGAACATAACACGGCCGCGGTGAGCACACACAGTGTGTGTTACACATCACATTTAAGAGGTCCTTAGGCCGAAGTGTGCAGGGAGCAGCTGAGGATCCCTTTTCCTTACACCTTTCACCTTCTCTTTTGGGTGAAACATTATTCTCTATCCCTTTTGGAGGAGCCTCCAGGTGGCGTGGACTTCCCTGCCAGTGGAGTGTACCTAATGCGTGGGTGCACGTGACCGTACTAGCACAAAGACACCGGACGGAGAAGAGGGACGCCGAAGCTAAGTACCTAAAATCGCCTCCCTCTGGATGCCAGAAATATAGTCGAATCCACGTACGTAGCTTGTCTTTTTATAAATCTAAATAGTAACTCTTTTCCAAATTCGACTAACCATATTTTTAATAGTCAGACTTTTTTTTGTATTTAAATATTTATTACAATAAACTCTTATGTAACATAGTCTTGACTTATTTAATCTCTCTCTATATACATATGTTACAAGAAGTATAAATTCTACGAATATTATGAATATAAAAGTATGTATGTTTGGATGGATGTGTATTGCACAGGGGGCAAGATTCCCCCACCATGGTTCAGGCCTTGTCGTGGCGGTGGGGCTCAGTAACCTAGTATCCTAAACCTAGCTCTACACGAGAGAGCTGCGTTCATTTACCAGCTGTCGGGCGCAGCGAGTCCTACATACCCGCGTGGGGAGACCCACTCCCCCGCGGGATGCCTCAGAGCATTGCCCAGCGTTAAAGAAAGAAAAAAAAAAAAGAAAAGGGGGCACTGTGGAGGTGGCGTCAGTCCCTTGCGGGACTGACTAGCCGTCGAGGTGCCCTGTTTGTTTTCTAGATCCGGGGCACCTCACCAAAGGCGGCATTGGTGGCACCCGCCGGGTTTTAGTGGGTAGAGCTGCGTCCATTTACCAGCTGTCGGGCGCAGCGAGTCCCACATACCCGCGTGGGGAGACCCACTCCCCCGCGGGATGCCTCAGAGCATTTCCCGCCGTTAAAGAAAAAAAAAAGGGGGGGCAAGATTCGATCGGATGTGATCCAATCAAATCTTCCGCCGTCCCCTAGAAGGCAGAGTGCAGGCATCTTCATGTGGAGTATTTTTTATTTCTCTCAATGGTGACGTAGAATTATACTGGTACAAGAATATTTCGAATCGGACGAGTAGTTTCGAAGGTTACCTCTTACATCTTTAGTATCAGCATTACTCACTAGCTGCCCTTCCTCTCGTACTGTCGTGTGAGATGCTGCTGCTTGTCCAGCGCTATGAAGGTGGCCCGGCCTATGTCGTGAGCCTTGAGGTGTTCCACACACGCCTGAGCCGTCTCCACAGTGTCCACCACGATGTTATCGAGCGCGCCGCAACACGTCGATATAGCCACGTCGTATTTAGCATCGATACCGCCGAGGTCGCCCTGGGAATTGTGATTTTGAAAAATATATTTTATAAGATTTTAAGTTAGTTCCACGACATGGATGTTTTCATTTCTGAAACTATTTTAAACGGGATATTTACCATGTTATTTACGTTTGTCTCGTGAACAAGAACTCCTCGAAATAAAAGTGAAAAACATGGTATATATCCCGCTTTAAATAATTTAAGAAATGTATGTTAACCGGCCATGCAGCTATCCAGCAAAATTTTGTTGTTATCAGCCAAATAGCATAACAATGTTAATTTAAAAACGTACGTGTCACTATCGTTAGTCCTACTGAATTAAATTAAATTTTGCACACCATACGGTTTGGTCCGATTTCGCCGTTGTCTGTGGCACGAAGTCTACCCGGGAGACTAGTACATTAAATAATTTAACTTAAGAACCGCTCAAAATATTTTACTAAACAGTTTATTAAACTCTGTTAAAGAATTTTGCTAGCTTCGTTTACTTATAACCATAGACAAAAGCTATCCTTACCAGCCTTCCAAATATGCCCGGCAACCGGCCAGACTTCTTCTCTTTCATGAGAGAGTCCAACACCCTGCCGCGCGACTTGTTAGCACTCATGGCCTGTCTCGACTCTTCCAATTGTGCCCTGCATGATTTAATATTTACATATACAGATAGCCTCCCCACCAGATTTTGTGGAAACCCGTGCCCAGGTGGGGAAAATACTGGTCTTAAAGGGTTAATGTTGATATACTAACTAGATATTGATTACATCTAAGATTGTCTGAGTTGGTGAATTTAGTTTAATTTTGGTTTAAATTGTTTTTTAATTTCGTTTTTTAATTATTTCACAGTACCTAGCCTTATGTGACGTCACAAAATCTGGGAGCCCTCCCACCCCTTTGTCACATAATGTCGTCGGGACCCCCCCTTAACGTGTGACGTAATTTATGGACGGCCCCTAACTGTGACTAGGATTAACAAATTGGCAGATAAGCTCCCTAATAGCAAGTGGTTAATTTTACCAATGGACCACCTTACTATACTTGTATGCTAAACATAATTCAACATCCTATAATTCCACCACAGGCTAGTCTCGAGTCAAGAATATCGAACATACCTTAAAGTCCTAGACTGGGAGACTATAGTGGACTCCTCCGTCTTCAGGTTTTGGAGTTTGGTCCTCATATGTATCAATTCTTTCTCTTGTTTTGGCACCGTTGTGGACAACTCTTGTTGCTGTCTATAAACACATTTTTTTACAAGATATTAAATTAATTATATTAATTAGCAATTATCCCGCGAAAAACGCAGTCTTTACAGCAAATGTGTGAGTGCACGCATATGCATGCATATAGCATATGCATAACTTAACGATTACTAATCGTAGAGTCTACATCCTGAGGATGCCTCGGTGTCGGGGCGAAACGTACGTAGATTGTTTGGTGGTGGTCTTTTACTGTGGTTGTGGTGCATGTGGGGTGGTGGTGCATGCGAGTGTATGCATATGCAGTGTGGGAAAGGAGGGCGGTGCTATATGCATGCATATGCGTGCACTCACACATTTGCTGTAAAGACTGCGTTTTTCGCGGGATAATTGCTAATTAATATAATTAATTTAATATCTTATATAATGGATTTCCGCAAGGTAACGCCTGATTCTATTAACATTTTTTTACAATAAATATGAACATAATATTAGTTAGAATAGTTTATAAAATCATGATATTTTTGTGTCTGTATCTATTAGCAATTCACAATATTCAAAGATATTAAATATATAGATATTTATTCACAATATTAAATTTTTTTAATATCTGAATATTTTTTCCCATGTCAAAATAGATTTCTATCGGTTTTTTTGTACCATTTTCGTAAATCTTACATTAATTAGAAATATTGTAATAAAAAATTTAAGGCATGTATGTACAACAGTCACACAAAACTTGTTGCAATAATTTATATGCTGTGTGGCTAATTCTTCCAATTATTTGGCTTTTGCTAGAATTTCTATAAAACATAAGCTTTTGTTAATTACAATAAATTAATATAAATTTGTAAGAACTCACATTTTCTTTTCTGCCAAATTTTTTGTTGCATTCTCATAGGACTCTGTCATTTTGTTTAATTTTTCTATTTCCTTCTCTTCTGTGCTCAAATATATCTTCAGTTCCGACTCAGCCAACTTGAAATCTTTATTTGCTTCATCTACAATCTTCTTCAAATCGATCAATTTCGCTTGTAACTTATCCTTCTGTTCTTGAAGGCCTTGAGTTTTGGATCTGTAAAAATTTAAGAAAACAGATTGTTTTTTATTGTCATTATTATGCCTACTTAGAGTGAAAATTAAAAATAATGTTCCTAGTCTGTACACTATGCCTGACACGTGGTATAAAGAAAACTGATACCGACATACACAACCTATATACATATAGTATAAAACATTCATAATAATCTGTCTTCTTGATATTTATATCGCAATCCGATAAGCGTTTTAGGATTGAAAGTATAACGAACAATCTCACTTTGTCTCCAGGTCCTTCAAACGAGTTATTACTGAAGCAAAAGTGGAGTATGTGAGTAGAATTGGCGAGAGATTGGTTCGGCTTCGTTCAGAAACTTAGGGATTCTGGTTGGCATCCGTCTTTACGCGTCTTTTTCGGCACTCTGATTCACGAGGCGTCGTCCCACGCTCGTGCAAGGCAGCTTTAGTGAACCCGAGTCCCTAAGAAAAGGGACCGCTCAGACCCGTCCATCTACAGACTACTAGCTATAATTTACTTATTCTAAAAGATTCTGGAATCCATAATTAACTGCCAGCTCTAGCGGTATATAGCGGAGCACCAGCTGATTAGCGATCGTCAATATGTCTTTCAACGGAATCGCGCAGCTGATGATCTTCCAATATTCTTTACACAGCATTATGGGCGGAGGCAGTTAAGAGCAAGGGGGAAGCGCTGGCGGTTAGTTTTGACATAGCGAAGGCCTTTGATCTATAACAAAGCTACCATCCTATGGGCTTCCCGAGAAATTATGTAAATGGATCACCAGTTTTTTGGCAGGCAGTAACATCAAGGTCGTTGTCGACGGTGCAAGCTCGAACCTCAAGTCTGTTAATGCTGGTGTTCCAGAAGGCTGTGTACTATCTCCTACCTTGTTTCTTCTGCATATCAATGATATGCTGCTAACTAGTGGCATTCATTGTTATGCAGACAACAGCACCGGAGATACACTCTGGCCGTCCTAATATTTCTCGGCAACAAGTCGATCGTGCAATTTCGTGGTCATTTGGAAGGAAAGACAAAACTAGCCTCTAAGAAACTTGATGTGCTCAGTAGAGCGAAGCAATATGTCATGCCTTCCCACCGCCTACAATTATACAAGGCGCACGTTCGACCTCACATGGAATACTGCTCTCACCACTGAGCTGGAGCGCCCCAATATCAATCAGCTCCTTCCATTTGACCGCGTTCAACACCGGGCGGATTTTCTACCTCGCACGTCCACTATATGGAACCAGCTATCGCGTACGGTATTTCCGAACCAATACCACTCAGAGACCTTCAAGAAGAGCATATTCATTTTTCAAAGGCCGGCCACGCACCTGTTAATGATGTCGCTATTGATGTTACTTATCCACCACCAGGTGAAACGACTGTCCGTTAGCCTCCTCTTCTATAAAAAAAATTACTTTCGCACTTATAATAATTCTCACCTGACACTAGCCATCAACGTCTGCAGTTCCTCCTCAGCTTGAAGTTTACTCTCTTTGTTTTTGACCAACAACTTTTCACAGTCCTCGATTTCACGTTTGTTCTTCTCTGGGACCTTAAAATGAAAACAAAGTTAAGATTGAAAAAATTCAAAAATAAAAATACAAATTATACAAGTAAATTATTTAATACATAAATAAATAAAATGTGTCATTGAAATTGTAATTTTTGTTTTCAACAATAATAAAATGCATTCATTATAAGCAACTCATTCATGCTATGCCTATCTTGAGACATGAGTTGAGAAATCACAGTGCCAGTTCAATACAATCACACCACCTGTGCGGCTCTTCTTTCCAAACACAGCAAAGCTGTTTCAAAGAAGAACGGTATTTTTAAACACCATCTTAAAGCTATAGAATCTTATTGAACATACCATCTCTAATTCAATTAGCTTTCCTTTCTCTTGCTCTAATAACTGTTCCAAGTTTTTCTTCTTTTTGTTCGCCTGAGTGGTATCAGCCTGAACCGATACAGTCTTCTTTTTACAAGACTGTAATTTCTCAGCTATTTCATCTTTCTGTTTTTGTAATTTATCATATTTCCTGTAGACAAATTGAAATTTCAAAGCATTAAAATATAAAGATGACTGACCTTTTAGTGTTTTTGTTTATGTTCTGTCTGTATTCAAAATTTCAAACAGATCTTCATTTTTTTAGTCACATTGCATGATTTATTGGTAATATTTTCAAAATGTAAATGCTAGACGTAACATTCAAAAATATTTTCCAAATCAAATTAAACCATTTTACTTTTTTATATACTAGCTGGTGCCCATAGCTTCGACTGCATTAACTTAGATTTACAACCGTATCCGGATTGATGATGACTATTACTTTAATAGCCTTTGTCCTAATCCAAGATATAAGCCATCACCATTGTGACTTTCAGCCAAATCAGTTCAGCCGTTTTGCCGTGAAAGATCAACAAACATCCAAACTTACAAACTTTTGCCTTCATAATATTAGTAAGATTTATGTGCTAGTTATTTTGATTGCAAATGTTGTTTGTTTAATTTTAATATTCCTAAAGACTAGTATTAATCATATTTTGATTTAATTTTATTACAACCATTATGTTAACTTTGAAATGTCTCTGAATACCATTGTGGTAGTTTACAAAATAGTGTACTTACTGAGTACCATTTTTAAGCTCTGTCGTTTTTTCATGTAACTCTTCTTTTAATTTAGCAAGCTTTTCATCAATACCGCTTAGTGAAGCTTTTAATTCTTCCAATTCTTTATTTTTGCTTTCAATTATCTTATTTGTTTCATGTCTGAAAAAGCATACTATATGAGCAATGTGTTACAATAGCAAACATGGTCATGGGAGGCATCGGCATTCAGCATGAGAAATTGAACAAGCCCAGATTTTAGATCGTCTTCACATCTTGTTAGTTCTCTAATTCTCTTTCCTTCTCTAGGTTTCTAATCTGTGACTAATTTATACCATTTCTCTTGTGGGTCCCACACAACTTCTAACAATAACTATGGATATTTTTTAACTTACATATATTTCTGTAGTAACATATTTCTAGTCCGTAAAGTGGTATTGGTGAGATTCATCAACTCCACCGCTTCTCTCATTGGTTGCTCAAGTTTCTGTTTCTCTTGCTCAACTAATCTCACCCTATTTAACTTTTCCTTTCGCATCTCACTATACTCCTCCACTTTTACTGACAACTTTTCTATAGGTTCCTGTAACATATTGTATCAAATTATATGATTATTATAATAATTATAGTATTTGTCATTCAATAACTCTTAATCTCCCTTTATGAACTTTATAAGCCCCTACTCAAAATGTTGTGTATTATAAGCTGAGCAGAGCATGCAAGTGATAGAGGCATGATCGACGCATTATGACATTACCATGTAAAATTATTATCCGTAAACCGACTTTACATACAATGGGTAGCTTTTTTGTGGTAGTTCAGTCATGTTTTATTCATATTGGTTCAAGGTCATCAGCTCTAGTTAATGTGTTGAGTTTTTTTTTAAGTATAGCCTTTTCATTACAAGTTTAACTTACTTTATATCTAGAAGTTCCAATGATATCTTCCAAGTACTCCAACATTCCAGATTCATGTTCTGTCAGAGCTTTAGGCTTCATCATGGCAATTTGTTCCACTTCTCCCTTAAAAAAAATGTTTTTAATGTTTCAGAAAATTATTCTCTATATTGCAAAGTCTTACCTAAGGATATGTTTTATAGCCCACATAAGGGAAGACATGCCATATTTCATCTTCCTTTTAGTTATGGCCACCAACCCTAATGTCCCACAAGCAAAAATCAATTTAGCATATCCTTAACCAAGCAAATCCTTAATGTTAAGACAGTTACGCTTATGCTGTCAATCCTGGCTGTCAATAGAGTAGCAGCAGGAATGAGTGGAGAGTCTAGATCATAAAAAAGGGTTTATTTTAAATCTCTCCTAGCTTGGTTGGTTCATGAACTCTTAGCATCCATCATTTAATTTCACCACCATTCAATATTCAATTGGCATTAAATTTAATCAGATTATGTTGATAAACAACTCAACTATACAGTGAGAATCTATAGTCATTTTATCTAATAAAATTTACCGAACAATATTCCACCCACTCTGACATTGGCAAATCCTTGAGGAAGCTAACATTGATGAAGAAGAACTCAACTTCATTTTCATAACAGACTCAAGACTATTTATTCATGCTTGGACAGTAATTCAGATTATGTTAATTTCTTTATTTACAACAGGCTATACAGGAGCTGGCTTACCAAAGATTCAAACCTTCTTACAAAATGTGTTCACTATATATGATTACCTGTAAGATTAAAAACCTGTTGTGATCCAGATCAATACCGTTAGATCTTAACATTTTTGCAACTTCTTTAAACTGCACTCTCCGACCATTTAATGTGTAATAAGAAGAGTTATCCTTATGTGCTGTCCGGGCCACCACTATCTCACTGTTAGGAACAACTGTAAACTCTTCTCCTTCCTGTAAATATAATTCATTTTTTCTAGCAGTTGCATAGAGCATCACCTGCATAGTTGCCTTTCCCATTGGAAAATGGGAATAAAAATAGCTATGTTACAGGCTGACAATGAAGCATTATATTGGCGAAGGAACTTACTAAAACTGTTAAGGAGTGAAAATGTAAAAAACAGACTTGCATTAATATTTACAATATTTGCTAGAATTGACTATTTTCCACATGTCACAGATACAAACTGATTATCTTACCCCATCAATTATTTGACTGAAATGAACCGCAACACTTGCATTTGTTATATTAGGGTATTTGCTTGACGAATGGATGAGCACCGAAATTTTCTTTGACCTTATCTTAGTAGCCCGATAACCAAAAACAAACAGCATTGAATCTATCACATTACTCTTGCCGCTACCATTAGGACCAATAATAGCTGTGAAACTCTAAAAAGAGAAAAAATATAATTCAATAATTAATATTACGTGTTTATTTTGTGAGTTCTGACTTTTTTAAATAATACCTCCTCATTCATGATTATGGATGTATTATGTATATTTTTTTACATAAAGTACACTTGTTAAATAGTTAACAATTAAGATATGAATACAAATGTCATATTTATGGTATAAAAAATGTCCTTTTCAAATATAATAAACTCATATGTACCTTGTGAAATGGTCCTAATATTTGAACACCGGCGTAACTTTTGAAGTTTTCATTAACAATATGAGTGATTATCAATCTAGGCCCAGTGGTATCAAAAGTAAGTGCCGGTTTTGGTGCTGGTGGAATATATATGTCGCCTATTCGAACGCCCCCTTCCTCATCATCCGATATATGATCAATTTCATCATTGTCGAGGTCTGCGTCTCCGTTTTGATTTTCAACTTGATTAGGAATTTCATCAATGTCCATTGGCTCACCATCACCCTTTTTCTTCTTATTTTTTTGCATGTTAACTATGTAATAGATGTATAATGCTCGCCAAAGTTTATTTGTTGAGTTGCTTAAGACCTATATTATTAGACCAAATAAATAAAGTTTAAATGGATTAATGTAAACAAACGATAAAACGGTGTAAAGTTTTGGACTGAGCGCGCTGCGCGGTTATTATTTTGACATTGACTTTCAAATTTGAAATTTGAATTTTGAGGGTTTCTTTTTAATAACTTGGTAGTTGGTTGCACATGCTACAGCTGTTAGACCAGTGCCGAAGCCTTTGAAAATGGCAAAAAGTGAAACATAATTATAGTAGAATGAAACCCATTGGAAAAGGAAGAGAATATAACAAAAATGAAAGGAAAAATAATTTACGGGCGATCTGACGGCGGGAAAGTGGAGGGGGGGTGGGTAAAAAAACGGTTTATCTCTATTTCCGGCAAAACTACAAGTCCCTTGGAAAAAAGTTGAATAACAAAGTTGTAGGTAATAAGAAGATCTACAGCTTTTGTATTAACACTTTTTTCACATAACCTCAAAATTTATGTGAAAAATTCAAATAACCAACTTTTTGGATTTTTATTTTTATCTTTTACAAAAAAAAAAATTTAAAAAAAAACTTACCTTTTTATATCCTAAGCACACTGTAATTTTTTTATTTAAAATATTAATTTTTATCACCTTATTTCGACTTAATAACGAAAAAACAGTCTTATTTTCAATCGAAAATTCTCCCGTCAAAATATCTGATTTAAAAAAAAGGCGATGGGCTTCTCGTTCGTTAAAATCTCTACTTTTTGATGGTGTAAACATTACAATTTAAATATGACTAGGTTTTGTAGTTAATTACATATCAGGAAACAACAGACATTCGTCGTAAAAAAAAATATTTTTGATTGAGACTGCGTAGACTTTTTTGTGTATTTTTCGTACGCGGTAGATGCTTATACAAGTTTTCAGTACACAGTTATACTATTATGTTCCAGTAATGTAATTAGTTAATGTAAGAGATGGCGTGAGCGAATAACGTCTATAGGTACATAGTACCGTTGGGGCAAGAAATCAAGTTCAGGGGCTATGCGAGGGCCTAAAGAAAAGATGATGCGAAAAATAAACAGATAAATTGACACGAACGATAAAATAACTAGGTAACAACAAAGTACTGACTTAAGTCGATGTTACTTACGCAAAGCATTCGCTCAGAGATCACATCATGGAAAGAGGCATTACAATAGCTATGTGATAGGGTTATCGTCGCCCTGAATATAAAATTTATCGCCACCAATTCAAAGTTGAGCAGAGTGAAAACGAAAGGACTGACAAATTCGTTGTCAAGAGCTGAGCCCTTCTATCGCGTCTACTGTCACACTGGTAATCTAACCACCAAGGTACAGCTTGGCAAAAAAGGGTACTTATGACGTGTTGACAAGTGGAACTAAATATTTTACTAAATGGAAACCTATGATGTTGACAATACTTGGCCGACAAATACTATATTTTGAGTAAAGCTTAGTGTTTCACATTTAATTTTAACGATTTGATTAAAACCTCTTACTGTTTTTCCATATTATAATGAGACCTAAGTCAAAGTGGCGTCCTCATTTTTTCCACATTCTTTTTTGCCAAGCTGTACAATTAGAAGATTTACGGCCTTTTAGATCGAAAAATTAGTAAAAGATTACGACGTGACGATGAGGTAATTTTTCGAAATTATTATCATAGTCTAGAGATATCGAAAATTTCTTAAGTGAATCAAAGCATGAGTCTAAGAATCACGCATATACTACTACGCGTACAAAGTAATGTAGTGTAATTTAACAAATACTTCTTTTCAACCCGCAAAAAGTTCGGTAAGCAAGTCGGTGCACATAGATATTATGACAACTCGCATCACCGAGCTTTCTACATGCCTACCTGCTGCTCCAACACAAGTTTTCCAACACACGTTACCAATGCACCGCCAACATGCCGCGAGAAGAACGCGGCATGTTGGTGAAACATTCACGGCCATTTTGCGCGTATTACAAACGGTATCGACATCAGCGAGACTTATTTCTCATAGAATGGGAAACAAGACCATTCATGTCCGCTTATGGTGTAAAAGTAGTAACATTGTAAATAAATACATCTTTAAAGTTTATTGCCTATTCTTTGTGTTGTTTTTTTTGGTTTGAGTAATCAAAATTATTAAGTTTCGGTGTTAATATATACTATAGTAATCTTCGGAGTAAAATAAAATAGTAGCTTTATCAAAAATATATTTATTATGATTGGTTGGCGAATATTATTGTGGAGGACTGTAATGACTTATGGAGCGATTTAATATAAATAGTAGGAGGGTTCTGGCGGTTTTCTATAGTGTTTGTTAAAACTTAATCTGTTTATATAATGTGATGGCGAATATTCTGGGACGTGGAGTGGGAATATTCAGTGAGTATTGATTGTTGGAGGCTAGAGGGGTGAAACCACGGTCCTTGAGGTTTTCCGCCGTTTCTCCATATTATAGACTAAATATTAACTCGTCGTTGGCAATGTACTAAGTGCAGTCCATAAAAAAATGATAATTTGTCAAAACTCAAAGTCAAATGCCATATTTGTCAAATGTCAATTGTCATAGTTATTTAAAATATGGCGAACCGCACGGTTAAGGACGCCAAGTCTGTCAGAGGAACAAATCCACAATATTTGGTCGAAAAAATTATTAGATCTCGTATTTACGATTCTAAGTATTGGAAGGAAGAATGTTTTGCCTTAACTGCGGAATTACTAGTCGACAAAGCCATGGAGTTGCGTTACGTTGGAGGTGTGCATGGGGGATTCATATATCCAACTCCATTCTTATGTTTAGTATTAAAAATGCTACAGATACAACCTGAAAAGGATATTGTTGTTGAATTTATAAAAAATGAGGAATTTAAATATGTGCGTGCACTTGGAGCTTTTTACATGCGGCTTACGGGTTCTTCGGTAGATTGCTATAAATATTTAGAACCTCTTTATAATGACAACAGAAAGTTGAGGCGGCAAACTCGCGAAGGCCAGTTTGAAATTGTTCATATGGATGAATTTATTGACGAGTTACTTCGAGAAGAACGTTTGTGTGATGTTATATTACCAAGAATACAAAAAAGAAACATTTTGGAAGAGAATAATGAGTTAGATCCAAAAGTATCTGCCCTTGATGATGACCTGGATGAAGAAATGCCCTCAGATGATGATATTGTAGATACCGAAGCCAAAGAAAACAAGAAAGACAAAGACAGGAAGGAAAGGGATAGGAGGCGAGAAAGGTACATTTATCTATGTAACATTTTTATTTTTTTTATATTTCAAGGAAATCCTTATGGATGCAGCATTGTGGGATTCGCACTGGGGAGTGCCCACCCTAACTAAAACAACAACACTATCAGCCACTTTTTAAGGGTCCCAGTTATGCAGGCAACAGCCGACACCTCAGCGACAGGCTAGTCCCGGTGAAGGCTAGACTACTCCGCGCGGGGGGGGGGGGGGGACGACGACGACGACGACAACCCAGCCGCTACTAAGAAGTCCCCATGTTGACATTGTCCCATATAGGCCCGGGTTCCCAAGAGAGTGAAACCTCGTCAGAGGTGTCTACTCTAACCTGCTTGTTAACTTCCTTCTGAGACGTTACTGCTTCGCAGCATGAGACCATCGCCGTCCAGGACTCGTCGTCCCCTAGTATTGCGGTGATGGTGCTCGGCAGAGACAAGTCCCCTCCAATGACTGATGTCAGATTGCGACGTAGAGCTCGCCTATTTGTGGTAGACTGAAGGTTTGGAAGGAGGAGTTTGGGCTTTGTGTTTAGGTTTTTGCCATACGGATGAAGCGCAAGGTTCTCCCTCTACCTCCACATTAGCGCCTCTTGCCCTAGTTGGCAAACCCGCAGGATGCCGTCTACTGTGAGGCTCCCTCCTATCCGGGATCTATGTTACATATTATACTACTCGCTGATTCCATTTTTATAAGTTTCCATCTGTGTATGATGTTGACATCAATAGTTATGCCTAATAGGCAATCTTAAAGAGAAATTTTCTTATTCAATTTTCTTAGGCAATCTTAAAGATAGATTAAGTAGTCAAAATGATCAAAAATGGAGAATGGAGTTTAATATAGGTAATAGGTTCTATCTTTAGGAAAACGGAGGCTCTATCTAGATAACCCCCAACTAGATGGGAGAACAATCTTTGTGAAGTTGCCATCCTAGTGAGATGAAAAATCTTTTGGTGAATCTTGGCAGAAAAATTTGGATGCCATGATGACAAATATAGATTTTCTGTCTAAGATAGTATTATAATGATAATATAAGATAGTATTATAATGATAATATATAGTATACAATATTGTTAAAACTGGTTGTTTTTAAATTTAAGTGAACATATGTGAGATATTAAATTATATATTATTTAGTAAAATGACTCAGCAGGAATGTTCAATTAAAACATTTCTTATTAATTATTAGAATTATTAATCACGTTTATTTCGATTTATTAATTTTAAACTTTAATTATTACTCAATATTATCTGCATGAGCATCCGGAAGTCTATAATTTTAATTATTTCAATTGTTGCATTTAGATTAGCAAATGCGTCACATCCAGCCGGTGCTGCCAGTGGTTCGTAACATTAGGGATAATTTGTTCACAACGAATATGGTTCATGGATTGATTCTCATATAGTAGATTTCTGCCACTAGACGCATAATAAATTATTATTTTTGTTAATATCTCATTTGTCGTCTTTTCAGATCACGGGAACGCGAGAGACGAGATAAAGATCGTAAAAGAGAACGATCTAGAAGTAGAGAGCGTGATCGTAGACGTGAACGTGAAAGAGAACGAGAGAGGGAAAGAGAGCGTGTTAGAGAACGAGACAGAGAGAAGGAAAGACGGGATCGGCACGATATAGAGAGAAGAAGAGATAGAGGACGTTATTAATTTTAGTGTAAAATAATTAAATACTATCAACATAATATGCTTTTATTGACTATTAATTTTCTGGAAGATTCTCAAGGTTCATCATGATCATCTCCCTCAATGAACACCAAGACAACCGATCCCAAGCCACTCGCATCCAACACTGACCAGCCACTGTACGGAGATTGTCTTCCCACCTTATTGGCCCATCGGCCATCCATTCTCTCGACAGTGTGACCAGCCCACTGCCACTTCAACAGGTATATGTTTCAATTTTTTAACTTTTCTCTTCCCCTGAGCACAACGTCTTCTGCAGATCCGCTGATTTTCATCCCTATATTCGGGATCAGTTTTCTCATTTGCCTTAATCTCATAGTCGTCAAATAATCCTCGCTGAAAGCAAATAAGCTAATGCGATTTTTAAAAATTGACTGTTGTTTGAGAAGTTCAATACCTAGTTGGTTTTTTAAAGATATGATACTGACTCTATTGATTCGATTCAGTATGGAAGGAGGTATTCTTTCCATAACGGCATTTTCTTTTTTTTTGCGGAATTCTTTAATTGGCATTTAAGAGGTAGTGCCATGCTGCATTGTAGTCGAACTGGGTCGGCACGACCGGGGTGGTACCTCTCGCTCACATAACACCGGCGTCAAGTGACAGCTATGCTGTTGCGTTTCGTGCGGTTTGGAAAAAGGAGGGTGGCGCATCTGCGTGGCCTTGCTTGTGCGGATGTATGGGCGTCGGCGCCGTGAAGCTCCGACTGCTCGTTTGCCCTCGTAAATCGTTTGGGATGTCTGAGTCTTATCGTCAATATCGTCAACAATAGACTGCAAAGCTTTCTGAAAACTATTATAACCTATTGACAAAGCCTTAGTCGCATCGGCACTTGCACACCACCTCGTGTCGGACACTTTTTAGAACTAAACAAAGAGTATAATATTATATTAAACACTACTGCTTTGTGGAACTAAAGACGAGGATTGTTTACGTTCATCTTCTTTTCTGAGATTTTTGGGCATAATTGGCCAGCGATGAGTTGAAGCCGAAAAAATGTTGTAGCCTGTACAGTTCCTGTACAAATTCGAAGAATGAAACTGCTCCAATGCAGCTCTCAGCAGTGCTTACTGCTTACACCAAATTCAGTGAGTGCGAGGCAATTTATTTTTTAATATGTACCTGTATACCATTGTAATAACCAGACATTTGAAGCGTTATCATAGAACTGACCCCTTGCATTTCCACATCAATGTAATATGGAATTTAATTTTTTTTTAATTGTAGCAGCTAGTTCTGCCCCTTTGTGACTAACGATAGGAATTTAAGTGAGAAATCTGCTACTTCACCATTTGACCACATATCTCAGCACTACAGTCAACTGATCGGTATCTCAGATATGGAGTAATATTTGACTTACTTCCTAATATTTCAAGTTCCCCTCAAATCGTTGAAGACAAATACGATTGTCTTTGTTTTCCAACTACCATATTTGGTCAAATGCAAAAAAAGGCGTTACTACATTTTTTCTTGGTGCGTGCACGGGGCCTCTAGGCAGTTGCCTAATCCGACTTATGGATATGAATAATCCGGCCCTGATTTACGAATCGTATTTGTCACGAATACGATACGCTCTACTTTGGTCACATTGTCATAAGTTGTAAAGCGGCATATTTCGTAATATTACCAAAACTTGGCAGTGTTACTGACTTATGTGAATGGCTGAACTTTTGAAATAACACAATAAAAATTATTATTTATTGCATTTGAATATTTACAATAACAATTTTATAACTTATTTAATATACATAAATAGATTTATTATGCTCTATTTACAATTATATTTTCTGCCTACTGAACTTAACAGTTTTAATTTATTGTTTTCTAATGTTTCGCGAATTCACTCGTTTTAATAAAACAAGTTTAACGGATTCCTTGCGGTTTATTAAATTATTATTATTATATAAATCAATTTTAGAGTATGTTGACTTGGACTATAGTTTGGTCATAAACATGATCCTAATTCCTTATTCAATACATACTTTTTTAAATAACTCCAATGATAATTTGAAAGTATACTATGCAAATTGAGCACTTCACCTGTTTGCGAATATAAATACAATCATCCTTGTTTAAGGGTTTTTTTTATTTAAGGGTGGGGACACCAGCTAGGCCAGGCGGGTGATCAGTCCTCATTACCGGGACCATTTCACCCAAATTTTTTTTTAAGGTTACACAAGTCGCTCATCTTTCCATACAAACGTGGAACAGTACCTACTACGACGTTTGACGTTGACCATCCAAAACTAAGGATAATATCAATAGATCTCGTCATTATCTGTCTATGCACCCAAAACCGGAAAAATGTATACATTTATAAAATACAAGCTTCTAAATTTTCGTATTTCATCACTGATTTTGGCCCAAATTTGGGCGAAAATAAATAGTAAACGGAAAAAGAAAGCTGTAAAATAATCCCCTACGGACATAGTTTAGTTATTCAAAAGTTAAAATAAATTTATTTCGAAGATAATACTTCATAGTTTTTCTATAATAACTGTTTTGCTAAAAGGTCATTTTAGGAATGAATTATTGTTCTTTTCATTCTAGCACACTAGCGCACTATGTCAATAGTGCGCGAGCATGTGTGTGATCGCACCTGACGGTAAATTCAGATCGCATCTGACAGATAGCATTCATTTAGTTAGAGTTCGCGCCGTCGACTTGTTCAACCTTAATGCATAGGTACTAATACAAAAGATATTATTTAATGGAACGCTCCTTATTTGGATAATCTCACATGTCCATTTAGACGACATAATAAAATGATAATAATAATTATTATAACCTCTATGATCTATCTAGTTTATTCGTTATAAATATTTCATAAGCCTTCATTATTACTAATAAAATGTATTATTTCTAAGTACTAACAAAACTATTTGTTCGATTTCATGCTTTTCAAAGAATTTCATATCAAGTGCAACTGAAATTGATAATACATTTTACTAGTACTCACTAAAATAGTATTTAGTATGTAACAATTATAATAAATATAACTAAAAATAATTCATAATGCTAAACATAAACTTTTAGAACAATTTATATTTATAATGTAACTATAATAATATGCTATATTATTAACATTTTATGTATACAATATTATAACGTGATTAAATCATAGTATGTTAACTTTCAGCATACTTGCGACTGGAGCTTGCGGTTTTTATACTCAATAAATTATGTTGGCTCCCTAGATTTATTTTATGATGAATAATAATTATTTTGGCGGACTGTCTTACATAAAAAAAAAAAATGTTATGGATTACATATCCATATCATTTTTTAAATATAATTAATGAATAGTTAGCACTTTAGTCAAGCAGCTTTTATATAAATTAATATGGAAGGATGGATTCTTAAAATGGTGTATTGACTCACAGAATTATGTTTACTCATACATGTCTTAATACATAACAATTAACTAATTATGTTGAGTATTCTTATGTAATATTATTAATTATCTTTCAGCTTAAATACCTGTGATGACAATTAGGTACGTATTTTAAGAGCATACAAAATTTTCAACTTTATTTAGCTTCTGCCGTTACTACTTTTCATACTTTTTCTCTTGAGATAAACGTGTATTATTTATAGGCAACCACAAGCAGTACAATAAAATACGACATTTAAACGTTACAAATTATTAATCAATTTGTAAAAGTTGACATTGTGACAAGAAAAAAAGGGGTACTGGTCTAGTGGATTAGATCAAATTATGTAAATAATTTTTACGCCTTTATAAAATTAAAAATAAAACCAATGGATTAAGGTATGGCAAGCAAAGCAACCGCCAGGGGGCTCGAAGCAAGTATAAATTAAAGAAAAGAGCGCAAATTACATGAATGTTAAGTATCTCCCGTTAAAACACACGCACGCACCCTTTCACGCAGTCTCAGTTTTGACATCGTCGATATCTGTCTCGCTCACTCCAATAAATATTTCCTTCTAACTCTTTAACACTGAAGATTTTCACAGCGATGCCACAATTCGTAAAGACAAAGACCCGAGACTAAGCAATGTCTAAGGCCCTGACAAAAAAAAACCAGTTTCAATCATCAATCCTCTATTTTTGAACAGGAAATTTTGAAAAAGCGAGCAGAACTAAAGATCGGCTTACTCTTGACACTCGATCCTATTGAAATTTAGGATTGGGATCGAAAACTTGTTAATCGGTACTCTTGTACCCTACACTAGTGTTGACGTATCGACTTCGAAATCGAATGACGAATTTACAGTTCAACGTCAAAATATTGTCAAGAGTGCGAAAAATGTACGAGATTGAGAAATACCCATATCAATTAGTTACATAAAATTCCACTGTAATCGAGTCAAATCGTGCGCTAGTGTAGTGTACAAGAGTACCGATTGACAAGTTCTCGATTCCGATCCTAAATTTTCTTAGGATCGAGTGTCAAGATTGCAGGATTTTTTGCGGTGATAAGATATAATCAGCTATCGTTGTGCCACAATTTAAACTTCTCGATTTTGCCGTGGGTTTTGAGCGATTTTAGGCCAGCCATCACAAATAAAAATGAGCAAATACATTGATTGATTCCATATTAGATATGGTAGTTAATACTAATATGTTGACAATAGTGAAAACTACTAGCGACGTGGCTTGGATGAATTATTGCCATATTAAATTACTACTAAATCACAGACAGTGACACTTTAATTTTCAGTACTGGAATTTCGACTGATCGAATTCTTAATCATCGTACCGAGGGTTACCTTGGGCTAGAAAGTTGGAGCGTTCATTATAAATATACTCTTCTCTTCCTTCTTGATCCAGCACAGTAGACGGTCTACTGCTCTGATAGCTTGGTCTTTTTCCATCAATGAATCAAATGTAACGTACAGTTCGAAGCCGTTTGTGACCTGTAATATATTATAGTAGTAAGAACTTATGAAAATTGAAAAGCCAAGTTCTACAATGAACTTGCATGATTAATTCTACTTTGGAATAATTAAAGAGTAAACCCAGATCGTTTCAGTAAAATTTACTTAATAGAGAAAATTACGGATATGTGAGAAAAAAAGTGAAGTTTATAAAATACTCACCCAAGCCAAAATTGTATTTTGAGAAGTTGATCTAAATATTAACTTCGCTGGGGTTGACGCACAGTGTATTTGATTGCTAAATTCTCTATAATTCTTTATATAGTCAATATCTGATAATTTATGTATGGTCTTCTGTGTAATATCACCACCCTCCTTGTGCCTCTGTCTGTAGTCTTGCAATCTGTCTAAGCTTATAGGGTCTGAGGTGAACAACTGTGCAGTAGACTTACACTTGTACATAAAATGTCTTATTTCTGGTATACCAATGTGTTTCAATGGATTTGTCGTAGGTAATTCTTCGCTTCGATTTAAAGAGTCATTTATAGCAACTAAACACTTCGATTTTCTTAATTTTTCAGCGATCGTATGTTTTGCTTGCGACAGTGGGTAGAAAGCGTCTCGTTGTACAGTAAGGAGAAGAAGACATGCTTGGCAGTCCTCGGAGATATAAGATACATGCCCATGAAGGAAACCTCTGAAATTGTCGAAAAATTTAGTTAATTTATCGTAATAGAAGAAAAGCATGTGGAGTAAATATTTTATTAAAAAACTAAACTAAATTTAAGACTACCCTCGATATAAAAAAGTTAGAAGATACAAAAGTTAAGGCAATTCATTGGTAAAATTATTTCAAAATAGAATAAATTTAAATTAAACAAAATAGAAGAAGTAGATAAATTAGGTCAGTTTAAATAAAAAAGCATAATGGATAAAAAATTGAATGTATCATGTTTCTACAACGGACTAACATGTAGGTATATTTGTTTACTTTTTTGCATTTACCTACATTGTCATACTCTTGCGATCTATGGTAAAAACCTTCGCTCTAAAAAGATTCCACCCGGACAGACAATGCCCAAATTTTATAAAAACATGGTGAAAATTACTTACGTTGCATCAAACTTGGGCAAACAGATAGGCGTCCAACTTTCAGCAGTCTTAAAAGATTCTGAACTCCTCACTAAGTTGAACAACAGATGTATATCTGATGGATGTAATGTATACTTCTTCATCCTCACCAGCGTTATTAACTGATTGCCAGCCAGCAATATAGCAAAAACTAAATCTCTTATTTTGTTACACGACGATATTATCGCGTTAGTTATGTTTTCCCTAGACTTTTCGGGTAAGGGCAAACATCTTACTGCCCCAAGTAGAAACGCTGGATCTTTCTCCATGAAAATGAGCAGATGGTCTATTAATCTTTCCGCTCCTGCTAAAAGACGTCGAAGATCATAATTTCGTCTTTGCTCGAATATTCTATTTAACTGCGTTAACGTTAAGACCGACACTATTTGGTTGAAAGCATACCTGTGAAAACATTGTATAATAGTAAAAATCTGCAAGTAAATAAATTGGTAGAAGTTCACAACAGTTATGTGAACTATTGGTCTTAGTTTCCTGGATTAAGACGACGGCCAGCTAAAGCAGTGATCACGGGAAAAGCATAGTTCGCAGTTCGGATAGCGCCAAGAGCAAAAAAATGTTTATATAATATATGTAATTTAATTTATATAATTCTTATGTATATTTATTTGACACCTTACTCCTTATAAACGGCTGGATAGATTTGAATAAAATTTTAGTATATAGTTTTTATATACCTACTATATACTAAAATTACCGGTGTGAGGGAAGCGCTGTGCCGCGCTCCTGGCTGCATGGGTACCACCATCTTGCTTATTTCTCCCGTGAAACAGCTTTGCTGTGTTTCGGAGAGAAGGGCAAGACAGGCAGTGTAATTACTGGCATCGAGACTTGACATCTTATGTCTCAGGATAGGCAACACATAAATGAGTTGCCTGGGCTCGTTCCAGGTATACAAATTTTTAAATTTGTATACCTGGAATTTTATTTAAGGTTTACAAATATTTATTTATATAAGTATTTATCTTATACTTACGTTAATTGTAAAACTAATTGAGTTTCACTTTCATTAGATTTTGACACAGCAACAAGTATTAACGGACCTTTCACAAGAAATACAGCCTTACAGTCTTTGGTGTTTATTGACCTTAAAATATCTTGATTCTGTTCTTCCACAACACTAACAAGAGCTTGAATAACACCACAAAGACCAGCTAATTTATCTTCATTCCCATACCTATACATTAAATAATTGACTTTTGGATTAAATTTCATTTAAATAATATATTTTTTTTTAATTACAAGTTTTCTTTTTTTAACGGAACATAACAGGCAGAGTAATTAACAATAAATATGTAGCTAATAAAAGTAAGGAACTGTGTAACATCAAAAGTCAGTTTCTAGCATAGGCTAAATTCTAAGGCTACAAAAAGGAGCAGTAAATTTTTTCAATCTACAAATTTTTATAGTTTGTTAAAAAGTGAAGAAAAATGTTTTTCAACTTATGCCACAAACTTCAAAAACCTTAAACAAGCAACTGATTGGCAATATGATGCCCACAAACATCTGGAACTTCAAAATTTAGGGACCTTTGCCCACATTTTTAAATGTGGTTGCTACAGCAGGAACGCCAGCAATTCACTCGCCACAAGTTGTTGGTCATGGCGAAACATAATCACGAGTGACGGCTGGCGCCGCGCTGCACGTTTTCTTTGTAGTCTTTGTCAGCAACAGGTCCGTATCAAATGGCGGCCGAAAGAGACGACAAAAAAATGTCAGACACCAAAAAATAGGAAATACATAAAAAATGAAGATGACATAATGACTAGTATGAATTTAAAATGACAGTAGGCTAAAGCTGGAGAGGTGCAAAATACAGGAGGCAATGGAAATTATTAGAGGATGCATTTGCCAAGAGGCACACATATTCTAATCTATATTATATACAATATAGGAGCTGTTCTATAGATTGACTCATCACGATATCTCTGGAACTACAAAACCTAGAGACTTGAAATTTGGTAGGAATATTACTTATGCCAAGTAGAGGTCAGCTAAGAACAGATTTTAAGAAATTCCTCCCCATCCCCCTTTGACAAAATGAAGTCTGTGCAGGCGGTTGAACTACTAACTACATGAGTTATCCCATAAATAGACAGATATAATCTCTACAATACTAACACATATCATATACATCACATCATATATTCTTACACATCTTTTTTTTTCAGCCTAAACAAGGACACATCACACATACCTGGTATAAATAGGTTTTCCAGCAGTACTAAGTATGAATACATGTTTCTCTTTGTTTATTAATTCTGGTGATTGTAAATAATTTTCAATTTCATCTGTATCATCTCCATTTTCTTCTAAATTTGAACAACTTGCTGAAGCTTGCATTCCATCCTTGAAGATAATATATTTATGATAGTTGTGATTAACAAAATATACAAATATATTTTAGAAGGCTATGGCTTTTTATTATAGTCACTTAGTATATATTTCTTAGGAAACATTAATTGATAACTAATTAAGTATAGAACCTCTGCAAAAAATGTCTATATTTTGTGAATAGATAGTTATTGCCTAATTATCTAATTTAAACAAATGAGAATATTAAAAGGTAATACTTAGAAAAACCCCCAATACAATATAAGAGCTGATGACTTTGACAGGGCTTATCCTACTTAAATAAAATATATCTAAAAACTACTGCTAGAAAATGCGTGCTTGCTATTTTAAATAAAAAAATCACTTCCTAATTGTTACACCTGTTTGAGAATTAGAGATTTTTATGTTAGTTGGATGGCAGACGTGCCACCTGATGGTATGTAGTTGATGTGGCCCTTAAACATAAACTAGTTTATCAGGAACTAGCCCAGGCAACTCATTGCTGTGCATTTATCCTGAGACTCGATAAGATGTAAAGTCTCGGTGCCAGTAATTACACTGCCTGTCTTGCCCTTCTCTCCGAAACACAGCAAAACAGTTTCACGGGGGACACAAGCTAGATAGTGGTACTCATGAAGGAGGTTGGGAGTACGGCACAGCACATCTTCCCAACAGTAAAGTACAGTGCCCCAGACAGACAATAATTGTAGTGATCAAAATTATTACACTGAGCTTTTTTAAATATAACAGAATTTCAAATTAAAGAAAGTTTGATTATTGTTTTCACTTACTTATTCACAATAATACTCACTTCTTTGCTTGGTAAATCATCTGTAGATTTTACAGTTTTTATGCTTGAAGTCTCAGCCGGTTTATCTAAAATTTCACTTTGAATCTCACTAATTGTACTTGTTTTTGTTGTAAGAGAATTTCTTTCTTGAAGGTTAGAATTTATTTCAGTTGCAAATTCTTCAAAGGAGTCGGTGGGATTCAAGATACTTTCCGGACACGCGCCAGGCTCTAAGCTGTCCTCATTATTTTGAGATGAGCCTGTTGGTATGTTTTCTTTTGATGTAGAAGCCATTGTGGAAAAATAATAAGATTATTCGGTCAAAACTGTTTCGAATTAAAGATTAAAAACAATAATAATATGATACTGATTTGATGGCTATTGTTATTTGACAGTGACATTATTTATATGTCATTGTCTTCTTCTTCTCTTTGGTCTTGGCTCCCAAATGGATTTGCCAGTGTCAAGAGTGCGTGATAAGATGTTCGGTGACTAAAGCCCATGTTCAGTTTTACGACATTGTTGAATTAACTGACTCTGCTACTTAGATTTTTTTGTGGAGGTGCAAGTGTTAAAAAATATATATATGTACAAAAAATAAAAACATAAACTGTTGCTCCACCTAAAACAAAACATAAACAATGGCTAATACGACACTATTCTGCAGTCTAATGTTATTTTCTACAATAAAGGAACATAAAGTATGTACAAATGGTTTATATACACAGGACATCACAGATTTAAAATCAACAGGGCGTGGCATATTGGGCGGAAGAGAATCATAAAGTGACGCGTGCAGCTAAAAAAAATGTGTTCGGGAGTGCCTTCGTCCAGTCCACACTCACAGAGAGAACTATCTCTTACTCTTATTTTGGCTAGGAAGACGGGGTACAAGAGTGTCAAAGACGAAGTCGACAATATATCGTGGAACAAACAGATTTACTCATATTGTGGTATTTAAAAAATCAAGGTTTAATGGGAATTAAATTTTGTATGTCTGCTTAATGTTTCCCCTTTGTTCTGCGTGACTGCATCCACAGTTCGTTCCAGTCTGTTGACAAATGTACCTTTGCTAGCGGAATAAGATCCTGGCAATACACCTTAAATTGGCTGAGTCCACCCGACCTAGTCGCCTCTTTAGCATAATGATCAACATTTTCGTTACCATGTATACCGCTGTGACTTGGAACCCAAGCCAGCACAACTTGGATATTATTAATAAAAAAAATATGGAGCAAATGTTTAATTTTTTTGGATCAAGGAAAACTTTGATTTTAATTGAAATTGATTTGATGAGATTGCCCGAAGAGCACTTCTTGAGTCCGATATAATAATAGAATTGTTAAGATTATGAGACTCAACAAATCTAAGGGCTTCAAGAATAGCTAAAACTTCACCTGTAAAAATAGATGTTATCGGTGGTAATTTATAATTTAATATGACAATAAGTTTTGGGATCCAGAGGTGTGGCCACACCAACACAATCCAACAAAGACAATTTGGAGGCATCTGTATAAATAATTAACCAGTCCTTAAACTGTTGAATTCAGAGTTGGCTGAAATGGATTCTTTAGTAATGGGCAAATCAAGAATGATCTTGGGGGGAAAAAACTACAGAAGAGTCATAAAGGGGATTAAGCCTAAACGGGGCAACCGGGCATGGGAGAGAAGTAAACTTTTGGTAGCTCTTAACGAGACATGAAATATTCTTGTGAGACCAATAACTAGAGGAGGAAGTAAGCTGGGACAGTATACCTTATAGTTTACGAAGTAGTGAATGGTGTGGGGAATGGAAAGCTTTAAAAATAAATCTATCAGATAGATACTGACGACGAAGATGGAGAGGGGCATCTACCTATTCCACCTGCATAGCATTAATAGGGGAGGATTTCATTGCACCCAAAATAATGCGCAGTGATTTGGACTGCACTTTATCAAATAATTTTAAGCAGGTTTTGTTGCATGGTTCAAGTAGGAATGATCCATAGTCTAAATAACTGCGGACCAGAGCATTATATAGTAGCTTTTGGGTATAGAGGTGAGAACCCCACCACACTCCAGATAGACAGCGAAGAATGTTAAAAAAATTTTCGGACTTCTTTAGAATATGCTTAACATGCTGAGAGCCTGTCATACCTGCATCAAGATAAACTCCTAGAAATTTAACTTGTCTCTTAACTGGGAAAACTTGGTTATTAGAAGTAATATTTACATTGGGGGCAGATCTTGCCGTAGAGAATACCACCACACTGCTTTTTTCTGTTGATATGGATAAACCATGCCTATCCAACCACTCGTTTAAGTAGCTAATGGAAGAATTAAGGCGGTCAGAACATTCCAACACATTTTTATTAGAGGTGTACAGTGACACATCGTCCGCATACTGAAGAACATTGTAAAAACAACTTACTGAGAGGTCAAGATCATGAGTGTAAATAAAAGGGGGCTAAGGACCGAGCCTTGGGGTAGACCTTTCCAAACTTTTCTAGGGTGAAGAGACGAATTTTGGTAGTTAATAATAACAGATCGGGTTGATAAAAAATTGCTGATATAATTCACAATCTTCATTAAAAAAATTACAGTATTCTAATCTTATTCAATTGATTTCAATGGAAATTATAGGAATTTAATATTTCTTTTATCTTTGCAATTAACGCATATCAGAGCTGGAGAGAGTTTATATTTTTGTAGTGACATTTTTATTTCAGCATCAGTGATAAAATAACGACTCGTTTTTTTTTCAATAAATAAATTAGTTAATTGAATAACAATGAAATCAGATCAATTTTTATGTTTTTTATTCCTATGCTGTATATTAAATGAGTGTACCATATCGGTGGGAGCGAAGCGCTGTGCCGCGCTCCCGGCTGCATGGGTACCATCTTAACTTGTTTCTCCCGTGAAACTGCTTTGCTGTGTTTCTGAGAGAAGGGCAAGACAGGCAGCTTATAATTACTGGCACCAAGACTTAACATCTTATGTCTCAGGATAGGCAACACGCATATGCATGCACGCACGTTTCGCCCCGACACCGAGGCATTGTCAGGGCGAAACGTGCGTAGATTTTTTGGTGGTGGTCTTTTACTGTGGTTGTGGTGCATGTGGGGTGGTGGTGCATGCGAGTGTACGCATATGCAGTGTGGGAAAGGAGGGCGGTGCTATATGCATGCATATGCGTGCACTCACACATTTGCTGTAAAGACTGCGTGTTTCGCGGGATAATTGCTAATTAATATATATAATTTAATATCTTATATAATGGATTTCCGCAAAGTAACGCCTGATTCTATTAACTATGGTAAGTATTGTGTTACTCTACGAAATCCCACCAAATGAAATTATGCTAACGATTTAGGGCCTTATGGCCGCTACGTAGATTCTCTCGGTGAATGCGAAACCACCCTGTTTATAGCATAGGAGGGCAAACGAGCAGTCACACATATCACGACTATCGACGCCCATGATACACATCCGCCCAACCAAAGATTATGCAGTCTATGCGTTGCCCTCTTATTTCAAATATCTGTGGTTGCCTTCCTTTTCCAATTCCCAATGGGCCACCTGAAACTCACAAACCGCAGGAAACGCCACACAACGCTGGTATTATGTAAGTCAGAGGTACCAACTCGGACGTGCCCGCTTAATTCGTCTACAAAGCATTGCACTACCTCTTACAAGCCTTTTTTTTCTTATAAGCCGGGAAATGCTCTGAGGCATCCCGCGGGGAAGTGAGTCTTCCCAGGCGGGTATGTAGAACTCGCTGCGCCCGACAGGTGGTAAGGTGGACGCAGCTATACCCACTAAAACCCGGCGAGTGCCACCAATGCCGCCTTTGGCAAGGGGCCTGGATCTGTTGAGCAAATATGGCACCTCGACGGCTAGTCAGTTCTTCAAGGAACCGACGCCACCTCCACGGTTAGTTGTCCCCTCTTCTTATTAGATGGGTACAAAGAGCAGCTCCCTCAGCTCAATTTGCTTCGCCCAAGGTGCTGGGTTCACCTTAGGCTACTGAACCCCACCGCCACGACAAGGCTTGAATCATGGTGGGGTACAAGCCTGCAAAATTTAGATTATATTGAAAATCTTGATTGAGAGACATCAAAATCTTTTAGTGAAACGAAAATAAGTGATTATTTTAAGTAATATAAATATAATATTATTCATTATTGACACGTAATTAATAAATACTACGTATTATTTGCCATATCCAGTGAAATATGATTTCTCGCTCGATGCGTTTTTGGATTGATTTTCCTGTAACTGTAAAAATGTCTATAACAATAGTTCATATACTTACTGTCTATTACACATGGTCTATAATTACTAGCTACAGTCTACCTACGAGTATAATCTATTATATACACAATGTAGATAATATTATATTAGGTATGCCTATCTAATATATTATTATTATTTTGCAGTTTCACAGGCCGCTGAAAAAAGCTTTAAAATAACGTACCGTGTATTGTACCTAAATTATGTAAGTACTAAGATTATTTTTAACGGAATATTTACCAGTAAAATATAAAAAACATGGTAAATATCCCGTTTTAAATAATTTGGTAATGAAAATAACCATGTTAACTTAAAATTGTATACTAGTTTAATGTTTTTCAACACGCGTGAATGACTGGACCGATTCCGCTAATTCTTTTTTTGTTGTGTTTGTTATTGTCAGGAGAAGGTTCTTTTGAAAGAAAATATTTAGAACTAGCTGTTGCCCGCAGCTTCGCCCGCGTTAACTTTGATTTGCAGCCGTACGCGGAGTGATGATGATTATTTTTATTGCCTAACTTACTCCTTATAACATCAGCTATCTTCCAAGGAAAGTCCCGTCAAAATCAGCCCAGCCGTTTCAGAGATTAGCCGGAACAAACAGACAGACAGACAGACAAAAATTGTAAAAAAGGCTATTTTGGTATATGTACCGTACATACATCCATATGCATTTAATAAAAAGCAGTTATTTTAATATTACAAACAGACACTTCAATTTTATTTATCTGTATAGATGTATAGATATTGCGCGGCAAATAAGAAAATTTAAGAATACTTAACCACCATATAAAATTTTAGATAAGGCTAGATTTGAAATAATTGTCATATAGCATTAGAATAAACACTTTTTAAATTTTTTTTTATTAACTAGGTATACCAATTCGAATTCAATATTCATATTTAAGGACTACGTCTGTCGGGCAAGCTAGTAGCTAATAATAATTTATCAATTATTACTGTATGACTCTAAGCTGGGTGATGGAAGCGAGTCCTACGGAAGTTACTTCCCGTTTCACATCTACAGAGAATCCAAAAAAAACATCCAGAAAAACATAAGAGTGAGAATGTATACTTTACTAGAGATCAAAAGATAAGATATTAATTGTTACAACATGTGTAAGTAGATATTTAATCTTTTTATTATGGAACTTGACTAATCTTGAGCAATTTATTGTGTTTTAATTTTATTTCAAACAATAAATATTGTTAGTCAATAATTAGCATATTGACTTATTTCCGTAATCAAAGTACTTAATAATAAAGGTACGTGGCAGATATTAGTTTTGTTTTGTGGATTGTTTGCATGCACATAATTTGCCGTATGATTAACATGACCAATTATTTTTGAACTCAAAACGGGGCACAGACATATTTAACTATATTATAGGTTCTCAAAAAATAATCATCACATACTTTTAGCCGACTTCAAAAAGGAGGAGGTTTCTCGATTGGACCGTATCTATACATCTATACAGATAAATAAAATTGAAGTGTCTGTTTGTAATTTCAAATTGACATCTTTTCACTAAATGCATATGAAAGTATAAACGGTACTTGCATCAAAAAAGCAATTTTTAAAATTTTTGTTTGTCTGTCTGTTTGTTCCGGCTAATCTCTGAAACGGCTGAACCGATTTTGACGGGACTTTCACTGACAGATGGCTGAAATTATAGGAAATAACTTAGGCTATAAAATAATCATCATCAATCCGCGTACGGCTGTAAATGTAAGTTAACGCGGGCGAAGTTGCGGCCAACAGCTAGTTATATTATATTTTTATAGTGTTCGCGGATGACTTCGTCGTTTATAAACCAATTTTGATGATTATTTTTATATAAATATTATTATATTATCAACAACAATAAGTTTCTTCAAACACAAAAAGATTTTTGAAGTTTAGTATACTTTTTTTGGCGCGTTAGGGAAAAATGATGAGAGTAAATTTTTACGATGCCCGCGCATACCGTCACGAAAACAACCGACACCATGAAGTTAGCTATATAAAGGAACCATTTTCACATAAAGACAGTATAGACGTCAGAAGAAGATAATATAGTTTTTAACTACACAATTTAAGGTTACAGCGTAATGAAATAATTGTACTATGTATTTTTCTTTAAGAAGTAGGTATAACTTCTTACGCGTGTACAATTCGTGCGTAATTTGTTTTTTGTAAAAGAAAAATAAAAAACTAAAAACTTGGTTATTTGAATTTTTCACAAAAATTTTGAGGTTATGGGAAAAAATGTAAATATATTATACAAAAGTTGTAGATCTTTTTATTGCGTAGGTACAACTTTGGCATTTTGGGGCTGGTAGTAGTATGTACCTTTTTTTTTTTTTTCTTTTACGCCGGGAAATGCTCTGAGGCATCCCGCCTGGGGAGTGGGTCTCCCCAGGTGGGTATGTGGGACTCGCGGCGCCCGAAAGGTGGTAAATGCAGCTCTACCCACTAAAACCCGGCGAGTGCCACCAGTGCCGCCTTGGTGAGGTGCCCCGGATCTGTTAAGCTAACAGGGCACCTCGACGGCTAGTCAGCCCCACAAGGGACTGACGCCACCTCCACAGAGGGGTTGTGCCGCACCACAGAACAACCCCTCCCAACGTCGGGACAGTACAATGAGGTGAGGTTCCCATCCTCACCCCTTGCCCCTGCTCTTTTGTCCCCTCTTCTTATAAGAGGGGTACAAAGAGCCCCCTTGGCTCAATTGGCTTCGCCCAAGGTGCTGGGCTCACCCTAGGCTACTGAGCCCCACCGCCACGACAAGGCCTGAACCATGGTAGGGTGGTAGTAGTATGTACCTACTAGTTTTGTTGGAAATCGAGATAAACCGTTTTTTACCCTTAGACCCCTCCCTTCCACTTTCCCTCCCTCAGATCGCCTGTAAATTATTTCTCCTTTCATTTTTGTTTTATTCTTTTACTTTTCCAATGGGTTTCATCCTACTTTTTTTTTTCTGTTTCAAAAATTATCGACGATACCTTACATACCCTACTAGCTGGTCTGGTTCTTCAAATTGCTGAACCTAAAAGAACCAAGAAAGTGGTTTGGGGCTCGCATATTGAGACTGTCCAGGCTTGCAATAATTAAGGCCAGGCGACTCACACTTGGCTCTTATTACAAGTATTTACTGGGACATACTGAAACTTAGTTCATTCCATGTTGAATGTTCAATATGTAATTGTGACAATAAAGGATATTTCCACAGATTGCTAATCCTAATAAAGTAAAAGCAAAGATAAGGCCATATTTATCAGGATGTTATTATTCTCCGCAATCATTTGTTGACGAGACTGCAAAATGTTGGTGTCATATGCAACGATAATTGTGACAGTGATTGGGTTTGTTGCAGCAAAAGACAGTAAGTTGGGAAAATCTATATTAGTATAAAAGTTTTTAGGGCAATCCATTTTTTAAGCTTTCATCATGAATTTAATACACAATACTTTATTTTAAAACCAAAGCGTACATACAGTGGTCAATTTAATATATTTATAGTACCTAATATCAATTATGGACCCTTCTAGGAACGCAATAACGAGCTGTTAGAGAGAAGTATTTATAGCTTTTTTTTTATATCACAAGGAGGCAACCGAGCAGTCGGAGCCTTATGGTGACTACCGACGCCCATAGACATAGCACAACCAAAGGCTATGCAGATGCGTTGCCCTCCTTTTCCTATCCCCCCAATGGGCCACCGAAAACTCACAAAACGCATGGAACCGGCAGCATAGCTGTCACTTGACGCCAGTGTTTTGTGACCGAGAAGTGCCACCCCGGTCGTGCTGGCCCAATTCGGCTACAGAGCAGCATGGCACTACCTCTTACTAAAACAAGTTATTATAAATGGATACTTAGTCAAAGAAGATGGTTTTGCCATAAGGGTCTCCAGGTTAAAAACAAATCTATTTATTATATTATAATTAAATTTTCTAATTCGGTGGATAATTCGCGATATTTACGCATTTAAATAAACAATATAATATATGAAAGTGAAATTTTCTTTTTATAGAACATGTAGTTTGTTACTACGGGACGTGGGCAACGTACAGGAGTGGTCTTGGAAAATTCGACGTGAGCAACATTAACCCACAACTTTGCACTCATCTCATTTACACCTTCGTGGGCATAAACACCAACGGCGAAGTGATTTCATTGGACTCTTATTTGGACTTACCTGACAATTACGGACGAGGCAAGTCACAGCTTTTTGATTATAAATTAACAGTAGGCATAATTACGTGCCACTACGCATAATTAGAATTTTATTGCAGGAATGGATGCGCTGTGTCGCACTGCCATTTGTATGGGTACCATATTCCTTGTTGCTTCCATGGAACAGCTTTGCTGTGAAGTGTGAGTGTGAGAAGGGCAAGATAGGCAGTGTAATTACTCCCACCATGGTTCAGGCCTTGTCGTGGCGGTGGGGCTCAGTAGCCTAAGGTGAACCCAGCACTTTTGGCGAAGCAAATTGAGCCGAGGGAGCTGCTCTTATAAGAAGAAGGGACAAAAGAGCAGGGGAACAAGGGGCGAGGATGGGAAACTCACCCCATTGTACTGTCCCTACGTTGGGAGGGGCTGTTCTGTGGTGCGGGACAACCCCTCTGTGGAGGTGGCATTTGTCCCATGAGGGACCAATGCCACCTCCTGACTAGCCGTAGAGGTGCCCTATTTGCTCATTAGATCCAGGGCACCTCACCAATGGCGGCATTGACGCACTCGCCTGGTTATTGAATAGAGCTGCGTCCACCTTACCACCTTTTGGGCGCAGCGAGTCCCATATACCCGCCTGGGGAGAGCCACTCCCACCGCGGAATGCCTCAGAGCATTTCCCGGCGTAAAAATAAGGCAGTGTAATTACTGGCACCGAGACTTTACATCTTATGTCTCAGGATAAAGGGAACACATGAATAAGTTACCTATAAAACTATCCAGTTTATTTCTTCTGTCAAACAGCTTTGCTGTGTTTTGGAAAGATGGGTAGGACAGGCAGTGTAATTACTGGTACCGAGACTTAACATCATATGTCTCACGATAAAGGGAACACATGAATAAGTTACCTATAAAACTATCCAGTTTATTTCTTCTGTCAAACAGCTTTGCTGTGTTTTGGAAAGATGGGTAGGACAGGCAGTGTAATTACTGGTACCGAGACTTAACATCATATGTCTCACGATAAAGGGAACACATGAATGAGTTACCTATAAAACTATCCAGTTTATTTCTTCTGTCAAACAGCATTGCTGTGTTTTGGAAAGATGGGTAGGACAGGCAGTGTAATTACTGGCACCGAGACTTAACATCATATGTCTCACGATAAAGGGAACACATGAATGAGTTACCTATAAAACTATCCAGTTTATTTTTTCTGTCAAACAGCTTTGCTGTGTTTTGGAAAGATGGGTAGGACAGGCAGTGTAATTACTGGCACCGAGACTTAACATCATATGTCTCACGATTAAGGGAACACATGAATGAGTTACCTATAAAACTATCCAGTTTATTTTTTCTGTCAAACAGCTTTGCTGTGTTTTGGAAAGATGGGTAGGACAGGCAGTGTAATTACTAGCACCGAGACTTAACATCATATGTCTCACGATAAAGGGAACACATGAATGAGTTACCTATAAAACTATCCAGTTTATTTCTTCTGTCAAACAGCTTTGCTGTGTTTTGGAAAGATGGGTAGGACAGGCAGTGTAATTACTGGCACCGAGTCTTAACATCATATGTCTCACAATAAAGGGAACACATGAATGAGTTACCTATAAAACTATCCAGTTTATTTCTTCTGTCAAACAGCTTTGCTGTGTTTTGGAAAGATGGGTAGGACAGGCAGTGTAATTACTGGCACCGAGTCTTAACATCATATGTCTCACGATAAAGGGAACACATGAATAAGTTACCCATAAAACTATCCAGTTTATTTCTTCTGTCAAACAGCTTTGCTGTGTTTTGGAAAGATGGGTAGGTCAGGCAGTGTAATTACTAGCACCGAGACTTAACATCATATGTCTCACGATAAAGGGAACACATGAATGAGTTACCTATACAACTATCCAGTTTATTTCTTCTGTCAAACAGCTTTGCTGTGTTTTGGAAAGATGAGTAGGACAGGCAGTGTAATTACTGGTACTGAGACTTATTATCTTGCAGCAAAATCAAAAAATCAAAATCATTTTTTTTTATTCAAAATAGTACCAACAGAGTATCTTTTTGAACGTCAATGGAGTTTACCACACCTCAAGATAGACAATGTGTCAATGAGTATATCATATAATATTCCTAGTATGGGAAAGTAAGGTAGGTCGCACCACTAAACATTATTTAGTTTTTTATGATTCTACAATGCGTGCTCTAGAACTAAGACTTCGAAGCCTAAGCCGAATAGGCCTGAAGGTCTAGCGACGAATCGCTCATGATGATTTAAAACAGATAAATGTCAAATATATTGCTTTGTTTTTTCTAGATAATTTTAGGAAATTCAATGCTTTGAAGACTCAAAACCCCAATCTGAAGACATTAATTGCCGTCGGAGGATGGAATGAAGGCTCAGCGAAATACTCCACCGTAAGTATGAGAGTAGGAAGGTTCTTTTAATTTTTAACCTCGACGCAAAAAGTGTTGAAGTTTGACCGCTAAGTATGTTTGTCTGTGTGTCTGTCTCTAATACTGTACCTAAATAATTCTCAAAAGGGTGAACCGATTTGGATGCGGCTTTTTATTTCAAAGTTGGTTTTCTAGTGATTCTTAGACATTTTTAAACGAAACGATTCCCCCGTCTCAAGATCATCAGCCTTATTGTTTGTATCTTATAAGATATTATGAAAGAATATCTGATAAGGTTAAAGGGGGCATAGGTGCTATGCCCCCTTTAACCTATCAGGGGCCCTGGGCACTATGATAATGGGGCCCCGACGAAAATAACGATTTTGAAAACTGCAAGTATGAATCTTGGACTAGAAAAGAGTAAACATAGTAATAAGGGCACTAGAATAGAAATCTAGGTATTCTAATCAGCAACCATTGTTTGATTTTCTTTAAATTATCACCCAACCATATTCTGTCAGAAATAATGGGGCCCTATGAATCTTGGGGCCCTGGGCACCTGCCCAGAGTGCCCAATGAGAAAGACGGGCCTGCTTATAACTATATTTTATTGAAGCGGCCATAGTAATACAGAATTCGGAATATTTTTCAAGTATTCATTAGGTTTGACAAGGGAGCTGTGACAGACAGCGGAGTCATAGTTCGGGTTACGTTGACACATTTGGTCACATAACCTAAAAAGTGTGAGTTTGTTTGAGTACGATCGCTATGCGTGTGAATGGTGTGTAACTTTATACATTTTGTTACTGATTTTAATGGCGTCACAAAAAGAACTGCTGTTATAAAATTCTACGCGATTCTACGGTCCCTGATAACCTTCTAAGATACAATAATAAACTCAGCATGCAATAGATGTGAAATGGAATCTTGCTTGTTTCTCCCGTGAAACAGCTTTGCTGTGTTTCGGAGAGAAGGGCAAGACAGGCAGTGTAATTACTGGCAACGAGACTTAACATCTCAGGATAGGCAACACATAAATGAGTTGCCTGGGCTCGTTCCAGGTATACTAGTTTATGTTCATGGGCAACGTCGACCACTTACCATCAGGTGGTACGTTTCCCAGTTTGCGTATCCAACTAATATAAAAAAAATTGAAACGGCTATTTCCAGATGGCAGCCAATCCAACATTACGAAAGAAGTTCATTGCAAGCGCATTAAGTTTGATAAGTAAATATGGGTTCGATGGATTCGATATCGACTGGGAATATCCAAGTCGCCGAGATTCAACCAACGGCCGTGCTGATATTAACAATTTTACACAACTGCTAAAAGAGTTGAGGAGCGAGTTTGATAAATACGGACTGCTTTTGACCGCGGCAGTCTCACCCACAAAGGCTACTGCGTCACTCTCATATGATATTCCTGCTATATCACAGTAAGTTTAGGACATAAAGCTCTTAAGCTAAGTTATTCATCGAAATTGCTTTTTCCATCTCAGGATGAAAATACAAAAGTAATAGGTTTTATAGGCTTTAGTGTATTCCTAAGTGATGGGCGATTGTTACTAAAAACAATCGAATTATTAGATTGTGCAATGTATTCGAATAACTACTAATTTTGATTCGATATTCCGTCGATTGTGTTCTTGCGCGATTGTCATGTTGCATACAATGCGCTAATCCATAAAGCAAATTGGTCGAATGAATCCACACGCGTACATGCCGTGCCGCACGCCGCACACCCTTAATTATTTTTCTTTTACGCCAGGAAATACTTTGAGGCAACCCGCTCTCCCCAGGCGGACGTGGGATTCGCTGCGCGTGAAAGATGGTAAGGTGGACGCAGCTCTACCCACTAAAACCCGGCGAGTGCCACCAATGCCGACTATGGTGAGGTGCCCCGGATCTGTTGAGCAATCATGGCACCTCGACGGCTAGTCAGTCCCTTACGGGACCGACGCCATCTCCACAGAGGGGTTGTGGACACAGAACAACCCCTCCCAACGTAACTTTGTAAGAGGTAGTGCCATGCTGCATTGCAACCGAACTGGGCCGGCACATAGCACCGGCGTCAAGTGACAGCTATGCTGTCGTGTTTCGTGTGGTTTGTAAGATTCCGGTGGCCCATTTAAGGAAAAGGAGGGCGGCGCATCTGCGTGGCCTTGGTTGTGCGGATGTGTATGGGCGTCGGCGCCCTGAGGCTCCGACTGCTCGTTTGCCCCCTTATGACATAAAAAAAACATCGGAACAGTGCAATGGGGTGCAATGAGGTTTTCATCATCGCCCCTTGTCCCCTGATCTTATAAGAGTGATACAAAAAGAGCAGCCCCCTCGGTTCACTTGGCTTCGCCCAAGGTGCTGAGTTCACCTCAGGCTACTGAGCCACACCACCACGACAAGGCTTGAGCCGTGTTGGGGAAAAATAACAGCGTCATCTGTGTTATCTTAGCTCTTTGTTTGATAACGTAATACGCAGCGGGTAAATATATGGAATAAATTAAACAAAGAAACTAATAAAATAACAACTATATTAATCATCTACAAAATAACCATAAATGCATGTTCACTGTTCAGCAGCTCTGCTTAGATTAATTTCTATTATTTTTTTTATTTAAGTTGCATAGGAAATCTACGACTACTATTTACCGCCACTCATAAACATGAAAGCCGATCCCGAGACTATACTTTATTATACAAGACTCCTATAATAATTAAATATCTGCGACGCAAAATGTTCGATCTTAGTGTTAGTAATTACACCGCCTGTAGACCATATTCTTCTTGCTGAAACACAGAACCTGTTTTACATAAGAATTAGTCGTAACCCCTTACCTCCCTTTTTTTTCTTTTGCGTTAGCACATGCTCTTAGGCATCCCGCGATGGAGAGGGGACTCCCAGGCGGGTATGTGGGACTCGCTGCACCCGAAAGATGGTAAGGTGGACGCAGCTCTACCCACTAAAACCCGGTGAGTGCCACTAAATAATGCCGCCTTTGGTGAGGCGCCCCGGATCTGTTGAGCAAAAGGGCACCTCGACGGCCTGTCAGGTTTTACTCAACTTTATTGGTCAGTCGACGATGGCGTTGGTCTCTGGGGGGCCCAAGGGACCGACGCCACCTCCACAGAGGAGTTGTCCCGCACCACGGAACAAACCCCCCAGATTACTGAGCCCAGTTGGTAGATTACTGAGCCCTACCACCATGGCAAGACTTGAAACATGGTGGGGAACGTGTCACCTGCCTACGTTAAATATGAATGTTGGTAAAAATATTTTTTAACCATAATACTGCCTTTCAGATACTTAGATTTTATAAATGTAATGACTTATGATATGTATGGATCTTGGGACTCAGTCACTGGACATAATGCACCTCTTCACAAGGGCGAAGGATTTGAAAATGTAGCCAAAGAAAATGTGAACTCCGTTGATGTTGCGTTAGACTACTGGTTAAGTCAAGGTAGGTTTTTTATCAAGTCTAAATTTAGTTGCCTAAAATTAAATTTTTATTTTTGGATTAGGTAAGAGTAAGTTAGACAGTTATTAGTGCTACTCAACCAAAACAATTAGGCGCATGAAAGCGACCGCCCGAAACCCGCCTTCGCTTTGTGCAACACTGCGCGCAAGGATGCACGAAGTGAAGTGAAGGCGGGTTTCGAGCAATCACTGTGATGCGCCTGTTTTGGTTCAGTAGTACTTTCTTTTTATTAACAACAAAACTAAAAGAATGATATTTCAGATTTAAAGTAGATCCTTTTTATATCATAATTATTGCAAAAGCATTCCAGTTTCTGAGGCCCTTTTTATTTTTGTGATTTCAGGATGTCCACCTGAGAAGCTACTTCTCGGTGTGCCTTTTTATGGGCACACCTTTAACTTGGCGAATGCTGCAGTAAATTCAGTTCGAGCTCAATCTTCTGGTCCAGGAATTGCAGGACCCTATACAGCAAGCAATGGAATGATAGGGTACAATGAAGTGAGTATAGAAATTTATATTTATCAACTAACTGAAATGTCCTAATGGAAAGTACGGGCTTTGCTACTCGAAATAAGGGAAGCGGGTTATTGCGTCAACAACACACCCAGACAGACTTTTTATCGGGCGCGCAGGTTTCCTTACGATGTTTTTGATGACGTCTTATAAATAGATGAACGCCGGCTGCACGCACGAAAACGTGCCACGTTCCATGGATAATGTCTGGCACTGGGGTGATCTTTGTAGACATGTATGTGCAAGACAATGGATTCATTTTATCGTCGTCTAATTCTTTAAAATGCTTACTAATATTAGAATTTAATTTCAATAATTAGAAATAAAAATAAAAATTAAATACAATATAAATAATTCTTACTTTTTAATTCTTATTGCTATAAAGTGTTTTGTTTATTTATATCATTAAATTATCAATTTATAATTTATTACTCGATAAAATAAATAAAATTATAACTTTGTCTAATGAAGTACTAATTATCATTTATTTTTTAAGTTCTGCAGTAAGTTGAAAACAGAATCGTGGGAAGTACGCTTAGATGCTGATGCGAAGGTTCCGTATGCTGTAAAAGGAAATGATTGGGTTTCATATGACGATGTCGAATCAATAACCGAAAAGGTGGAATACGCTTTAAGTTTAGACATTGCTGGTGTTATGGTATGGAGTATAGAAACAGATGATTTTAATGGCATATGCCATAGTGAGAAATTTCCATTGCTAAATGCTATTAATCGAGCTTTGAGTAAAGGTGGTGCAACCAGTGCTACTTCTGCTACTCCATCTACAGCGTCATCTACGGTTTCATCTACAATGACGTCTACAGTATCATCTACGGTTTCACCTACAGTGTCGTCTACAGTATCATCTAAGCCAACGTCTACTATTGCGTCTACAGTTTCATCAACTACACAATCTTCCACTGTATCTTCTTCTACAGCTGCTTCGACAGGTAATATAAATTAAAATATTTACTTACGACTTATTCCATGATTTTTTATTATTATTCAAATTGCATTCGTTGCTTTGATAATTGTTAACAGTCCTCGCTGTCTTATTAGACAATTAAGTTTGTGGTAAAAGAACTTCGTTTTACTACATGGAAATACATTTAAAAGTAATAAGTACCAATGCTATAAATAACAGAGATTTAAGATCTTATCTCGGAATTAATTCTCCTTGTATCTCCATATAACATGCAAAATACCACGATTTAATAGGCCTTACACATTTATAAATATATTATAACATCTATATTATTGGCATCAAACTATATTTATATATTAGTTTTAGAAATAGCTTAAGTTACTTAGAATATTAGATCTATCTGTACTTTCAATGTAACTCCGTCAAAATCTAACAAGATTTCGAAGATTAGACAGCAAACGGTTGTTTATAAATTATTGATTACGGATTCATTTAGTAAAAAAAAAATATTGCTCTTATTTTAATCTTACAAACAGATACTTTATTTATTTATAAATTAAAATTTTATTTATTTATATAAATGATAAATACCATAAAGCGGAGTATGGAAATATTAACTCTTTATTATATTTAAAATTAAAAGAGCCCGTTTACTTTTACGTTATATTGTATCATTTCCCAAAGGGCTGTTTGTTCATTTGCCATCCCACCAACGATAAGATAAATAATTTATGGCGGCATTGATTACGTGTAATCACATACCTGTAATTGTGTAAAATGTTCAAGTTATATATTTTAAGTATTTTTTAAATGGCATAAGGAGGCAAACGAGCAGTCAGAGCCTTGTGGTGACTACTGACGCCCATATGACCCTCCCAATGGGCCATCGGAAACTCACAAGCTGCACGTTACTTGACAGCATTGCTGTCACTTTATGTCGGTGAGATGTGAGCGACAGGTACACTCCGTTCGTGCCGGCCCGATTCTGCTGTAAAACAGCATGGCACCTCTAACTAATTACTAAAAGCTTAAAAAAAGCCTTCATGAAACTAGTAAAATTGAAAACATAAAACCTTAAAAGATCACCATTCCCAAATCTTAATTCGGTGAAACATATATATTGACCTTATCAATAACTGAAAAAGTAATGTTGTTCTCATCAAAGCAAGCAAGCTTTTCTTAGGTTCGAAATTTTCTTGTCTGATTTATGGGTCACGTATAATTGATACACAATTAGACAAAATATCCGCCATTGTAGTTTTAGATTATTGAACCTTTAAGCGATGTTGTACTCAATTATTTTTTCATTTATTTGCAGTTGTTTGTCGTAGACCAGGCCTGATAGCAAATCCGAATGATTGCACATCATTCTATGTCTGTAACTGGGATGCAAAAGGTAACCCTGCGCCAATCCTAAAGAAATGCCCAGGTAACTTGCACTGGGATCAGAAGATCTTATCCTGCAATTATCCAGAATTTGCTCGTTGTAATGCCTAAACTTCGTATGGATGATATTATAAAGTATTATATTGCAAATTAAATTTATGCACCGGAATTGATATTATTTGCCTTCCATCCTTTGCCATCTAATTATAGTATTGACAGTTCAATTACAAATCGTCTTGAGACAATATAAACTTGATACCTTAGGAATATCCTAATAGTATACAATTCAGTTTAATACCTGAAGATTGAACTTGCAATTAAGCATTGCATCATCATCTTCCTAGCCATTATTCGTCATCATCATCGTCATCATCAACCCCTATTCGTCCACTGCTGAAAATAGGCCTCCCTCAATGAACGCCAGGACGACCGATCCCTCCTAGCAATTATTATTCCCATTTATTAGAGATCGGATTTGCAATTAAGCATTGCATATCACTTTAATCTCATTTAAATGAATTTAAAGCTTTTAAAGTCTTAACAAAATAAGCTATAATCATATTTTCCTATTATACATTACCATATATTTTAAAGTAATGCATTTTCATAGATATAGAGGGGACATAAAGTTGTATTAAGGCCATAAGTTCTTAACAAGTGTGGAGTGTTATCTATAGTTTCCACTCGGTCGCATCGGAGACGCATAGCGGAACTCCCCACCGTCCAGACCAATTTGTTATAGCCTTTTGACTCTGAATGTTATATGTACGTGCTAATACATGTAATATGTACATCGAAGGTATATATGCTTATCAGATTTATAATCGTTTTGAGTCTGATCTTTTTTATCAGCCTTTTCTTGTTCTTTTGTATGATAAGATGACACTGTTAGACTTATACAATTATATGAGTTTTATCCTGGACTTACTTGGAATCGCTGGTAAGAAATGACGTTATAAAAATTTAAAGTGATGTTCCTTTTTGGTCAAAATGAATAAGAAGTATTTGTCAAAAATGTGTGATGAATAAGTTATGTTTTGGTATTTACAATGTGGTAGGTATATACACAATGTGATGGAATAAATAAACACATACACATTATGTACATAATTTGTGCATTTTTTATGTATTTGAACCGCGAAGGTTTCGGCTTATGATTATTTTATTTCACAACAAATTAATTTTTTAAAATATTATATTTGAATATAAAATTAAGCATTTTATATAACATAATATATAATTATAACATACCTAATTATAAATAATTTATGGTTTTAATGTTCCTATTTTAAATCGAAATGGAGAATAAGAAAATCCATTTAATACTAAGCGGATAGCCTACACTCTTTTGTGTACTTTGGACTGGCAGACTTGCCACCATATGGTAGGTAAGTAGTCGACGTCGCCCATGAACATAAACTAGTTTACCTGGAACATGACTCATCTATGTTGCCTATACTGAGCCTCCTTTGTCCTTCTCTCCGAAACACAGCTGATTGACGGGAGAAACAAGCAGGAGGGTGGTACCCATGCAGCCGGGAGCGCGGCACAGCGCAACCCTCTCACCCATAGAAATATTAAGATTTCTAATATCTGTGCTCTCACCGGTGAATTGCTTATTAAATATTTTAAAATACAGAATTTTATAAAATTTTAAACAATACAAAAATCGTCTTTGTTCTACCCCCGCACGAAAAACTTCTAATATAATTAATTTTTGAAGGGAAATTCCGTATCTTCTATCGTTTTATTAATTTTTCCTCCCATCTAAATAATTAGCTGAACGAATGAGACGAAAACCAAATTGTTTGACAACTTTTAATATTTTCAATATTCAATTAAATGAGTCCCCAGTTGTGTTTAGTATAAAGAACTTTTTATTTTATTAATTTAGTTACCATAAAACCTTTTTATGATGTTTAAAATTAATAAATTAGATTTTGGCGATCAAAATATTGTCAATGCTTAGAGGTTTGGAATAAAAAATCCTGCAAACCTTTTTTTATTATGGTTCCGAGAAATATAAGAAAATCAGTACTAAAGCTATTTATTTAAGGGTTTGCATGTTTTGGTCCATGATAAACATTAACAAGCTTAGAATATCTGTTTGAGCGAAACTCGAGTTTTGTTAAAACTGAATAGATGGGTTAAAAAAGAATCATCGAAATCCATTCACAAACGACGGAGTTATCGTGTCACATACATACAAAAAATATACAGTCGAATTGAGAACCTCCCCTTTTTTCGAAGTCGGTTTAAAATAAACGTGTGTGTACTATGTAGAGCGATGACGGCCCTCTTGGCTCGGTGTAGAAAGTGAGTCTGGCGCCTGACATGGTCACGAAACGCCCGGCAGGTGTGAAACATCTAATCATCATCAGCCTTTATCCGTCCACTTCCTTCAATGAACGCCAAGACGACCGATTGCTTGGTATTCACATCCAACGCGGACCGGTAACTGCACGGAGATCGTTTTCCCACCTGGTTAAAACATCTAATAGTTAATATTATTCAATTGCACTAATTAATAATTTATAACAACCTATAACGAAAGATGGAATAAAATACACGCACACATAAAGGAGTCGAGAACGGCGGTGCTATAGCATCACGACATGACAGCGTCACGGCATTTACAGCTAGGGCAGGCCAATACATGTTTCACATCAAAAATTAGTGTTTATTTTCCTTGCA